>CM022299.1:563071959-563739136 GCA_011799875.1 Thinopyrum elongatum | reverse complement strand
GAGGAGGAGGAGGCGGAGGGGGAGGGGAGGAGGAGGAGGGAGGAGAGAAGGAGAGAAGGAGCTAGGGGGAGGCGGAGAAGGATGAGAAGGGGAGACAAGGAGGAGGAGGAGGAGGGAGGAGGAGGAGGAGGAGGCGGAGGAGGAGGAGGGGAGAAGGAGGAGTCAGGAGTGCGGATGAGGAGGAGGAGGAGAGGCGGAGGGGGCGAGAGGAGGAGGAGGGCGGAGGAGGAGGAGAGGAGGAGGAGGAGGACGGGAGGAGGAGGGAGAGGAAGAGGAAGAGGAAGAGGGAAGAGCCGGAAGCGGAAGAGCAGAGGAGGAGGCAGAGGAAGAGGAGGAGGAACGGAGTGGGAGGAAGAGAGGATGAGGAGTAAGGAGGAAGAGGACGCGGAAGAGGAAGAGGAAGAGGACGAGGCAGAGAGGAGGCAAGAGTAGGAGGACTAGGAGGAGGAGGAGAGATTGGGAGGAGGCAGGAGGAGGAGGAGGAGGAGGAGGAGTAGGGGAGGCGGGAAGAGGAGGGAGGAAGAGAGGAGGAGGAGGAAGTGAGGAGGAGAGGCCTATGCTTATGATTCTGCTTTACTTCTTCGGAGGATTTTCTTTTTGAGTCTTCTGAGGTATTATTTATTATGCGTAATTATTAGCTGATGATTCGGATTCGGATTTTATCTTAGTTCGTTATTCTTATGTCGTATTATTACGATTATTATTCTTCTTATTCCTTCTTCTTCTTCTTCTTCTTCTTATTTTCTTTTCTTCTTCGTCTTCTTCTTTTCTTCTTCTTCTTCTTCTAGTCTTGTTCTTCTAGTCTCTTCTTCTTCTTCTTCTTCTTCATTTATCACATAAATAGCTTATCCATTCCAAATGGCATAAATAACCTTGGTTAGCTCATAAATGTCATATACTTAGCTTATTTTCTCCAAAATGACATAATAAGCTTACTAGCTCCAAAATGACCTATTTTACCTAAGTTAGCTCTAAAATGATCTATACTTAGTTTTGTTTCCTCCAAAATGACTAATAAGCTTAGTTAACTCTAAAATGGCATAATTACCTAGGTTAGCTCAATAATGACCTATGCTTAGCTTACTTATGTCAAAAATGGCATAATTAGCCTTATTAGGTCAAAATGGCATAATAACCTTGGTAACCTCATAAATGTCATGTACTTAGCTTATTTTCTCCAAAATGACACAATATGCTATATAGATCAAAAATGGCATAATTACCTTGGTTATCTTAAAATGATACAAATAAGCAATAAGAAGAAGAATAACAAGAGGAGGAAAACGAAAGAGAAGGAAAACTCTTTTCTTCTAGTCTTCTTCTTCTTCTTCGCTTCTTTTCTTCTATTCTTCTTCTTTTCTTTCTGCTTCTTCGTTTCGTGCGTCTGTCTGCTTCTTATGATTATGTCTTCGTCTTCGTCTTCTTCGGCGTTAGTGCTTCTTCTTGCTTCGGTCGTCTCTTCTTGCGTGTAGTGGAGAAGAAGAAGAAGGAGAAGAAGAAGGAGAAAAAGAAAGAAGAGAAAAAGGAAGAATAAGAATATATTTTCTTCTTCTTCTCTCCTTTTCTCATCTTTCTTCTTCTCTTCTATCTTTTTATCCTTTTCCTTCTCATTATTCTTCTTTTATTCTTTCTTTTTCTTCTCTTTCTTCTTCTATTCTTTCTTTTTCTCCTCTTCCTTGTTTTTCTTCTTCTTATTCCTTATTTGTGTAATTTTACAGCTAACTTAGGTAATTATGCCATTTTTTGAGCTAAAAAGGAAGAGCAAAACACTAGAGAAAACTTACCGGAGGTCAAGCACCGGGGTTCTGGGGGCCGGTTTCACCTGGAGAAGGGTTGTGCGATGCGGCTCCGAAGTTATGCTGCACCAAAGATCATTTGCAAAGTCTCGTTAGCATGATGACACTCAAATGTTCAGACTAGTAAATAATGACCATTCAAATAAAACTCACCGTTCCCGCTCTAGTAATGACCGGCATCGGCGGAGGGGCCTGACCGGTCTTCTCGGACATAGACTGCACATTTGGTTTTGACGAGTCAGTTATATTAGTTAGTAATGAAACAAACATTAAGTGCATGATTTGGCTAATATGCAGAAGAAACTTACCACGATGAGCTCGTACATGGCCCGGTGAGCCGCGTCATTCCGTGCCCTCTCCTCCTCCAACAACCTAGCCTCTTCTCCTCCGCCAGCAGTTCCTTCTCTGCCGCCACCCGGTCCCTCTCCTCCAGAAGCGCCTGGGTCGTCTCTCTCTCTCTCTCTCTCTTTCTGAAGAGCAGCCTGCAACACCACTCCTTGTTAGCATTCTAATCATCGATGACCACACACACAATGTAATGGAGGAAAGATATCTGAGTCCATATAACTAACCTCGATGGCGAGATCGACTGGCCGTGGACGAGTCCTTATCTCAGGATAGGAGCTCGTTTGGCGCGCCTTGATCTCCAGGAGAGTGAGAGGACAACGTATCAGTCCATCACCAATGGCTAATGAGCCATGGGGCCTCCCGCCACCAGGGATCATCACCAGCTCTGGATCAAAGGGATGCTGGCTCGAGTTAAAATCCTCCCCTTTCATCTCCTTCCCCTCCTGGTTGTACCTCATGAGCTTGTGGTGGGAGGAGGTGTTGGTGAAATTCTCTGGATGATCAAGGTCAGACTCAGAGAATGCCATGACCTTCTTGTACGAGGTAGTATGGGCCATGGCATAGAGGTCGTACACCTCAGGCACCTCCGTGTTATTGTGTCACACCTAAAAGAGAGGAACAAAGTATTGGTAAAGGGTTCAAGCTAGCATGAAGAATGAATTGCATGAATCATGACGCAAACCACATACCCAGTTCCGCCCGAACTGATATAAGTTGACGTTGCCTTGACGGTGTGGCACACCAACCATTTGGGCACGCCGGTCCTTGGCATTGTCGTTGACGGCTCGCCAGCAGCCTATGCGCCACTCATCCACCAATGCCTCCCAACATTCCATCTTATCCTCACACCATCTCGAGGGCACCTAAGTTAGTAAAGAGAAAATTTTAGCGCTACGGCTACAAGTCAAATCAAGGAAACTAAGTACAATGCCTTAAGAATAGGTAATTACCTTCATGTACTATTCCTTCTTCAGAAACTTAGCCCGGCACGACGGCTTGTCCTTCTCAATACGATGCTTGGCGTAGTAGTCTCGAACAGCCTGCGGCCCAGCCTCGTGTCGTAAGTTTTGTAGTAGGCGCTTGCACTCGGTATCGATAACCTTTGCCACCTCCTTCTCGTATCCCTCCTCACACCTGTAGAAGGTCTATAATCAAACGAGACAACACTGATTAGTACAATAACTAGCTATTGTTAATTTTTAATTGCGTACAGGAGAAATTACCCAAAAGCTTCTGATCACCATCTTGGCACAAGATACCGTCGATCATCTGCTCCGGCGGGGCCTGGGTAGCCAAGTAGTGCTCCTAGCTCAATCCTAGCTGTGGAAGTTGACCCTCACCGGGCAATGTGACAAACCCCGGGAAATTTTGCTGGCAAATCACACCAAGGATGTTGTTGGGCCTGCGGACTTCCTTGGCGTGTAGCCAACCCTTGCAGTATGACAATGCCAACGCACTAAATATTTGAAGAAACATGAAGGCAAAAGGAACAAAAAGAGTAAATGCACTTACTCTCCCCATCAGGCCTAATCACCGGCCTCTGCTTGCGGGTCGCCGGCAGGGTCGGGAGCCGTGTACCACCATGCTGGTACACGATGGCCCCCTCAACCACCTCGCCCTCACTATCAGTAAACTCATCCCCGCCACCATCAGCATGGCCACTTGGCCCCTTAGTTGGATCCGGCCAGGTACCCCATCCGGACGTCTCCTGCGACGTAGCCTGGTCCGGAGTCTCGTGCCCCGAAGTGTCGTGGGCTGAAGCCTCTGGGACCGGAGTCTCGTGGGCCGAGGGCCCGTCCACCCGAGGCTCGTGGTCTAAAGTCCCCGTAGCCTCCACCTCAGACGGGTCGACCCTAGTAGTCCTGTGCTCGCGTGAATCAGCTGGGAGTGGCGGCGAGGAAGGCGTAGCAGCCTGCCTACCTCTCCCGCGGTCACGTCCTCCCCGGCCTCCTCTCTTCTTCCCTCCCCGACCTCGTCTCCCGGTGAGCAATGACACTCACGAAGAAGCGCCCGCCGGCGGTGTCCCCATACTATCTATCAACGCTCTCCGGAGATGTAGGGGTGGAATGGAAGTACCCCTCCCCCGGGGCGCCGACGAAGAAGTACCCCCGGAGCGCTCTGGACCCGCGCCCACCATCTTTCAACACCTGCCATGACAAAGAGTAAACGAAATTAGTACAGCATAACGAAATTGAATACATGACATGAATAATAATATGTATATAATTTAAGTTGGGATGCATACAAACTAATAATAGTCTGGATCGTCTATATATGCTCCGGGATCAATAGATGCACCATCATCATTACTATCACACGTGTCATCATGAATGACATGCTCATCGGGTTCAGCAGCATCGACATGTGGAAGGCCTTTCTGTAATCGGTCAAGCATTAACAGGTCATCCGCAGCAGTAACCTCTTCTTGTTTCGGATCTTCTTGTTTCAGCTCAGGGGTGAAGTCGGATTCACTGTCGATGTCTACTTCCATGTTCTGGGGTGAAGTATAGCGGTTCTTGAAACGTTTCTTGGAAAGACGTGTTTCTTGGAATAATTCTCCTTCATATGTGTCTGGGTCAATGTGAGGTTCGTAATCCTCTTCATTGGGGGGAGGTGGTCTAACACGTGGCGGCACTTCATAAACGACGTCCCAACCATTCAGATTTGTATTAGTTTGGCAGGCCCACGGTAGATAGAAAACTTGGGTCACCTTTTGAGCCATAATATAGACATCGGGAACAAATAAATGGGTGATTTGTTTTATTTCAACTAGCCCAATATGTTCATGATTCCTTCTAGTCTCCTTCGGCTGGAACCAATAACATTTGAAGACAACGACGTCCGGTGGGTTTTCACCATAGAATAGAAGTTCATAAATTGCCTCAACTCTTCCATAATACTCGGTACCTCCTTCTCCGATAGCAGAGACACCACAATTTGTACATTTTCAGTCTGCCATAGATAGCTCTTTGCCAAAGCTACGAAAGCGATACCCGTTGATGTCGTATTTCTTAAATGAACAGACCTTATAGTCAAAACCATTAGCAGCAGGTCTCAATTCGGCGTCCATAGACTCTGAATTAGCCTACAAGTTTAATACGAAAGGATTGTTGCATTAGCGACACATAAGACCAAGAAATTAAATGGTCTATAAATGGTCTATTAATGGTAATTACCGTTTGTTTGAACCAAGAGATGAAACCGGGATAGCCGCCTCCATGCTTTGCCAGAAGCTCATACTCTTTGATGATCACCGCTCCATCCGAGAATTTGGTGACGTATCGACTGTATCAAATATCCAGGAATAAGAGCAGTTCAAAGGAATTAGAAATTGCAAAACAATGTACCGAGAACTTACTTGATGTACGGCCGCACTTCGGTTAGGTTGTTGAAGATATACAACGAAATGGTCTGCGATTCTTCAACATCCAACGTTATTGGTTTCGAAGCACCGGCTGGTGCGAGCTTCCCTTTGAATAGACTGAGGTTGGATCCACCTTTTTTAGGGTCGCCAGCATTGTACCCAGGCTTTGGATTATGCAAATGACAATTTTTGGCTTCGTAGTGTGCTGTCACAAAGTTTGCCGCCTCCTCAGTAATGAATGCCTCGGCCATCGATGCATCAATTCTATGTTTATTTTTACATTTTGCTCAAAGCGTCTTCTGCATCCTCTCAGTTGCATAGCACCAACGATTTTGCACGGGTCCCCCAATCTTGCCTCGGTCGAGAGATGTAAAATCAAATGTTGCATTGGATTAAAGAAGCCCGGTGGAAAGATCTTCTCTAACTTGCAGAGCAACTCTGGCGCGAACTTTTCCATGTCATCTATCACGGCAGGCGATAGTTCTTTCGCACAAAGAACATGGAAGAAATAGCTCAGCTCTGCCAGTATTAGCCATTCATCCTCAGGGATAAAGCCACGCAACATCACCGGCATTACCCGCTCAAGACATATGTGCCAATCATGACTCTTGAGACCAAAAAAATTCAATTTTTCAAGACTCGCTGCCCTCTTTAGATTCGTTGCATACCCATTAGAGAACATGAACTGCATTTTCACCCACAATATAATTTCCCTCATAGCTGGCCTTCCAATATTGAACCAGGCCTTTGGCTTTGTCCAGTTCTGCTTTCCTTTCAGTTGCCGCATGTTTTGTAACGGTCTATCACATAGAGTCTGCATATCGACTCTAGCCTTAGTATTATCCTTTGACTTCCCATCTATGTCGAACCATGTACCAAAAATGGCCTCACCGATATTCTTTTCAGTGTACATCATGTCGATGTTGTGTGGAAGAAGGAGGTCTTTGAAGTAAGGCAGATCCCACAAGCATGTCTTGCGAGTCCAGGCGTGTTCCGAATTACAACCCTTGAAATACCCTGGACGCTCTGGATCAGGCTCGAGAGCGTTTAATTGATCCAGGATCTGTTGGCCAGTCAATGCAGGTGGTGCAGAGTTTTTGACAACTCTACCTTTGGTGAAGTTCTTCTTGTCTTTTCTGAACTTATGGCGAGGATCTAGGAACTGTCTATGCAAGTCGAAGCAGGAATACTTGTGACCCGCCTGCAGCCAATGAAACTAAAGAGCTGCCTTGCACGTGGGTCACGGGAACCTTCCATGCGTACACCAGCCAACGAATATCGCATACTGATACGTCTCCAACATATCTATAATTTTTGCTTATTCCATGTTGTTATATTATCATTCCTGGATGTTTTACAATCATTTTATAGCAACTTTATATCATTTTTTGGGACTAACCTATTGACATAGTGCCCAGTGCCAGTTGCTGTTTTTTACTTGTTTTTTACTTCGCAGAATATCAGTACCAAACGGAGTCCAAACGCAGCGAAACTTTTTGGAGAATTTTTCTGGTCCAGAAGACACCTGATGGGCCAAAGAAGTACCAAAGGGGAGTCGACGAAACACAATATTAGCCGCCGCAAGTTCCAGAACCACGAGATCCAATCTAGACACCATCACGGAGGGGTTCATCGTCCTCATTGGTGCCTCTCCGATGATGCGTGAGTAGTTCATCATAGACCTACGGGTCCGTAGGCAGTAGCTAGATGGCTTCCTCTCTCTCTTTTGATTCTCAATACAATGGTCTCTTGGAGATCTATTTGATGTAACTCTTTTTTGCGGTGTGTTTGTTGGGATCCGATGAATTTTGAGTTTATGATCAGATCTATATCCATGAATATTATTTGAGTCTTCTTTTGATCTCTTATATGCATGATTATTTATAGCCTCGTATTTCTTCTTTGAATCTTTGGTTTAGGTAGGCCAACTAGATCAATTTTTCTTGCCATGGGAAGAGGTGCTTTGTGATGGGTTCGATCGTGCGGTGTTCTTTCCTAGTGACAGAAGGGGCAGCAAGACACACATGTATCGTTGATATTAAGGATAACAAGATGTGGGCTATTCCTACATGAATAGATCTCGTCTACATCATGTCATCGTTCTTATTGCATTACTCCATTTTTCCTTGAACTTAATACACTAGATGCATGCTGGATAGCGGTCGATGTGTGGAGTAATAGTAGTAGATGTAGGCAGGAGTCGGTCTACTAATCTTGGACGTGATGCCTATATATTGATCATTGCCTTGGATATCGTCATAATTATTCAATCTTCTATCAATTGCCCAACAGTAATTTGTTTACCCACCATGTGCTATTTTTTTTAGAGAAGCCACTAGTGAAATCTACTGCCCCCGGGTCTATTCTTTATCATATTTGGTTTGAGATCTATTTTTATTCGCTTTTATTTTCAGATCTATTATTCCAAAGACCCAAAAATACCTTGCTGCACTTTTTATTTATTTATTTTATTTCGTGTTTTATCGAGATCTATTTATCCAATCTACACAATTTTTATCCCGTCAACTTCACAATTTCTGGCACCGTTACCCATAGAGGGATTGACAACCCCTCCTAATCGTCGGGTTGCAAGTATTTGTTCTTTGTGTGTAGGTACCATTTACATAGTGTTGCTTGGTTCTCCTACTGGATTGATACCTTGGTTTCATAACTGAGGGAAATACCTACCGTAGTTGTGATGCATCATCCCTTCCTCTTTGGGGAAATATCAACGGAGTTCAAGCGACATCAAAAGGAATTTCTGGCGCCGTTGTCAGGGAGACATCATCTACATCTATCAGGTTCCTAATCACAAATCTCATCTACTTGCAATTTGCATTATTTGCCATTTGCCTCTCGTTTTCATCTCCCCCACTTCACAAAATTTGCCATTTTATTCGCCCTCTTTTTCGTTCACCTTTTCTCGTCAGATCTCTTGTTTGCTCATGATCTTGCTTGCTATCTTTGCTTGTGTTGACATGTGCCTTCTATATGCTTGCATCTTCGCTTGCTAAAAATCTATTGATATGGATCCCCATCCACTTGCTAATATTTTTAAAAGATCCAATCATGATGAACCAATTGCTAGTGAGCTTAGTGCACTACATTATCTTTATGAAGTTTTGCTTGAGATTCGTGAATCTGGAAATTGTGATGAAGAAATTTATGAAGTGATTCATGATAGCTCCTTGAATGAAAAGCATGATTTCAATGATTTTACTATAAATTTGTCGGTGCAACAAACCCCAGGTTTGTTGCCCAGACTGTACACAGGCTCGAGAACAAGGTTGCAGCGTCCAAGACAAGACCAAGCAGAAGAGATCAGTGCTTTGAGAAATCAAAGGGCAGATCAAGAAGATCAAGACCAACCAAAGGAGCAAGATACCACTAAGGAAAAACCTCCCTTGCCGGGCAGGTGAGCATGGCAGGGACGAGGTTGCCCCGAAGACAAGTCTCTAGATTGCCCCGGCAGGCTTGCCGGGGGCGCCGAGGGCGGATTACCCCGCCAAGGCTCCACCGCTCCACCTCACAGCAATGCAAGTCATCGATCGGTTCGGTGTCGAGCCCCCAAGTGGCTAAGTGGCTGCTATTTGGCATGTGGCGGCCACTTCCAGCGGAAATCACCTCCAAATGACACCCGTCCAAGGACGTGTCATGCAGGCAGGTGAGAAGGTGGCTGAACGGCAAGGCAAGGCTTGCCGGGCTACGCTACGATGTGACACTAAGCGGCGCATTTAATGTGCTCTGTCCTGTCTGCAAAGTTAGGTATGATAGCACTGTTTGTTATCTAATTAGTACGCAATGACTGATTTGCCATTGTGGTGACCCCTTGATCTATAAAAGGAGGGCCATGGCAACCTTAGAAAGGATTCGGACCCTTGTACACTCATACGCGCGTAGTTGCTCTCGCCCCGAGGAGACCCTGCCGGGCTAGAGCGCCGCGTCTCCACCTTGGTCCTCTCATCAATCCACCAAAGCAGGAGTAGGGTTTTATGCCTCGCGGCGGCCCGAACCTAGGTAAAAACTGCCCTTGTGATCGCTGTCGTGCTGCTCCGCACCCTCCGCTCTTTGTGCAATGCGTCCTTCCCCACTGCCGAGCCACAAGGGGCCGATGGCCCCATAGGTGGCCGTGTTTTCCCACAACATCTTTGGCCCGCCAGGTAGGGGGAAGCGCTTGCGCGAACCCGAGAGCGTACGCAGCGCGTCATCTTCATCATCATTCTCTTCATCAACGACTTCATCATCCATGGCGCCCAAGAAGAAACCCGGTGTCGCAGCTCACCCGTCCACCTTGAAGGCCCCTTCGCACGCGGTCGCCGACGCCATGGGGGCTACGGGGGCGCACGGGGACGTGGGCACTGGGGGACGTGGCCTGCGCAGGCGGGGTCATCACCACCTCCCCTATGGCCGAAACGGGAGTGGGAGGCACCGGAGAAGGACATCGCCAACAACATTCCCAGCGGCCATGCTCCACAAGGTGCGGGTGGAGAGATCATCCTGTACGTGCCTCTCCACCCCATCGAAGGACGCAGCCATAGCGGTGGCACTCGCCCTGGGGCGAACCGCAACCCTCCGGCTGCCCCCGCTGCGGGTGCGGCCGCAGGGCACGCGCCACCCCCGGAATGGGCTGGCCAAGCCGATGCACCGAACGGAGCCGCCGATCCCCAAGCACAACCATCTTGTCACTGCGCCACCCTGGTGACTGGCTCACGGCGACAAGAGCACGGTGCTGCCACTACTGACACCGTCAGAAGCCAGGTGACGTTACGGTCAACATCGTCATCCATGCCGAGCACTGCTTCAGAGGCCATGGCGCGGGCCCAACTCCTGTTGAGATTTCTGCCGACGGCTGATCAGATGGATGAGTGGGGAGCCACCATTCAGAGCCTGATTGGTTTCGCTGAGGCAGGAGGATCATAGCAAGCGGGCCCGTCACGGCCTCCGCAGGCGGCGACAATAGCCCGAGCCGCTGACCGTACCAAAGGGGCCACCCCCACGGTGCAATCCCCTCCACGGCAGCAAGCGCAGGGGCCACAGCCAGAGCCACGCGACCAAGAACCCGACGACGTATCGATGGCTTTGTCCGATCCTCGAGCACGACGAGACCAGTGGCAGGTCCTGGAAGACAGGCGGAGGGAAGACGCGCGCGCCACCATCGAACGACGCCGTGAAACCCAACGCCAGTCTGATAGGCGCAATGGCCCCGACGTCGACGAGCCCACGCCCGGTGAAGGTGGGTACCTACCTTTCGAGGTTGGGTGCCCCGCATTCACTCGCGAGCTGCAGCAAGTCCGTTGGCCATCTGCTCGCTCATTCAAGCCAGAAATACCAGAGAAGTATGATGGAAGATTGAACCCGACAGAGTTCTTGAGCATCTACACCATCGCCGTTCAAGCTGTCAGGGGAAGAGATGAGAAGGTGTTCGCCAACTACTTCCCTTTGGCACTCAAGCCAAATGTGAGGTCTTGGCTGATGCATTTCCAGAGAATTCCATCTCGACCTGGGCTGACCTGTGTCATGAGTTTGTTGGCGCCTTCACGGGCGGCCATCAAGAACCAGGGCGGCCCAGCGACTTGCAGCTCCTTCCACAGAAAAAGGAGAGAGTCTGCGGAGGTACATGTAGAGGCTCAGCTGGGTGCACAGGAATATTCCAGACATCCACCCGGCAGCTGTGATAGCCGCGTTCCAGTCCAACGTGTGCAACCGTCAGATACGTTCTAAAATGAACGTTCGGTTGCCCAAGACTGTGAATGAGCTATACACTCTGGTGGATAAGTGTGCCCGAGCAGAGGAGGGGAGACGACTCCCCGATGAAGAAGATGGCGTTGACATCGACTCAGAGGACGACGACGACGCCACCAACCAAAAGAAGAAGAACAAGAAGCGCAATAAGAAGCGCAAGGATAAAGCGGTGATGACCGTTGAAGGATCGAGTGCACCTAGTACCGGCAAGAAGGCCAAGGCTGAGGTTCCCGGCAAGGAAGCTACCATGTGCACTGATTGTCGGGAAGCCGCGGCTACCGAGAAGGCTTGGAAGAGTGATGGGCCATACTGCAAGATCCATCGGACCAAGGGCCACGATCTTCAGGAGTGTCATCAGGTTGAGCAACTCGTCAAGAAGCAGAGGGCTGAGTACGAGAAGCGTGATAAGGAGAAAGACCAAGATGGTGCTGGCGGGAAGGGCCAAGGTAGCAGAACAGGTCACCCCGGGAAGGCTCCTCAGTATCAGGGGAAACCCGCCAAAGGCCATGAGAAGAAGGATTACGAGGACGAGAGTGATGAAGGAGATGAGGAGGAAACCAGCGAGCAGGAGTTGCAGAAAGCCACAGACGCCCTATGCATTGACGGGGGTGCATCCTTACACTCCTCTCACTACCAACTCAAAAGATGGGCATGTGAGGTCAATGCCGTGGAGCCAGCGGCAGATTCTCGGAAGCCACTCAAGTGGTCCCGCACGCCCATCATCTTTGATGAGGAGGATCACCCCGACCGCACTACCGCGGTAGGGTGTTTGTCGTTATTGGTTTCACCAATGATCCGCAACCTCAAGGTCACAAAGATGTTGGTTGACGGTGGGGCCAGGTTGAATCTAATTTCTCCAAAGGTCATCAGCAAACTCCAGATAGCAGACGAAGAGCTCAAGGTTACTGGTACGTTCCAAGGGATCAACCCCGGCAGGAGTCGTCCTAAGGGGAAGATCACACTGCCGGTAACATTCGGGGGGGAGTTAAACTACCGGACTGAGAAGATCGTGTTTGATGTGGTTGACCTCCCCCTGCCGTACAATGGAATCCTTGGTTGCCCTGCCCTAGCCAAATTCATGGTGGCATCCCACTATGCCTACAACACTTTGAAGATACCAAGGCCAATGGGCCTCATTTCCATTCCATCAGACAAGAAAGACGCAATCATATGCATGGATAAGATGTACCGGGAAGCAGTCGCTGCAGAGGCCGCGGAAGCCACTGCTCCCACCAAGGAAAGCAAGAAAAAGAAGAAAGCCAGCAAGGATGCCAGCAAGGAATCCGGGAAGCGTACCTCTTCGGAGTGAGCTAAGCCTGTTGATGACTTGCTGGAGAGTTCCAATAGCAAGAGGTCCAAGGCTGCTGCACCCGCTGTGAAAAAGGTGCAGGGCTGGCTGGCGCTGATGGTATGTTTACCATCAATGCCACCCTCGATGACAAATAGGAAAGCGCGCTCGTTGCCTTCCTGTGGGCGAATGTCAATGTGTTTGCTTGGCAACCATCTGATATCCCCAGTGTTCCCAGGGAGGTAATCGAGCACCACCTTGCTGTCTGCCCACATGCCTGGCCCGTTAAGCAGAAGGTCCGGAAGCAAGCTTTGGAGCGGCAGCAGTTTATTGCCAAGGAGATCAAGAAACTTGAGGTAGCTGGTCTGGTCACAGGAGTGTTGCATCCAACATGGTTAGCAAACCCAGCGGTAGTGCGCAAGGCGAATGGGAAATGGAGGCTTTGCATAGATTTCACAAATCTGAACAAAGCATGCCCGAAGGACCCGTTCCCCTAGCCGCGCATCAACCAAATTGTGGATTCCACCTCCGGGTGTGACCTGCTTTCCTTCCTGGATGCCTACTCTGGATACCACCAGATCTTCATGTCCAAGGAAGACGAAGAAAAGACGGCGTTCATAACCCCATGTGGCACGTACTGTTTTGTACGAATGTCCTTCGGGTTGAAGAGCGCTGGATCCACTTTTGCAAGAGCAGTACAGATTGGCTTTGAGTCCCAACTGCACAGAAATATTGAAGCCTACATGGATGATATAGTGGTCAAAACCAAGGACAGAGTTACTCTCATTCAGGATTTGGAAGAGACCTTTGCAAATCTGCGCAGAATCAACTTGAAGCTGAACCCGGAGAAATGTGTGTTTGGCATTCCTTCCGGCAAGCTACTTGGCTTCTTCATGTCCCATCGGGGGATAGAGGCCAACCCCGACAAGATCAAGGCTATCGAGCAGATACCAGCACCCAAGACAGTTAAAGACGTGAGGCGTTTGACTGGATGTGTTGCCGCGCTGAGCAGGTTCATTTCCAAGTCCGCCGAACGCGCCTTGCCTTTCTTCAAAATCTTGAAGAAGGCAGGACCCATGGAGTGGACCCCGGAGGCAGACGCTGCGCTACAAGATTTGAAGACCTACCTTTCCTCTGTTCCCACCTTAGTCGCTCCTAAACCACAAGAGCCGTTGCTGCTATATTTAGCAGCGACCAATCAAGTGGTTAGCGCAGCGCTGGTGGCACAGCGGGAGGTAGATGACACAGCAGTCGCCACCGCCATCCCCTCTGGAGAGGAAAGTGAACCCATCCCGGCAAGGTCAGATGCAATTCAAGACAAAGAAGAGCAAGGCAGCGGAGACAGTTCCAAGATCACGGCAAGGAAGAAGGTGGTGCAGCACCCAGTGTACTTCATCAGCTCCCTGCTGCAGGGGGCTAGGTCGAGGTTCTCTGGCATGCAAAAGTTGATTTTTGGCCTCATCATGGCCTCAAGGAAACTGCGCCACTACTTCCAAGCCCACGAGATCATGGTTGTCACCTGCTTCCCCTTGCAACGCATACTCCAAAACACTGAGGCCACTGGCAGTATCATGGAATGGGCTTTGGAGTTATCCAGCTTTGGTTTGAAGTTTGAAAGCACATCAACTATTCAGAGCAGAGCACTGGTAGAGTTCATTGCGGAGTGGACGCCGACCCCTGATGAAGAAGTACTGGAGACAGTCATCCCCGGCAAGGAAGCGCCCCAAGAATGGATTATGTATTTTGATGGTGCCTTCTTCCTACAAGGTGCAGGAGCTAGCGTGCTTCTCGTTGCTCCCACTGGGGAGCACCTTAAGTATGTCATTCGAATGCATTTCCCCCGGGAGAAGGCTACCAACAATACTGCAGAGTATGAAGGGCTCCTTGCCGGGCTCAGAATTGTGATAGAACTGGGAATCAAGAAGTTGATTATCCGCGGAGATTCACAACAGGTGGTGAGACAAGTGAACAAGGATTATCAAAGCCCATTGATGGAGGCATACGTCGAGGAAGTGAGAAAGTTGGAGGAGCGCTTTGACGGATTGCAAACAGAGCACATACTGCGTGCGAAAAACAGCATTGCTGATCATCTATCAAAGTGCGCAGCGCAAAAACTCCCTGTGGAACCAGGGACTTTTGTTCTCCATCTAACTCAACCCTCCGTATCCCCAGCAACAATGGCCAGCAAGAGGAGGAAATTAAACTCCGGCAAGCCTCTCCCGGCAGAGCTTCCCTAAGCCCCCGACAAAGAGCTTGGCGGGAACAACTCCCCTTTGATTAGTGAGCTACACCCTCCCGCCGAACTACCAGTCTTTGCGGTCGAGGCATGCGCTCCCATCAACGGGGAGGTGCCGCTAGTCCTTGTTGCCGAGCCCCAGGCTCCAACTTGGGTGCGGCACATTGTTCATTTCCTCCAAATAGGAGAACTTCCCGAAGACCAAGAAGAAGCTGAAAGAGTAGCCCGAAGGGCCAGTATGTATCAGTTCGTTGATGACACACTATACAGAAGAAGGCCCAATGGTGTGAAATTGAAGTGCATTTGCCGGGAAGAAGGAAAGGAACTGCTGGCAGAGATACACAAGGGTATGTGTGGCTCCCACATCGGATCAAGGGCCTTGGTTGGGAAAGCTTTCCGGCAAGGCTTCTACTGGCCCACAGCCCTCCAAGATGCAATTAAGCTAGTCACCAAGTGTGAAGCCTGCCAGTTCCACTCCAAGAATATCCATCAGCCTGCTCAAGCTCTCCAAACAATCCCTTTGTCATGGCCATTTTTGGTCTGGGGCTTGACATCTTGGGCCCCTTCCCCCGTGCTACCGGGGGCTTTGAATTCTTGTTCGTCGCAATCGACAAGTTTACAAAGTGGCCGGAAGTAGAGCCCGTGAGAAAGGTGACCGCGCAGTCAGCTATAAAGTTCTTGAAAGGATTGGTGTGCCGCTTCGGGGTACCTGCCCGAATCATCACCGACAATGGCACCCAATTCACAAGTCGCGCCTTCATGCAATACGTTCATGCCCTCGGAAGCAAGGTCTCATTTGCCTATGTGGCCCATTGCAGAAGCAATGGGCAAGCTGAGAGGGCGAATGTTGAAGTGCTGCGAGGTCTTAAGACAAGAACTTTTGATCGGCTGCAGAAGTGCGGCAGGCGATGGATCGACGAGCTGCCGGTGGTTCTTTGGTCCCTTTGTAAGACACCAAATCGAGCTACCGGGCAGACTCCCTTCTCCCTAGTCTATGGGGCAGAAGCAGTTATCCCCACGGAACTCATATTCAGGTCTCCTCGAGTGCTTGCCTACGATGAAGTAGTGCAGGAACATCACCGGCGTGACGACGCTGTGCTACTTGAGGAGAACCGTCTCCGGGCTGCTACGCATGCTGCACGCTACCACCAAGCCCTGCGTCGCTATCACAGCCACAGGGTTCATGCCAGGAGTTTTGAGGAAGGCGACCTTGTCCTTAGGCATGTTCAGTCCACCAAGGGTGCAAACAAGTTGACACCGAAGTGGGAAGGCCCTTACCGGGTAGTACGAGTCACCAGACCTGGCGCAGTCCGTCTGGAGACCGGAGATGGCATTCAATTGCAAAACTCATGGAACATTGAGCATCTCCGTAAGTTCTACCCGTAAGGCGCGGCTGTTGGGCCCTGCCCGGCAGCCACCCTTTTTTACAAGCTTTGCCGAAGTTGCATGTAACCCTTTGTACAAAGCCAGGCGCAGACCCTGAGCAACAGAGAAATAAACGAAGCGCTGGGGGGGGGCCAAAACTTGCATGCATGCATAAGCATATCATGAGCATAGCATGATCATGTAGATGAGGTCGCATGTGGCATTGTTTTCATCTGCACTAAGTTGCAGGGTCCTTGCCGTGGACTTGATCCCGAAGAGAAGAAATGAAGACGAGCCTATGTGACGATCCCCGGCAGACCAAGTAGATAAGTTCCTTCTTATCCATACCTGTTCTTTAATTTGAAAACTTGTGCATATGAAAACCCCACCACCTTCGAAACATAGGTGCTCCTACCCTTTGACTCGAACGCTGCTTCGGTCAGGGTGGTCGCAGTGGCCTTTGGCGGAAAAGGTTCGACGGGGGGCCGGTCCCTTTTTACGGTTTTTTGCCCGGCAGGCCTAGCCCCGCAGCAACAAACTGAGGGCACCGGCAACATAGCCTGCCGGGGAAACTTGTTTACTTAAATGTATAGAGGCATTTCATCTCTGCATGGATATGGTACATGCACAAGTGCCCGGCAAAGCTTATCTTTTTCATTAATATGCTGATAAGCAAGTACATATCTTACATAACACAAACATGGATAAAGAAGTTTACATTATTTAGACTAAAGTTTGGCCGATGCTTGCACATTTTAAACTAAAAAAAGATAAGTGCCCCATAATCCCTTTCTTGTCCCTCTCCTCCTAGGCACTACGGTGGGAAGAGAAGAGAGCAAAAGGAGTGCCTGAGCGGAAGCCTAGCCCGATTCCGTCAGCACTTGTTGGACGCAGCCTGACAAGATCGAGAGTGGCGAGGCTGCGAAGGAGAGGGGCGGAACGAGCAGCTCGGCGGTGCCCTGGTCACCACCTCTAGGACCAGCAAGAAGCCCCAGCGCAAGCACCGGCAGGGGAAACTGCCGGAGCTCAGTTGGAAGACTGCTGGAGGAGGCGAAGGCACCAAGAGAGCGACCCCCCCCCCCCCCGGGCAACCATCCTAAAGGGGCCGGTGATGATGGTGCTGGGGAGGGAGGGGAAGAGTGGAAAGATGAGGCAGCGGGCCGGCAATACGAGACAAAGGCGTCGGTGCCATCGTACTCCGACCTGACGGCCTGCCACCCGCCTTCTCTGTCTTCCCTCGTTCTTTCTTCATCACCACCACTCCGGGAGGACGCCAGCCCCATGGGCCGACACCTCCCCCGGAGAGGTGACGGCGACGTCCGAGGCGTGCAAGTGGCACCATTCCCCACCTTGGAGGGCAGGAAGGTGCCACCGTCTTCAGCGTTCGCCCCGACTCTGCCGGAAGGAACAACACTGGGATTACCGAGGATCCCGAGTGTTGCACCCCAGACAGGCGCCAGAACCCCCAAGGGCCCCATCGTCAGGGCAACGAGCCTCGCCGACCCACAGCGAGGGCTGGCATTCCTCACCGGACAGCCGGCTCGTGTGAGGAAAATGAGCGTTTCACCATTTTGGAGAAGCGCGACACCTCCCACACCGCGGGTGACTCAACACCCACATCCTCGACCACTGCATCCCTTTTGGCCCCTGACCAGACTCACTCCCCAGGCGTTTACACAAGCATCCAGTGTCATCGACCCTAAGCTAGAGCCCGGGGCCTGGCACCAGCCTCCCCACCTCAACATAACAGAGAAGGAAGCAAGGAAGAGAAGAAGAAGGGTGCGTGGATGAGCATTTCCGCTCCCCCTCACCCCCTCTTTTATAGGCGGGCTGAGGCTGGGGGCTGATCCCTCGACGGTTAACCGCCGACCCTCTCCACCAACCCAGGAAGACCGGGCCCCTGCCATGACGCTCTCTCCCGCACCACGCGCTTCCGTTACCTACCCCACTCAATGCATGCAGCATACGTGGCAAGGGATAAGAACATGGTGGGAAGAGTGAATTGGCAGTTACTCACCCGTGCGTTAAAGTCATTCACGGGCCATTACAGGGATGGCCCCACTACAATTGGCGTTACACGACGCGTGGGAAAACCGGAAACTGACTCAAGCTCAGATTAATGAAGAAGCAAAGAAGATCTCAAAGGGTGAGCTACTGCAGCCTCCCCGCCTGTGTACTGGACAGGGCCCACCCCGACGACGCTCGGCAGTGCGTTTGGGCCAGGCCCGGGGGCTCCTGTCGGTGCAACAAACCCCAGGTGTGTTGCCCAGACTGTACACATGCTCGAGAACAAGGTTGCAGCATCCAAGACAAGACCAAGCAGAAGAGATCAGCTCTTTGAGAAATCAAAGGGCAGATCAAGAAGATCAAGATCAACCAAAGGAGCAAGATACCACTAAGGAAGAACCTCCCTTGCCGGGCAGGCGAGCCTAGCGGGGACGAGGTTGCCCCGAAGACAAGTCTCCAGATTGCCCCGGCAGGCTTGCCGGGGGCGCCGAGGGCGGATTACCCCACCAAGGCTCCACTGCTCCACCTCACAGCAATGTAAGTCATCGATCGATGCGGTGTCGAGCCCCCAAGTGGCTAAGTGGCTACTATTTGGCACGTGGTGGCCACTTCCAGAGGAAATCACCTCCAAATGACACTCGTCCAGGGACATGTCACGCAGGTAGGCGAGATGGTGGCCGAACGGCATGGCAAGGCTTGCCGGGCTACGCTACGATGTGACACTAAGCGGCACATTTAATGCGCTTTGTCCTGTCTGTAGAGTTAGGTATGATAGCACTGTTTGCTATCTAATCAGTATGTGATTAATGATTTGCCATTGTGGTGACTCCTTGATCTATAAAAGGAGGGCCATGGCAACCTTAGAAAGGATCCGGACACTTGTACACTCATACGCGCGTAGTTGCTCTCGCCCTGAGGCGACCCTGCCGGGCTAGAGCGCCGCGTCTCCACCTCGGTCCTCTCATCGATCCACCAAAGCAGGGGTAGGGTTTTACGCCTCGCGGCGGCCTGGACCTGGGTAAAAACTGCCCGTGTGATCGCTATCGTGCTACTCCGCGCCCTCCACTCTTTGTGCAATGCGCCCTTCCCCACTACCGAACCACAAGGGGCCGATGGCCCCATAGGTGGCCGTGTTTTCCCATGAAAAAATTCTATTAATGTCAATTGTGCTAATAATATGCAAAACCCCAATCTTGGGGATGCTAATTTTTCTATGTCCACTACTTGTTGCAATGATCATGATGGGGGTAGTACTTCTTATGATCTTGAAAATTTATTTAAGCCTCATGATGAATATGATATTGATAATAATGTTTGCAATAATATTGAAAGTGGGTTTGTAAGAGCATCAAATTTAGGTAAAAATAATCCCATATATTTGGAGAGTGTTCAATCTTACAATTTTTTTGATGAAAGTGGGTTTGGAGAGGTCATGACTTTAGTTGATGTTAATCCCACTATCTTGGAAGATTGTAAAACTTTTATGCATGTGAATCATGGAGAGAATATTTTATGTGATAGTTATATTGTTGAATTTGATTATGATCCTACATGTAACTATTTTGATAGAGGAAAATATGGTTGTATAAATTTTCATGTTACTAAATTACCTCTCGTTATGTTGAGATTGTTATTGTTTCTTTCTTCTTGCTTGCATATGCTAGATATTTCGTGTCTTGATAATTTGTTTTCTTATAAAATGCCTATCCATAGGAAGAGAGTTAGACTTAAATGTGTTTGTAACATATTTTCATGGTGCTCTCTTTGTGTTTCAATTATTATCTTTTATGTGAGCATCAATAAAATCTTATGCCTAGCTAGGGGCATAAAACAATAGCACTTGTTGGGAGGCAACCTAATGAATAAAATTTATTTTTGCCTTTTTATTTATGTTCTTGAGTGTTCACACAATTATGCCTCTGTTATGATTGTGTTTTTTATTTTTTAATTAGTGTTTGTGCCAAGTAAAGCCTTTGGGATAGCTTTGGTGATAGTTGATTTGATCCTGTTGAAAAACAGAAACTTTTGCGTCCAGTAACACAATTGTTTAAATTCACAGAAGAGACGAAATTTTTTGAATTTCTTACACAAGATCGATATACATATTTCCTCTGTTTTCCTAATTTTTTAGAATTTTTGAGTTACAGAAGTATGAGAACAATTCGCATCTTTACAGACTATTCTGTTTTTTACAGATTCAGTTTTCTTTGCATTGTGTGCTTATTTTGATGAATCTATGGATTGTATCGGGGGGTATAAGCCATGGTAAAGTTAGAATACAGTAGATATAATGCAATAAGAAAATTTTAATGGGTTTTCTACAGTACTTAAAGTAAAGATTGGTTTTCTTATACTAACGGATCTCGCGAAGGTTTTGTTAAGTTTTGTGTGATTGAAGTTTTCAAGTTTTGGGTGAGATCATGATGGATGAAGGAATAAGGAGTGAAAAGAGCCTAAGCTTGGGGATGCCCCATGGCACCCCAAGTTAATATTCAAGGAGAACCAAGCAACTAAGCTTGGGGATGCCCCGGAAGGCATCCCCTCTTTCTTCTAACGACCATCGGTATTTTACTTGGAGCTATATTTTTATTCGTCACATATCATGAGTTTTGCTTGGAGCGTCTTGCATTATATGAGTCCTTGATTGTTTTGATTTTTAGTTTGTCACAAGTATCCTTGCTGGACACACCTATTTGAGAGAGCCAAAATTATGCTATGATTTGTTAGAATTGCTCTATATGCTTCACTTAAATTTTTTGAGCTATGGAATTGCTCTAGTGCTTCACTTATATCTTTTTGAGCATGGTGTGCTTTAATATTTTTGAAGAAATGCTCTCATGATTCACTTAGATTTATTTGAGAGTTAGTAAATTTTTGAAGAAATTCTCTCATGCTTCACTTATATTATTTTGAGAGACGAAAATTTTATGCTCATGTTCTTCACTTAGATTTGTTTGAGCTTGTCAAAAGCAATTGCAATATATGAAACTAGTCCCAAAGTGATAGATATTGAAGAGGGATATAATAAAAACTTTCATGAAGATCATTGGACAAAATAAGCTTGATTCTTTGTAATAGTTTTGAGATATGATGATAGTGATATGTGAGTCATGTTGGTGAGTAATTATGCTTTGGTAAGAATATTGGTGTTAAGGTTTGTGATTCTCTATGCAAGCACGAAAGTCAATAGTTATGCAAGGAAGTTACATCCTACTTGTGGTGCATTATTCGGTGTTAGTTATGCTTAATGTTCGCTTATGTGATTTTTTGTTTCTTGGTTAGTTGCTTCTCAATCTTTTTGCTAGCCTCCACTTGTACTAAGTAGAGATACTACTTGTGCATCCAAAATCCTTTAAACCCAGTTTTGCCATATGAGTACACCATACCTACTTATATGCAGTATTTCCATGCTGTTCTAAGCAAATTTGTATGTGCCATCTCTAATTTTCAAAATAAATTTCCTTTTTGTGTGCTCGTACCGCTCATGAAGTGGCAGGGGGTGGCCAATATTTTCCATGCTAGATGTGTTATTCTCAAGATGAGTGTTTATTCACTTGTCATTGCACGAGCGTGCGGCAGTAATAGGGATGCCCAATCCTGAAATGAAAAAGAAATTTACTTTAAGTTGTCAAATAATAAATTCCTTGGAAAGTGTTGGTATGAACGGTACCCGTGGATACGGCTAGCCGTGGAATGTGAAAGAATGGTGGAAAAAGAATGAACTTTTTTTTCTATTTGGGAACCGCCTATGATATATCTAGCATGGAAAGTGTTGGGAATTACTCGGTCATTTTTGTTGATGGGAAAAGTATGCCTCTCAAAAAAAATTATGTCTCAATTTAAGCTTTGAGCTCTGGCACCTCTACAAATCCCTACTTCCCTCTGCGAAGGGCCTATCTATTTACTTTATGCAAAAAAAAATATGAGTCTCCATCTGCTCTTATAAAGCACCAACTAAGGGGCACTATGATCGACTTGAGCATTGGGTGTAGCTAATATGCAAGTGTGTTTCATGAATGGATCAATGATTGAGCATGATGGGCTAGGGATAACTTTCTTTAGTGTTGATATTTTGAAAGACATGGTTGCTTGTTGATATGCTTGAGTATTGAAATCTTCATGTTAAAACTACACTATTGCTTTGAACCATATAAAAGTCCAAATGTACATGCTACAAAAGAAAAGAATACGTGATGAACATGTTAGGCAGCATTCCACATCAAAAATTATGTTTTCATTTACCTACTCGAGGACAAGTAGGAATTAAGCTTGGGGATGCTGATACGTCTCCAATGTATCTATAATTTTTGCTTGGTCCATGTTGTTATATTATCATTCTTGGATGTTTTACAATCATTTTTTGGGACTAACCTATTGACATAGTATCTAGTGCGAGTTGCTGTATTTTGCTTGTTTTTTACTTCGTAGAATATCAGTACCAAACGGAGTCCAAACGCAGCGAAACTTTTTAGAGAATTTTTCTGGACCAGAAGACACCTGATGGGCCAAAGAAGTACCAGAGGGGAGTCGACGAAACACAATTCCAGCCGCCGCAAGTTCCAGAACCGCGAGATCAAATCTAGACACCATCACGGAGGGGTTCATCATCCTCATTGGTGCCTCTCCGATGATGCGTGAGTAGTTCATCATAGACCTACGGGTCCGTAGGCAGTAGCTAGATGGCTTCCTCTCTCTCTCTTTTGATTCTCAGTACAATGGTCTCTTGGAGATCTATTTGATGTAACTCTTTTTTGCGGTGTGTTTGTTGGGATCCGATGAATTTTGAGTTTATGATCAGATCTATATCCATGAATATTATTTGAGTCTTCTTTTGATCTCTTATATGCATGATTATTTATAGCCTCATATTTCTTCTTCGAATCTTGGGTTTAGTTACGCCAACTAGATCGATTTTTCTTGCCATGGGAAGAGGTGCTTTGTGATGGGTTCGATCGTGCGGTGTTCTTTCCCAGTGACAGAAGGGGCAGCAAGACACGCATGTATCGTTGCTATTAAGGATAACAAGATGGGGGCTATTCCTACATGAATAGATCTCGTCTACATCATGTCATCGTTCTTATTGCATTACTCCGTTTTTCCATGAACTTAATACACTAGATGCATGCTGGATAGCGGTCGATGTGTGGAGTAATAGTAGTAGATGCAGGCAGGAGTCGGTCTACTAATCTTGGATGTTATGCCTATATATTGATCATTGCCTTGGATACCGTCATAATTATTCGAGCTTCTATCAATTGCCCAATAGTAATTTGTTTACCCACCATGTGCTATTTTCTTGAGAGAAGTCACTAGTGAAATCTGCGGCCCCCGGGTCTATTATTTATCATATTTGCTTTGAGATCTATTTTTATTCGCTTTTATTTTCAGATATATTATTCCAAAAATCCAAAAATACCTTGCTGCACTTTTTTGTTATTTATTTTATTTCGCGTTTTATCGAGATCTATTTATCCAATCTACACAATGTTTATCCCGTCAACTTCACAATTTCTAGCACCGTTACCCGTAGAGGGATTGACAACCCCTCCTAATCGTCGGGTTGCAAGTATTTATTCTTTATGTGCAGGTACCGTTTACATAGTGTTGCTTGGTTCTCCTACTGGATTGATACATTGGTTTCATAACTGAGGGAAATACCTATTGTAGCTGTGCTGCATCATCCCTTCCTCTTTGGGAGACATCACATACGCCGGCAAGTCATGCATCGAGTACATGTACCAGACACGCATTATGAAGTTTTGTTTGCTAGCGGCGGCGTATGTCTTGAACCCATTATCCTAAGATTCTTGCAATTCATCCTTAACCGGCTGCATGTACACATTCATATTCTTCCCCGGATAGTTGGGCCCTAGAATTATCAATGTCAGGAAAATGTTCTTCCTTTGCATAATCTGTCCGGGGGGGGAGATTGAGTGGAATGACAAATACAGGCCAACAACTATATTCAGTTGCCGTCATGCCAAACGGATTGAACCCATCCGTGCCAATGCAGACTCAAGGATGCCTTGGATCTGCCACTTTTTCGTCATGTAATGCATCGAAGTGCTTCCACGCAGAACCATCCGATGTGTGTACCATCATCTGATTCCCATCTGCATCTAGTTCAGTTCTTTTTCCTATTTTGTGCCATGTCATCTGGTTGGCCATCTCTTCGACCATGAATAGACGTTGAAGTCTTGGTATCATTGGCAGATACCGAAGAACATTAACGGGGATTTTGGTCTGCCTCTTCTCACCCATACCGTTGTCTACCACAACATACCTGGAAGAGTTGCAAATGGGACAATAGTTCAAGTCCGCATACTCAAGCCTAAATAAGGCACATCCTTTCTCACAGGCATCTATCTTCTCGTAGGGCATCTTAAGTGCACGAAGGATTTAGTCCAACTGGTACAGGTTTGCAGGCATTACATGGCCTTTGGGTAGAAAGCGTCCAAATATTGTCATCATCGCGTCGTAGCATTCTCTGCCCAAGTTGAATTGAGCCTTCAGAGCCATTACTTATGCGATGGCATCCAGCTGACAAAGCTCAGTGTGCTCGTGGAGAGGAAGTTTTGAAGACTCCAATATAATTCATCACATATATTCATCAGTTAATCTAGTTTGTCAATTTTATTATGTCCATGCAACCTACACGCTAATAGGTAAAGATAGGTCCTAATCCCACCCGAGTATATGTAGATTGGGTTCGTTCTCCCATGTTCTGCTTCGGATCCGACGCAAAATTTCGGCAGCACCTCCCCGCTGTTCTCCTGATACACGTCTCTGCAATAAACAGAGAGGATGTGTACCCGGAGAACAACAGGGAGGCACTGACGAAATTCTGCATCGAATCTGGAGCAGAGCATGGGAAAACGAACCCAATCTACACATACTCGGGCTGTCCATGGATAACGTTGGACAATTCAATAGAATCACGGTTATAAATATGCAAATGCATGCATATTTATACATGTAACCCTTTCGAACGGGAGACACATACTGGTCATGCATACTGATGATTGAAGACACCTATAGCTAGCAAGTTTCATCGGCACGAAGACCGGAACAGAGTAAATTAAGGGGGAGGAGGAGATGTAATTTGTGCTCACCCACGAACGCAGGGGAGCTCGTCAAACGCACGGAGAGGTCGTCGAACACCAGACCCTCGCAGCAACGAAACAACTGCACATTTAAATGCACCCGATCAACACGAATATTCAATCCCGATAAAAATCGATATTTATATATAACTACTTTTCTTTTTTTTTCTTCTCCTCTATTCCTTCTTCTTCTTCGGACCATCTCTTCTTCTTCTTCTTCTTCTTCTTCTTCTTCTTCTTCTTCTTCTTCTCTTCTTCTTCTTCTCCTTCTTCTTCTTCTTATTCTCCTCTTCTCTTATTTTCCTTCTCCTCTTCTCATCTTCTCATATTTTTCTTCTTCTTCTTCTTCTTCTTTCGTCTTCGTTGCTAGGTCTTCTTCATCTCTCTCGTCCTCTCTATTTCTTCTCCTGCTCTCTCATTTCATTCTTCTCTCTTTCTGCTTTCTTCTCCTCACCCCTCTTCTTCTCTGCGTCTTCTTCTTCTTCTTGGTCCTTCTTTTCCTTTCCCTTCTTCTAATTCTCCTCTTTCATCTTTTTTATTACTTTCTAACCTAACCTAGCACTAACCTAATTAACATTAGAAAAAAAGAAAAAAAATTGCTCACTGGAGTGGGGTGCCGGGGCGTCGGGGCGCCTGGGCGTCGAGGCGGCGGGGGCGCTGGAGGCGCGGGGGTGCAGGAGCCACGGGGCGGCGGGTGGTGGGGCGGCGCGGCGGGGTCGGTGGTGGGCGTCGGCGCGGCGGCATGGCGGGGCCGGTGGTGGGCGTCGGGGCAGCAGCTGCGCCGGACAGAGAGAGAGAGAGAGGTGGGGGGTTCACGGCCGTTAGTAGGTCTATTATTTGCCGTCTGCTAGCAGACGGCAAAGAGGGGGCTGGGGCCGGGGGACACGGTTGTTAGTTAGGCACTTTCTTTGCCGTCTGCTAGCTGACGGCAAAGAGAAAAAAGCTGACGACAAACGTATGGCGGACGGCATCCATATGACCTTGCCAGCACTCCACGTCCAGTGGGGCCTAGCTGGGCTCTTTATCGTCTGCCTTTGGGCCCTTTGCCGTCCGCTAGCGGACGGCAAAGAATAAACTAATGGCAAATCATATCTTTGCCATTAGCCAGTTCTTTGTCGTCTGCTTTTTGCAAGCGGACGGCAAATACCTTCTGTGTCGTCCGCTAGCAGACGGCAAAGAACTGGCAGATGGCAAATTCTCTAATTCCTGTAGTGGGTGATCATAATGGGTTACGGAGCATCCATAAAATCCGGTATTTTACTTGTGGAAGAAAGTTGTGAAGGACCGTCATGAGATGACGGCCCCTAATGGACCCATGGGGGCCCACAAGGCGCGCCACAGGCCTTTGGTAGGCCCTAGTCTGAATTGGAAAGGGAGGGAACCATTCACTTCGTCTACTAAGTGGAAGGGGAGAAGGATTCCCCCCTCTTGGGGCACCCCCGTCCTTCCTCCACCTATATATATATATATATATATATATATATATATATATATATATATGGGAAGGCCTCCCTCTTGAGACACAAATCCAAGGGCTCCCACATAGCTCCGCGCTCTCCCGGTCTAATTGTCCCAAGTGTTTAGGCTCCTAATTATACGGTCTCTAATCTTGGTCTAATTGGTCTAAGAGAATTAGACTCCTAATTAGACGAGAAGCACCGCTAGGCTTTCTCTCTCTCTCAAGTTTTCTCGCGGTTCTTCTTCCTGGACATAGAAGCTCTGCCGGACTCCTACCACGGAATGCATGGATACCACGGAGGGGTTGTCTACTTCGACTCTCGTCTCGGAGAACTTTCTCACGGCTGGGAGGTGTAACCCAGTTGCGGGAAATCATCGCGCTGCACTGACTCTTTACTGCTTCCGCTACTCTGCTTGTCGATGAATTTGATCGTTACTGCCTTCTACATAGTGTTCCTGGGTGTGATCATGTAGCGTATTGCCCTATAAATCTGGCTACCCGAAGGAAATTGATACACGAAGGAGAACATCAAAGCCCTCTAGCAACACACCTTTTTATCAGAAGTTTCGTTGATGAGTTGGAAGCAATTAAGAAACACACGACTCAACATCATTATAATCAACCTGCAGCTCTCTGGGTTCCTAAATAGACCCCTTTTGAACTAGGTGGTGTCATGAATATAAATTTGGATGGATTCGTTTCCACAGATAATACTCGAGGTTCTTTTAGTGCAGTTTGCCGGAATGCTACAGGTGAATACATGGGTTCCTATGCAGTGATGGTTAAAGGATTGATGGCCCTTGCAACCCATGGGCATAAAATCCAACCCATACCTATCCATGGGGTAAATATCCATGCCCACGACCATACTGTATGGGTATCCATGCCCGATGGGTACCCAGCAGGCAGATCAACACAATATCAAAGGATGGTGGCGTATTTTCTAGTTCCATGTATGGTGGAGGCGTGAGCCACCGAGAAATTTTTAGGGCTGGGGAATTATTTATTGGGAGGAGGATGGGGGTGGGGTACAGAGCTTACATACAATGACTCGATATCTTAGGGTTTATAACACATGTAATCCACCTGTAAGAGAATCGGGTAGGGTTTGGGTGTACCCATGGGCACAAAATCATACCCATGTCCTAACCACGACTAGTCTGGTAGGGTTAAGGCAATGCCCATGGGCATGTAAATGTGTCCATACCCTACCCTTGCAGGCCGGGCACCCATGGGTACCCATGCCCATGGGTAAATTGACATCCTTACAAGTAGATATTTGTTACCTGACACCGTGAAATACTTTGTATGTTATTGTTTCTTTTTTTTCCTGAACACAATTTGAATCACGAAGAAAAGTGTCAATACTTTTTCAAATTAAATAAAAAACTTAAAAAATCATGGATACTTTCTAACAATGTATGATCTTTTTTAAATATGTGACAAACAAATTATAACATGCGATAATCATTTATTTATATGATGGACATTTTACAAATACACAAAAAGTTTTGTAATATGCAACATTTATTTATGAGATGAACATTTTATTAATACAAGATGAACAATTTTTAAATACATAGTGAACATTTTTAAAATACATGGTGACATTTTTTAAATACCTAACAGATACTTCCTAATACACGATTAGTATTTCTAAAATACACGATGAACATTTTTTATTACAGGGTAAAAAACAAAGTATAGTATGCAATGGACATTTTTAATACACCGTGAACGTTTTAAAAACGGTAGATGAACGATTTTAAAATACACGATGAACATTTTGTTATATGTGATGATTGTCTTAAGTAAACAATAAACATTTATTAAATACACGGTGGACATGGATAAAACTTTCAAATACATAGTGGGCAAGTTTTAATTACACAGTGCCTTAGAAAAAGTTTTGTTGCGTATTAGACAATTTTCGTCGTTTATTGAATGCAGTTCATCATGTTCACAAAAAATGGTTCATCTTGTTGCTTAAAATGTTTATCAAGCTTTAGAAAATTGTTCATCGTGTATTTTACAAGAATGTTCATCATGTACTTAAAGTTGTATACAGTTTACTTAAAAAATTATCATGTATTTAAAATCATTATATATATGAAAAATATTCATTTAATTTTTAAATCAAAAATGTAAAATAAAAAATAAAAATACATAATAAAAAATGAAAACAAGAAATGAAAAAGAAAAAGGAAAAATCGACAAAAAACAACAGAAAAGCCCGAACACACATCAGAATATACTAAAAGAAGGACCAAAACTAGCGAACAGGAAAGAAACAAACAAAATTATTCCTGGAATATCCAGAAACCAACAAAATGCGCGCTGCTGGCAGTAGGCATGGTATAGCACTGGCAGCCTTGTCATTGCCTCGTGGAAACTAGCCGGCCAGGACTTGGGAGCACGTGGGCGGGGTTTGGACCAGAGCTCAGCTTCCCCCCCTAATCCTTGTGATAACTTCTACTTGCGGCGTCCACTCTTCCAATCAAAAGAGAAAAGGTTGCGGCGTCCACCCAAAATAAATACTCACTATTTTACAAGAACACTCTTATATTATGAACCGGAGGAAGTAAATTCTTACAGCACTAGTCTCACGCTGACACACAATGAGGTTGGTTTCAACTTGCTAGAACATGATTAATCATCAAGCCCCCCTGCGCGCATAATATGGTCCAACTTAATTATAACCAGGAGAATGACGAGCCTACGTGTGCGACGATGCGAGTAGCTTGGAGAAAGAGGAGGTCGATATATCCAAAAGAAAAGGTCGTTCCTCGGTATGGTGATCTGGTGTCATTACACCGGAATCGGTTTGGTTAATATAAATGAGAGTAACTATATAAATTAATTACTTCCAGACTATGGAAAGTAAAAGAAAAAACAAGCCTCATCAGGTAAAAAGCAAAAGGGAAATCAATTTCGAATTCATAGAAGAGGTTCATCAGTCATCACATCGATCGACCTACGCGGACGGGACATCCCCCGCAAATTATTCATCCACACAAATTTCATAAGACAACAAAGAAGATTAAATAAAATGCTACTAATTGTGCATGGGCCATGCCTGATCCAGCTAATCCAATTCACTATGAGCAAGAAGAGGCAGCAGCAACATGCTTCATGGCTTCAACGGCGATTTTCGTTGGCGGGGGGCGTCCGAGGAGCATGGTAGTCGGCGCCGAACTCGTTGACGACCTCGCGCCTGTGGAAGTTGCGGTGGCAGCCACACGCCACGCAGAGGAGCATGGCAGCCTCGTCGACGCCCATTAACACCGTGAAGTCTTGGCAGCCGTCGACGGCATACCGGCCGATTCCGATGGCATGGTTTCGCTGACACTCCCTGTACCGCACATAGGCTGCCCCCGCGCCGTTACCTTGCTCCCCGTTGACGGCGGGCCGGTCCTGCCGAGACCCCATGTTAGGCGCGAGGTGAACGTTTGAAGGGAAAAACAAGTGGCAATAGGAATAGCTTTGCTGCCACGCCTTGGATGGATGGATGGAAGGTGTCATGCTTATATAGGTGATAGTGACTACTTTGGCATTGCAAACTCATGGTTACAAAAATCCACAATAAACCATGGATAAAGATGCGACACCGATCCATGCCACGTGTCTGGGGCTTGGGGCATATGCACCTTAGGCTAATTTGGCACGGGGTTATACTTCGCGAAGAAGCAAAACAAATTTTGTTCTGTATAGTTTTTGTTTCCTATATGGGCAGTAGATAGGCTTGAACATGTGCCGGTGACCGGTTCTATATTTGGCTCATAATCATTTCACTAATTAACAAGGTAACTCTTGGAGTGAAATCAACACGCCATTGGTTTCGTGCATGGTGCATTGAAGCCTCTTGGTTGTGTTGACGCGACACTATGGACGGCTACAAAGCCAAGGGAACACTTTTGGTGTATATTGATTTATACTAAACTCCATTACTTTACAAATACTCTGCTCTATTAAATTGGTTAATACATATGTGCCCGCTTCTCTAATCGTTTGTTGTATTTTTTATACAGTAGAATAATAAGCCTCCAGCCACACAAAACCACCATAAGCACGTATAGAGCAACTGAGCATCTCGGTTAAGTCTTTTGCCTGTGTGGTAGTATTCATGTATGCATATGCGTGACACTGACTGCATGAGCATTGCCAGCACATGGCTTAATAAACCTACGGTAAACCATGGTTAAAAATGGGACGCTGGTTCCATGCCGTATGTTTGGGGCTTGGGACATATGTACTAATTTGGCCCGGGGTTGTACTTTGCGGAAAAGCAAAACAAACTTTGTTTTATCTGCATAGCTTCCGTTACTTCATGGACGGTAGATATAGGTTTGCCAGCTACGTCTTGCGCAATCAAATTGGATGGTAGATAGAGTCTCTGGGTAAGATTTCACACGATTACTTTTGAAAAAACCCATATGCTAGTAATCGGCCTTTTTTTTTTGTGAGTGGCCCTATATTTTTCTTGTAATCATATTGCTAAGTAACAAGAGGAACTCATCCAGTGGAATCACCTTGGCATTCATTTCGCGTTGGAGCCTTTTGGTTGTCTTGGCGCTACACTATGTGCGGCTACAAGTGAAGCGGACACTTTCAGTTTGTATTCACTTACACTAGCTCCATTAGTTTACAACTAATAGTGTGCTTCTCTAAACTAGTTTTTCTGCAATAAGCTTCTTTAAACTGGCTCGTATATAGTATTGTGTGCATATTGTTTTTCTATATTGTTGCATTTTTTTCATGCGGTAGAATCATGAGCCCCCAACCAAGATGAAACCACCATAACCACGTATTAAAGCAACTGCATTTCCCGATTAATTCTTCTATTACGTAGTAATATTTATATTTGCATATGCGTGACAGTAACTACATGGGCATTACCAACTAGTATCTCGGTCCAGAACAAACCATTTGTTAGTATCTAGAAATATATTTGGCTTGTAATCATATCACTAAGTTACAAGACAACACATGCAGTTGGTTGGAGCGTTTTGGTCGTCTTGGTGCAACACTATATATGCGGCTACTAAGAAAAGCGGATGTAACACGCCATGTCCAGGGACGATTCCAAGGGGGGACGAGGGGGGGCTAGACCCCCCCCCCCCCCCCCCCCCCACCCCCCCCTAACGATTTTGTTTTTACGTAATAACGATCAATCAGCTGGTTAAAGTAGTGAAAACAATGAAACGCATGGCTAACTTCGCCCCCTAACCAGTGAAGTGCAAAACTGTAAAGCCCATCTATAGCAGGCCCCTGCAGCAGCCCACAACAGGAAGACGAAGGACGTAATTAGCGTTCGTTTTCTTTCCTTTTACTTGCCTCCGATGCTATCACTAAGGTATAGCCACCGTCTAGGGCAGTTCCGTATTCAGCGCCGTGCAATTCCTAAAGCAAGATCTGACTGTCGAAGGGGGCAAGACGATCCAATGGATGCACGGCCTGATCTGACTGTCAAAGGGGGCAAGACGATCCAATGGATGCACGGCCGGCCGGCCGGCCGCACAGCTAGCATGATCGGCGATGAGGCAAGTAAGACTAGGTTACTCTCGTTTCTCATTCTCTTTACTTCATCATTGGCTTATATTTTGTAATTAGATTAATCTGTACCTTTAGAACTAAAGGATTGGAACAACACAAACTATACACATAAAATTTTAATTAGGAAACACCCCATGTCATTAGCCACAGTAATTCCTTTTGATAATGACAAGTCAGTATGATTAACAGTGCCTAATAATCATTGCATCATATTGCATTTCAAACTCCTAGTTCAAACTTCAATTAAATTCAAAGTGGAAAATCAAAGTTATTCAAAAACAGAAACTAAAATGTTCATTAAATAACAAATATTCCAGAGACAGTTCTAAAATTGTAAGCAACATTATTGGAATTGGATAAGTGTCTCTAACAGCCTCAAACAGTGACTGAAAACAATATTTAATAACCTTTTTATTAATCCAAAATTAATATGGAATAGTATTTACCCCAAACCAGTTTTTGGTGTTAGGATATAATGCACTGTGATTTAAGAACTAGGTCACACTTTTCACAAAATTCATTTAGTGCCCAAACATTTAACAAAACTGAGTTAAAGGGAATAGAAAAAGGAAAAATAGAAAAAGGCCTAAAGCTCTACTGTGCCCTTAGGCCTGCTGCTACAGCGTGGCCCAGCCCACCCCGCAGCTCTTCTCCCACCTCGCACTGCTCATGCTGCCCCGCTGTCGAACACCCCGCCCACGCCCGCGCGAGCGCACCCGGCCCCCCTCGCTCGCCGCTCGACAGCGCGCTCCCGCGCCCGCAGCGAGGATAAGGGCAAGCCCCGCAGCCCCCTGGCGCCTCCCTCGCCCCACTCTCCCCCTCCCTCGCTCGCTCTCCGCCATGGCCGACGCGGCCATCGCCGTTGCTCCATCGCCCGCGTAGCCACCGCCTCCGCCACACCGTTCTGCCTAGTCCAGCGTCACCGCCGTGCTCCGCCACTTCGACTGCGCCGAGAAGCCGAAGCCGAACGCCACTACTGCGCCCCCGACGCCGCCGTCTTCCTCCTCTGCTCCGACGAACTTCTCTGACGGATTCGCCGCCTCGAGCCCTCCCCGAGCCCACTTGAGCACACCTGCAGGAGCACCGTGAGCAGACGCTTCTTTCCCCTATCTTTCCCGAGCGTTTCCGCCGCCGTAGCTCCTCCTCCCCGTCGTGCCCGAATGCGGCTCCGCCCGGGCTCGTCGCCGGCGATGCTCCGGCGACCAAGTGGTCACGAGCCGTGCGCACCGTGCTCCCCGCAACGCGTAGAACCTCCCACGCCCTTTAGTTCGCGTATTTGCACCCTGCTGCCGCCGTTCGCCGCTCACCCGAAATGCACCACTGCCAAACCTCATCGCCGGTGGCGTTTTCGGCCACCTCCGGCGCTGCCACCAACACCATTCGAACCGCCGTCGAGTCCCCATTCGAACAAGACCAGCCACAGCTCCGGAGATGCCCTGTGGGCGAAACCCGAAGCTCGCCCGCGTCTCGCCGCCGCGCGGGAGCTCGCCGGAGCAACTCCGGCGAGGCCTGCCACCGTGGCACACTGGGGCCACCCCGCTGGGTCACTGGCCAGTGGGCCCGGGGCCCCCTATTGACCAGTTGACCAAGTCAACTGTGCTGACTGGGCAGGCCCCAGTCAATGACACACGGGCCCCACCCCCATTAAGCATTTTTTAAATAAATAAAATCTGCTAATTAATTAGTTAGTTAATTAAAACGCTAATCTGACACTGACTAGTGAGCCCATTAGGTTAATTAGTTAATTAGATTAATTTAACAACTCTGTTAGCCCCACTGTCAATGACAGGTGGGTCCCAGGCGTCAGTTTAACCAGTCAACTGGTTGGTTGACTGCTGATGTCATGGTGATGTCATGATGATGTCATTAGCTACTGTTCTGGATAATGTTGGATTAAATGGATTAAATAAATTCCAGAAAATAATTAAAACTTTAGAAAATCATATAAAATAATTCGTAACTCCGATGAAAATAATTTATATATGAAAGTTGCTCAGAATTTCGATACAAATCTGAATACGCCCTCCGTATTCCTGTCAGATGCCCCTAACTAGATGAACATGGAACTTTTAGACCGATTTCGGTAAATGAATAGTGCCCAACTTTAATTAAATAAATTCGGATAAATTCCTAAATTAACTAAATCATTTAGTTAGGCAGTAGAACACCCCGGCATATCATTTAGACATGTCATGCATATTGTTTGCATTTTGCCGTGAATTTATTGTTTCTCTCCCCCGCCTTCTCTCTCGATAGACGCCGAGACCGACGTTGTTGCAGCTGGGTATGACTACGCTACAGACGAGCAGCCCGTTGACGACCCCTCTTTCTTGCCAGAGCAACCAGGCAAGCCCCCCCCCCTTGAGCATCCAGATCTCGCCCATTCCATTTCTCCTGCTTGCATTAGATTTTGCTACTGTTAATGTTTGCTCCTATTCTGATGCATAGCCTGTTTTTGTAACCTGTTTATTGCTACCTTACCTGCCTATGTTAAACTGCTTAGTATAGGTTGGTAGTGAACCATCGGTGACCTCCACCACCTTACCCTTGTTGCCCCTGCTTGATCATCGACGACTCGATCAATGTGATCGTCGACCAGAGACCGACACATCACTTCACCCCCTTAGTTGTACGACTCTGCATAGTTCCTATCGAGTGCCGATGGTGATACCTCGTAACGCACTCCTGATGAATACTCTGCAGTGTAGCTGTTCGGTCGTGGTCATCGATGGTGATTCCTCCTTCTCCACTTCCCATACGACTCGGTCGTGCAACCCCTCAGTGTGAACCTCGAGGGTGATGCCTCATACGTTCACCCTGATGATTTTTCGAGTGGAATTCACCGAGGGTGATTCCTCGGGGTTTCCCCCTTGATGTTATGACCACACGGTTACTTTGACCTTTTTTACAGGCGAGTCGACCCTGATGGGTACCCGCAGAGGATCTATGATGTCGGGTGTGCCAGAAGGGCACTCGAGTGTGATATTGTGGAGGAGCTTCAGAAACTCTAAACGTCTCCGCGTGTTACTAAATCAGCATATCGGATTTGGGTATTTAATCTGAGTGGGTCGACGTGCCCTATACGCACTACCACCACGCGGGATTATGGTTTATGGGGCCCTCTATGTCGTACGTTTCTCCCGAAAGCTCATCAGACGTCATGTTTCACCGTGTGGGCTGATCGCCGGGAATGGGCTAGATACTTCACTGACGAGTTCAGTGTCGCGCCTGCACCCCGGCCAGCCACTCAACGCGCAGGGTGCCAATGGTGATGGCCCAAGACCTCTGGTTGCATAGGTTAGTCCGGCGTGCTGACCTCTCTTCTGAGCCTAGGTAGGGCGCTGCTTCGTGTTGATCTTCCGAGGCCGGGCATTACCCAGCAAGTGTGTCCGACCAGAGTTGATCGAGCGTGTTGGGTAACAGTAGTGCACCCCTGCAGGGATGAATAATCTATCGATAGCCGGTCCTACGGTAAAGGACGCTCAGTTTGTATATCCCGATCTACTACTTGAACTGGATACTTGTTACTTAATTGAAGCTTCGGGATCGCTTTCTCGCAGGGAGTCAAGGAAGGATCTCTAGGCTTTACTTCAACATGTTTGCTTAATAAATGCTACTCTACTCTCTTCTATTGCTGCAAGATGGCGGCATCGTGAAGATGTTTGAAGATGTTAGTCTTCGATAGGACTAGGCCTTCTCTCTATTCTGGCATTTCAGCAGCCCAGTCCACATATACAGCCTTTCCCCTTTGATAATGTTTCATATGTAGTGTAGATCCTTGCTTGCTGAGTACTTCGGATGAGTACTCACGGTTGCTTTGTTACTTCTTTATCCCCCATACCCCCTTTGATGATACAACAGACGATGGAGCCCAGGAGCCAGATGCCACCTCAGGAACTTACTACCAGGAGGGTCCAGACGGCACGTACTACTGGATCGAGCCAGCCGACCAGGAGTAGGATCGGAGGCTCCCAGGTAGGAGGCCTTCGCCTTTCGATCTAGAGTTGTTGTTTGTGCTAGCCTTCTTAAGGCAAAACTTGTCTAACTATGTCTGTACTCAGATAATATTTGTATGACTGACTTATGTATTCGGATCTTCGTGATCCCTGGTCTGTAATATTGTGGATCTCCGTTTATTTGTGTTAGAGTTATGTTGTGATATCTTCCCGTGAGTCCCTGTGCTTGATCGTGCATGTTTGCGTGTATGATTAGTGCACGATCGAGTCAGGGGAGTCACAAGTTGGTATCAGAGGCGACTGCCTGTAGGAAGCCCCCTTCCAACTCCTTGGCCGAAGTTGAGTCTAGACATCGAAAAACTAATTTACTAACTTGGCTGTGTGGCTTACGGGCCCACGTCGCCAACTGGGTGGTATTAGGATCTTTTATTCCTCGTCTATACTCTGGGACTCTGATCTCTTTTCTATTCGGGTTAAATAAATTTTACTAACGCCGACACTTAGGATCTCGTAAATCCCGTCTACCCGGAGAGCTGGATATCTGCGCGATTTCCCTGTCATTGATCTGATTAGTCTGATAATCATTTTCCTTTCCATTGTTTTGTTTAACCTTTCTCTCCGAGTTGTATTAAACTTCTCATTGTCATTTGACAATCCTGAATTTCCTCTATTTTAGATGGATCGTTTGTTTCCACCACGTCCTACGACTCAGCTTGTGCTTCGCACTTGGGCTCGTGATGCCCCTGGGTTTCCAGTTGTCCTGATCGCCCTCCTGACCAGACTTGGCTACCACTGGTACCCCGAGTACATGGTCTACGAAGATTACCGCGAGTTCAACCAGGAGCAGTACCATGCTGATGTTCGTATCTATGGTCAGCAAGATGACTCAGACACTGAGCTGCACCTTTTCCACGGTATCGGCGTGACGATTGAGATGGCAGTCCATGATGCCGCCTACTCTGCTGTTGCACGTCTCCGAGGAGAGTTCAGCAGTATCCTGGATGCCTCTGAGTTCCGATACATTCCGTATGCCCCTGCTGGAGATGCTACTGGATACTACACTGCTATCTGTGCCCCGTACGAGCCTCGTCGCTACGACCCGTGCATTTTGATTCAGTGCACTCAGGCTCTGGATCGCACTGTTCGGGCTCTTGCCGTCGAGTTGGTTGCCACTCGAGCACGTCTCTACGATGCTATGATGCAGTTGCTACCCGCTGTTCGTGCAGGGATACATCCGGAGCACATCCTTTACCCGCGCAGGACTCAGATGTATGCTGGTATTGATTGGCCTGCTGTTGGAGGTCACACACCTGCACGTGGACCTCTTCTTACAGCTCGAGACCGGGTTCTGCATCAGAGTGCACATGGAGCACATGATCCTACTGCGATGAACATTCGTCGTCCGCACTCGCAGTTACCCCGTTTTGGTGGTTTTCCCCGACGTTGATGTAGCCTTTGCTATGTCTCGTTGTGTACTTCCTTACCGCGTGCCTGCGCGCCGCCTAGCATGTCTAGTTTTTAAATTTGCGTCCTTATGCTGTCCGCATGTAACCGACTCTGTGTATGGATCTGTATGTCTTAATTGACTACTGTTATGTATCTGTCACACTACTTAATTGTTGTCGAGTTACATCATGCTTGTCGCTAAACACTCGTAATTTCTTTTACTAAACTACCCCCTGTTGATACTTAGCAGGATGGTTAGACCAGGTGGTCGTGGTCATGGTCGTGGTCGTGCCCCTGAACGCCCACCACCGCCAGACTATATGGCAGCTATGATGCAACAATTCGAGCTCAACCGTCAGTTCATGACTGGAATCATGGCTCAGTTTCCGCATCAGAACAACCAGAACCAGAACCCTGCTTCAATAACTTTGACAGAGTTTATGCGACTCAACCCCACTCAGTTCCGCAACTCTGACAAGGCACTGGATGCTGATGACTGGCTCCGCGACATCACTCACGAGATGGAGTCTGCAAATGTCGCCCCTGCCAACTTCGTCACCTTCGCAGCCTTTTTCTTAAAGGGCCCCGCTGCTCAATGGTGGGACACCCACAAGCGTACACTGCATGTTGGAACAGTGGTTACCTGGTATGAGTTCCAGGCTGCTTTCCGTGCCCGTTATATTCCTCAGGGAATTATGGACCGGATGAAAACCCAGTTCCGCAACCTCACTCAGGGCAACAAGACAGTCGAAGCTTATCAGCGGGAATTTCTTGACCTCTCCCGCTATGCTGAAGAAGACATCGCCACAGATGCCCGTAGACAAGAGAAGTTTCATAATGGACTCCACCCAGACCTCGAGCTTGCCCTTGCTGCTCAAGACTTCAACGACTTTTCTACTCTTGTGAACAAGGCTATTCTGGTTGAGACCGCTCAGATGAAGCATAAGTACTCGCAGAAGCGCTATCGTGATGCTGGCTCATCTTCGGGCTCAGCACAGAAGCGCCGAGTCTGGATTCCCAACAACGTGTTCCATCCAAATGCCCCTGCGCCAAAGAACAACTATGCTACACCACGTCTGCCTCCTCCCCCACCGAGGCAGCCAAGAGCTCAAGCTATTCAACACAATGCTCCTCTTCGTCCTGAGGATGGTCTGTGTTTCAAGTGTCGCAAACCAGGTCACAATGCTAAGGACTGCCGCCAGACTCAGAATCAGTTGGCTTTCCCTAGTACTGGCCGAGGCAATGGTCGTGGCAACAATCAGGCCCGCAACTATAATACTGGGTCAGCTGCGCATGGTCGTCGACACGCTTACAACATTGATATTGAAGAAGTCCAGGATCAACCTGCTACTGTGATGGGTACCCTTCTCGTTAACTCAATACCTGCTTCTGTATTATTTGATTCAGGAGCATCGCGTTCATTCATGTTAGAAGCATTTGCATTATCGCATGACATTGCATTTCAAAAGATGAATCTCCCAGTAGTTATCCGCACCCCTGGTGGCCCGTGTCAAACCACTGTGATGGCACACAATGTCCCCGTTGAAATTAAAGGATTGGAGTTCCTTGTTTCGCCCATTATCCTGAAGTCTTCCACCATAGACCTCATTCTCGGAATGGATTGGTTGAAAGCTCATATAGCTTCGATCAATTGTGCCACTAAAGTCGTCCAACTTCTTCACCCCTCCGATGAGATAGTGAACTACACCGCCGGAATTACTCGGGATGCTGAAGCTCAGATATATGCTCTGAAAGCTTTGAACACCTCACCTCTGGAAGGAATCAAGAACGTTCATGTTGTTCGAGATTTTCCGGACGTCTTTCCGGAAGAACTTCCAGGAATACCCCCGGTTAGGGCTGTCGAGTTTATCATTGACTTGAAGCCTGGCACTACCCCTATTGCGAAGCGTCCTTATAAGATGCCGCCGCATGAACTCCTTGAGCTTAAGGAAGAAATCGACAAGTCACTTAAGAAAGGTTTCATCTGCCCCAGTTCCTTTGCTTGGGGAGCACCTTCACTCTTCGTTAAGAAGAAGGATGGAACTAACCGATTGGTTCAGGATTACCGGCCCATTAACCAAGCTACAATCCAGAATAAATACCCACTGCCCCGGATCAATGATCTTTATGATCAGCTTGCTGGATCCTCTGTCTTCTCGAAACTCGACTTGAGGTTGGGTTATCATCAGATCCGTGTTCGCGAAGAGGATATTCCGAAGACTGCTTTTGTTACTCGATATGGCTCTTATGAGTACACTGTTATGTCATTTGGCTTAACAAATGCTCCAGCAACCTTCTCCCGGTTGATGAACTATATCTTCATGGATTACCTCGACAAATTCGTCATGGTTTATTTGGATGATATCCTTATATATTCCAAGGATGAAGAAGAACATGCTGAACATCTTCGGCTTGTATTGGAGAAGCTACGAGAACATCAGTTGTATGCTAAATTCTCCAAGTGTGAGTTCTGGTTATCTGAAGTGACCTACCTTGGTCACGTGATTTCCAAGGATGGAATTGCTGTTAACCCGGAGCGAGTACAGGCTATTCTTGATTGGACTCCCCCGAAGAATGTTAAGCAAGTCAGAAGTTTTCTCGGACTCACTAGTTATTGCCGTCGATTCGTTGAGAACTTTTCCAAGATTGCAAAGCCACTTACTGATCTGCTCCACAAAGGTGTTAAATTTGAGTGGACAGAAAAATGTCAAGAAAGCTTTCAGACACTTAAAGATAAGTTAACATCTGCCCCAGTGCTAGCACCCTCGGATTCCCAAAAGGATTTCGTGATATACTGTGATGCATCTCGTCAAGGATTAGGCTGTGTCCTAATGCAAGAGCGTAAGGTGATTGCTTATGCCTCTCGACAATTGCGTCCTCATGAAGAAAATTATCCAGTGCATGATCTTGAACTTTCTGCGGTTATTTATGCTCTGAAGCTATGGCGACATTACCTTCTCGGTAACCGTTGCGAGATATACACGGATCATCAAAGTTTGAAGTACCTATATACTCAACCAGATCTGAACCTTCGTCAACAAAGATGGCTCGAGACAATTGCCGATTATGATATGAATATCTCATACACCCCTGGCAAGGCTAATGTAATGGCCGATGCTTTGAGTCGCAAGGCTTATTGCAGCAATCATATGGTTCAGGAAACGCAACCTCTTCTCCATGAAGAGCTTCGCAAATTGAACCTCCATATTGTTCCACAGGGTTATCTTAATACCCTGGTTGTTGAACCGGATCTTGAGCATAGCATTAAGATTATACAAAAGTATGACTCTGAAGTTGAAAGGATTAAGCAATACCTCGAAAAAGGAAAGCCGTCGGAATTCCATCTTGATAATGATGGGATCCTATTCTTCCAACACCGTCTCTTCGTACCCAAGTTCAAGGATGAGAGAGAACACGTTAAGAAAGAAGCTCATGACACACCTCTGTCAATTCATCCTGGTAGCACAAAGATGTACCGTGACATTTGTCAGAGATACTGGTGGCCTAATATGAAGCGAGACATTGCTTGTTATGTTTCTGAGTGTGACGTCTGCCGCCGCATTAAAGAAGAACATCAAAGACCTGCTGGAACTCTGCAACCTCTTGATATTCCTGAATGGAAATGGGACAAAGTCCAAATGGATTTCATTGCTGGTTTTCCCAGGTCTCAGAAGGGTCATGATGCTATTTTTGTCGTCATTGACCGATTCTCCAAGGTTGCTCACTTTCTGCCAGTCAAGGAGACAATCACTGCTAGTCAGTTAGCAGACTTGTATGTTTCCCGAATTGTGTCACTCCACGGTGTTCCGTTGGAGATCAGTTCGGACCGTGGCAGTCTCTTTACCTCCAGATTCTGGAAATGTTTCCAAGAAGCTATGGGAACTTATCTGTCGTTCAGTACCGCCTTTCACCCTCAGTCACAGGGTCAAGTCGAACGAGTTAATCAAGTGCTAGAAGATATGCTTCGAGCTTGTGTCATCTCCTTCGGTAAGAAATGGGAGGAATCTCTCCCGTATGCTGAATTCTCTTACAACAATAGCTATCAAGCAAGTTTGAAGATGGCACCGTTTGAAGTTCTTTATGGACATAATTGTCGAACCCCTCTGAATTGGTTAGAAACTGGGGAACGCTCACTCGTCGGACCGGACATTATCCAACAAGCTAAAGAACAAGTCCGCATCGTCCGTGAACATCTGAAAACTACTCAGTCTTGTCAGAAGAGCAACTATGACCGAAAGCACCAGGAAATGGTCTATCAACCTGGCGAGCAAGCTTACCTTCGCGTCACTCCGTTGAAAGGCACTCATCGGTTCAGAATCAAAGGCAAGTTAGCTCCTCGCTACATTGGCCCGTTCCATATTCTTGCCCGTCGAGGAGAAGTGGCATATCAATTGCAATTGCCGCCAAATCTTTCTCAAGTGCATGATGTTTTTCATGTATCCCAACTTCGTCGCTGCTTCAAGGATCCTATTCGAGCTGTGGATCATGAAATGCTTGAATTGCGGGAAGATCTTTCTTATCCAGAATATCCCATCCGTATTCTTGATCAAGCTGAGCGTCGAACTCGTCAGAAGACAATCAAATTCCTTAAAGTTTAGTGGTCGAATCATTCTGAAGATGAAGCCACTTGGGAACGCGAGGATCATCTTCGCGAAGAATACCCCGCTTTCTTTCAGTCTTCCTCTTAATTCTCGGGACGAGAATTCTTGTTAGATGAGGAGAATTGTAACACCCCATGTCATTAGCCATAGTAATCCCTTTTGATAATGACAAGTCAGTATGATAAACAGTGCCTAATAATCATTGCATCATATTGCATTTCAAACTCCTAGTTCAAACTTCAATTAAATTCAAAGTGGAAAATGAAAGTTGTTCAAAAACAGATACTAAAATGTTCATTAAATAACAAATATTCCAGAGACAGTTCTAAAATTGTAACCAACATTATTGGAATTGGATAAGTGGCTCTAACAGCCTCAAACAGTGACTGAAAACAATATTTAATAACCTTTTTATTAACCCAAAATTAATATGGAATAGTATTTACCCCAAACCAGTTTTTGGTGTTAGGATATAATGCACTGTGATTTATGAACTAGGTCACACTTTTCACAAAATTCATTTAGTGCCCAAACATTTAACAAAACAGAGTTAAAGGGAATAGAAAAAGGAAAAATAGAAAAAGGCCTAAAGCTCTACTGTGCCCTTAGGCCTGCTGCTACAGTGCGGCCCAGCCCACCCCGCAGCTCTTCCCCCACCTCGCACTGCTCATGCTGCCCCGCTGTTGAGCACCCCGCCCGCGCCCGCGCGCGCGCACCCGGCCCCCCTTGCTCGCCGCTCGACAGTGTGCTCCCGCGCCCGCAACGAGGATAAGGGCAAGCCCCACAGCCCCCTGGCGCCTCCCTCGCCCCACTCTCCCCCTCCCTCGCTCGCTCTCCGCCATGGCCGATGCGGCCATCGCCATTGTTCCATCGCCCGCGTAGCAACCGCCTCCGCCACACCGTTCCGCCTAGTCCAGCGTCACCGCCGTGCTCCGCCACTTCAACTGCGCCGAGAAGCCGAAGCCGAACGCCACTACTGCACCCTCGACGCCGCCGTCTTCCTCCTCTGCTCCGACGAACTTCTCCGACGGATTCGCCGCCTCGAGCCCTCCCTGAGCCCACTTGAGCACACCTGCAGGAGCACCGTGAGCAGACGCTTCTTTTCCCTCTCTTTCTTGAGCGTTTCTGCCGCCGTAGCTCCTCCTCCCCGTCGTGCTCGAACGCGGCTCCGCCCGGGCTCGTCGCCGGCGATGCTCCGGCGACCAAGTGGTCACGAGCCGTGCGCACCGTGTTCCCCGCAACGCGTAGAACCTCCCACTCCCTTTAGTTCACGTATTTGCACCCTGCTGCCGCCGTTCGCCGCTCACCCGAAATGCACCATTGCAAAACCTCATCGCCGGTGGCGTTTCCGGCCACCTCCGGCGCTGCCACCAACACCATTCGAACTCCGTCGAGTCCCCGTTCGAACGAGACCAGCCATAGCTCCAGAGATGCCCTGTGGGCGAAACCCGAAGCTCGCCCGCGTCTCGCCGCCACGCTGGAGCTCGTCGGAGCAACTCCGGCGAGGCCTGCCACCATGGCACCCTGGGGCCACCACGCTGGGTCACTGGCCAGTGGGCCCGGGGCCCCCTGTTGACTAGTTGACCAAGTCAACTATGCTGACTGGGCAGGCCCTAGTCAATGACACACGGGCCCCACCCCCATTAAGCATTTTTAAAATAAATCAAATCTGCTAATTAATTAGTAGTTAATTAAAACGCTAATCTGGCAATGACTGGTGGGGCCGGTAGGTTAATTAGTTAATTAGATTAATTTAACAACTCTGTTAGATCCACTGTCAATGACAGGTGGGTCCCAGGCGTCAGTTTGACCAGTCAACTGGCTGGTTGACTGCTGACGTCATGGTGATGTCATGATGATGTCATTAGCTACTGTTCTGGATAATGTTGGATTAAATGGATTAAATAAATTCCAGAAAATAATTAAAACTTTAGAAAATCATATAAAATAATCCGTAACTCCGATGAAAATAATTTATATATGAAAGTTGCTCAGAATTTCGATACGAATCTGAATACGTCCTCCGTATTCCTGTCAGATGCCCCTAGCTAGATGAACATGGAACTTTTAGACCGATTTCGCTAAATGAATAGTGCCCAACTATAATTAAATAAATCCGGATAAATTCCTAAATTAACTAAATCATTTAGTTAGGCAGTAGAACACCCCGGCATATCATTCAGACATGTCATGCATATTGTTTGCATTTTGCCGTGAATTTATTGTTTCTCTCCCCCTCCTTCTCTCTCGATAGACACCGAGACCGATGCCATTGCAGCTGGGTACGACTACGCTACAGACGAGCAGCCCGTTGACGACCCCTCTTTCTTGCCAGAGCAACCAGGCAAGCCCTCCCCTTGAGCATCCAGATCTCGCCCTTTCCATTTCTCCTGCTTGCATTAGATTTTGCTACTATTAATGTTTGCTCCTATTCTGATGCATAGTCTGCTTTTGTAACATGTTTACTGCTACCTTACCTTCCTATGTTAAACTGCTTAGTATAGGTTGGTAGTGAACCATCAGTGACCTCCACCACCTTACCCTTGTTGCCCCTGCTTGATCATCGATGACTCGATCAATGTGATTGTCGACCAGAGACCGACACATCGCTTCACCCCCTTAGTTGTACGACTCTGCATAGTTCCTATCGAGTGCCGAGGGTGATACCTCGTAACGCACTCCTGATGAATACTCTGCAGTGTAGCTGTTCGGTCGTGGTCATCGAGGGTGATTCCTCCTTCTCCACTTCTGATACGACTCTGTCGTGCAACCCCTCAGTGTGAACCTTGAGGGTGATGCCTCATACATTCACCCTGATGATTTTTCGAGTGGAATTCACCAAGGGTGATTCCTCGGGGTTTCCCCCTTGATGTTATGACCACACTGTTACTTTGACCTTTGTTACAGGCGGGTCGACCCTGATGGGTACCCGCAGGGGATCTATGATGTCGGGTGTGCCGGAAGGGCACTCGAGTGTGATATTGTGGCGGAGCTTCAGAAACTCTGAACGTCTCCGCGTGTTACTAAATCAGCATATCGGATTTGGGTATTTGATCTGAGTGGGTCGACGTGCCCTATACGCACTACCACCACACGGGATTATGGTTTATGGGGCCCTCTACGTCGTACATTTCTCCCGAAAGCTCATCAGACGTCACGTTTCACCGTGCGGGCTGATCGCCGGGAATGGGCTGGATACTTCACTGACGAGTTCAGTGTCGCGCCTGCACCCCGGCCAGCCACGCAACGCGCAGGGTGCCCAGGGCGATGGCCCAAGACCTCTGGGTGCATAGGTTAGTCCATCGTGCTGACCTCTCTGCTGAGCCTAGGTAGGGCGCTGCTTCGTGTTGACCTTCCGAGGCCGGGCATTACCCAGCAAGTGTGTCCGACCAGAGTTGATCGAGCGTGTTGGGTAACAGTAGTGCACCCCTGCAGGGATGAATAATCTATCGATAGCCGGTCCTACGGTAAAGGACGCTCAGTTTGTATATCCCGATCTACTACTTGAACTGGATACTTGTTACTTAATTGAAGCTTCGGGATCGCTTTCACGCAGGGAGTCGAGGAAGGATCTCTAGGCTTTACTTCAACATGTTTGCTTAATAAAATGCTACTCTACTCTCTTCTATTGCTGCAAGATGGCGGCATTGTGAAGATGTTTGAAGATGCTAGTCTTCGATAGGACTAGGCCTTCTCTCTATTCTGGCATTTCTGCAGCCCTGTCCACATATACAGCCTTTCCCCTTTGATAATGTTGCATATGTAGTGTAGATCCTTGCTTGCTGAGTACTTCGGATGAGTACTCACGGTTGCTTTGTTACTTCTTTTTTCCCCATACCCCCTTTGATGATACAACAGACGATGGAGCCCAGGAGCCAGATGCCACCTCAGGAGCTTACTACCAGGAGGGTCCAGACGACACGTACTACTGGATCGAGCCAGCCGAACAGGAGTAGGATCGGAGGCTCCCAGACAGGAGGCCTTCACCTTTCGATCTAGAGTCGTTGTTTGTGCTAGCCTTCTTAAGGCAAACCTTGTCTAACTATGTCTGTACTCAGATAATATTTGTATGACTGACTTATGTATTCGGATCTTCGTGATCCCTAGTCTGTAATATTGTGGATCTCCGTTTATTTTTGTTAGACTTGTGTTGTGATATCTTCCCGTGAGTCTATGTGCTTGATCATGCATGTTTGCGTGTATGATTAGTGCACGATTGAGTCGGGGGAGTCACAAGTTGGTATCAGAGCCGACTGCCTGTAGGAAGCCCCCTTCCAACTCCTTGGCCGAAGTTGAGTCTAGACATCGAAAAACTAATTTACTAACTTGGCTGTGTGGCTTACGGGCCCACGTCGCCAACTGGGTGGTATTAGGATCTTTTATTCCTCGTCTATACTCTGGGACTCTGATCTCTCTTCTATTCGGGTTAAGTAAATTTTACTAACGCCGACACTTAGGATCTCGTAAATCCCGTCTACCCGGAGAGCTGGATATCTGCGCGATTTCCCTGTCATTGATCTGATTAGTCTGATAATCATTTTCATTTCCATTGTTTTGTTTAACCTTTTTCTCCGAGTTGTATTAAACTTCTCATTGTCATTTGACAATCCTGAATTTCCTCTGTTTTAGATGGATCGTTTGTTTCCACCACGTCCTACGACACAGCTTGTGCTTCGCACTTGGGCTCGTGATGCCCCTGGGTTTCCAGCTGTCCTGATCGCCCTCCTGACCAGACTTGGCTACCACTGGTACCCCGAGTACATGGTCTACGAAGATTACCGTGATTTCAACCAGGAGCAGTACCATGCTGATGTTCGTATCTATGGTCAGCAAGATGACTCAGACACTGAGCTGCACCTTTTCCACGATATCGGCGTGATGATTGAGATGGCAGTCCATGATGCCGCCTACTCTGATGTCGCACGTCTTCGAGGAGAGTTCAGCAGTATCCTGGATGCCTCTGAGTTTTGATACATTCCGTATGCCCCTGCTGGAGATGCTACTGGATACTACACAGCTATCTATGCAACGTACGAGCCTCGTCGCTATGACCCGTGCATTCTGATTCAGTGCACTCAGGCTCTAGATCGCACTGTTCGGGCTCTTGCCGTCGAGTTGGTTGCCACTCGAGCACGTCTCTACGATGCTATGATGCAGTTGCTACCCGCTGTTCGTGCAGGGATACATCCGGAGCACATCCTTTACCCGCACAGGACTCAGATGTATGCTGGTATTGATTGGCTTGCTGTTGGAGGTCACACACCTGCACGTGGACCTCTTCTTACAGCTCGAGACCGGGTTCTGCATCAGAGTGCACATGGAGCACAGGATCCTACTGCGACGAACATTCGTCGTCCGCACTCGTAGTTACCCTGTTTTGGTGGTTTTCCCCGATGTTGATGTAGCCTTTGCTATGTCTCGTTGTGTACTTCCTTACCGCGTGCCTGCGCGCCGCCTAGCATGTCTAGTTTTTAAATTTGTGTCCTTATGCTGTCTGCATGTAACCGACTCTGTGTATGGATCTGTATGTCTTAATTGACTACTGTTATGTATCTGTTACACTACTTAATTGTTGTCGAGTTACATCATGCTTGTCGCTAAACACTCGTAATTTCTTTTACTAAACTACCCCCTATTGATACTTAGCAGGATGGTTAGACCAGGTGGTCGTGGTCGTGGTCGTGCCCCTGAACGCCCACCACCGCCAGACTATATGGCAGCTATGATGCAACAATTCGAGCTCAACCGTCAGTTCATGACAGGAATCATGGCTCAGTTTCCGCATCAGAACAACCAAAACCAGAACCCTGCTTCAATAACTTTGACAGAGTTTATGCGACTCAACCCCACTCAGTTCCGCAACTCTGACAAGGCACTGGATGCTGATGACTGGCTCCGCGACATCACTCATGAGATGGAGTCTGCAAATGTCGCCCCTGCCAACTTCGTCACCTTCGCAGCCTTTTTCTTAAAGGGCCCCGCTGCTCAATGGTGGGACACCCACAAGCGTACACTGCATGTTGGAACGGTGGTTACCTGGTATGAGTTCCAGGCTGCTTTCCGTGCCCGTTATATTCCTCAGGGAATTATGGACCGGATGAAAACCCAGTTCCGTAACCTCACTCAGGGCAACAAGACTGTCGAAGCTTATCAGCGGGAATTTCTTGACCTCTCCCGCTATGCTGAAGAAGACATTGCCACAGATGCCCATAGACAAGAGAAGTTTCGTAATGGACTCCACCCAGACCTCGAGCTTGCCCTTGCTGCTCAAGACTTCAACGACTTTTCTACTCTTGTGAACAAGGCTATTCTGGTTGAGACCACTCAGATGACGCATAAGGACTCGCAGAAGCGCTATCGTGATGCTGGCTCATCTTCGGGCTCAGCACAGAAGCGCCGAGTCTGGATTCCCAACAACGTGTTCCGTCCAAATGCCCCTGCGCCAAAGAACAACTATGCTACACCACGTCTGCCTCCTCCCCCACCGAGGCAGCCAAGAGCTCAAGCTATTCAACACAATGCTCCTCTTCGTCTTGAGGATGGTCTGTGCTTCAAGTGTCGCAAACCAGGTCACAATGCTAAGGACTGCCGCCAGACTCAGAATCAGTTGGCTTTCCCTAGTACTGGCCGAGGCAATGGTCGTGGCAACAATCAGGCCCACAACTATAATACTGGGTCAGCTGCGCATGGTCGTGGACACGCTTACAACATTGATATTGAAGAAGTCCAGGATCAACCTGCTACTGTGATGGGTACCCTTCTCGTTAACTCAATACCCGCTTCTGTACTATTTGATTCAGGAGCATCGCATTCATTCATGTCAGAAGCATTTGCATTATCGCATGACATTGCATTTCAAAAGATGAATCTCCCAGTAGTTATCCGCACCCCTGGCGGCCAGTGTCAAACCACTGTGATGGCACACAATGTCCCCGTTGAAATTAAAGGATTGGAGTTCCTTGTTTCGCCCATTATCCTGAAGTCTTCCACCATAGACCACATTCTCGGAATGGATTGGTTGAAAGCTCATATAGCTTCGATCAATTGTGCCACTAAATCATCCAACTTCTTCACCCCTCCGATGAGATAGTGAACTACACCGCCCGAATTACTCGGGATGCTGAAGCTCAGATATATGCTCTGAATGCTTTGAATGCCTCACCTCTGGAAGGAATCGAGAACGTTCCTGTCGTTCGAGATTTTCCGGACGTCTTTCTGGAAGAACTTCTAGGAATACCCCCGGTTAGGGCTGTTGAGTTTGTCATTGACTTGAAGCCTAGCACTACCCCTATTGCGAAGCGTCCTTATAAGATGCCGCTGCATGAAGTCCTTGAGCTTAAGGAAGAAATCGACAAGTCACTTAAGAAAGGTTTCATCCGCCCCAGTTCCTCTGCTTGGGGAGCACCTTCACTCTTCGTTAAGAAGAAGGATGGAACTAACCGATTGGTTCAGGATTACCGGCCCATTAACCAAGCTACAATCCAGAATAAATACCCACTGCCCCGGATCAATGATCTTTATGACCAGCTTGCTGGATCCTCTGTCTTCTCAAAACTCGACTTGAGGTTGGGTTATCATCAGATCCGTGTTCGCGAAGAGGATATTCCGAAGACTGCCTTTGCTACTCGATATGGCTCTTATGAGTACACCGTTATGTCATTTGGCTTAACAAATGCTCCAGCAACCTTCTCCCGGTTGATGAACTATATCTTCATGGACTACCACGACAAATTCGTCGTGGTTTATTTGGATGATATCCTTATATATTCCAAGGATGAAGAAGAACATGCTGAACATCTTTCGCTTGTATTGGAGAAGCTACGAGAACATCAGTTGTATGCTAAATTCTCCAAGTGTGAGTTCTGGTTATCTGAAGTGACCTACCTTGGTCACGTGATTTCCAAGGATGGAATTGCTGTTAACCCGGAGCGAGTACAGGCTATTCTTGATTGGACTCCCCCGAAGAATGTTAAGCAAGTCAGAAGTTTTCTCGGACTCGCTAGTTATTGCCGTCGATTCGTTGAGAACTTTTCCAAGATTGCAAAGCCACTTACTGATCTGCTCCACAAAGGTGTTAAATTTGAGTGGACAGAAAAATGTCAAGAAAGCTTTCAGACACTTAAAGATAAGTTAACATCTGCCCAGTGCTAGCACCCCCGGATTCCCAAAAGGATTTCGTGATATACTATGATGCACCTCGTCAAGGATTAGGTTGTGTCCTAATGCAAGAGCGTAGGTTGATTACTTATGCCTCTCGACAATTGCGTCCTCATGAAGAAAATTATCCAGTGCATGATCTTGAACTTTCTGTGGTTATTTATGCTCTGAAGCTATGGCGACATTACCTTCTCGGTAACCGTTGCGAGATATACACGGATCATCAAAGTTTGAAGTACCTATATACTCAACCAGATCTGAACCTTCGTCAACAAAGTTGGCTCGAGACAATTGCCGATTATGATATGAATATCTCATACACCCCTGGCAAGGCTAATGTAATGGCCGATGCTTTGAGTCGCAAGGCTTATTGCAGCAATCATATGGTTCAGGAAACGCAACCTCTTCTCCATGAAGAGCTTTGCAAATTGAACCTCCATATTGTTCCACAGGGTAATCTTAATACCCTGGTTGTTGAACCGGATCTTGAGCATAGCATTAAGATTATACAAAAGTATGACTCTGAAGTTGAAAGGATTAAGCGATACCTCGAAAAAGGAAAGCCGTCGGAATTCCATCTTGATAATGATGGGATCCTATTCTTCCAACACCGTCTCTTCGTACCCAAGTTCAAGGATGAGAGAGAACACGTTAAGAAAGAAGCTCATGACACGCCTCTGTCAATTCATCCTGGTAGCACAAAGATGTACCGTGACATTTGTCAGAGATACTGGTGGCCTAATATGAAGCGAGACATTGCTCGTTATGTTTCTGAGTGTGACGTCTGCCGCCGCATTAAAGCATAACATCAAAGGCCTGCTGAAACTCTGCAACCTCTTGATATTCCTGAATGGAAATGGGACAAAGTCCAAATGGATTTCATTGCTGGTTTTCCCAGGTCTCAGAAGGGTCATGATGCTATTTTTGTCGTCATTGACCAATTCTCCAAGGTTGCTCACTTTCTGCCAGTCAAGGATACAATCACTGCTAGTCAATTAGCAGACTTGTATGTTTCCCGAATTGTGTCACTCCACGGTGTTCCGTTGGAGATCAGTTCGGACCATGGCAGTCTCTTTACCTCCAGATTCTGGAAACGTTTCCAAGAAGCTATGGGAACTCATCTGTCGTTCAGTACCTCCTTTCACCCTCATTCACAGGGTCAAGTCGAACGAGTTAATCAAGTGCTCGAAGATATGCTTTGAGCTTGTGTCATCTCCTTCGGTAAGAAATGGGAGGAATCTCTCTCGTATCCTGAATTCTCTTACAACAATAGCTATCAAGCTAGTTTGAAGATGGCACTGTTTGAAGTTCTTTACGGACGTAAGTGTCGAACCCCTCTGAATTGGTCAGAAACTGGGGAACGCTCACTCGTCGGACCGGACATTATCCAACAAGCTCAAGAACAAGTACGCATCATCCGTGAACATCTGAAAACTGCTCAGTCTCGTCAGAAGAGCAACTATGACTGAAAGCACCAGGAAATGGTCTATCAACCTGGCGAGCAAGCTTACCTTCGTGTCACTCCGTTGAAAGGCACTCATCAGTTCGGAATCAAAGGCAAGTTAGCTCCTCGCTACATTGGCCCGTTCCGTATTCTTGCCCGTCAAGGAGAAGCGGCATATCAATTGCAATTGCCATCAAATCTTTCTCAAGTGCATGATGTTTTTCATGTATCCCAACTTCGTCGCTGCTTCAAGGATCCTATTCGAGCTGTGGATCATGAAATGCTTGAATTGCGGGAAGATCTGTCTTATCCAGAATATCCCATCCGTATTCTTGATCAAGCTGAGCGTCGAACTCGTCAGAAGACAATCAAATTCCTTAAAGTTCAGTGGTCGAATCATTCTGAAGATGAAGCCACTTGGGAACGCGAGGATCGTCTTCGCGAAGAATACCCCGCTTTCTTTCAGTCTTCCTCTTAATTCTCGGGACGAGAATTCTTGTTAGATGAGGAGAATTGTAACACCCCATGTCATTAGCCACAGTAATCCCTTTTGATAATGACAAGTCAGTATGATTAACAGTGCCTAATAATCATTGCATCATATTGCATTTCAAACTCCTAGTTCAAACTTCAATTAAATTCAAAGTGGAAAATTAAAGTTGTTCAAACACAGAAACTAAAATGTTCATTAAATAACAAATATTCCAGAGATAGTTCTAAAATTGTAACCAACATTATTGGAATTGGATAAGTGGCTCTAACAGCCTCAAACAGTGACTGAAAACAATATTTAATAACCTTTTTATTAATCCAAAATTAATATGGAATAGTATTTACCCCAAACCAGTTTTTGGTGTTAGGATATAATGCACTGTGATTTATGAACTAAGTCACACTTTTCACAAAATTCATTTAGTGCCCAAACATTTAACAAAACAGAGTTAAAGGGAATAGAAAAAGGAAAAATAGAAAAAGGCCTAAAGCTCTACTGTGCCCTTAGGCCTGCTGCTACAGCGCGACCCAGCCCACCCCGCAGCTCTTCCCCCACCTCGCACTGCTCATGCTGCCCCGCTGTCGAACACCCCGCCTGCGCCCACGCGCGCGCACCCGGCCTCCCTCGCTCGCCGCTCGACCGCACACTCCCGCGCCCGCAGGGAGGATAAGGGCAAGCCCCGCAGCCCCCTGGCGCCTCCCTCGCCCCACTCTCCCCCTCCCTCGCTCGCTCTCAGCCATGGCCGACGCGGCCATCGCCATTGCTCCATCGCCCGCGTAGCCACCGCCTCTGCAACACCATTCCACCTAGTCCAGCGTCACCGCCGTGCTCCGCCACTTCCGGCCACCTCCGGTGTTGCCACAACACCATTCGAACCGCCGTCGAGTCCCCATTCGAACGAGACCAACCACAGCTCCGGAGATGCCCTGTGGGCGAAACCCGAAGCTCGCCCGCGTCTCGCCGCCGCGCTGGAGCTCGCCGGAGCAACTCCGGCGAGGCCTGCCACCGTGGCACCTTGGGGCCACCCCGCTGGGTCACTGGCCAGTGGGCCCGGGGCCCCCTGTTGACCAGTTGACCAAGTCAACTGTGCTGACTGGGCAGGCCCAGTCAATGACACGCGGGCCCCACCCCCATTAAGCATTTTTAAAATAAATAAAATATGCTAATTAATTAGTTAGTTAATTAAAATGCTAATCTGGCACTGACTGGTGGGCCCAGTAAGTTAATTAGTTAATTAGATTAATTTAACAACTCTGTTAGCCCCACTGTCAATGACAGGTGGGTCCCAGGCGTCAGTTTCACCAGTCAACTGGCTGGTTGACTGCTGATGTCATGGTGATGTCATGATGACGTCATTAGCTACTGTTCTAGATAATGTTGGATTAAATGGATTAAATAAATTCCAGAAAATAATTAAAACTTTAGAAAATCATATAAAATAATCCGTAACTCCGATGAAAATAATTTATATATGAAAGTTGCTCAGAATTTTGATACGAATCTGAATACGCCCTCCGTATTCCTATCAGATGCCCCTAGCTAGATGAACATGGAACTTTTAGACCGATTTCGGTAAATGAATAGTGCCCAAGTTTAATTAAATAAATCCGTATAAATTCCTAAATTAACTAAATCATTTAGTTAGGCAGTAGAACACCCCGGCATATCATTTAGACATGTCATGCATATTGTTTGCATTTTGCCGTTAATTTATTGTTTCTCTCCCCCTCCTTCTCTCTCGATAGACGCCGAGACCGACGCCGTTGCAGCTGGGTACGACTACGCTACAGACGAGCAGCCCGTTAACGACCCCTCTTTCTTGCCAGAGCAACCAGGCAAGCCCTCCCCTTGAGCATCCAGATCTCGCCCATTCCATTTCTCCTGCTTGCATTAGATTTTGCTACTGTTAATGTTTGCTCCTATTCTGATGCATAGCCTGCTTTTGTAACCTATTTATTGTTACCTTACCTGCCTATGTTAAACTGCTTAGTATAGGTTGGTAGTGAACCATCAGTGACCTCCACCACCTTACCCTTGTTGCCCCTGCTTGATCATCGACGACTCGATCAATGTGATCGTCGACCAGAGACCGACACATCACTTCACCCCCCTTAGTTGTACGACTCTGCATAGTTCCTATCGAGTGCCGAGGGTGATACCTCGTAACGCACTCCTGATGAATACTCTGCAGTGTAGCTGTTCGGTCATGGTCATCGAGGGTGATTCCTCCTTCTCCACTTCCGATACGACTCTGTCGTGCAACGCCTCAGTGTGAACCTCGAGGGTGATGCCTCATACGTTCACCCTGATGATTTTTCGAGTGGAATTCACCGAGGGTGATTCCTCGGGTTTCCCCCTTGATGTTATGACCACACTGTTACTTTGACCTTTGTTACAGGCGGGTCGACCCTGATGGGTACCCGCAGGGGATCTATGATGTCGGGTGTGCCGGAAGGGCACTCGAGTGTGATATTGTGGCGGAGCTTCAGAAACTCTGAACGTCTCCGCGTGTTACTAAATCAGCATATCGGATTTGGGTATTTGATCTGAGTGGGTCGACGTGCCCTATACGCACTACCACCACACGGGATTATGGTTTATGGGGCCCTCTACGTCGTACATTTCTCCCGAAAGCTCATCAGACGTCACGTTTCACCGTGCGGGCTGATCGCCGGGAATGGGCTGGATACTTCACTGACGAGTTCAGTGTCGCGCCTGCACCCCGGCCAGCCACGCAACGCGCAGGGTGCCCAGGGCGATGGCCCAAGACCTCTGTGTGCATAGGTTAGTCCGGCGTGCTGACCTCTCTGCTAAGCCTAGGTAGGGCACTGCTTCGTGTTGATTTTCCAAGGTCGGGCATTACCCAGCAAGTGTGTCCGACCAGAGTTGATCGAACGTGTTGGGTAACAGTAGTGCACCCCTGCAGGGATGAATAATCTATCGATAGCCGGTCCTACGGTAAAGGACGCTCTGTTTGTATATCCCGATCTACTACTTGAACTGGATACTTGTTACTTAATTGAAGCTTCGGGATCGCTTTCTCGCAGGGAGTCGAGGAAGGATCTCTAGGCTTTACTTCAACATGTTTGCTTAATAAAATGCTACTCTACTCTCTTCTATTGCTGCAAGATGGCGGCATCGTGAATATGTTTGAAGATGCTAGTCTTTGATAGGACTAGGCCTTCTCTCTATTCCGGCATTTCTGCAGCCCAGTCCACATATACAACCTTTCCCCTTTGATAATGTTGCATATGTAGTGTAGATCCTTACTTGCTGAGTACTTCGGATGAGTACTCACGGTTGCTTTGTTACTTCTTTTTCCCCCATACCCCCTTTGATGATACAACAGACGATGGTGCCCAGGAGCCAGATGCCACCTCAGGAACTTACTACCAGGAGGGTCCAGACGGCACGTACTACTGGATCGAGCCAGCCGACCAGGAGTAGGATCGGAGGCTCCCAGGCAGGAGGCCTTCGCCTTTCGATCTAGAGTCGTTGTTTGTGCTAGCCTTCTTCAGGCAAAACTTGTCTAACTATGTCTGTACTCAGGTAATATTTGTATGACTGACTTATGTATTCGGATCTTCGTGATTCCTGGTCTGTAATATTGTGGATCTCCGTTTATTTGTGTTAGAGTTGTGTTGTGATATCTTCCCGTGAGTCCCTGTGCTTGATCGTGCATGTTTGCGTGTATGATTAGTGCACGATTGAGTCGGGGAAGTCACAGCGGAACAGTTTTGGGTTGTATTCATTTATGCCAGCTCCATTATTTATAACTATTTTGCTATTTTTCAATTGGTTAATATATACTCCCTCCATAAACTAATATAAGAGCGTTTAGATCACTATTTTAGTAATCTAAACGCTCCTATATTAGTTTACAGAGGGAGTAGTATTTTGTGCATCCTTGTTTTAAATCATTTGTTGCCTCTTCTTCTTATAGTAGAATCATGAGTTAGGCTGGCCAATTGGTGCACACCTGGATCACTAGCTCCCCCTAGCACGGATTTTGCCGTCTGTTCTTTCCCCACTACGCATGGTTTGAAAAATGTTCTCAAAGTAGAAAAATCATTAACGAGTTGAAAAGTTTCAAGAATTTAAAAATTATTAATGAATTTGAAAAATGGTCACAAATAAAAAAAATGCGAATTTACAAAAAGATCATGATATTCAAACTTGCTCGCGGGTTCGAATAAATGTTCTTGACTTAAAACAATGTTCACAACATTGAAAAACTGCTTGTGAATTCAAACACTATTTGTGGATTCAAAAAAAGTTCATGAATTCAAAATATTCGCAGATTCAAAAAATATTCATGAATACAAATAATTTTTGCCGAATCAAGAAATGGATATGGGTTCAAAAAATGTTTGTGAACTCAAAAGGTTTCAAGAATAAAAATATGTTCATGGATTTGAAAATTTGTTCATCGATTCAAAAATTGTACGCAAATTAAGAAAAATCAATTAAAAAAATTCACAAAATCAAAAAACCATTCGAAAACAAACAATTGTTCGTGAAATAAAAAATGTTCATGATTTTGAAAAATGTTCACAGAATTCAAAATATTCATGAGTTCATAAAAAATTGAAGGATTTGAAATTTTGTTCAAGGATTCCAAAATTGTTCATGAATTCCAAAAAATAGCACTCGTCGTGTGCTGACACATTGAGCTGGGTCCTTTATCATTGTTTTAAATGCACTATAGCACCAATTATCTTGGGTGATTCTAGAAAAACCAATTATCTTGGGTCATCAGTCCATGTTTTTCTCCGTTGAAGAAAAAAAGTCCAGATTATTTACACATAAATTTTGGTTTAGCAGTTCATGGTAGTAACCCATGGTTGCTAGGGAAAGTCTATTTGGTTTGTTTATGCTGCCAAATATAAACTTAATGGTAGATAGGGTAATGCGAGAGCTATATCTCACGTTATGCGAGACTGAAGGAACTATCGCCTGACGAATCCACAGAACGGGCCGGCCATTAGCGAACAATTGAAATAAATATAAAAGATAAAGTGGAATGCCAGGGACCGAACTAAGGACACCTAGATGCTGCGATGTGCCACATGCCACTGGGACACTATACTATTAGTCGTAAAACTGTAGGACGCGTACCCCTTAAAATAAACTAGTTGGGTTTTCTACTGGTTTTTCGAAAAAAAATTCTCTTTTTGTTTTTTCACCGGTTTTCACCTTTTCATATATTTTTCCTGTTCTTTTAATAAAATTCTTTGTTTTTCTTCAGTTTCTTTGAATACATGGTCAACATTTTTTCTATATATATTTAACATGTTTTGAAGACAAGTTTAACATTCTTTGAATACATGGTCAACATTTTTTCTATACACATTTAACATTTTTCAAATAAAAGATAAACATTGTTTGAACACATGGTCAAGATTTTTTTAAATTATTTTTTAATTTATTTCTTAGATTTTATTTTATATTTTCTTTTGTTTTCTTTTGTTTCTTTTTTGGATTTTTTTTTCATTTGGTTTTCATTCTACATTTTTTGTATATGCCCATTTGTTTTTGTTACACGTTTACATTTTTCCAATATAAATTTAAATTTTTCTAATACATAGTCAACATTTTTTCTATACACATTTTAACATTTTTCAAATGCTTGATTAACATTTTTCAGGACAAGATTCACATATTTTGTATGGTCAACTTTTTTTTCCTATACACACTTTAAACTTTTTCAAATGCTTATTAACATTTTTAAAATACAAGATTAAAAAATCCTAAACATTTAACATTTTTCAAATACTTTATCAATATTTTCAAAATGAAAGATTAACATTTTTGAATGCATGGTCAACATTGTTTCTATACACATTTAATATTTTCCAAATGCTTGATTAACATTATTGAAATACTTGCTCAATATTATTTTTAATGCTTGATTAATATTTTCATATACATGATCAAAATATTTCATCATTTTTTAATACATGGTGAACATTTTTTCAATACACATTTAACATTTTTCAAATGCTTGATTAATTTTTTTTCAAATAATTGTAACATAATTAAATGCATGATCAACTTTTTTCACACCCATTGTATATTTTTATATACATTTTTCGTGTACATGCAAAACCTTTATTTCTATACACATTTAATATTTTTCAAATAAGTTATTTAAAAATTCACAAAATTATGAAAACATTTTTAATATATTTTTTAGCATTTTTTGGAATAGTAAACTAAAGTAAAAGAAGAAATCAAAAAAAGAAAACAAAAGGTCAAAAAAGAGAAGAAGAAGCAGTGGCCTCGCGCGAGCTGGGCCGGCCAATTTAGGGCGCTGCCTTCAGCGAGAGCTGAGTCTGGCCTGGCGCATACCCCTCCTAGTATGTTAGTTTCTAATTGGGCCGGCCATTAGGGATCACCCAGCCGGGTTTGTGAATCTTGTAGAACGGGTTTCTTTTTTTTTGGCCCATTTTTTATTTCGAAAAAATCTTGAATAATTTTCTGTTTCGTGAATATTTTTCAAATTCTGACACCTTTTTTCAAATTCTGTGAACTAGTTTCAAATTCCACAATTTTTCTCAAATTTCATGAAGTTTTTCCAAATTACTTGAACTTTTTTTATTTTTTTTAAATCAGTGGACATTTCCTCAAAATCATGAATATTTTCTTTTTAATAAGAAAATCAACCAGTTTTGTAGGGAAGGGCGGTTTTTCAAGAAAACGCACAATTGTAGCAAATGAGAGCTGAAAAACCATCGGCCCGCGAGCGAGGGAGCGGGAGGCTAGCGGACGTTAATGAGTCGGCTCCATGCACGGTTGTGCCACTGTAGCCTATGCATTGTTTGCACATCTGCTTTTGTCCTAGGACGTTTGATTACTGATAATATCATCTTAGGTTCTGTGCTCTCAAACTGGATATGATGAAGGCCTATGATAGAGTTGGTAGGACTATCTGAAGGCCATTATAACTAAGTTGGGGTTTGCACTGGGATCAGTATGATTATGGGATTGGTAAGCTCTGTAAATTTCTCGGTATTGTTTAACGATAATAAATTCGAGAGCTTTAAACCAACTCGAGGTATCCGCCAAGGGGAACCTATCCCTCCATACTAATTTTTGTTGGAGGCCGAGGGCCTTTAGCGCCTCTTAAAAAGTAATAACCAGTCATCACACCTCAGTGGCATCATGGTGCCTTAGTCGGCTCCGCCGGTGAGTGACTTGCTTTTCGCGGACGATGAACTGTTGTTCCTCAAGGCTTGTGGTTATGGAGCTAGAGGGTTGTCCTCTCTGTTGGATTGCTACTGCAAGGCATCGAGACAGAAGATTAATTTGTCCAAATCCTCAACCTTTTTTTAGTAAGAGATGTCCAGAGGTTTTGAGGACCAAGGTGAAACAAATCCTTCATGCAAGCTCAAGTTGGCACCTCACCATCTTAGATTTGGAGGGCCATCATGTAAGCAAAGGAAGTTCTTTATCAGGGTCTGTTCCGTAGAATTGGTAATGGTCAAACAACAAGTGGATTCCAAGGGAATACAATGTGTGACCACTCACATGTATTTCTCAAGAATTGCACCAACTTGAAGGTGATCTTATCCTAGACATTGACGCTGATTGGAACAGATAATTAGTCCGCAAAGCTTCCATCTATTGATGCCGAAACCATTCTATCTATACCGCTTTGCACTAGATTGGTTGAGGATTTTTTGTCCTGGAACTTTGATCGAAAAGGTATGTTCTCCGTGAAGTCTGCTTATCGGATGCTAGTTTCGACTGAGCACCGGAGGGAGTCATGGCTAGAAGGATGACTGACTCGTAGAATTCAGAGGTTGAGAAAAAAAATCAAGGTGCAGCTTATGGAAGGTGCATGTTCTGTCAAAAATCATGATATTTCTATGGCACCTTGCCTAACAATTGTAGTATCGAAAGTCTGTCTAGAGGGGGGTGATTAGACTACTTGCCAAATAAAAATCTAGCCTTTTTCCAATTTTAGTTGTGGACAGATTTTAGCTATTTGCACAAGTCAAGCAAGGAACCTACACATGCAATTCTAAGAGTATAGCAGCGGAAAGTAAAACATTGCATATGAAGGTAAAGGGAAGGGTTTGGAGAAGGCAAACGCAATGGAGACACGAAGATTTTTGGCGTGGTTCCGATAGGTGGTGCTATCGTAAGTCCACGTTGATGGAGACTTCAACCCACGAAGGGTAACGACTGCGCGAGTCCACGGAGGGCTCCACCCATGAAGAAGCAACCTTGTCTATCCCACCATGGCCATCGCCCACGAAGGACTTGCCTCACTCCGGTAGATCTTCACAAAGTAGGCGATCTCCTTGCCCTTACAAACTTCTTGGTTCAACTCCACATCTTGACGGAGGCTCCTAAGCGACACCTAACCAATCTAGGAGACACCACTCTCCAAAAGGTAATAGATGGTGTGTTGATGATGAACTCCTTGCTCTTGTGCTTCAAATGATAGTCTCGCCAACATTTAACTCTCTCTCACAGATTTGGCTATGGTGGAAAGATGATTTGAGTGGAAAGCAACTTGGGGAAGGCTAGAAATCAAGATTCTTGTGGTAGGATTGGAATATCTTGATCTCAACACATGAGTAGGTGCTTCTCTCTCAGAAAATGTATGCTAGAAGTGTAGGCACGTTCTGATGGCTCTCTCACATATGGAGAAGGGGGTGGAGGGGTATATATAGCCTCCATACAAAATCCAACCGTTACACACATTTGACCCATCTCGGTGAGACCGAATGATTAAACTCGGTGGCACCGATTAGTTCAAAATGTGAATGTTATGAATCTTGGTGGGACCGACTGGAACAACTCAGTGGGACCGATGTGCTAGGGCTTTAGGGCAAACATCAACTCGGTGGCATCGATTGCATCAACTCGGTGAGACCGAAGTGAAGCAATAAGGCAACAGAGAGAATGTCAAGCCAACTCGGTGAGACCGATCGCATAAGTCGGTGAGACCGAAATAAATGCAACAAGTCACAGAGCGTTGGCAAGGCCATCTCAGTGAGACCAAGACCCGTATCAATGAGACCGAATTGCTAGGGTTTCTGGTAGTGGTTATGTCATATGAACTCAGTGGCGCCAGATAGAAAGAATCGGTGGGGCGAGTTGGAGTTTAGGATTTTGACATATTTGGATGGAGAAAGTGGTTGAGGATTTTGGAGCAATATCACTAAGCATTTGAGCAAGCAAGCCATTAAGCAACACCTCATCCCCTTTTAATAATATTGGCTTTCCTATGGACTCAATGTGATCTTGGATCACTAAAATGAAGATGTAGAGTCTTGAGCTTTTGCCAATATATGTCCTTAGCATTTTGAGGGGTCCACATCTCTAGTCCATGCCATGCCATTCATTGAACTTCCTGAAATATTTATCTTTAATGGACATTAGTTCAATGAGCTATATGTTGTTATGAATTACCAAAACCACCCGGAGATTAGTTGCACTTTCAATCTCCCCCTTTTTGGTAATTGATGACAACATATAGATCAAAGCTTTGACAAATGATAAATGCATGAAATGCATCATCGCTTTGAGAAGTATGTGATAAGTAAGAGCTCCCCCTAAATTTGTGCATTATTTAAAATTTGCGTTTGAATGCAAATGCACAATCGATTAGGATCATGGGTCACAATTCCATGTCAGATACATCTTGGTGGAGCACACAAAATGATAAGAATGAAATAACATGCACGCATCACCAAGGATACAAGTGAATGATCATACACAAATAATCATAGAGATAGGCATGAAAGCACACATTAAACAAAGTATGATCAAGCACATAATCACACGAAGTATCTCACGAGCATAAAACAATAAGTGGCATCAACCAAACGAAGTAGCAAAGCAATAAAAACCAACAAAGAGGCAAAAGACTCTCTCTCTCTCTCTCTCTCGAAGCCTATGATCTATACATTTTCTCCCCTTTGGCAACAAGTTACCAAAAAGCTTGAAAACGTATAGTGATATGCGGCACTCTAGGCACAATCTCTGGGAGCTCCTGAAGGGGTCTTCTAGCTGGTTACTCCGGTGTGCGTAGACGGCGTTGAGAGAACGGCTTCTGCAAATGCCTCAGCTGATGTCTGTTGAGCGGGTGAAGTTGACATTGGTGGTGGCACTATGGCAGTGGCGGCAGGAGCAGAGTGAGTAGGCCTCATGTCTGCAACTGGCTCAGGAGTAGACCTCTGTGCCCTTGGCACTGTCTGAAATCTGTCAGTGGTAGGTCTGTCATCATTATCCTCAGCATCATCTGGCAACTTCTCAATAATGGATTGGATCTCAGTGACCTTGACATCAAGATTGTACATCTTATCTTCAACAATCCGCTCTAGGCTCTCCTGATTCTTTGTTAAGTAGGCCAAACTCTTCTCAATCCTCAGAGTTGCTTCTAGCAGATATGTCAGTTGATCTTGCTTGGTCTTGAGATTCACTATGGATGCATCTGAAGTATTGGCTGCCTTTGTTGCTTTGTCTGCCTTTGCTTTCTCAGCCTTCTCTTGGGCCTCAACTGAAGTTGGATGGGAAGCATCCATCACTACTTCATTATCCTCAAATTCTGGCTGGAGAGGAAGATGATCTCTGTCAAGAAGATATGTGCCTGTACCAACCTTAGAGTTGATAAGCATCTGTATATGTGGTGCATATCCACATGACCTCTTCTGATCAGCAGCTGCCCGTTTGATTGTCTCTACAATCAGGCTCATGACTTTGAACTTCTGTGGTATATCAAACAAATGCAGCAGGTTGATGGAGTGGCCACGGATCATCCTTTCATCTCCAGACTTAGGCAACAAGGTGTGCCTCAAGATTTTTTTTTGTGGCCAAACCAGCAAGCAGATAGTATGTGGAGCGAAACTTGTGAGTTTCCAATGCTTTGTCAGGGATGGGCTTGTACATGTGAGCCATAGTGTTGTGATCCATCCTGGGTTTGCCATATACATCAATGTCATTCTCTTCTTCTTCTGGGGCATTGATAAGAGCAGCCCACTCTGAGATTGATGACTAGTATCTAGTGCCCTCAGTCATCCACACAATCTTCCCATCTGGATAGAAGTGTGCAGTGGAGTAAAACTGCATCACCATTTCATCATTCCACTTGGTTAGCTTTTGTCCCACAAAAGCATCAACACCTGTCAATCTGAAACTTTCATGAACGTGGGGAAAGTAGTCCTCATTAGCATTTATGTACTTCCAATCCACCCACTTCATGTTGCTTATGATTGGCTTCTTGTCAAGCAAAACTGTCTCATAGAAATCTTGCTGTTCTTTGGTGTGGAAACGATAATCAACAACAGTTCTTCTCCTTGTAGCATAAGGATCAATTTTCCTCCATGCTCTTAATCCACTATCTTACCTCAACTTCATGTTCTCAGCCACTGGATGTTCATCATCATGATCTGGAATCTTGGGCTTCAATTTTCTGAACACTTGGGGCTCTTCATCTTCTTGAACCTCTGGCACTGGGGCCTTGTTCTTCTCTGCAGCAGGAATTTTTCTAGTGGATCTCTTTGGAGCAGTGGTCTTAGGTGCAGGAGTTGGAGCTTTGGGCTTGGAGGGTGCACTTGCAGATTTCATTGCATCTGCCATTAACTTCTGAGATTTGGCAGGAGGTGTAGCTGGTTCCTCTTCTTCCTCTTCCTCTTCATCCCTCATCATGGATGGTCTGCCAATCACTCTGGCAATGGTTTTCTTGACTCTTTCTTTCCTCTTTTTCTTCCCATCAGCAGCTTCTTCCTCTCTTGGCTCAAGAGTGAACTCTATAGTCTCTTGTGTAACAGTTGACTTTCTGACCTTTGACATAGGAGCTCTCCTGGCAGGGGCTTTCCTTTGGAGACCTGGCTTTGTGGCAGCAGCAGTAGCATACTCCATCTTGAGCACTTTCTTCTTCTTAGAGGTTACTTCCTCTTCAGCCACAAAGTCTTCATCCTCACTCTCTGAGGTTCTCTTCTTTCTCTGTCTAGTGGCAGCTTTGGGTAGATTGCTAGGAGTGCTTCTGCTGCCCTCATCATAGCTTCCACTAGGGCTTGTGCCTTTACTGAGACTAACTTGCTCCTCTGACCTGTTCTAGCTGTCACTTGCTTCAGACATCTTGCAGACAGACCCTGTGAATAGATAGGTATGGGCAGAGTGGATGAGCATCACAAAAACAGCTGATTTTGCAAAAGTTTGAGTCAAAACCTTAGTTTTAGTTTTCTGCAGAAAGCATTTCGGAGCTACCGATATGAAAATCTCGGTGACACCGAAGCGCTAACAGAGTCTAAACATACACCATCGGTCAGACCGAGTTGTAGTTCGGTGACTCCGAGATGCTAGGGTTTCACTGAGGTTTTGCTTTCAGTCTCACCGATCAGTACACTTCGGTAGCACCGAGTTGTACTTAGTGTAATGGCCAGGGCCAATCGGTGGGACCGAAAACTTCATTTCGGTCGGTCCGAGATGAGCTCGGCGGAAACCTAACCCTAAGATTTTTCATCAAATCTAATCTACAAGAATTTTTCTGTGGATAGGAAGTTCTCATTCGTGGCAAGAATCTAGGCATTGTCTTTGTGCATTGAATCAGAGAACGGAATTAACACAAAGGGGTGGAACCGTACCCTAACTTGGTGACGATTCGCTACGGCAGCAACGGCGGAGAAGAATCCTGTTGACGGCGGCGGAGACCTGTGGCGGAGGCGCACAGGCGGAGACGGCGACGATCCGGAGACCAAGGGGCGGCTGCACTGGGGCACGAGCTCGTGCGGTTTGAAGGAATTTTCAACCGTACGGGTACACAGAGTATATATACCCAGTCACTGTTGGTGGCACCGAATGGAATGGTTCGGTGGCGCCGAGATGCAAAAATGCGTGAAGTTTGTGCAACTCGGTGGGACCGAGTTATTCTAATCGGTATCACCGAAATAAAAACCGAGATCAATCTGGTGATTTTGGTGGGACCGAGTAGGAGTGACACTACAGGAATCAGGAACTTTGCCGTCAGCCATGGCTGACGGCAAAGGCATGCCTTGCGGACAACAAAGGCCTTTGCCGTCAGCCAGCAGACGGCAAAACGTCCGGCTGAACGAGCTACGGCAAAGGGCACTTTGCCGTCTGCTGGCGGACGGCAAAGATCCAAAGGCCTTTGCCGTCAGCCAGCGGACGGCAAAGGGCATGGCTCTTTGCCATCTGCTGGCAGACGGCAAAGGCTCCAGGCTCTTTGCCATCTGCTGGCAGATGGCAAAGAGCCTATATTGCCCCATTTAATTCTGTTTTTTCTTATATCAATTCATTTTCATAGAAAATCAAACACACACACACACACACACACACACACACACACACACACACATATATATATATATATATATATATTTATATTTATATTTATATATATGACCAATATAGCATATCCAACACATATTGCCAATAGTCATGAACACATATATATCCAACACATATCCAACACATGTTACCAATAGTAGCAAGTTTCACAAAGTCAAAACAAAAACTAAAGACAAGCACTCCATATCTGAAATTACAAGAAATGACCTAAAACTAAATATCTATTTTCCTAAAAACTATCTTATTACTAAGATCTTCTCTCGATCTTCTTCTTTTCTTCCAACCTGCATAACAAAAACACTAAGAAAGAGAGAATGGGTTAGGAGTAGAAATGTAGCATTTCACTTGGTGTATTAGATTGTTCAAGATGTATTAGTGAGTAAAATATACTGCATTTAAATTGCGAGCACAGAGGTGGAATGTGAAACCATATGTGTAGTTCATTAGATAAACCCCTCCTTTCATATCAAGCATGTACAGACATAAAATTCGCCTAAACAAAAAAGATCCAATGACCAACTTTAGTTTTAAGCATTAATCTGGGTAAATGCATAATTAGAAAATCCAAGCAGAATTTTGAGTAAAAGAAAATTATGACAGCCTCAACAAGTACTGAACGAAAAGAAGGTCTGAAAACTACTCCCTCCGTCCCATAATATAAGAGCGTTCTTGACACTAGTGTAGTGTCAAAAACGCTCTTATATTATGGGACGGAGGGAGTATTTGATAGACTTGATACTTGAACACTAACCAATCATGCTTGCATATTCAAAAATGCACAAACTACCAACTCCAAACAGCTGCTGCCATTCATCTAGTCCATAATATTAAGGTGAAATTATTGGTTCAGTATACCTACAGCTACAACCCATCGTTTATAGTTCTTTACAAAGGAATCAACAGGCAGACTGGGCCTGGCTCCTTAGCTATAAAAGCTTCTGAATTCATGTTCTCCATAAATTAGCTAATCAGATGTTAAAGTATGTTGAATAGCATCAACTTAGAGCAGCTGCAAAGGGATGAATTGGCATATCAATCGGAATGTGACGCATCCATTTGCATATGATGATATGAACATAAAGCTATTTCTTAGAAACATGCCATCTTCTAATAATGCAGGTCCTTGCTAGTTGCTACTAGTACTAACATTAATACCATATCAGTGCATCGTTGTCCAGATATGATCTACAATTATCTAAATACATTTCAGACGAAACCAACTGCAGCAATTCATTTGAACTAACGCAGGAATGCATCCGATGGAGGCAAGGCAAGCGGCCATGCAAGATCATTTGCGACCGGCGCTCGCTTCGATTGAAATGGTGACTGGCACACGCACGTAAGAGGCAGATCGACGTGCAGGCAGGCAGGCACTTACCGGCGGACCTTGTTCCCCTACCCGACCTGGTACATGCCCCAGGAGAAGGCGCCGAAGGTGGTGAGGAAGAGGGCGATGGCGCTGGGGCCCTTGTTGGGGACGCGCCGCGCGTAGCGCACGGGCGCGAACCCGCCCGGCGGCGGCCCGTGCGTCACTCCGGCGAGGAGGAGGCCCGTGCGGCGAGGAGGAGGCCGGATCCGGAGTGGCCGGACCTCCTGCGGCCGGATTCGGGCGCGAGGCAGCGTGGGGCGGCGGCGGCGACGCGGGGACACGGGCGGGGCGCAGAGGAGCTCGGTGCTTGGCTCCCATGGCGGCGGCGGATCTTGAGGTCGGGGCGACCGGCGACGAGGCTTCCGTGGCGGGGCGGGGAGCTTGTGGGGAGGTGGCGGCGCACGACGCGGCGCAGGCGGCAGCGCGAGGCGGCGGGTCTCCTGGGGTCCGGTGAGGTGGCGCCGCGCACCGGCGGGCGGAGGCGAGGTGGCGCAGTGGCGCGGGGTTGAGGGAGGCGGGGTCGGCCTTCTTGCCGGGGCAGGCGGCGTCGACGGACACCCCGTACGCCTGCAGCGCCTGGAGCGAGGGAGAGGGAGAGACGAGCAGGAGAGAGAGGGGTGGGGTGGAGAGAGAGGGGATAGAGATAGAGGAGGTGGGGGCAACAGTTTTTTTTTACCCGCAAAAAAAAAAAGATAGCCCCACCTCTTTGCCGTCTGCTGGCAGACGGCAAAGAATCTTTGCCGTCTGCCAGCAGACGGCAAAGAGGGGGTTGGACCGTTTAGCATCCAGTGGACCCCACCAGCACCTCTTTGCCGTCCGTTGGCAGATGGCAAAGCTTCTTTGCCGTCTGCCAGCAGACGGCAAAGAAATGACAGATGGCAAAGACATTCTTTGTCGTCTGCCTGTTCTTTGTCGTCTGCTATTTGGTAGCTGATGGCAAAGACCTTCTTTGCCGTCTGCTAGCAGACGGCAAAGAACTGGCAGACGGCAAAATCCCTGATTCCAGTAGTGTGAGTTGGTATGACCGAAATACACAAGAAGGTTTTGGAAGGCAGCCCTTGACGGATCGGTGACTCCGAGTGCTCCTCACCTGAAGGGTCCAAAAAAGACTTGTTCAATTTTGTGATGTAGCATGAATAGAATTTGAGAAGAATAAAAGCATAGATAGCTAGAGAAGGTTCTTAGGCATTGTTGTCCATCCATTTAGCCAATAAAAACCAACCGATCAAAAACAACAAATGGATGTCCTCGAATGGAGAAATTATGCAACCAACATGCTCACACAATAAGATAGCGAATGAAATATGTGGCAAAGCATGCAGAAACAATTCTAGCATCTATCAAGCAATTGGCGATGACTAGGTCATCTATATATGAGTATATTGACTGAGGAGTCAAATGAGAACATTTGATCGTAGGTCATACTCATCGTTTAAGCACAAGTGGGGTTGCCATTTTTACATAAAGCATTGATGTGTTCACATCATTAGAGTTGCTTTAGCTCAATTCTTAGAGCAAAGCTCCCCCTAGATGTGATATCCCCCCTAAGAGGGATGAACTAACCTTGGGTTTTGTCGATGATGACTTCATGTAGATAGTGAAGATGTGGATGCTCAATGTTGATGTAGATCTTTTGGAGCAATCCATTGGAGTGTTGCACTTTCAATACCTACATGGGTTAGTCCCACAAGGAACATACAAGGATATCCATAGACATAGAGTGAATTGCACATATGATGATGTCCATGAAAGCATTAGGTTACCTTGTCCCTTGTCTTACCAACAAGAGGGTTTGTGAATCCATGAACTAGTGCAAGATACGAAAGTTGGTTGCACAAGTTCTTGCCAATAATGAATATGAATGAAATATGTTGGTGGAGTCACCCTCAAGAACACTCTAGTTCTTCTTGTTGGGAAACGTTGCATGGAAAACAAAAAAAATTCTACGCACACGCAAGATCTATCAAGGAGATGCATAGCAATGAGAGGGGAGAGTGTGTCTATGTACCCTCGTAGACCGTAAGCGGAAGCGTTTCACAACGCGGTTGATGTAGTCAAACTTTCTTCGCGATCCAACCGATCGAGTACCAAACGTACGGCACCTCCGCGTTCAGCACACGTTCAGCTCGGTGACGTCCCTCGCCTTCTTGATCCAGCAAGATGTCGAGGTAGTAGATGAGTTCCGTCAGCATGACGGCGTGGTGACGGTGATGGTGAAGTGATCTCCGCAGGGCTTCGCCTAAGCACTACGAAAATATGACCCGAGGTGTAAACGGTGGATGGGGAAGCCACACACGGCTAACCATTGATCTGGTGTGTGCTAGGCGCCCCCCTCCCACATATATATAGGTGGGAGGGGGAGGGGAGAGGCCAGGGCATGCCCTAGGGCTGGCCGCCGGCCCCCTAGGGGCCCTGCCTTGCCCTGCGCCCCCGTGCCATGTTTTCCCAAGGGGGAAGGAAAGAGGGGGGAGAGGGAAGGAAGGGGGAATCCTATTCCACTCTTTACATTCCCTTCCCCTCATTCCTTCTCCTCCTAGGCCGGCCCATATGGGGGGCGCACCAGCCCCTTGTGGCTGGTGCGTTTCCCCTCTTGGCCCATAAGGCCCATATCTTTTGCCGGGGGTGCCCGAAACCCCTTCCGGTGACCCGATAAGTACCCGGTGACCCTGAAACACTTCCGGTGTCCGAATACCATCGTCCTATATATCAATCTTTACCTCTCGACCATTTCGAGACTCCTCGTCATGTCCGTGATCTCATCCGGGACTCCGAACAACATTCGGTCACCAAATCACATAACTCATATAATACTATATCGTCAACGAACGTTAAGCGTGCGGACCCTACGGGTTCTAGAACTATGTAGACATGACCGAGACACCTCTCCGGTCAATAACCAATAGAGTAACCTGGATGCCCATATTGGCTCCTACATATTCTCCGAAGATCTTTATCGGTCGAACCGTTATGACAACATACGTAATTCCCTTTGTCCATCGGTATGTTACTTGCCCGAGATTCGATCGTCGGTATCTTCATACCTAGTTCAATCTCGTTACCGGCAAGTCTCTTTACTCGTTCCATAATACATCACCTTTGTAACTAACTCCTTAGTCATTTGCTTGCAAGCTTATGATGTGTATTACCGAGAGGACCCAGAGATACCTCTCCGATACTCGGAGTGACAAATCCTAATCTCGATCTATGCCAACTCAACAAACACCTTCGGAGATACCTGTAGAGCATCTTTATGATCACCCAATTACGTTGTGACATTTGATAGCACACAAGGTATTCCTCCGGTATCTGGGAGCTGCATAATCTCATAGTCAAAGGAATATGTATTTGACATGAAGAAAGCGATAGCAATAAACTGAACGATCATTATGCTAAGCTAACGGATGGGTCTTGTCCATCACATCATTCTCCTAATGATGTGTTCCCATTATCAAATGACAACACATGTCTATGGTTAGGAAACATTAACCATCTTTGATCAACGAGCTAGTCTAGTAGAGGCTTACTAGGGACACGGTATTTGTTTATGTATTAACACATGTATTTAAGTTTCCGATCAATACAATTCTAGCACGAATAATAAACCTTTATCATGAATAAGGAAATGTAAAATAACAACTTTATTATTGCCTGTAGGGCATATTTCCTTCAGTCTCCCACTTGCACTAGAGTCAATAATCTAGATTACATTGTAATGAATCTAACACCCATGGAGTCTTGGTGCTGATCATGTTTTGCTCGCGGAAGAGGCTTAGTCAACGGGTCTGCCACATTCAGATCCGTATGTACTTTGCAAACTTCTATGTCTCCATCCTTGACCTTTTCACGAATGGAGTTGAAGCGTCTCTTGATATGTTTGGTTCTCTTGTGAAACCTGGATTCCTTCGCCAAGGAAATTGCTCCAGTGTTGTCACAAAAGATTTTCATTGGACCCGATGCACTAGGTATTACACCCAGATCGGATATGAACTCCTTCATCCAGACTCCTTCATGTGCTGCTTCCGAAGCAGCTATGTACTCCACTTCACACGTAGATCCCGCCATGACACTCTGCTTGGAACTACACCAACTGACAGCTCCACCATTCAATATAAATACGTATCCGGTTTGTGACTTAGAGTCATCCGGATCAGTGTCGAAGCTAGCATCGACGTAACCATTTACGACGAGCTCTTCATCACCCCCATAAACGAGAAACATATCCTTGGTCCTTTTCAGGTACTTCAGGATGTTCTTGACCACTATCCAGTGATCCACTCCTACATTACTTTGGTACCTCCCTGCCAAACTTATGGCAAGGCACACATCAGGTCTGGTACACAACATAGCATACATGATAGAACGTATGGCTGAGGCATAGGGAATGACTTTCATTTTCTCTCTATCTTCTGGAGTGGTCGAGCTTTGAGTCTGACTCAACTTCACACCTTGTAACACAGGCAAGAACCCTTTCTTTGATTGATCCATTTTGAACTTCTTCAAAACTTTATCAAGGTATGTGCTTTGTGAAAGTCCTATTAAGCGTCTTGATCTATCTCTATAGATCTTGATGCCCAATATATAAGTAGCTTCACCGAGGTCTTTCATTGAAAAATTCTTATTCAAGTATCCTTTTATGCTATCCAGAAATTCTATATCATTTCCAATCAACAATATGTCATCCACATATAATATCAGAAATGCTACAGAGCTCCCACTCACTTTCTTGTAAATACAGGCTTCACCGTAAGTCTGTATAAAACCATATGCTTTGATCACCTCATCAAAGCGTATATTCCAACTTCGAGATGCTTGCACCAGTCCATAGATGGATCGCTGGAGCTTGCACACTTTGTTAGCACCTTTAGGATCGACAAAACCTTCTGGTTGCATCATATACAACTCTTCTTTAAGAAATCCATTAAGGAATGCAGTTTTGACGTCCATCTGCCAGATTTCATAATTATAAAATGCGGCAATTGCTAACATGATTCCGACAGACTTAAGCATCGCTACGGGTGACAAAGTCTCATCGTAGTCAACTCCTTGAACTTGTCGAAAACCTTTCGCGACAAGTCGAGCTTTGTAGACAGTAACATTACCATCAGCGTCAGTCTTCTTCTTGAAGATCCATTTATTCTCAATGGCTTGCCGATCATCGGGCAAGTCCACCAAAGTCCACACTTTGTTCTCATACATGGATCCTATCTCAGATTTCATGGCCTCAAGCCATTTATCGGAATCTGGGCTCATCATAGCTTCTTCATAATTCATAGGTTCGCCTTGGTCTAGCAACATGACTTCCAGAACAGGATTACCGTACCACTCTGGTGCGGATCATGCTCTGGTTAACCTACGAGGTTCAGTAGTAACTTGATCTGAAGTTTCATGATCAACATCATTTGCTTCCTCTCTAGTTGGTGTAGGCATCACTGGAACAGTTTTCTGTGATGTGCTACTCTCTAATTCGAGAGAAGGTACAATTACCTCATCAAGTTCTACTTTCCTCCCACTCACTTCTTTCGAGAGAAACTCCTTCTCAAGAAAGGATCCATTCTTAGCAACAAAGATTTTGCCTTCGGATCTGTGGTAGAAGGTGTACCCAATTGTTTCCTTAGGGTATCCTATGAAGACGCACTTCTCCGATTTGGGTTCGAGCTTATCAGGCTAAAGCCTTTTGACATAAGTGTCGCAACCCCAAACTTTAAGAAACGACATCTCAGGTTTCTTACCAAACCACAGTTCATATGGTGTCGTCTCAACGGATTTAGACGGTGCCCTATTTAACGTGAATGCGGCTGTCTCTAATGCATAACCCCAAAATGATAGTGGTAAATCGGTAAGAGACATCATAGATCACACCATATCTAATAAAGTACGGTTACGACGTTCGGACACACCATTACGCTGTGGTGCTCCAGGTGGCGTGAGTTGTGAAACAATTCCACATTGTTTTAAATGAAGGCCAAACTCCTAACTCAAATATTCGCCTCCACGATCAGATCGTAGAAACTTTATTTTCTTGTTACCATGATTCTCCACTTCACTCTGAAATTCTTTGAACTTTTCAAATGTTTCAGACTTGTGTTTCATTAAGTAGATATACCCATATTTACTCAAATCATCTGTGAAGGTCAAAAAATAACGATACCCGCCGCGTGCTTCAACACTCATTGGACCGCATACATCGGTATGTATTATTTCCAATAAGTCGTTAGCTCGCTCCATTGTTCCGGAGAACGGAGTTTTAGTCATCTTGCCCATGAGGCATGGTTCGCAAGTATCAAATGATTCATAATCAAATGATTCCAAAAGCCCATCTGCATGGAGTTTCTTCATGCGCTTTACACCAATATGACCTAAATGGAGTGCCACAAATATGTTGCACTATCATTATCAACTTTGCATCTTTTGGCATCAATATTATGAATATGTGTACTACAATCGAGATTCAACAAGAATAGACAACTCTTCAAGGGTGCATGACCATAAAAGATATTATTCATATAAATAGAACAACCATTATTCTCTGACTTAAATGAATAACCGTCTCGCAATAAACAAGATCCAGATATAATGTTCATGCTCAACGCGGGCACCAAATAACAATTATTGAGGTCTAAAACTAATCCCGAAGGTAGATGTAGAGGTAGCGTGCCGACGGCGATCACATCGTCACCTCATCCTTAGCCAATCTTCGTTTATTCTGCAACCCCTATTTCGAGTTACAAATATGAGCAACTGAACCAGTATCAAATACCCAGGCGCTACTACGAGCATTAGTAAGGAACACATCAATTACATGTATATCAAATATACCTTTGTTCACTTTGCCATCCTTCTTATCCGCCAAATACTTGGGGCAGTTCCGCTTCCAGTGACCACACCCTTTGCAGTAGAAGCACTCAGTTTCAGGCTTGGGTCCAGCTTTGGGTTTCTTCCCGAGAGTGGCAACTTGTTTGCCATTCTTCTTGAAGCTAGTGGTCTGGTTAACCATCAACACTTGATGCTCCTTCTTGATTTCTACCTCCGCGGCTTTAAGCATTGCGAAGAGCTCGGGAATTGTTTTGTTCATCCCTTGCATATTACAGTTCATCACGAAGCCTTTGTAGCTTGGTGGCAGTGATTGAAGAACTCTGTCAATAACACAATTAACTGGAAGATCAACTCCCAGTTGAGTCAAGTGATTATAATACCCAGACATTCTGAGTATGTGTTCACTGACAGAACTGTTCTCCTCCATCTTACAGCTATAGAACTTGTTGGAGACTTCATATCTCTCAACCCGGACATTTGCTTGAAATATTAACTTCAACTCCTGGAACATCTCATATGCTCCATGACGTTCAAAACGTCTTTGAAGTTCCGTTCTAAGCCGTAAAGCATGGCACACTGAACTATAGAGTAGTCATCAGATCGAGCTTGCCAGACGTTCATAACATCAGCTTCAATTAATCAAATTACTAAAGAACTCCCACTTAAATAAACATCCCTCAAGTTATCTAAGTGATACGTGATCCAAATCAACTAACCCAAATCCGATCATCACGTGAGATGGGGTAGTCTTCAATGGTGAACATCTCTATGTTGATCATATCTACTATATGACTCACGTTCGACCTTTCGGTCTCCAGTGTTCCGAGACCATGTCTGTACATGCTAGGCTCGTCAAGTTTAACCCAAGTATTCTGCATGTGCAAAACTGTCTTACACCCGTTGTATGTGAACGTAGAGTCTATCACACCCGATCATCACGAGGTGCTTCGAAACGATGAACTTTAGCAACGGTGCATACTCGGGGAGAACACTTTCATCTTGAAATTTAGTGAAGGGATCATCTTATAATGCTACCGCTGTTCTAAGCAAAATAAGATGCATAAAGGATAAACATCACATGCAATCAAAATATGTGACATGATATGGCCATCATCATCTTGTGCTTTTGATCTCCATCTCCAAAGCATCATCATGATCTCCATCATCACCGGCTCGACACCTTGATCTCCATCGTTGCGTCATGGTTGTCTCGCCAACTATTGCTTCTACAACTATTGCTAACGCATAGCGATAAAGTAAAGCAATTACATGGCGTTTGCATTTCATACAATAAAGAGACAACCATAAGGCTCCTGCCGGTTGCCGATAATTTACAAAACATGATCATCTCATACAATAATGTATATCACATCATGTCTTGACCATATCACATCACAGCATGCCCTGCAAAAACAAGTTAGACGTCCTCTACTTTGTTGTTGCAAGTTTTACGTGGCTGCTACAGGCTTCTAGCAAGAACCGTTCTTACCTACGCAAAAACCACAACGGTGTTTCATCAAGTTTGCTGTTTTAACCTTCTTCAAGGACCGGCCATAGTCAAATTCGATTCACCTAAAGTAGGAGAAACAGACACCCGCCAGCCACCTTTATGCCAAACTAGTTGCATGTCTGTCGGTGGAACCGGTCTCATGTGCGTGGACATGTAAGGTTGGTCCGGGCCGCTTCATACCACAATACCGCCGAATCAAAATAAGACGTTGGTGGTAAGCAGTATGACTATCACCGTCCACAACTCTTTGTGTTCTACTCGTGCATATCATCTACGCATAGACCTGGCTTGGATGCCACTGTTGGGAAACGTTGCATGGAAAACAAAAAAAATTCTACGCACACGCAAGATCTATCAAGGAGATGCATAGAAACGAGAGGGGAGAGTGTGTCTACGTACCCTCATAGACTGTAAGTGGAAGCGTTTCACAACGCGGATGATGTAGTCGAACTTTCTTCACGATCCAACTGATCGAGTACCGAACGTACGGCACCTCCGCGTTCAGCACACGTTCAGCTCGGTGACATCCCTCGCCTTCTTGATCCAGCAAGACATCGAGGTAGTAGATGAGTTCCGTCAGCACGACGGCGTGGTTACGGTGATGGTGAAGTGATCTCCGCAGGGCTTCGCCTAAGCACTACGAAAATATGATCGGGGGTGTAAACGGTGGAGGGGGGCGCCGCACACGGCTAACCATTGATCTGGTGTGTGCTAGGCGCCCCCCTCCCACATATATATAGGTGGGAGGGGGAGGGGAGAGGCCAGGGCGCACCCTATGACTGGCCGCCGGGCCCCTAGGGGCCCTGCCTTGCCCTGCGCCCCCCCCTGCCATGTTTTCCCAAGGGGGAAGGAAAGAGGGGGGGAGAGGGAAGGAAGGGGGAATCCTATTCCACTCTTTCCTTTCCCTTCCCCTCTTTCCTTCTCCTCCTAGGCCGGCCCATATGGGGGGCGCACCAGCCCCTTGTGGCTGGTGTGTTTCCCCTCTTGGCCCATAAGGCCCATATCTTTTGCCGGGGGTGCCCGGAACCCCTTCCGGTGACCCGATAAGTACCCGGTGACCCCCAAAACACTTCCGGTGTCCGAATACCATCATCCTATATATCAATCTTTACCTCTTGACCATTTTGAGACTCCTCGTCATATCCGTGATCTCATCCGGGACTCCGAACAACATTCGGTCACCAAATCACATAACTCATATAATACTATATCATCAACGAACGTTAAGCGTGCGGACCCTACGGGTTCGAGAACTATGTATACATGACCGAGACACCTCTCCGGTCAATAACCAATAGTGGAACCTAGATGCCCATATTGGCTCCTACATATTCTACGAAGATCTTTATCGGTCGAACTGTTATGACAACATGCGTAATTCCCTTTGTCCATCGGTATGTTACTTGCCCGAGATTCGATCATCAGTATCTTCATACCTAGTTCAATCTCTTTACCGGAAAGTCTCTTTACTCGTTCTGTTATACATCACCTTTGTAACTAACTCCTTAGTCATTTGCTTGCAAGCTTATGATGTGTATTACCGAGAGGGCCCAGAGATACCTCTCCGATACTCGGAGTGACAAATCCTAATCTTGATCTATGCCAATTCAACAAACACCTTCAGAGATACCTGTAGAGCATCTTTATGATCACCCCGTTACGTTGTGACATTTGATAGCACACAAGGTATTCCTCCGATATCCGGGAGTTGCATAATCTCATAGTCGAAGGAATATGTATTTGACATGAAGAAAGCGATAGCAATAAACTAAACGATCATTATGCTAAGCTAACGGATGGGTCTTGTCTGTCACATCACTCTCCTAATGATGTGATCCCATTATCAAATGACAACACATGTCTATGGTTAGGAAACCTTAACCATCTTTGATCAACGAGCTAGTCTAGTAGAGGCTTACTAGGGACACGGTATTTGTTTATGTATTCACACATGTATTTAAGTTTCCGATCAATACAATTCTAGCATGAATAAACCTTTATCACGAATAAGGAAATATAAAATAACAACTTTATTATTGCCTCTAGGGCATATTTCCTTCACTTCTTCTTTGGGGTCTACATCAACTTGATGGGAATCCTTGGAGTTGTAGTGGTACTTGATGATGTAGTGCTTGACGTAGTCTTGGGAACCCACTTGACCATGGCCTTAGGAGCTTCTTCAAATGAGTCAATCTCTTCTTGAAGCTTGTCCTTGCCTTTTAGCTTGTGGTCTTGTGGTGGAAGATCAGCTTGAGCTTGTGTTCTCTTGAAAGAAGTGCGGTCATACTTCTCTTGTTGAGGAACAACTTCGTCTTGGGGTATTGATCTTCTTCCCACTCAACTCCATTGGCATTGAACTTCCGTTCAAAACCAACACCTTGGTTCTTCCGGTGTCTTCCTTGCTTGCGTACAATTTCCTCAAATTGCTTACTTCCGGCAAGGCTCTTGTAAACACCTTTCTCTATAATTCCCTTCAATAAGCTATTTTCTTGCTCAAGTGTAACTTGGCTAAGAGAATCATTAGTGGAATCAAGAGAACTACTAGAAGCAACAACATTGGATTTAACATGATTATTGTTACTAGTAGAAGAAGAATCTTTCTTGCTCTTGTTACTAGATTTTACTTGTGGCATGTAAGTAGACAAGAGGAGACACTTGGCAAGATAAGAAGAACTCTTCTTTCGAAGATCATCGTTGATAGCTTTTAGAAACTCATGCTCTTGCTCTAAATTTAGCTTCTCGAAGCGTAGCTTCTCATGAGTTTTTAGGAGCTCTCTATGATCCTCTAGAGTTGTTTCATGAGCTAACTTAAGAGTGTTTAGTTCTTTAGTTAGATGCTCAATCTCCTTCTTATCGTTGTCATTCGTTTCATCTTGATTAGCCTGATTACTAGCAAGTTCATCATAGTTTTCATCACTAGTGTTGTCAACAAGTAAATCATCATCACCTAGCAAATCATCTTCATCACTATTGAAATCAACATACTCGGGATGTGATACCTTAGGGCCTTTAGCCATGAAGCATCTTCCAATTCCTTCATTTGGTGAGTCAAATATGTCGTAGGAGTTGGATGACACAAGTGCAAGACCGACAACACCTTCATCTTGAGTATAGTCGGAGTCGGACTGATAGCTTCTCTTGGAGTAGTTGTCGGAGTCGGAACCGGATACCCATTCACCAACGTGAGCTTGATGTCTTCGTCTTGTGTAGCTCTTTGATGACTTGTCCTTCCTTTCCGAATCCTTGCTTCTATGAGAGGGTCTTCGTTCATAACGATCATCTCTACTGCTTCTCTCTCTTGGAGGTGATTCATCTCTTCTACTCCTCCTTTTTGGTGAATCTTCTCTTTTCTGGTAGGGAGCCATACACTCATTGGAGTAGTTTCCGGGTCTTCCATAATTATAGCAATTACGATCATGACTAGAAGATCTTTTGTCATTGTAGGACCTTGACTTGGAGCTTCTCTCTTCGCTTCTATTCTTGTAGAACTTGTTGAAGTTCTTCACCATTAAGCTCAATTCTTCATTTGAGACTTGCTTCTCACTTGATGTTGTAGGAGCATCACTTGAAGCTTTGTAAGAACCACTTGACTTGTTGTGGAGCTCTTCCTGAAGGAAATATTCCCTAGAGGCAATAATAAAGTTGTTATTTTATATTTCCTTATTCATGATAAAGGTTTATTATTCATGCTAGAATTGTATTGATCGGAAACTTAAATACATGTGTGAATACATAAACAAATACCGTGTCCCTAGTATGCCTCTACTAGACTAGCTCGTTGATCAAAGATGGTTAAGGTTTCCTAACCATAGACATGTGTTGTCATTTGATAACGAGATCACATCATTAGGAGAATGATGTGATGGACAAGACCCACCCGTTAGCTTAGCATAATGATCGTTCAGTTTATTGCTATTGCTTTCTTCATGTCAAATACATATTCCTTCGACTATGAGATTATGCAACTCCCGGATACCGGAGGAATGCCTTGTGTGCTATCAAACATCACAATGTAACTGGGTGATTATAAAGATGCTCTACAAGTATCTCCGAAGGTATTTGTTGAGTTGGCAAAGATCGAGATTAGGATTTGTCACTCCAAGTATCAGAGAGGTATCTCTGGGCCCTCTCGGTACTACACATCATAAGCTTGCAAGCAAACGACTAAGGAGTTAGTCACGAGGTGATGTATTACGGAACGAGTAAAGAGACTTGCCGGTAACGAGATTGAACTAGGTATGAAGATACCGACGATCGAATCTCGGGCAAGTAACATACCGATGGACAAAGGGAATTACGTATGTTGTCATAAGGTTCGACCGATAAAGATCTTCGTAGAATATGTAGGAGCCAACATGGGCATCCAGGTTCCGCTATTAGTTATTGACCGGAGAGATGTCTCGGTCATGTCTACATAGTTCTCGAACCCATAGGGTCCGCACGCTTAACGTTCGATGATGATATAGTAATATATGAGTTATGTGATTTGGTGACCAAATGTTGTTCGAAGTCCCGGATGAGATCATGGACATGACGAAGAGTCTTGAAATGGTCGAGAGGTAAAGATTGATATATAGGACGATGGTATTCGGACACCGGAAGTGTTTCGGGGGGTACCGGGTACTTATCGGGTCACCGGAAGGGGTTCCGGACACCCCCGGCAAAATATATGGGCCTTATGGGCCAAGAGGGGAAACGCACCAGCCACAAGGGGCTGGTGTGCCCCACATATGGGTCGGCCTAAGGAGGATAAGGAAAGGGGAGAAGAGAAAGGTAAGTGTGGATTAGGATTCCCACTTCCTTTCCTCTCCCCCCCCCTCTTTCGTTCCCCCTCCGACAAATATGGCAGGGGGGCCGTGGCCAAGGGCAGGAGCCCAAGTAGGATTCGGACCGACTTGGGGCTCCCCTTGGTGATGCGGAGCATCCTATGGACATCACCATGTCAAGAGTCCATTTGGCAAGTGACACGTGCGACATCTACTTCACATACATAAAGGTGAATCATCTCCTTTACGCGCGTTCACTTGACACCTTCGAGGATGGTATACTACTTGACATTCCTCTCGTGTGCATGCATAGGTATTGTTGGAGCTTCACGGATGACGAGGAGGAGTGCAAGCGCCAAGGAACGCCTACACCATCCGTGAGGGAAGCGTGGAAGCGAAGACGGAAGAAGAAGGAGCTGCGGAGACTACAGCAACCGGACGACCGGAAGCCACCGGACGTCCGACCCTCTATAGCGCCCGGACGACTGGCGACCACCAGACGTCCAACACGCCCACGCCCAGGCCACCCAGAAGTAGCCCCAGCCGACTCGTGCTACAGCCGCCGGACGACCGATGAACACCGGACGTCCGTCAAGTCCCAGGCACCGGACGTCCGACACTTACCGGAAATCCAGTGCCACCTATCCCGAAGCAAAACGACGGACTTCCGACGCCCGCCGGACGTCCGGTCCCCCACGAGCCATTGGACGTCCACCAACGACCGGACGTCCGGTACCTGCCTGTGCGCAGCCGCGGGCCTTTGGCCTTGTATCCCTCTCCCACTTACCCCTTCGTGGCTTAGACTATAAATAGACAACCTCCACCTCTTTTCTAGGGTTAGCAAAGTGATAGCTCATTTGTATGTGAGCTTTGCTCCTACCTTCCTCTAATATTGAGAGAGAGAGAGACCACCACTCCCATGGAGTTCAAGACCTCCATGTGAGAAGATCCTGCGGGATATATCATCAAGACCCCTCACGGGTAGATCCGTCTAGGATACCATCAAGACCTCCTCTTGGAGATGAACTTTACCTTGTATCTTTCCCTTTGTTGTTCATGTACCTTGTGGATCTTGTGTGTTTGATAGTCTAGTGGATGTGTGATTGGACTTGTTCTTGAGTGTTTCCCCTTGTGATTTCTCTCCGTTCTTCCCCGTGTTCATCGTGTTCTTCGAGGGAATCCACTCCAATCCTGAAAGATCGGCCTACACTGGGTTAGCCCCGTATCATATGGAATCAGAGCTTAGGTTTATCACGAATTTGGAGCCTCCCCTCTTTGTTTTCTAGCCTTGTTTTGTTTGATTTCGTCCTAAATTTCGAAAATCCCCACAAAAAATAGCCCCAATTTTTTTTTGATTTGTTGGTTTGATGATGTTTTGTTCATTTTGATCCATGGATTTGCTTGGTTTCAAGTGGATCTAGCTCTCCCCCAAGTTTCCCCACTTTCCATCCACGAAATCTCCTCAATTTTGACCCCAAAATCCCCAATTTCCGCCCAAAATCGCATCCCGAAACTCGCATCTCGCGTTGACCCAGACCCACCGGACCACCGCCACTTAACCGGACGTCCGGAGCCCCAGGAACCACCGGACGACCGGTACTTACCGGACGACCGGAACCCCTAACCCGAGCTGAAATAGCGGATTTCTGAGCCCGACCGGACATCCGTCCATTTCCGGACGTCCGACACCTGTAGATATCAACTTCGGCTAATTTTTGTTTCGGCCATAACTAGTTCATCCGAACTCCGATTTTGATGTTCTTTAGCTCGTTTTGAAGCTCTTGACGCCCTCCATCCCACAAAAATACTACCAACATCATTTGACACTATCAAATTTTTGGAACTTTGGCATCTTTGCCTAGGGCCTTCACCTCATCATCCGCATTACCACCACCGACTTCCGCAACCTAACCCATTTTGTTCACCATAGCATTAGTGGTTGCTTGAGTAGTGATTCGAGTCTCCTAAGGTGTTTCAGCTACTTAGGGATGATTGCTTCTTCATCAACCACCACCATATCTTTCACATAACCTTGCCCACCATACATTTCCGCCACCCCAACTTAACCCAATTTTGTTTGAGCTTGTTTGAGTTGTGGCTTGTGTCTCCTAAGGTGTTTCGGCTACTTAGGGATAGCAACTTCAACTTCGACTCACATAACCCATCATTCCACTTCCGCATACCGGACGTCCGTCGCCTAGAGTTTCCACCCGCCAGAACACCCGCGGCTGCTGAAGTCTACAGCGACCGGACGACCGCCAGACGCCGGACGTCCGACACACATCAGCCACCGGACGACCGACGCCGACCGGAAATCCGGTGCCACCTATCCAGAGCCAAAACGCCGGACGTCCGACAAGTACCGGACGACCGAACCCTCGTGAGCCACCGAACGTCTGGTACCCGTCGGACGACCGACGCCTGTCTGTGCGCAGAGTATCGGGCCGAGGCCCATGTATCGCTCACTTACCCCCTTCGTGGCCCTAGACTATATATACTCCTCCACCTCCTCCTAGTTACGGTTAGCATAGGTTTAGCTCATTCAGAGATAGAGCTTTGCTCATCCTTGTGGTTCTTCTCGTTTGAGAGACCGCGGCCTCTTCGGAGAAGATCCACACCGGATTCAAGACCCCTCACGGAAAGATCCCTCACGGATTCAAGACCTCCTCACGGAGATGAACTAGTTACCGTTTGTATCGTCCTTTGTTGACTTTGGATCGTGTATCTCTCTTTGTGTTCATGGATCTAGCACATGTGTGATCGTTTCTCGTTGATTTGAGTGATTTCCCTCGTTTCCCCTTGTGTTCTCCCCCTCGTTTTCTTCATGTTCTTCGTAGGATCCCCTCCATTTCATGAAAGATCGAGCCCTAGGGTTCTACCCTACATGGTTCTGATACCAAGATGATGTAGGGTAGAACCCTAGGGCCCGATCTTTCACGAAATGGAGGGGATCCTATGAAGAACACGAAGAACACGAGGGAAACACGAGGAGAGAAATCACTCTAACCAACAAGAATGATCACACATGTGCTAGATCCTCAAAACACAAAGAGATACACGATCCACGATCAACAAGAGACGATACATAGGGTAGCTAGTTCATCTCCGTGAGGAGGTCTTGATGATATCCTTGACGGATCTTCCCGTTAGGGGTCTTGAATCCAAGATGGATCTTCTCCGTAGAGGCCGCGGTCTCTCTCGGTGGAGTAGATCTGTATGGATGAGCAAAGCTCTATCTCAAGTATGAGCTAAATCAATGCTAACCCTAACTAGGAGGTGGAGGAGGTCTATTTATAGTCGTAGTGCAAAAGGGGGCAAAGGAAAGGGTACATGGGCCTTGGGCCCGAGAACTATGCGCAGACAGGGACCGGACGTCCGGTTAAGAGCGGACGTCCGGTGGCTCGAAGGAGTCCGGACGTCCGGAGGTCACCGGACTTCCGTCGGTTTGGCTCGGGTGCAGTGACGCCGGACGTCCGGAGTCGGCCGATCGTCCGGTCTTTTCGGACTTCCGCTGATTTGGCTCAGGCGTGAGGTGGCCGATCGTCCGGTGGGGGTCGGACGTCCGCTCGCTGACGCTTGCGTTGGCTGGGGCTTCAGGCGCCGGACGTTCGGCCCCGACCGGTCGTCCGGTGGCTGGTGTTTCTTCGGCGGCTCTTCTTCTTGTCCCTCTTCCTTGGTGTCCTCGCCGTCCTCTCCGTTGGATGCAGCTGCTCCGTGGCCTTCCTCCAAGTACCTGATCACACAGAGTGTTTTCGTTTGAGGTAGTAGCCATGTCTTATGTGTAGAAAGTAGTAGTTCGGAGAGGAGCGAGTTCACCTTATCTTCGATAGCCTTTGCTCGAGCTCTTGTCATGGGTCCAAGTGGCCAAGTGGTGTCGTGGGAGATGTAGATACGTCCATGGGGATGACCGTGGGATGCTCCGCATCATCTCCCCCCCCCCCCCCCCGTGGGAAGGATCCGACCTCGGATCGAAATCTTCATCACCATGGTAGGGCGAGAGATCCGTGATGTTGAAGACGTCGCTCACGTTGTACTTGTCGCGCGGGAGGTCGATCTTGTAAGCGTTGTTGTTGTAGAGTGCTAGCACCTTGAAGGGTCCATCGGCTTGTGGTAGAAGTTTGGACTTGCGTTCGTTGGGGAAACGGTCCTTGCGAAGGTGTAGCCACACGAGATCTCCAACATTGCATATCATGGGTTGCTTGTTGACGTTGAGCTTGGTCGCGAGTCATTGTACTTGGCGCTCGATGGTGTGCCTTGTATCTTCATGTATCTTCTTGAGGTAGCTCACTCGGGCACTCGCGTCCATGTTGATGCGCTCTTGTAGTGGTAGAGGAAGAATGTCCAATGGGGACAACGGGTTGAAACCGTAGACGACCTCGAAAGGGGACTTGCCAGTAGTTGAATGTCTTGCATGGTTGTAGGCGTACTCGGCAATGGGTAGGCACTCCTCCCACTCCTTGATGTTCCTCTTGATCAACACGCGTAGTAGAGTGGAGAGCGTTCTGTTCGTTACTTCCGTTTGGCCATCGGTTTGTGGATGGTATGCCGTGGAGAATAATAGCTTGATGCCGAGCTTGGCGCACAAGGTCTTCCAAAAGTAGTTCAAGAACTTGACGTCGCGGTCCGAGACAATCGTCTTTGGCACTCCATGTAGGCGCAAGATTTCTCTATAAAAAAGATTTGCAATATGTGAAGCATCGTCTATCTTGTTGCAAGGAATGAAATGTCCCATTTTAGATAATCGGTCCACAACAACAAACACGGAATCCTTTCCATTTCTAGTCCTAGGCAAACCAAGCATAAAATCCATGCTAATATCTTCCCATGGGTGATATAGAATTGGAAGGGGTGTATAAAGACCATGAGATTGAGCTTTGGACTTAGCTTTGCGACATGTCGAACATCGGTTGGTGAAGCGTGAGACGTCGCGGAACATCTTGGGCCAAAAGTAGTTCTTAGAGAGCGTAGCAAATGTCTTGTCTCGTCCAAAGTGTCCCATTAGTCCTCCTCCATGAGATTCTTGCAAAAGTAACAAACGAAGAGAAGACTCGGGGATGCAAAGTTTGTTAGCTCTCATAAGATAATCATCTTTGATGTAATAGCGTTCCCAAGATGTATGCGTCAAACACTTGGCATAAGGAATTGCAAAAGTAGGATCATGCGCATACAAGTCTTTTATGTGCTCAAAGCCAATGATATTCAATTCAAGTTTAGTAACAAGCATGCATATACGGGAAAGCGCATCCGCCACAACATTTTCCTTACCTTTGATGTACTTGATGACATAAGGAAATGACTCAATGAATTCACTCCACTTAGCATGACGCTTGTTCAACTTAGTTTGACCCTTAAGATACTTAAGCGTTTCGTGATCGGTATGAATGATAAATTCATGAGGGCGAAGATAATGTTCCCATTCACGCAAAACTCGCACTAAAGCATATAGTTCTTTGTCATAGATGGGATAGTTGAGTTGCGCTCCGGAGAGTTTCTCACTAAAGTAAGCGATGGGGCGCTTCTCTTGCGTTAACACACCTCCTATGCCATTACCACTAGCATCGCAATGAATTTCAAAAGGTTTGTCAAAGTTGGGTAAAGCAAGCACGGGAGCATGAGCAAGCAAATTCTTTAGCTCATTAAATGCGGCATCTTGAGATGGTCCCCAAAAAAAGGGTTCATTTTTCTTACTCAAAGCATGTAAAGGGGACGCAAAGGTGCTAAAATCCTTAACAAATCTACGGTAGAAACCGGCTAAACCAAGAAAACTACGCACTTGTTGCAAGTTGATTGGTTGGGGCCAAGTTTTAATAGCGTTGATCTTAGATTCATCTACATGAACACCCTTAGAAGACACAACGAAACCCAAGAAAACAAGCTTATCAACACCAAAAAGGCATTTGTCCATATTAGCATAAAGGCGCTCTTTCCTAAGGGTTTGCAACACGGTTCTAAGATGGGTTACATGATCTTTGAGAGATTTTCTAAATACAAGAATATCGTCAAAGTAGACCACAACAAATACACCAATATAGGGTCGAAGAACAAAATGCATGACTCTCATGAAAGTACCAGGTGCTTCAGATAAGCCCATTGGCATAACAAGCCATTCATATAAGCCAAATTTGGTCTTAAATGCGGTTTTCCATTCATCACCTTCTTGGATGCGTATTTGATAGTAGCCACTTTTAAGATCAATTTTAGAGAAAATGGTGGCTCTGCTAAGCTCATCTAGCATATCATCTAGGCGTGGGATAGGGTAACGATAACGCACGATAATAGCATTGATAGGACGACAATCGGAACACATGCGAAATGTACCATCTTTCTTGGGAACAAGGATTAACGGGACGGCACAAGGGCTCAAGCTTTCACGTACATGGCCGTTGTCGATGAGTTGTTGTACTTGCCATTGGATCTCCTTAGTTTCCTCGGGGTTGACGCGGTAGGGAGCCTTGTTAGGAAGGGGTGCTCCTGGGATGAGGTCGATTCGGTGTTCGATGCCTCGTAGAGGGGGTAGACCCGGAGGTAGCTCGTCGGGGAAAACATCTTGGAATTCCTGCAATAGAGAAGATAACACTAAAGGTAGATTGTGAGAGTTGTTAGTTTTGGGTACCTCATCCTTGGACAAAAGGATATAGTGCATAACACTTGATGGGTTCTCACACACTTCTCTCATCTCACGTTTGGTGGCAAAGAGGAGTAGGTTTTTCTTGTTGCTCATCGTGGAGTTACTTGATTTGGGCTTGTGGCGCTCACTCTCTTTATGGTGGTTCGCTCTCTCACTATTCTCTCCATGATGGGTGGCTTGCTTGTCGGCGATCACTTGACTTGGAGACATAGGTCGTTGCACGTACTCCTTTCCTTTCATATTGAAGCTATAGTGATTCGTACGCCCGTTGTGGATGACACCTCGGTCAAATTGCCATGGTCGTCCAAGGATGAGGTGGCAAACGGACATCGGAACGACATCACACTCCAAAGTGTCTTCGTATGCTCCGATCTTGAAGGAAACTTGCACCATATGCTCGACTTGGATAGTGCCAGAGTCACTTAGCCATTGAACCTTGTAAGGATGCGGGTGCTTCATCTTGACTAGTTGAAGCTTGGAGCATAGTTCTTCACTTGCCAAGTTATGACAAATTCCTCCATCGATGATGACCTTCACGAACCTTCCATTGATGCCAGCCTTGGTGTGGAAGATATGGCATCTTTGGTCTTCGTCTTGTTGATGTTGAAGAGTCAAGACCTTGGAGACAACAAGAGCGGGGCTTGGATCTTCGTCACGAAAGACTTGATCATCTTCATCATCGTTCACTTGTCGGTGCATGGCCACTTGCTCAAGGGCTTCCATTTCGCCTTCACTCCTTGAGTCGTATGTACCATCGTCGTTGAAGATCATGGTGCGTTTGTTGGTACATTTGAAGGACTTGTGGCCTCGGCCGCCGCATGTGAAGCACTTGATGGAACTTGTCTTGATGGTTTCATCGGTTGGAGTAGATGATGAAAAAGCTCTTGGCTTGATGTTGCTTAAGGTAGGAGGACGACTTGAGGTTGTCGAAGTTTTCTTGTAACTTGACTTGTCGCCGTTGCTTGTAGAAGGCTTTGTTGAGGTAGAAGTTGTTGTAGTCGTTGAAGCTTGGGTGTTGGAGAAGCCATAGGACTTGGATGAGAACTTGGCATACTTGAAGTCATCTTGCACTTGATGTTCTGCCTTGGTAGCTTGATGCACTAGCTCAATGAGGTTTGAGTATGGTTGGAAGTCGGCGATCTTCTTGATAGGATGATTGAGTCCATTCAAGAAACGTGCCATAGTTTGCTCATCATCTTCCGTGACATTGGCTCATATCATGGCAATCTCCATTTCCTTGTAGTACTCTTTAACGCTCTTGGTTCCTTGCTTGAGGAGTTGGAGTTTCTTGAAGAGGTCGCGGTTGTAGTAGGTTGGCACAAAACATGCTCTCATGACATCCTTCATTTGCGCCCAAGTGGTGATAGGTGGTTCACCTCTTGCTTCTCGACGCTCAATGACTTGTTCCCACCATATGAGGACGTAGTATTGGAACTCAAGGGATGCCATAGCGATCTTCTTATCTTCCTCATAGTTGTGCAAACGAAAGATCTTGTCGACCTTCAGTGCCCATGATAGATACTCTTCGGGATCATTGCTTCCGTTGAACTTGGGCATGGTGAACTTTAGCTTACCGTAGCATTGCTCTTCATTGTGTTGGGGTCGAGGGTGATGACGTCCTTGCCGAAGAGGATTGTCTCCCTCAATTTGCTCTTGTGGTGGAGGATTTCTGTTGTCTTGTTGCTCTTGTTGAGCTTGTGGTTCTTGTCGAGCTGGTGTATGAGCTTGTCGAGCTTGAGGAGGAACTTGAGGAACTTGTCGATGCAACCGTGATTGATAAACCCTCTCTTGAACTTCTTCGCGAAGTGCTTCTTCTTGTTCGCGCCTATGGCGGTTGCGTGCGGCAACGGCGCGGCTTGTGTCGTGGAGGGCACGTTGCACCTCAAGTGCTTGAGCTTCTCGCCGTAGTTGTTCTTGACGTTGTGCCTCGGCATCTTGCTCGACTTGGTGTAGGCGTGCTCGTTCTTCCTCTTGTTGGCGTTGGCATTGCCGTTCTTGTGCTTGCGCAAAGGTAGCTTGGTTTTGGCGATGTCGATGTTCTTGCGCAAGAAGTTGCTCTTGAGAATCGATTCCGTGTAGAGGATTGCAGTTTGCTTGACGGTCTTGGCGCGCGGCTTGGCGAAGAGTGTTCGACGTCGGTGTACTTGAGTTGTCCGAGGAATGTCGACTTGAGTGGCTCCGTCTTGAGGAGGACGTACTAGTAGAAGGGCGGTTGACCAACAAAGCACGAATCTCGTCCATTCTTGCATCATTCTCTTGTTTGTGTTGGTCGAGCTTGTGGTCAAAGTAGTCTCTTGTACGTTGCTCGGAGAGGCGTAAGTCGGTGGCGAGATTGTCGATGCAGTCGCTCATTGCTTGTTGTTCTTGATGCAAAGCTCATTGTGCACAGAAGACGTGGCTCTTGGTGACGTAGGTGTTCGGTTCGTCGTCTTGCTTGATGAAGAGTGGGTTGGTAGAAGAACTTGGCCTATCCATCCTTTCAAGCAAATATGTGAGTGGGAGAAAGAGATGAACTTATACCAAAAGTACCTTGACCGATGTTGAAGATGGATCAATGATTACTCAAATGTGGAACAAGGAAATAGCACAATTGGTACCGATTATTGTCGGTTTCTCACACCTACACAATTAAAAGCTTATGGTGGAGCTCGGTTAGGATAGTGGCACAAAGTTTGATGCAATTGTTAGCGAGTCTCAATAATGTTGGAAAAGATTCACAAATTTGCAAATGCAACAAGTAGACCAAGCAAGTAGTGTTACACGAAAACACACACGCAAATAGATAAATGGGGTCGTGCAACAAAAAATGAGCGGAAAATGTGGAATCCACGGAAAATGCTCTTGTTGCACAACTCTAGAGAGACGCTAGCACGATTGCACAATAGGCGGATACGAAACTTGTGCACAACCTACTAAGCAAAAATGCAAGGACTTCTATCCCAAGTATGCTATATGTATGGTGTTCCGGTGATATGATCCAAGATGATCGAGTATGACAATCTTAATGTTGTATGATGCTATGGTTCTTGCTTATAAGCTCTTTGCTTATCTTTTCCTTTTGCTTAAAATCTTGTTTGGCTCTTTCTCTTTTGAGCTCTTTTCTCATGCAAAACTTCACGAAACAAGATAGCAATTGTGTATGCTATGACATCCTAAGGAGTTTCGGCTAATTAGGAACGGTTCTACATCAAGAACACCGCCACTCATCATCGCAACAGACGGTAACCTCGACGACACCATTGTATATTCCCCTTGCAATTGCATTGATAACCCCTAGCCCATTTTGCGTCACTTGCCTATCGAGACTAGCCATTTGAGTATTGCCGGCAACGTTACTTGTGCACATTAGTGATCATTGATCTAAACCTTCCATTGCATACATACCATATCATATTGGTATCATCTTGGTATCATACCATCATTTGTTTCACACGCTTGTTCCTGCATATACACAATTGCTATCTTGGTTTGTGCATTTCGCATAGTGGCCATATCAAAAAAAAAAGAATAAGCTTTTAAGCAAAAGAGAGAGAGCAAAGAAGCTTGTAAGCAATAGCCATAGCATCATACCACATTGCATAAGATTGTCATATCCGGTCATCTTGGATCATCTTGAGAAGAACACCGGGAACCATACATACATATAGCATACTTGGGATAGAAAGTTGATACATTTTGCATATCATAGGTTGTGCACAAGTGTCGTATCCGCCTATTGAGAAATCATGCTAGCGTCTCTCTTGAGTTGTGCAACACGAGTGTTTTCCGTGGACTCCACATTTTGTGCTCATCCCTTGGTTGCACGACCCCATTTATCTATCCGTGTGTGTGTTTCCGTGTGCCACATATTGCTATTGGTCTACTTGTTTCACTTGCGAATTTGTGAATCTCTTTCAACATTATTGACTCTTGCTAACATTTTGCATCAAATTTTTTGTGACACTATCCTCACCGAGCCACTCCATAAGCTTTACTTGATAGGTGTGAGTGAACAAGTCCGGTACCAATTCCACTATTCATTCATTTCACATTGAGTGAAACAGGATACATCCTCAACTTTGGGAAAAGGTAACTTGGTATTGTTTATCTCATTTCCTACTCACTTCTTCTCGAGTCTTGTGATGGATAGGCAAAGCACACCTCCTTCGGTCTACAATAACAACGACGAGTTCGATGCCATGAACAACTTGAACACCAAGATGGATGCTCAAATGGAGGAGATCAAAGCCCTCATCAAGGCCTACAAGCGGTCTTACTCATCTTTGAGAAGACGCTCACGAGCACATCCTTCCAAGCTACCATCTTCGGCAACATCACATCGGCATCGACACCACCACCGACAAGAACGTGAAGGTCAAGAGCTCAACACCAACAACCGCTCAACGACTTCACCATCTCCCTTGGCATCTTCACCATGCGACTTCAAGGCATCTTTGCCTACGGACATGCGGCATCTTCGCCCACAAGCACCTCAAGAGAAGCTCCCCAAGCTCAAGTCCGCGACTTCCACAAGCTACTACGACCTCGACACCGACCACAAGATTCCTTTCTATGGGAGTCAAGAACCCGAGGAGTATCTCGAGTGGGAACGCTTGATGGACGACTACCTCAAGCTACATCAAGTTCGTCCCGAAGATCAAGTGAAGTGCGCCACAAGAAACTTCCACGACTACGCCTCAACATGGTGGCTTCACACACCTTCGGAGAGCTACGACATGAGTTGGCCCAAGACGAAGAGAGCTATGCGACGAGAATTTGTGCCTCCAACCTACACGGAACAACTTCAACGCCAATTGGAGAACACCATACAAGGATCCAAGTCCCTCGACAAGTACTTCCATGAGATGAAGAAAGCCTTGCGACGAGCCAGTATGGACGACCCCATTTCAATGAAGTTCCACTTCATGATGGGATTACACAACGACATCTCCAAGACTATCTTCCTCGAGAACTACAAGTCCCTCGACGACTACTACATTGGTGCTCTCAAGGCGGAACAAGAACTCATGAAGGACAAGACTTCTCCAGCCCAAGCACACTTCGCGACGACCAAGCTCCACGACAACGAGCATGAGGATAGTACCACCACGATGTCCAAGCCCGACGAGCTCCAAGACGATGCTCCCAAGTTCGACTCCACCGCCATCCCTCTTTGTGGCATTGATGATGCCGAGTCTACTTTGACTCTTTTTCAAGACGGTGCGGTGACGAGTACGACTATGGAGACCTTCAAGGACCAAGCTTTGGAGGCGAACGACACGGTGGAGAGCAAGGATGATGCTTCCATCTTAGGAGGCGAGAGTGATGATGTGCCATCATCGGCCTTCATCCACGGCGACGACAACGAGATGGTTGAGCATGGGATTTTCCCTTCGACCACGGCGACGTATGATGACTTGAGTGACTTTTGCCACCATATTGAGAGTGAGAGTGACTTCACCACTAGCCCCATATATGACGAGTTGCCCCAATTCCCATGTGAGGAGAGCCACAACCCCCACCACTTGAGTGAGATGAGTGACTCCACAACATGTGAGTTTGAGTGCACCTATTTTGAGGGAGTGAGTGAACCACCACATAGAGAGAGTGTGATAGTTGATCGGGCATGTGAGGCCACTATGATTTCTAACGACTTAACCTCTACCTCTATTGTGTCTTCTCATTTGGTGCTAGGTCCCATATATGATGACGCACCGATACTCGATGACTTCGTCCTCCCTTTGGACAAGACGATGGCCATGGTGGAATATGATGCACCCCCCACATGGTTCCATCAAGATGAAGATGACCACCAATTGGTCTTACCCACCTCACCTACACCACTTGAGTGGAATGACAAGGGTAACATAGGTGAAGGTGATGCTCTAGTCCCACTAGTGGACATTCTTGACATTGATTGCTTGCATGATGTTGATCCACCTATTACCATGCTTCATGCTAGTGCGCTTTCCCCATGCGATGATTTACCCATTTATGATGAGTATGATGATTGCCATGTGGAGTCTATTAGTTGTGATGCCATGTTACATAGGATTTCTTGTGACAATTCTCTAGGTCACATCATGTTTGACAATCCGCTTGACTTGTCATATGCTATGCATGAGATCAACCATATGTCATATTTGCAATCTCATCATAGTAACTATGCATATGCCATTAAAATAAACCCAATTTGCACATTTGGCATAGATGACAAGCCCATGGTTATTGGCATTTGTTTTTCTTGTGATGATATTGATATGCTCCCTTTGCATCATTTATCTAATATGCCATGCCATGACCACCTAGCTTCGGATATGCATTGTTTTGGATGTTGTCCATTTTCTCCATATGATGTTTCCGATATTGCTCATGAGGAGACCCCCATAGTTTCCTCATACATTTTAGGAAATTTTGATCCATCCCATGCATTGCATGATCCCAATACTTGTGTGCACAATATGCTCCCCATGAATCATAATGATATTGTTGTGCCATACACTAGTATGCTCAATTTGTGTCCCCATTGTGTCATACACAATAACTATTCTTTCATGATGGATGACATGTTCATATACCATGCATCAAATTTCTTTGAGCGATGCTTATCTTGTGCTAACTCACACATGCACATACACATCATGATGGATGATGTGTACATTTACCACACACACAATTTCTTTGGTTTGTGTCTCTTTTGTGTAGGTACCCATGAATACTTGTCAACCTCGCAATCCCACGAGTTGACAAAACGAGCTCTAGAGAGCAATGATGACTTGGGATCCCGTGGTTCGGTTTTCCAACCGCTCTCTTCGCGCAAAGACTTCGCGCATTTCTTCTACATGGCCCTCACATGGTTATGGGTTATTGTCCATTACATATTCTATGCCCATCTTGCCATGTTCACTTTGCATGATATGCTCATTACTATTCCTTTGCCATGCATTTGTGACCCATGCTTTGCATTACACATGATGATTGATTTTCATACTTGTATGTGTATTTGCATGCTCGGTGGAGATATTGCTTGTTATTGCAATGTTCCTTTTATGACCCATTCCTATGATGATACAATGATCTTGCTTTGTGTTCGTGCTTGCGATATGTCATGTGCATTGCCTATGCCTATTATTTGCTCACATGACATGATTGCCATGATTTCCTCTAGTATGTTGCATCTTCGCACTACTAGCTTGCACGATTTTATTACTATGATTGCTTGCCTTGTTGCATCACCAATGATTCATACTTGCTCACTTCATGCGGTTGATGACAACCATTACCATGCTTTGCACATGATTCATATTGCTTCTTGTCACATATCTCCATATGTTGCATCTCTCATGCTAGATGATTTGCCATGTATTGATAGCAACAATGATTATAGTCTTGCTCATGAGATTGCCCCCATAGCACTCTCGAATTTATTTGGAGATTTTGACATATTTCTTGTGAAGCATGCTTGTCTTACCTTTTTGCACCATATACCAAGTGCCATGAATATAGCCATTGTTGCATCATATTACTCATGCACTTTTGCTTCTAATGGTGTCGGGGAAACGACACCTATGGGATCGGGTGGATCCCTTCTACGGTTTGGCAGGGAGGAGGGGTGCACGAAGAGCAGATCTAGAGATCAACACAAGGGAGTTTTACCCAGGTTCGGGCCGCTGAGAAGCGTAAAACCCTAGTCCTGCTTTGTGTGTATATTATGTGTTCTTGAGCTTCGGCTAGCTGCTATGCATGCAAGCTGGGCCGGAGAGTCCAAAAAGTCTGAATCCCCCTCCAGTATGCCTTGGGCATCCTTTTATACGTCCAAGGGGCTGCCACAGTGGCACACAGGAGGTGTAAAGTTACTACAGTGTGATCATCCTTATCACTTGACAGTGAATTAAATGCGCCGCTTGGGTGCATGGCTTCTTACTCGGCCACCAGGAAAGTAGCCTGCCTAGTCACCACCGCTTGAGCATCTAGCCCATGCCATCTTGACACGTGCTTGGGAAGACACCAATAAAGGTAGTTCTAGAGCGGTGGATGAATATGTGGCCAGGCAGTCCTCATTTGTCTACTAATGTGCCTACCATTGATATAGAGCGCCGGCAAGGAACTTTGCTTGCCGGGTCAATACTTGCCGGGCGGCAAGGAACTTTGCTTGCCGGTCCGAGGCTTGCCGGGTCAATACTTGCCGGGTGGCAAGGAACTTTGCTTGCCGGTCCGAGGCTTGCCGGGTCCTTGGCTTATCGGCTCGTACATTGCCAACGAGCGCTAACTTCGTCTCGTATCCCAAGCCGTGCTCTTCTTCGTAGCTTGGCCTGGTTCCTTCTTCGTGCTCTGCGTCAAGATGTTTGCCGGATGTCTTGCTTGCCGGGAAACTTGGCCTTTCCTGGGGTTGTCAGGCAACGGTCCTAGACGGGTATGACCCATGCTAAGAAGGTTGATGAGACCCTGGTTCTCATTACACCGACAGGAGCCCCCGGGCCCGCCTTCAGCAGAGAACTCAAAGACCTCGATGCTGGAGGTGGGGCCAAATTCGGCATGGATCATGACTGCCGTGCCCAAGATTTTATATGCTTCTACCCTTGTCAAAGCACTTGGCTCAATGACAAGAGCAAAAAAATCCCCTTGTTGGAGCGCATGGCTCAACGACAAGATTCTCGCTATGATTCCGCCCTCGTCAGAGCGCTTGGCTCGATGACAAGAGCGAAAAGTCTCCTTGCCGGAGCGCATGGCTCGACGACAAGGTTGAAAGCCCCCTTGTCGGAGCGCATGGCTCGACGACAAGGTTGAAAGTCCCCTTATCGGAGCGCATGGCTCGACGACAAGGTTGAAAGCCCCCTTGCCGGAGCACATGGCTCGACGACAAGGTTGAAAGTCCCCTTGTCGAAGCGCATGGCTCGACGACAAGGTTTGCTGTTCCTCCGCGGATGAATATTTTTGGTAAAGTTTGTGATTCCAGTGGAGAACATTGACGTTCTCGACGCCGGCTTCCGGCAAGGACGTTGCCGGGAAGGCTTATGACTTCGGCAGAGAACCTTGACGTTCTCGACGCCAGCTTCCGGCAAGGATGTTGCTAGCAAGGCTGCGAGGTAATTGCCCACCTGTATACCTGCAACACTGATTCAGGCATGTAATGCCACGACAGCGTTTTAACACAACAAGTTAATTAGCTTCTGGCTTTATGACTAATTTGTCATAATTTCGACTTCTGCCGAATATTCCCTTGCTTGCCGGAATGCCTTCCGGTGCGCGTGATCAAGTCAGCTGCGCTTTGAGGAACGGGTCCTTAGCAGCTTGCTGGGAACGCCGCCTCCCGAAAAGATTTACCTTCCCAGACTTTAGTGCAGCTGCTCACATTGCCAAGCGGACTCGAGGCAATTAGGAGCGCGACTAGCCCCGGGAAGGCTCCTCAGCATACAAGTTTACGCAGAAATCCAAAAATAAAGCTTATCTAGCCTTTTCCTTGAACAATTGCATTTTTGTACAATGAATCCCTACGCTCGCTGGAAAACTCCCCGAATGCGCACGTTCCGGTCGATGGCGCTTAGGATCAGGTCCTGTCTAGCAGCCTATCGAGAACGCCGCCTCTTCGGGAGCTTAACGCTCTGGAAACAACCGCAACTGCATCCATGTTGCTGGGCGGACCCAGATAACCAGGAGCGCAGATTATTTCAAGAGCGCTCCCTCGCGCATAGGTCATACAAAAATACCATCAAGGATAAGACTAAACAGCAAAAAACAATTAAAGTTGTTGGACTTAGCTTTCTGTAAGTAGAGCGAAGTCGCCATGGACGATGGAGCTGATGCGCTACCCGCTAGATCAGGTTCGCACAACTGCTCTGCCCCCCTACCTAGTGCGCCAAAGATGTCGGGGAAACGACACCTATGGGATCGGGTGGATCCCTTCTATGGTTTGGCAGGGAGGAGGGGTGCACGAAGAGCAGATCTAGAGATCAACACGAGGGATTTTTACCCAGGTTCGGGCCACTGAGAAGCGTAAAAGTCTAGTCCTGCTTTGTGTGTATATTATGTGTTCTTGAGCTTCGGCTAGCTGCTATGCATGCAAGCTGGGCCGGAGAGTCCAAAAAGTCCGAATCCCCCTCCAGTATGCCTTGGGCCTCCTTTTATACGTCCAAGGGGCTGCCACAGTGGCACGTAGGAGGTGTAAAGTTACTACAGTGTGATCATCCTTATCACTTGACAGTGAATTAAATGCGCCGCTTGGGTGCATGGCTTCTTACTCGGCCACCAGGAAAGTAGCCTGCCTAGTCACCACCGCTTGAGCATCTAGCCCATGCCATCTTGACACGTGCTTGGGAAGACTCCAATAAAGGTAGTTCTAGAGCGGTGGATGAATACGTGGCCAGGTAGTCCTCATGTGTCTACTGACGTGCCTACCATTGATATAGAGCGCCGGCAAGGAACTTTGCTTGCCGGGTCATTACTTGTCGGGCGGCAAGGAACTTTGCTTGCCGGTCCGAGGCTTGCCGGGTCAATACTTGCCGGGTGGCAAGGAACTTTGCTTGCCGGTCCGAGGCTTGCCGGGTCCTTGGCTTGCCGGCTCATACATTGCCAGCGAGCGCTGACTTTGTCTCGTATCCCAAGTCGTGCTCTTCTTCGTAGCTTGGCCTAGTTCCTTCTTCGTGCTCTGCGTCAAGATGTTTGCCGGATATCTTGCTTGCCAGGAAACTTGGCCTTTCCCGGGGTTGTCGGGCAACGGTCCTAGATGGGTATGACCCATGCTAAGAAGGTTGATGAGACCCTGGTTCTCATTACACCGACAAATGGTTATGTGCAAGAGAAGAGAACCATCATGATGGATGATGTGTTTATCTACCATGCGCATATGTTCTTGGTTTTGTTGTGTGCATGTGTAGGATACTTGGACTTCGTGTCGACTTCCACTTCACGTGAGTTGACCATTCGAGCTCTTGAGAGCGAACCACCTTCTACCACGACGATTCTACATCGCATTTGCTTGCGCTTCGGCATTGTGAAGAATGCACAAGGACACGCCTTCAAGGTGACATCTTTCTTCAGCATGGATATTGTGGATCATACTACTTGTGTTGCTTGCACCATGAGACTTTTTGGTCATCTTGGACTACTTGATTGCGCACATGTTAGAGATCTTGCTTCGACTTGTCATTTGCACATTTCTATGCCTCATCACATATATACCTTGTGTGTTGCATCCAATTCTTGGATTACTTGCCCCTATCATATGTTTGGTTGCAACAATGTTATTTCTTCACATATGCCATGTCCCATTGCTTGTCACATGATTGACTTGATTGCCTCACACATGATGAACAATTGCTCTTTCTATTGTGTCGAGTGCCACACTATATTCACTACACACAAGGACGTCCGTCAAGTCCCAGGCACCGGACGTCCGACGCTTACCGGAAATCCGGTGCCACCTATCCCGAAGCAAAACGACGGACTTCCGACGCCCGCCGGACGTCCGGTCCCCCACGAGCCGTCGGACGTCCGCCAATGACCGGACGTCCGGTACCTGCCTGCATGCAGCCGCGGGCCTTTGGCCTTGTATCCCTCTCCCACTTACCCCTTCGTGGCTTAGACTATAAATAGACCACCTCCACCTCTTTTCTAGGGTTAGCAAAGTGATAGCTCATTTGTATGTGAGCTTTGCTCCTACCTTCCTCTACTCTTGAGAGAGAGAGAGACCACCACTCCCATGGAGTTCAAGACCTCCATGTGAGAAGATCCTGAGGGATATATCATCAAGACCCCTCACGGGAAGATCCGTCTAGGATACCATCAAGACCTCCTCTTGGAGATGAACTTTACCTTGTATCTTTCCCTTTGTTGTTCATGTACCTTGTGGATCTTGTGTGTTTGATAGTCTAGTGGATGTGTGATTGGACTTGTTCTTGAGTGTTTCCCCTTGTGATTTCTCTCTGTTCTTCCCCGTGTTCATCGTGTTCTTCGAGGGAATCCACTCCAATCATGAAAGATCGACCTACATCGGGTTAGCCCCGTATCACTTGGCCTCTCCCCTCTCCCTCCCACCTATATATATGAGGAGGGGGGCACCTAGCACACCCCAGACAATTGCCTAGCCATGTGCGGCGCCCCCCTCCACCGTTTACACCCCCGGTCATATTTTCGTAGTGCTTAGGCGAAGCCCTGCGAAGATCACATCACCATCACCGTCACCACGCCATCGTGCTGACGGAACTCCTCTACTACCTCGACATCTTGCTGGATCAAGAAGGCGAGGGACGTCACCGAGTTGAACGTGTGTAGAACGCGGAGGTGTCGTGCGTTCGGTACTTGATCGGTTGAAGCGCGAAGAAGTTTGACTACATCAACCGCGTTGTGAAACACTTCCGCTTACGGTCTACGAGGGTACGTAGACATACTCTCCCCTCTCGTTGCTATGCATCTCCTTGATAGATCTTGCGTGTGCGTAGAATTTTTTTTATTTTCCATGCAACATTTCCCAACAGTGGCATCAAAGCCAGGCACTAGAAGAAATATGTCAACTTGTGCCTTCTGTCAGTGACCTTGGAAGAATTGGTCATAAATCTACGACGATTTGAGACCAATTGGTCAAAAGCTGTCCGGGGGGCTCCAAACCCTAAACCATAACGACCATTTTGGTCAGAAAGGTCGTAATTTCCTTACACGAAAATGTCGTAAAGTAAACAGCACTGGTCCGCTGCCTTATTTCTAGTTGATAACGACCAATATAGATGGTCATAGCCTTGTAAATTCTGGTGCATTGCTATGACTAGGCGCCACCTTATCGGTTTTGCCTATGTGTCATGTCTATGTGTCAATTTTTGCCCTAGGTTGTGAAGTAGCCTATATGTCTGTCATTCCCAAAATTCCTAAAAAAATTGGGCATTCTTTACTATCCAAATCATTGCCTCGTGACAATATTCAGCTCCATTTGCCTGGTAAATCTTTCTCGGCAAATTTCCAAAGTTTATGTTCAGGTAGAACCGTTGTGAAGGAAGTACTAGCTAGGCATATCCTAATAAGCTGAATTTTTGCCACATCTTCTATATTCCCAAATCATAGCTCTCCACAAAATTTGAGCGCCATCTAACAATCCATGTGAGCTCACCATCCAATCTTTTTTTCTGGTAATATTTTCAGTATGTGAAGCAACTATATTTTATGTTAGTTTATAATTGCTGAAAATTTACCACGACATGACCCTGCCCATAGAACCTCCCTCCACCAAATTTTAGCTCATTTAATCTAGCCAATTTCCCTGAGCATTTTTCCCAATTTTCTGTTTGGTGGAGAGCACCGTGAAGGAAGTACCATTTTTATTTATCCAAATGGTATGAAATTGTTACAGTGCCTTCATATGCCCAAATTATTATCCTCTTACAAATTTCAGATCAATCCATTCATTCATTTGAGTCCAGCTTCAACATTCATATTTCTGTTCAGTGTGGTACTTTGCAAAGCAAGTGACACCTAGGCTCCTCAATTTGAGCTGCAAATTTTCCAAGACATTGTCCTTAGTAGATGATCATCCTCAGCCAAAACTCAGGTGAATTGGCCATGTGCATTTTCCACACCACTAATCAAATACTTGGCTGCTAATTCATGTTTGACCTCAGTTCAGTCTACTCGTGAGATTCTTTTATTGCCTTCTTCTTCCTGACACCTACCGGGGGAGTGCCTAACCCACTAGACATGCCTAGGCAGCCCAGAACGCGTGGCAACGCCACAGTGACGCGGTGACCACGCGGCGGGCATGCGAGTTTACGCGCTCTGGAGTTGGGGCCCTCGTCCACCATCCAAACCTCGACGTATCGCCACCAAACCATGTATTTATTATTAAATAGATACTCATGTGCCTAGAAATGATTTTTGGAAAAAATAAAGAGCAAACTATAAGGCAGATGCAGTTCAAATTTGACCCGCTTCCTACTGAATCGGCAGAAATTTGTCTTTTTCATAAGAGGTGGATCAAAACTTTTGACACCCAACCATTTTGTCAATTGTACATTAAATATGGCCTAATATTTTAGAAAAATGATTTGGTCCAATTTTGCAACAAATATCTGGTAGCTCCTTCACAAAAAAAAACTCATTTTGGGCATTCAAAAAATGGAAAATGAATTTTTCGTCCAAAGAAAATGAAAACTTCCTTAGCCAACTTTGTTTGTCATTCCAAGATGCACCTTTGTACACAATATAAGATCATTTCAACAAACTATGCCATGAATGTGGCCATAAGATTGACCATTTGGCTTGAAAGCCATGAATCTTCATACATGATAGCTCATTTCTGAGAACACATTTTTTAAATAATTACCATATTACATGTTTATTATTTTTTCTAGTAACTTGGTCACATGTAATGACACAATGCGAAGGTTTTCCATTTTTTTGAATTTTTTTGAATTTTTCATGCCCATTTCAAAATGCGGTCAAAACGGTGGGCATGACCGTTCTGAGCTAGTGGTTGAATCTTGAAAAACTTTTGGTGTTTCTCTGATTAAATAGGTACTTATGTACCTAGAAATGATTTTTGGAAAAAATAAAGAGCAAACTATGAGGCAGCTGTAGTTCAAATTTGACCCACTTCCAACTGAATCGGCGGAAATTTGTCTTTTTCACGAGAGGTGTATCAAAACTTTTGACACCCAACCATTTGGTCAATTGTGCATTAAATATGGCCTAGTATATTATAAAATTTATTTGGTACAATTGTTCAACAAATATATGGTAGGTCCTTCACAAAAAAACTCATTTTGGGCACTCGAAAAATGGAAAATAAATTTTTCGTCCAAAGAAAATGAAAACTTCCTCAGGCAACATTGTTTGCCATTCCAAGATGCACCCTTGTGCACAATATGAGATCATTTGAACAAACTATGCTATGAATGTGGCCATAAGATTGATCATTTGGCTTGAAAACCATGAATCTTCACACATGATAGCTCGTTTCTAAGAACACTTTTTAAAAAAAATTACCGTATTACAAGTTTATTATTTTTCCTGGTAACTTGGTCACATATAATGACACAATGCGAAGGTTTTACACTTTTTTGATTTTTTTTTTGAATTTTTCATGCCCGTTTCAAAATGCGGTCAAAACGGCAGGCATGACCGTTCCTAGCTAGTGGTTGAATCTTGGAAAAAAAATTGTGTTTCTCTGATAAAATAGATACTTTTGTACCTAGAAATGTTTTTTGGAAAAAATCATGAGCAAACTATAAGGCAGCTGCAGTTCAAATTTGACCCGTTTCCTACTGAATCGGCGGAAATTTGTCTTTTTCACGAGAGGTGGATCAAAACTTTCGACACCCAAAAATTTGATCAATTGTGCATTAAATATGGCCTAGTATATTATAAAATTGAGTTGGTACAATTTTGCAACAAATATATGGTAGGTCCTTCACAAAAAAACTCATTTTGGGCACTCGAAAAATGAAAAATGATTTTTTCGTCCAAAGAAAAAGAAAACTTCCTTGGGCAACATTGTCTGTTATTCTAAGATGCACCCGTGTGCAAAATATTAGATCATTTGAATAAACTATGCCATGAATGTGGCCATAAGATTGATCATTTGGCTTGAAAGCCATGAATCTTCACACATGATAGCTCATTTCTGAGAACATTTTTTAAAGAATTGCCATATTACAAGTTTATTATTTTTCCTGGTAACTTGGTCACATATAATGACACAATGCGAAGGTTTTCAATTTTTTCAATTTTTTTTTAATTTCTTATGCCCGTTTCAAAATGCTGTCAAAACGGCGGGCATGACCGTTCTTAGCTAAGGGTCGAATCTTGCGAAACTTTTGGAGTATCTCTGATTAAATAGATATTTATGTACCTAGAAATTTTTTTTGAAAAAAATAAAGAGGAAAGTATGAGGCAGCTGCAGTACAAATTTGACCCGGTTCCAGCTGAATCGGCGGAAATTTGTTTAAATGACCAAAAATAGTTAGTAGGATCGGAAATGCATACAAATTGGTGATCATCCATAAAATGTGGTCTAAATTAATTGAAAATTTTAGTGATGCCATTTTGCAAAATAATTTTGGTAGCTGCTTCACGAAACCCCCTATTTTTAGCACTAAGAGATAATTTTAATAAATGCCTCATGTTTTGAACCAATCAGGAAGCAGCCCACGGATCACCCCCCACTGTAGTCGATCTGAGCCGTCCACACTCTCCTTCAGTCCCTCGATCCAGCGTCTCTCGCTCACCTGTCGTCCCTCTCCCACCAACCCGCCCACCCTCTCTGGAACTTTCCCCTCTCTCGCTCATCTCGCTCTCTCTCCCCTGCACTGGCAGCGAACCCTAGCGCTCTCCCCTCCCCTCCCCTTGCCGCCACCCACCCGTCCTCCGCCGCCACCCACCTCCGCCACCCACCCGTCCCCTTGCCGCCACCCACCTCCGCCACCCACCCATCCCCTCGCCGCCACACCTCTCCTCCCCACCTCAGATCCTCTTCCCTCTCCCCACTCCCAGATCCAACTTCCCACCGCCACCTCCGGCGCCCAATCCCGGCGACCTAAGGCGGGATTCGACGACGCCCAGCACACCTACACCCGTCACCGGCCATGGAGGCGGTGGCCCTCTCCGCCGGCGATGTGCCGACCATGTACGCGGTCCTCGCCAACTCGCTCAGCACCGACGAGGCGACGCGGCACCCCGCGGAGTAGGCCCTCTCCTCTGTTACCGTCCCGTCCTTCTCCTTTCCTCTGTATCTCTCTCCCTCACGCATCTTCCCTCTCTCTCAGGTACATCTACAACAGCCCCGCCATGGATGGCCTCTTCAGGAGCTCCTGCCGCCGCTGATGTTCGTCCGCGTCGCCGCCCCGCTTCATCTCCGCCATGATCCGGTGCCGCCGACCACCCCTGCACCTCTGCCGCCCCGCCATCTAAGCCACGGCGCCCGCTCGTCCTCTGCTTTGGGCGACGGGACATGCGTCGCCCCTCGTTGACCTCCAGCGAGCTCCAAGTCCCACGATCCACGACAGCCAGCCCCGCCGCCCGGAGCAAGGAGGACGAACCTGTGGCCGAACGCCGAGGGGGCCCTCGTCAGCCACGACGCGCTCTTGTTCAGGGGGAGGTCCGTGTTTCGGCTGAGGCACGAGCTGGCCTGGCGGCTGCTGGGAGCCATCCCAACAATGGTGGACATCTCTCAGCTCGTCATGTGCCTCCCCACACGTTATGGACAGTTTTTTCCATCGTCGTCGACCTGCCCCGCAAAAAGCAGGCCCTCATCGTCGTTGTCGTCATGGCCGGGTCGCCTGGTGAGAGGCCCTCAACTTCCTACTCTTTTCCTTTGGAAAGAAACTCATACTTGCACTCGTCTGGAACTTTTCCGGATATTTGCACTAGTCTGAAAAACAGTTTACTGAAACTGGTGTCGTCTAAAACTTTTGATAATCTGTTTCAGTTAGGACCTATGACTTGGAAATAGTCTGAACTGCTGTAGTAGGATTATAGAAATCAGTATAAGTCATTGAATCAAATCAGTAGGTGGTCAATAGGAACGACATTATGCCTGTTGGATTTATGGACCGATGCTAGTGGAAAGCCCAAATCGGTATCAGTTCAGTCTGAGCCCAAGTCATTTTCGTAAGTACAAAATCCACACTAAACCTGGAAACAGTTGGGTTTTGATCCTACTGTGCTTTGATTCAGATGATTTAGTTTTGCAATTTGATGCTACTATGCTAGTGGAAGACTTTGGAACTTGAAAACCCAAATCAGTTCAGTCTGCTTGCTCAAAACATGTTCAACTACATATGCTTCATTTCCACCTTTTTTACCTGATGAAAAAATAACTGAGATTGGTTGTGTAATTGACCCTCCTCCTCCTCCTGTTTGTTTAACTTTTTTGCAGGCCTTGAGGTTAAGCCTAACCAGTCCGTCAAGGTTTCACCTGATGACGAGCACTTTCTCCATCTCTCCCAGGTCTGCCGCCGCTGCTGCCTTGTGCTCAACATTTCAATTAACTATTCTGTACCTGTTATAGTATTGATTGATGATGATTGAAATATGGTCATTATTGATCTGTTCCTCTTGTGTGTGTTTCCATGCCAGGGTGCCCTTGGTGAAGTGAAGACGGATGACAAGGCAACCATGTTCGTCAAGATTGGCGACCAGAAGTTAGCCATCAGGGCCCTCTCGACTGACAAGTTCCCTCAGATCCAGTTCGACCTCATCTCCGAGAAGGAGTTTGAGTTGTCACACAATTCCAAGACATCCAACCTGCTGAGGGAGATGAATATCCTTTTCTATAGTAGTAGCAATAATGTGTCTTCTTCTTCTTACGTCAAGTACACATTTACATGTCTTCTGTACTATACTACTTGAGTCTTGTTTCCTTGACCTACCTTTTCCCCTACTTCCACGATGGATTTTGATTTCGAGGATGAATCTGAGGAGGAAGAGAAGATCATCCCAGCACTCACCAAGGAAAATGGTATGCAGATTTCTCCTTTGCTTCTAGTTCGTGGTTCCTTAATTCATTTGCACATCTCTCTTAAATGGAACATCAGGGGAAATGGAGAGTTGACTCTTTGTCAATGCACTTTGTTCTTCATTTGCACTTTGTTGTCCTGCTACTGTTAATTGTTACTGCCATGGTGCTGATACTGCTTAGAATATGACCTGTGCCTAAATTTTAGTGGTATTTGTCGTCAAAAACATGATTGTATTGTGAGAAAGCAAGTTTTTGGAGTATTCTTAGAGCCTGCTGCTATTTAGTTTTTTACACCAATATAATATTTGCTAATATTTACTCATGGTTGTTACTGTTACCCATGCCCTCATGCTTCAGAATTGACTCCTAGCTGCTTGTGTATTAAAGAAGATCCATTTCTTTAATGCTGCCATGTTCCTTTCTAAAAATCCATTTTCTCTGATGTGATGTTGATTGATGTTTGCCCAACAGAGATCCTTGATGAGACGCTCAACAAATCATGAAGAACACAGACAAGTTTGTGAAGGAGACGACTTCTCTTGCCTCTCCCTCTCTCTCTCTGTGTTTGTTTCAACAAGCTGTCCTTAGTTTCAACAGACAAATTTCCTGTGCTAAATTTCTCGGGACAAATCATGACAGACTGTGAGTGTACTGTTTGATGATGCTTGCTTCAGAAAAAGAAATCATGGATAGATAGAGTAGGGAAATAGTGGGCTTCCTTTCAAGTTAAATTAACTAATCATCATTTGGCTCATCAATTTTTCATTTCTTGTGTGACATTTGTACCCTGTTAATAATCATCTGTTCCCTTCTATTATGAATTGACTGCACATGATTGGGTTGTGCTTCCTCTGTTACATTCAGAATAGTTTGATGTTAACGATGATGATATACTAGGAGCATTGCTTTCACCTACAATAATTGTCTCAGTTTAATAAAGTATAACCGGCAGAACATCTACAATTGCACTCAAGGTTTACTACTAATAGTAGAACGTATGTGATTGCTCTGTACTGTTAAGATCAAAGACTCTCATTTTGACATAGTGTCTTTTATTTTGTTTAAACATGCTTGCTAAGTTGTTTACTAATGTTGCTAAGTTGTTTAAACATGCTTGCTGCTAGCTTTGAATTTGATCTGAAGAACCATTCATGCATTTACACATTCATGCCCCGATCCGACCCCTCGCTCGTCTCCCATCTCGTTTAGTTCCCGTGGTGGCTGCTGTTGTTTCGCATCGGATTTTGATTCTGTTTGGTTTGCTGATGTTGTTTCCGTTGTGGCGGCGCAGGCTCGCGGTGAAGAAGAGCAAGGCCAAGCGCCCTCCGAGCGCCTTCATCGTCTTCATGTGAGTTCCCCGATTCCATTCGTGGTTCGTCTTCATGTGATGATAGTTTGTGTGCTATGACTAGTAAATGTTAGATCTTGCGTGTTGAATGGATAGCTGTCGTAGTAGAATGATATTGTTGTTTCAGCACAATGTGTTGAAGTTAAGTTGCAGGACATGCACTTGTGCCATGCATATTCATATTGTATCTGTTGTCTTGTATGAATACCTCATTTTAACACATACTAGCTGAAATGTGTTTATCATTCTATAAAGAATTGTCCTTTACTCCTTTACTCCTTTTTTTGAATGGAATGTTCATAATATATTGGCTCCAGTTTTTCTAATTCTTCTAAGCTGACTCATGTAACAGGGCGACCATGGAAGGCATGCAGTCGTTCTGTTAGCCCAGTCCTGACTATGGCCGTCCAGTGAGTCCGGCATTTGATCTCTATCGAAGGAGCTCCATGCTGAAGAAGAAAACACTTGTAGAGCTTGTAACTGTGATTCCATGGAGAGCTTGTAAAGTACTGTAGAGCTTTGCTTTGTAGAGCTTGTAAAGCACTGTATATGTTAGAGCTTGTATTACGTGTCATTTGTAGAGCTTGTACTGAATCTGGCTATTGTTATTTGAATTATTATATGTGTTTTCTGCTTGTCAATTTAAATACTGGTTATTTTCTTACTATCAAATTTAAATATGATGTCAAATTGAAATATGAAGAATCTGAGCCTAATAGCTGGGACCCACTTATCAGAACCTGACAAGTGGGACCTGTTTGGCTAGTGGACCCATTTTATAAAAAAAGAAAACTAAAACTGTTGGTGCAAAAAGGCCATGGCCCAGAAAATAAAAAGGCCGAATTATAGGGCTTGGCCCGTGTAGTTGACCAAAATTAGCAGGGAAAAAATATAAATGGGCTGAATTAATGGGCTCGGCCCATATAGACACCGAATTGGACCGGGCTGATTCTTTTCAACGACCAATCCAATTGGTTGCAATTTTGCCACGTCAGCTTGCCATGTCGGATTCGACGTGGCCTGGGCAGACAACCAGCGACCAAAACAAAAGGTCGTTGAACCAACGACCTTTTGTTTTGGTCGTTGCCTTCAACGACCATATCACAGAGAAGGTCGTTAATTTCCATTAAAGACTGTCAGCTTTTGACCATCTATTTTTGGTCACAAAAAGGTCACAAATGAAAAACAATGACCATTCAGCGACCAATAGTGATGGTCGCAAGTTGACATATTTCTTGTAGTGAGGTCTATGCATAGATGATATGCGCGAGTAGAACACAAAGAAGTTATGGGCGGTGGTATTCATACTGCTTACCACCAACGTCTTATTTTGATTCGGCGGCATTGTGGGATGAAGCGGCCTGGACCAACCTTACATGTCCACGTACATGAGACCGGTTCCACCGACTGACATGCAACTAGTTTTGCATAAAGGTGGTTGGCGGTTGTCTGTTTCTCCTACTTTAGTTGAATCGAATTTGACTGCGGTCGGTCCTTGAAGAAGGTTAAAACAGCAAACTTGATAAATCACCGTTGTGGTTTTTGCCGTAGGTAAGAACGGTTCTTGCTAGAAGCCCGTAGCAGCCACGTAAAACTTGCAACAACAAAGTAGAGGACGTCTAACTTGTTTTTGCAGGGTATGTTGTGATGTGATATGGTCAAGACATGATGTGATATACGTTATTGTATGAGATTATCATGTTTTGTTATTTATCGGCAACCGGCAGGAGCCTTATGGTTGTCTCTTTATTGTATGAAATGCAAGCGCCATGTAATTGCTTTACTTTATCGCTATGTGTTAGCAATAGTTGTAGTACCAATAGTTGGCGAGACAACCACGACGCAACGATGGAGATCAACGTGTCGAGCCGGTGACGATGGAGATCATGACGATGCTTTGGAGATGGAGATCAAAAGCACAAGATGATGATGGCCATATCATGTCACATATTTTGATTGCATGTGATATTTATCTTTTATGCATCTTATTTTGCTTAGAACGATGGTAGCATTATAAGATGATCCCTTCAGTAAATTTCAAGATATAAGTCTTCTCCCCGAGTATGCACCGTTGCGAAAGTTCGTCGTTTCGAGACACCACGTGATGATCGGGTGTGATAAGCTCTACGTTCCTAGATATGATCAACATAGAGATGTTCACCATTGATGACTGCCCCATCTCACGTGATGATCGGACTCGGGTTAGTTGATTTGGATCACGTATCACTTAAGATAACTTGAGGGATGTTTATTTAAGTGGGAGTTCTTTAGTAATTTGATTAATTGAACTTAATTTATCATGAACTTAGTCCTGATAGTATTTGCAAATCTATGTTGTAGATCAATAGCTCGCGATATAGCTCCACTATTTCTGATATGTTCCTAGAGAAAACTAAGTTGAAAGATGATGGTAGCAATGATGCGGACTGGGTCCGTGATCTGAGGATTGTCCTCATTGCTACACAGAATTATGTCCTTGATGCACCACTAGGTGATAGACCTGTTGCAGGAGCTGATGCGGACGTTATGAACATTTGACAAGCTCAATATGATGACTACTTGATAGTTTAGTGCGCCATGCTTTACGGCTTAGAATCGGGGCTACAAAGACGTTTTGAACGTTATGGAACATATAAGATGTTCCAAGAGCTAAAATTAGTATTTCAGACTCATGCCCATGTCGAGAGGTATGAGACCTCTGACAAGTACTTTGCCTACAAGATGGAGGAGAATAACTCAGCCAGTGAGCATGTGCTCAGAATGTCTGGGTACAACAATCGCTTGAATCAAGTGGGAGTTAATCTTCCAGATAAGATAGTGATTGACAAGAGTTCTCTAGTCACTATCACCAAGCTACTAGAACTTTGTGATGAACTATAATGTGCAAGGGATGACGAGAACGATTCCCAAGCTCTTCGCGATGCTGAAATCGACGAAGGTAGAAATCAAGAAGGAGCATCAAGTGTTGATGGTTAACAAGACCACTAGTTTCAAGAAAAAGGGCAAGGGAAAGAAAGGGAACTTCAAGAAGAATGGCAAGCAAGTTGCCACTCCCATGAAGAAGCCCAAAGCTAGACCCAAACCTGAAACGGAGTGCTTCTACTGCAAAGGAAATGGTCACTGGAAGCGGAACTGCCCCAAATACTTGGCGAATAAGAAGGATAGAAAAGTGAACAAAGGTATATTTGATATACATGTTATTGATGTGTACTTTACTAGTGTTCATAGTAGCCCCTGGGTATTTGATACCGGTTCAGTTGCTAAGATTAGTAACTCGAAACAGGAGTTGCAAAATGAACAGAGACTAGTTAAGGGCTAGGTGACGATGTGTGTTGGAAGTGATTCCAACGTTGATAAGATCACCATCGCATGCTCCCTCTACCTTCGGGATTATTGTTGAACCTAAATAAATGTTATTTGGTGTTTGCGTTGAGCATGAATATGATTGGATCATGTTTATTGCAATACGGTTATTCATTTAAGTCAGAGAATAATTGTTGTTCTGTTTACATGAATGAAACATTTTATGGTCATACACCCAATGTGAATGGTTTATTGAATCTCGATCGTAGTGATACACATATTCCTAATAATGATGCCAAAAGATACAAAGTTGATAATGATAGTGCAACATACTCGTGGCACTACCGTTTAGGTCATATTGGTGTAAAACGCATGAAGAAACTCCATGCGGATGGGCTTTTGGAATCACTTGATTATGAATCATTTGATACTTGCGAACCATGCCTCATGGGCAAGATGACTAAAACTCCGTTCTCCGGAACAATGGAGCGTGCTAATGACTTATTGGAAATAATACATACCGATGTATGCGGTCCGATGAGTATTGAAGCACGCGGCGGGTATCGTTATTTTCTCACCTTTACTGATGATTTGAGTAGATATGGGTATATCTATTTGATGAAACACAAGTCTGAAACATTTGAAAAGTTCAAAGAATTTCAGAGTGAAGTTGAGACTCATCGTAACAAGAAAATAAAGTTTCTACGATCCGATCGCGGAGGTGAATATTTGAGTTACGAGTTTCGCCTTCATTTAAAACAATGTGGAATTGTTTCACAACTCACGCCACCAGGAACACCATAGCGTAATGGTGTGTCCGAACGTCATAACCGTACTTTATTAGATATGGTGCGTTCTATGATGTCTCTTACAGATTTACCACTATCGTTTTGGGGTTATGCATTAGAGACAGCTGCATTCACGTTAAATAGGGCACCGTCTAAATTCGTTGAGACGACACCGTATGAACTATGGTTTGGCAAGAAACCTAAGCAGTCGTTTCTTAAAGTTTGGGGATGTGATGCTTATGTCAAAAAGCTTCAGCCTGATAAGCTCGAACCTAAATCGGAGAAGTGTGTCTTCATAGGATACCCTAAAGAAACTATTGGGTACACCTTCTACCACAGATCCGAAGGCAAGATCTTTGTTGCTAAGTTTGGGTCCTTTCTAGAAGAGTTTCTCTCGAAAGAAGTGAGTGGGAGGAAAGTAGAACTTGATGAGGTAATTGTACCTTCTCTCGAATTGGAAAGTAGCACATCAGAGAAAACCGTTCCCGTGATGCCTACACCAACTAGAGAGGAAGTTAATGATGATGATCATGAAACTTCGGATCAAGTTACTACAGAACCTCGTAGGTCAACCAGAACACGATTTGCACCAGAGTGGTACGGGAATCCTGTACTGGAAGTCATGTTACTAGACCAAGGCGAACCTACAAACTATGAAGAAGCTATGATGAGCCCAGATTCCGACAGATGGCTTGAGGCCATAAAATCTGAGATAGGATCCATGTATGAGAACAAAGTGTGGACTTTGGTGGACTTGCCTGATGATCGGTAAGCCATTGAGAATAAATGGATCTTCAAGAGGAAGACAGACACTGATGGTAATATCACAGTCTACAAATCTCGACTTGTCGCAAAAGGCTTTCGACAAGTTCAAGGAGTTGACTACAATGAGACTTTTTCACCCGTAGCGATGCTTAAGTCCGTCCGAATCATGTTAGCAATTGCCGCATTTTATGATTATGAAATCTGGCAAATGGACGTCAAAACTGCATTCCTTAATGGATATCTTAAAGAAGAGTTGTATATGATGCAACCAGAAGGTTTTGTCGATCCTAAAGGTGCTAACAAAGTGTGCAAGCTCCAGCGATCCATCTATGGACTGGTGCAAGCATCTCGGAGTTGGAATATACGCTTTGATGAGGTGATCAAAGCATATGGTTTTATACAGACTTTCGGTGAAGCCTGTATTTACAAGAAAGTGAGTGGGAGCTCTGTAGCATTTCTGATATTATATGTGGATGACATATTGTTGATTGGAAATGATATAGAATTTCTGGATAGCATAAAAGGATACTTGAATAAGAATTTTTCAATGAAAGACCTCGGTGAAGCTGCTTATATATTGGGCATCCAGATCTATAGGGATAGATCGAGACGCTTAATAGGACTTTCACAAAGCACATACCTTGACAATATTTTGAAGAAGTTCATAATGGATCAGTCAAAGAAAGGGTTCTTGCCTGTGTTGCAAGGTGTGAAGTTGAGTAAGACTCAAAGCCCGACCACGGCAGAAGATAGAGAAAGAATGAAAGTCATTCCCTATGCCTCAGCCATAGGTTCTATAAAGTATGTCATGCTGTGAACCAGACTTGTTCTGTATTGCCATGAGTTTGGCAAGGGGGTACAATAGTGATCCAGGAGTTGATCACTGGAGAGCGGTCAAAATTATCCTTAGTTACCTAAGAGGACTAAGGAAATGTTTCTTAGTTATGGAGGTGATAAAGAGTTCATCGTAAAGGGTTAAATTGATGCAAGCTTTAACACTGATCCAGATGACTCCGAGTCTCAATCTAGATACATATTAAAAGTGGGAGCAATCAGCTAGAGTAGCTCCATGCAGAGCATTGTAGACATAGAAATTTGCAAAATACATACGGATCTGAATCTGGCAGACCCGTTGACTAAACTTCTCACACAAGCAAAACATAATCACACCTTAGTACTCTTTGGGTGTTAATCACATGGCGATGTGAACTAGATTATTGACTCTAGTAAACTCTTTGGGTGTTGGTCACATGGCGATGTGAACTATGGGTGTTAAATCACATGGTGATGTGAACTAGATTATTGACTCTAGTGCAAGTGGGAGACTGAAGGAAATATGCCCTAGAGGCAATAATAAAGTTGTTATTTTATATTTCCTTATTCATGATAAAGGTTTATTGTTCATGCTAGAATTGTATTGATCGGAAACTTAAATACATGTGTGAATACATAAACAAATACCGTGTCCCTAGTAGGCCTCTACTAGACTAGCTCGTTGATCAAAGATGGTTAAGGTTTCCTAACCATAGACATGTGTTGTCATTTGATAACGGGATCACATCATTAGGATGGACAAGACCCACCCGTCAGCTTAGCATAATGATCGTTCAGTTTATTGCTATTGCTTTCTTCATGTCAAATACATATTCCTTCGACTATGAGATTATGCAACTCCCGGATACCGAAGGAATGCCTTGTGTGCTATCAAACATCACAACATAACTGGGTGATTATAAAGATGCTCTATAGGTATCTCCGAAGGTATTTGTTGAGTTGGCATAGATCGAGATTAGGATTTGTCACTCCAAGTATCAGAGAGTATCTCTGTGCCCTCTCGGTAATACACATCATAAGCTTGCAAGCAAACGACTAAGGAGTTAGTCACGAGGTGATGTATTACGGAACGAGTAAAGAGACTTGCAGGTAATGAGATTGAACTAGGTATGAAGATACCGACGATCGAATCTCGGGCAAGTAACATACCGATGGACAAAGGGAATTACGTATGTTGTCATAACGGTTCGACCGATAAAGATCTTCATAGAATATGTAGGAGCCAATATAGGCATCTAGGTTCCGCTATTGGTTATTGACCGGAGAGATGTCTCGGTCATGTCTACATAGTTCTCGAACTCGTAGGGTCCGCACGCTTAACGTTCGATGACGATATAGTATTATATGAGTTATGTGATTTGGTGACTGAATGTTGTTCGGAGTCCCGGATGAGATCATGGACATGGCGAGGAGTCTCGAAATGGTCGAGAGGTAAAGATTGATATATAGGACGATGGTATTCGGACACCGGAAGTGTTTCGGGGGGTACCGGGTACTTATCGGGTCACCGGAAGGGGTTCCGGGCACCCCCGGCAAAAGATATGGGCCTTATGGGCCAAGAGGGGAAACGCACCAGCCACAAGGGGCTGGTGCGCCCCCCATATGGGTCGACCTAAGGAGGAGAAGGAAAGGGGAGAAGAGAAAGGTAAGTGTGGATTAGGATTCCCACTTCCTTCCCTCTCCCGCCCTCTTTCCTTCCCCCTCCGACAAATATGGCAGGGGGGCCGCGGCCAAGGGCAGGAGCCCAAGTAGGATTCGGACCTACTTGGGGCGCCCCTTAGCCTCTCCCCTCTCCCTCCCACCTATATATATGATGAGGGGGGGGGGGGGGGGCGCCTAGCACACCCCAGACAATTGCCTAGCCGTGTGCGGCGCCCCCCTCCACCGTTTACACCCCCGGTCATATTTTCGTAGTGCTTAGGCGAAGCCCTGCGAAGATCACTTCACCATCACCGTCACCATGATGTCGTGCTGACGGAACTCATCTACTACCTCGACGTCTTGCTGGATCAAGAAGGCGAGGGACGTCACCGAGCTGAACGTGTGCAGAACGCGGAGGTGCCATTCGTTCGGTACTTGATCGGTTGAAGCGCGAAGAAGTTCGACTACATCAACCACGTTGTGAAACACTTCTTCTTACGGTCTACGAGGGTACGTAGACATACTCTCCCCTCTCGTTGCTATGCATCTCCTTGATAGATCTTGCGTGTGCGTAGAATTTTTTTTGTTTTCCATGCAACATTTCCCAACACTTCCTTATCCTTGAGTGACATCTCATGAGCAACAATTCTACCAATGACTTCCATAGGCTTGAGATCTTTGTAATTGGGCATCATTTGGATCAAAGTGCACACGGTATCATATTTTCCATCCAAGGCTCTTAGGATCTTCTTGATGATGAATTTGTCGGTCATCTCTTCACTTCCTAAGCCGGCAATCTCATTTGTGATGAGAGAAAGCCTAGAGTACATTTTGGCGACTCCTTCACCATCCTTCATTTTGAACTTGTCAAGTTGACTTTGAAGCACATCCAGCTTGGATTCCTTGACAGACTCAGTACCTTCGTGCATATCAACCAAAGTATCCCAAATTTCCTTTGCATTCTAAAGGCGGCTGACTTTATTGAATTCTTCGGGGCACAATCCATTGAAGAGAATATCGCAAGCTTGAGCATTGTATTGCAATATCTTCATTTCTTCCGTTATCGCTTCACGATCCGGTTCTTTTCCATCCTCGAAGAAATCACCTTGCAAGCCAATACGCACAACAGCCCAAACGGCGGAATTATGACCAAGAATATGCATTTTCATCTTATGCTTCCAACTAGAAATATTTGTACCATCATAGTAAGGACCTCTACGGTGGTAATTTCCCTCGCTAGACGCCATACTCTCCTACGTTGTGAAACCAAGGCTATGATCACCAAAGCTATGGAAATCAAGGCAAATGGAGACCAAAGCTCTGATACCACTTGTAGGATCGAAAGTATGTCTAGAGGGGGGTGATTAGACTACTTGACCAAATAAAAATCTAGCCTTTTTCCAATTTTAGTTGTGGACAGATTTTAGCTATTTGCATAAGTCAAGCAATCAACATACACATGAAATTCTAAGAGTATAGCAGCGGAAAGTAAAACATTGCATGTGAAGGTAAAGTGAAGGGTTTGGAGAAGGTAAACGCAATGGAGACACGAAGATTTGTGGCGTGGTTCCGATAGGTGGTGCTATCGTACGTCCACGTTGATCGAAACTTCAACCCATGAAGGGTAACGGATGCGCGAGTCCACAGAGGGCTCCATCCACGAAGGTTCCATGAAGAAGCAACCTTGTCTATCCCACCATGGCCATCGCCTAAGAAGGAATTGCCTCACTCGGGTAGATCTTCATGAAGTAGGCGATCTCCTTGCCCTTACAAACTTCTTGGTTTAACTCCACATCTTGACGGAGGCTCCCAAGCGACACCTAACCAATCTAGGAGACACCACTCTCCAAAAGGTAATAGATGGTGTGTTGATGATGAACTCCTTGCTCTTGTGCTTCAAATGATAGTCTCCCCAACACTCAACTCTCTCTCACAGATTTGGCTATGGTGGAAAGATGATTTGAGTGGAAAGCAACTTGGGGAAGGCTAGAAATCAAGATTCTTGTGGTAGAATTGGAATATCTTGATCTCAACACATGAGTAGGTGGTTCTCTCTCAGAAAATGTATGCTGCAAGTGTAGGCATGTTCTGATGGCTCTCTCACATATGGAGAAGGGGGTGGAGGGGTATATATAGCCTCCACACAAAATCCAACCGTTACACACATTTGACCCATCTCGATGAGACCGAATGATTAAACTCGGTGGCACCGATTAGTTCAAAATGTGAACGTTAGGAATCTCGGTGAGACCGACTGGAACAACTTGGTGGGACCGATGTGCCAGGGCTTTAGGGCAAACATCAACTCGGTGGCACCGATTACATCAACTCGATGAGACCGAAGTGAAGCAATAAGGCAACAGAGAGAATGTCAAGCCAACTCGGTGAGACCGATTGCATAACTCGGTGAGACCGAAATAAATGCAATAAGTCACAGAGCGTTGGCAAGGCCATCTCGGTGATACCGAGACCCATATCGGTGAGACCGAATTGCTAGGGTTTCTGGCAGTGGTTATGTCATGTGAACTCGATGGCGCCGGATAGAAAGAATCGGTGGGGCCGAGTTGGAGTTTAGGATTTTGACATATTTGGATGGAGAAAGTGGTTGAGGGTTTTGGAGCAATATCACTAAGCATTTGAGCAAGCAAGCAATTAAGCAACACCTCATCCCCTTTTAATAGTATTGGCTTTCCTATGGACTCAATGTGATCTTGGATCACTAAAATGAAGATGGAGAGTCTTGAGCTTTTGCCAATATATGTCCTTAGCATTTTGAGGGGTCCACATCTCTAGTCCATGCCATGCCATTCATTGAACATCCTGAAATATTTATCTTGAATGGATATTAGTTCAATGAGCTATACGTTGTTATGAATTACCAAAACCACCCGGGGATTAGTTGCACTTTCAACAATCCATACCATTAGCTGATCTTCTCCACCATCACAATATTTTTTCGAAGCAGAGGCAAAAGATTTGCCTCATCTATTAAATAAGGAGAGAATAGAGTTTAGAGATTTACAACACACCCGCAAATTCGGCATGACAATTACTCGCCCAGAAAAATATTCCCTAATTTCTTTGCGCCCGCCGCCATCCAAAGCATGGCCTCCTCGACGATGGCGGTGAGTAGGATGGTCGGTGGCGCATTCCTGTGGCGGAACACCCATGCATTTCTTTCATTCCAAATGGTCCATGAGATGAGCATGGTGGGGGAGGCCATAGCTTGATGGTTAGGGTTGCGGTTGTCGGTTCTCTTGTCCCACCACTGGTAGATGGAATCATCCATGAGCCACTCGGATGTATCCATGTGCGCGAGACCTAGCTTCTCAATGAGAGACTTCCTTAGCCGCATCGTGTAGCGGCACTTGAAGAAAAGGTGGGCTCCCGATTCTTGCTCCCTATTACAAAGCTTGCAAAGGCCATAATTTCGCCAACCTCGTCGCTCCAAGTGATCGGCGGTCCAAATCCTATCTTGCAACGCCAACCAAGCAAAAAACTTAATCTTTGGAGGTGCCCATGCCTTCCAAACCATGCGATCCAAGGGGGAGAGAGTCATGCCTAGGAACTGAGCCTTGTACGCGGTGGCCGCCGTGTATATCTCATCGTTCGCATGCTTCCAAATGATGACGTCTTCGGTTTGCTCATGAAGGTGGACGTCATTAAGGAGCATCCAAAGAGTGAAGAACTCCCGAATATGGGCGACGGAGACAACCGTGTCATGATTGATCTTGAAGATCCAAGCGTTCCCCGCGAGGGCCTCACGGATCTTCCAATTCTTTCTTCTCGAGGCTGCAAACATGAGCGGACATGAGCGGCACAATATCCTTGGGTTTGCGACCAAGAAGCCACGGGGATCCCCAAAAAGGCGTTTTGGCACCATCCCCTACGGTGATAGTCGTAGAGGCATAGAAAAACTCGAGGTCCTCCTCCGTGCACGAGTTTCCAAGGCCAACCCATAATCTACGGGGCTCATTCCATTCATACCATAGCCATCGGAGCCGCAAAGCACGTGCAAACTTGTCGGTATCGAGCACCCAGAGGCCACCATATTCTTTTGGTCGACAAACCACCTTCCAGTTGATCTTGCATTTGGCTCCCGTTGTCTTGTCCAAGCCGGACCAAAGAAAAGCTCTCTCAATTTTGTTAAGGCTACCGAGAGAGCTCTGAGGCACGATGAGGGGCGTGATGGAGAACACCGCTTGGGAGGTAATGACCGACCTAACAAGTGTCGAACGACCGATGGTAGTGATGTTTTGTCCCTCCCAAGTGACAAATTTGCCGGCCGCCTTGTCCTCAAGGTATTGGAAGTCCACCTTCTTCAGTTGCCAAACTAAGAGTGGCAACCCTAGGTATTTGACCGGAAAAGAGGCATGTGTTTCCGGCATGCTCTGAAGAATTTGCTCAAGGTCAAGGTGATTGCAACGAATAGGCATAACCGAGCTTTTTTGGAAGTTGGAGCAAAGGCCCGTCACATCCCCAAAGCCTCTCAGGATAGAGGTGAGATTGTTGATATCTCGCTTGATGGGGGCCACAAAGACCGCGGCGTCATCCGCATAGAGGGAGGTGCGCACCATGGCACCCCGACCACGGATCTTATGGAGGAGCCCTTTCCTCGCCGCCAAGTCTAGAATCTTATGCAAGGGGTCAATTGCCAGGACGAAGAGGAGTGGAGAGAGGGGTTCCTCTTTCTGAATCCACGGCCATGCTTGATAGGAGGGCTGGGCAACCCATTTAGCATTATCCGAGATGAAGAAGAGGGCAGAAGCGCAACAATCCAAGCCCGAAATTTTGGAGGGGGCCCTCTGTCTATATCGCTCATACTAGTAATATGGCTCGGGCTTGGATTGCACATACTATATGGCTCACCCAGAATTTATCCCACCATCACAATGTGGCTCATACTAGTAATTGCACTCTTTGGAGGGCAGAAAACTCGTGGAGACACTCCATCTTGTACTGCACCATGTCTCATTGTGTGTGGGCCTCTACCAGACCCAGATTTAGTTGAAGCCATGAATCAAAGAAGGGAACCTGACGCTAAGCATTGGATTTTCTCTCTTCTGGATTCTCTCCTACACTCAGACATCATCGGTGTTCTGGTCTTTTTATGGGAAATATGGCACACTCGACGTAAAGCAATGCAAGAGAAAAAAATTCAAAGTGCTAGCAGTACATACCAGTTCGTTGAATGAATTCTGGGTGAGATAAATGCATGCAAACCAAGCCCATGTTACTCAACATATGGTTCCCCGTGAGGGTACTTCTACTCGATGGATCCCTCCTCCCACTAATGTTGCTAAACTTAAGGTCGATGACGTTGTGTACAGAACATCAAATAGAGGTACGATCAGTGCAATATGCAGGAACATTACTGGTGATTACCAGGGTGCATTGTCTCTAGTGTTTTAGGGAGTCACCGATCCAGCTTCCTTGGAGGCATAGCCTTATCGGAAGCTATGGCGTTAGCAGCAGACCTTGTGCAAAATCCCATCGCATCTGAATGCAAACAAGTGGTGTCTAACAAAGAAGCAGGTGAGGGATATATGGACATACCATTCGACAAATCAAGATGATGACTAGCGAGTTTTAAGATTGCTATTTTATCTTTGAAGAAAGAGCTACGAATATTGAGGTGCATAGCCTCGTTATGCATGCTCTAGGAGTATTAGAACGCCGCCATCTTTGGCTCCTTCATCCTCCTGATCTAAATTGTATTCCCTTAGACATTGTTGATCAATAAAGTGGAGCAAGGTTTAGCCTAAAAAAACATCTGCTGCTATAAACGCGGAAGAGGAGGTCTCGACCATATCACCCTTGGTGAGTCATGGTTGTATTCTATGATTCGTTTAGTAGTTTATGGTAGTGTCTTGGCTGTTTTCACAGCTTTTTAATTTCACATTTCGCTAAAATATAAACATAAATTTTGGAGATTCTAAATCGATCATAAGTAAGACTAGATTCCAAGATCTGGAGATTTTGAATATTACTATCCAAATATAAGCATATGAGAGATGACCCTTTTTCAGATTAAAAAAATTATTGATCTGGTAATGTGATTACAATCAAATTGGAGAAGCTCCCAGATGCACGAAGGTGATGCAATTAAGCCTCCCAACCGCGAATTGCATGTTCGGTCCAGCATGTTGAGCTAAAGTATAAGTGAGTCCATTACACTTTCTCCTCCCCTTTGATAATCCAAATTCGAGAACTAGTCGCAGGAGGAATTTCATCTCATAGAAGGTATGTCCTAGAATAGATATGTCCTCTCTAGTACTCTTTTAAGCCAATGATGACCGATGCATGACACATTTAATGATCACAGCATAAAATCCACACCTTAAGCAAGATGCCCTCGGATCAAGTTAAAGTTTCAGCTTCCTTCACGTTATATGCCTAAATATTCCCATGACGACAATACCCCTCACATTGGGAACTTTAAATAATAATGCAAGTGCTAGAAACTTCTAACTTGTCATAGAAGGATGCATCAATGTTCGTTTTCACCGAGCTCTCAGGCAACCCCTTCCGATATGGCCACTCGGGAAAAGGTGTGAATGAACCTGGGTGAATTGTACATATATACCCCCTTATTTAAACATTCATTTTTACATCTCAATCCGTGCATGTCCTTGGATTGTTACAATGACATCCATGGAGCTGATCACCCGTTTCCCCTCGAGGTCATCTTTGACTCGTCGCACCAGTCCAAGATTCCTTGTAGTGAACCATCGAAAGACATTGGTTTTTTATGCAACAAGCGAGTGATAAAGTTTCTTAATACGAGTTGCAATGATTGATGAAGTACGAAAACTAGACTTTCTGAATTGGAGACTTGGGAGAAGAAGAGAAAAATTAGAGAATTTGACCATCTCCCAAGAAGAGATGTGACAATCTTGAAGGGGAAATTATGTGCCTTGCAAAGGTATCTCTGTAGGATAAAATATATGATAAGATTGCCATAAATTCTGATCGTCCATGATCAACAAAGGCTCCATTGGTTCCTTGCCATTACCAAATATTATATAATTCCTTAAATGACATGAATGCCTCAATAAGAACATCAACTGTCCGATCTCCCAACAGTGGAAGGCACACATCGGTTGGGGAGTCGGGTGGCACAGGGTGGGCGGCGGCGGCTCTGGGGATAGCAAATCATGGCTAGAAGGTTGGGGACAATGGGGGAAATATCTAGTGGTACCATCACTTACTTGATCCCGTGATACCAATTTGAAACAATCAAACTTAAGTGTTCCAAATATATTCAAAAGAAATTGTAAATGTTCACAACACGTATGTTTACAACCCCTAAAAATTTCATATTCAAATTCAAATTATACATTGAGAAACAAAGAAGACAAATTCAACATCAATAATGTCAATAAAGACAAAAACATGAGTAGTGTAAAAAGCTGCACTGTTCACATCTGAATTTGTCTTTTTTGTTTCTATATGTATACTTTGAATTTGGATCTGAAATTTTTATAGGTTGTATACATATTTGTTGTGAACATTCACAAAAAATATTTAAATTTGACTCTTTTGAATTGGTATCCTATGAGCATGAAAGTTGGTAGTATCACCTGGACACAGCTGTTCTGATCCCGAGCTCATGCGAGATCGGATAAACAGTAAAATAAAAAATGTTTTTTTTGAAAAAAATCTGATTTTTTTAATGTCAAACATTGATAAATGTTTTAGTATATCGCAAAGTTTCATTACCGAGTGACATTCGTGTAAAACGTGGCAAAAAAGAAAACAAAATCGATGTACAAAATGATATATTTTGTGCACCTTGAGCCATATAAGGACCAGAGCACACTAGAAAAGACAAATTCGATTTTTTTGCCACGTTTTACGCGAATGTTGCCTCGTGCTGAAACTTTGCAACCAATGAAATCATTTGTCAAAGTTTGACACCAAAAATTTCAGAACTTTTGAATTGTTTTTTATTTTGCTGTTCACCCGAGCTCACATGAGCTCGGGATCAAAACATCACTCTCGGTATCACCTGATATTCACCCGGGGACAATGTCCTGGGTGGTTTTCTTTTTCTTTTCTAGTGTGCTCTTGTCCTTACAGTATAAAAACTGTAAAATACAGATGAATAGTAGTAGCGAGGGGTGGAGCAAACGCTACTACTACTTAGTAGTAACGCGGTTTCAGAAAAGCGCTACGGCTAACATACTTAGCAGTAGCGCGTTCTAACAAGCGCTACTGCTAAAGTCTAGCTGTAGCTGTAGCGCCGTAGCAGTAGCGCCGACCCCCGCGCTACTACTATGCAAACTGCCCGCGCTAAATTGGAGACTTAGGAGAAGAAGAGAAAAACATGAGTAGTGTCAAAAACTGCATTGCTCACATCTAAATTTGTCTGTTTTGTTTCTATTTGTATACTTCGAATTTGGATCTGAAATTTTTACATGTTGTATATATATTTGTTGTGAACATTCACAATTTTTTTTTGAAATATTTAAATTTGACTCTTGAATTGGTATCATGTGAGCATGAAAGTTGGTAGTATCACCTGGACGCAGTTGTTCCGATCCCGAGCTCATGTGATATCGGATAAACAATAAGATAAAGAATTTTTGGAAAAAACTAAATTATTTTAGTCGCCAAAATGTTATTTTTGAAAACATATTAGAGCATCATTTTTTTTGCCACGTTTTACGCGTATGTCACCTCGTGATGAAACTTTGCAACCAATGAAATTAATTGTCAAAGTTCGACACCAAAAATTTCAGATTTTTTGAATTGTTTTTATTTTACTATTCACCCGAGCTCACATGAGCTCGGAATCAGAACATCATTGTCGGTATCACCTGATATTCATCCGGAGACAATGTCATGGGTGGTTTCTTTTTCTTTTCTAGTGTGCTCTGGTCCTTACATGGCGCAAGGTGCACAGATATATCATTCTGTACACCGGTTTTAGAATACTGCTACTCAATATCGCACATCGCAGTGGCTTGGATGGTGGTGGCAAAGATTTCAACTTTTTCATTAAAAAAATTACCAGCGTGGCCGTTCATTTGCCGCCGGCCGCGCGTCGGGATGTGGCTGATGTCAGGCCTTACGTCATTAGTTTCTCGTGGGGAGTGTGTCGAGCAGTATATCTAACATGAAGCCAAGGCCAACAAGCAAATCATTCGCTAGTTTAGCTAATCCCAGAGGTAGATCGGAGATGGCAGCAGCAGCAGCAAGCAGAGAGAAGCGGTGGAGCCTCGCCGGCAAGACGGCCCTCGTCACCGGTGGAACTAAAGGAATCGGGTACGCCCTGCATGCATGTTTCTTTCATGCCGCTAGTTTTGTGACTGATCACACACACACTCGCTCACTTGCGTACCGGCGCGCTCGCAGGTGCGCGATCGTGGAGGAGCTCGCGGGGTTCGGCGTCCGGGTGCACACCTGCTCCCGGAGCGACGCCGACCTGCAGGAGCGCCTGCGTGGCCGCGTCACGGGCTCCGCATGTGACGTCTCCGTGCGCGGCGACAGGGAGAGGCTCGTGGCCACGGCCCGCGCTGAGCTGGGGGGCAAGCTGGACATTCTCGTCAACAACGCCGGCCAGTCCTTCTACGGGGCGGCCACAGAGCGCACGCCCGAGGACTACGCCCGCCTCATGGCCACCAACCTCGAGTCCTGCTTCCACTTCGCCCAACTCGCGCACCCGCTCCTCCTACGCGCGGCGGGCGGCGGCAACGTGGTGAACATCTCCTCCACCTGCGGGCTCATGGCCAACTCGCACATGTCGGTGTACTCGGCGAGCAAGGCGGCCGTGAACCAGCTCACCCGGAGCCTCGCCGTGGAGTGGGCGGGCGACGGCATCCGCGTCAACTGCGTGTCGCCGGGGGGCACCCGGACCGAGCTCGCCAGTAGCAGCGGCATACAGCTTGACCCGGAGACGGCGCAGAAGATGGGGGAGGCCGAGAGCGCGCGCATCCCTTTGGGCCGCATGGGCGAGCCCGAGGAGATCGCGTCGCTCGTCGTGTCCCTGTGCATGCCGGTGGCATCCTACATGACGGGGCAGGTCGTCTGCGTCGACGGTGGCCGCATCATAGCCGCCTAGGCCAAAGCTTGCTCCTTCCTTGGCTGCGCCGGCCGTACACGCCACGCCGGTGTTCCACACGAACTTTATTGTGATCAGATCCCTGGATATTAGTCCATATATCTGTTTATGCTTTCATGTTTTCAAAATTACTCGGTATGTTTTACAGAAGTGCCTGGGTATATGTAACTTGCCTCCTTTTTGGGAAGAGCGCACATTAGGCGCCAGCCAGCCGACCCAAATTCCGGCCGGTCGCATGCTGGCCATTAGATTCGGTAAGCCTCTGCTATATGATCACAGTCATCTCTTCTCCCCCATCCCGTTTGGTCAACGCGTCGGATGAAGAAATCCCCTGCACACGTGCACATCTCTCGCCCCTCCCCGCTGCAAAGGCCATGAGTAGCTCCCCACGAAGCGCACAAGCACCTCGCCGCTCGCCAATGCTTGACGCCGACCCATACCACGGGTGCTCGCCGACGGTTGCAGCACGGCCACCGGGGTTGCAACTCATCGCAATTGTTCTAGCACACGACATCACGGTCGCAGCTTCCGTCGTTGGCCGGTTTAAACATGTCGCGGCGCCGGTCTGACCAGCCGCCGCATGCACCTCGCCATGCTCGCATCTCCTAGTGCGGGATGTTGTAGCAGCCAGGGCCTCAGTCCCAGCAAATTAGGGCGCGGGTTCCAGCAAACTGAATCGCTGATGCCAGCAAAATCAGGTGCCGGTTTCAGCTCATCCCCGTGATAATCCCAACAGCCCACTGCACCAAAATTGGATGCCGTTTCCAGCTCCTCGCCATGCCGGTTCCAGCATGCGGCCGGCATGGTCGTAGCATCACCGTCGCCGGTTCCAGCTTGCGGTGACCGCGGTCGCAACATCCACTTTGTCTGGTTCCAACTCGTGGCGAACACGGTTGCAACATACCAGGGAGCATGGTGGCGCCATGGTAGCGTGGCACCTCGCCGGTTGTAGCACCGTGGCTCGTCGGTTCCAGCATGCCGCTAACTTGGTTGCTACATCCCCGCCGTCAGTTTCCAGCTCGTGGTGACAGCGGTCGCAGCAACGCTGCTAGCTGGTTCCAGCTCGCGGTGGCTGCGGTCACAACATGCCGTCGCTCACCATTCCAGCTTGACAGCCTGTGCTTGTAGCACTCTGGCTCGCGCGTCCCAACTCCTGGTGCGGGCGGTTCCATCACGGCATGTTGCTGGTTCCAGCACAACTCCTTGCTAGTCTGGAGCATGCACCACGGTGTGCCGGCCATCGTGCGCAGTACGTTGACGTTCGCAGCTCCAAAGAACTCTAGGCGGCAGCGGCAGCGCTACGCCCCTGACTAGAAGCAGGTTGGTGTAGGGGGGTCACGCTTGAGAGGTGATGGAAGAGGTGGAGCACATCCATGGCTGTTGAGCGCCGGAGGTAGGTGGGGATGGAACCGAGGAGAAAGGGGGGCTAGGAAGATGGAGCCGAAGACGCGTGAAAGTATAAGGTGAAAAGGGGAATCAGGAGAAAAAGGAGGTTGGGCTGTGGGGGTTGGCCCAGTTACACATGTGGCTGGCACTGCGCGAGCGAGCAACCGACGCAATGGTTTGGTCGGGTGGCTGATTCTAAACGTTTCCCTTTGGGTAGTCCCTTGATGTGGTTCGAAAACTTTATGATGCTTTTACCCCAGCTTCATGTTTTTTCAGCTGCCGTTTACTTTTGAGGCATGTTCCAATTAGGGTGTCTCCAACAGGGTGCATCAAACCATCCGTAAACATTGGATCGTGTTGTGTGGACGTGTCCTCCAACACCGTCCAGCAAACTTCCATGAACCGGTCTGCACGTTCGAATTCCGCCAAACAGGAAATAAAGTTGGCAAAGGTTTGGGGGGAGCCTAGACAGCCGCAACATAGGGCTCCGACATACCCGGCCCACACAATACCCCCTCCTGGAGCCCTTCCCCCCACTTTGTCACCCCCTCTTGCTCTATATCTGCACCCACCAAGAATGCCACTTTGGCTGCCGCCCAATTAATGTGGGACCACCGCTGCTTCACCCACGCCCCTTGTACTTCGCCATCGTTGCACCCCCTGATCCATCCGCAACCCAGGCATCGTCCGTCCCCTTCCGATGTCGTTCATGACAGACATCATGCCCTGCAAATGTTCGACTGAATGCCACTGAGATTTGTTTGAGTTTCTCCTTGTTTAACATGAAGTAAACACGGCAGCGGGGTACTCGGTGAGGGAGGATGCTTTGTGTGTGACGCATGGTTGGCCACAAGTGCGGGGTTTGTAGGCATGAGGAAAATGGGCATGACATTCAAGCAACATGTGTACACATGAGTAAAATGGGCAGCCCAACCGGGAGAACATGCTGCGATGAAGAAAGTCAAGCTCAAGGAGAAAATAAAGCTTGAGATGAAGGGCGCTTTCTAGGTGTATGTTTGATTTGGAATCGATGAATTTTAAAAACTTTTTGAACATCTGGCGCTTTTATTTAGGATTTAAATATATGTTTGAATTGCTATCGGTCAATGATTCGAAGTGAGGATGCATGGCGGGCGTTTGGTTAAGTTTGATACATAGAGTTGGATTGTCGGCTCAACTACCGCTGTCCGCGGACATGTTTGTCCATGTCCGCAGAAGTTTAGGGTGTCTGTTTTGATGGATGGCATTGGAGATGCCCTTACTAGGCTGATAGGTGGTTGTTAGTAGGTAGCTTATGGTATGTGTTGGTATTGTTGCTTCTTGTAAAAGACTTCTCTATATGGTTTCTTAATCAAAATTGAGGGAAACCCCTTTTGCTAAAAAAAACCTGGATATTTTCCTAATCTCCATCCTATGTGTCGGACCTGCTCTTTCAAAACTATATTGATAAGTATTCTACTTGATTAATACACACCGGCTATTACAAAATCATGTGTTTTGGGATGGATACTCTATTTTAGAGGAGCCTTTTGTTTTTATTGAGCAACTACTGCAATAGAGTCCATTTTCAAACCCCCAAAGACTAAATGGGGGATTCCTCGCAAATAGAAACATAACTAGAAAGGTAGGTAATGTCATTTGGGGGGCAAATGATGAAGTTGGGCACCATAAAACTCGAGGAAAGATTTGAAAAAATGGACTTGACATGATAGAAAACCATCTTTCGAGATGAGAGACAAGAGTACCCATTCATCTAAGGCCGGAAGCCCCCTCCCTTTCTCCGGAATGAGCCCATCGGCGATGAGCCGAAGGACCGTCTCCTTTCTCACTGTAGACGGCAACCTATCTCCCTAGATCCAGGCAAGCGGAGGCGCGATGGAAGTAGACGAACCCTTCCTTGTCCTCTTCTTCTTCAACTTCAGCTCGTGAGTTGACGGTGTCCTGGACTAGGGGGTACTAGCCTAGTTGACACACGGTCCATGGGCCAGGCCTACGGCCCACTGATCTCATAAAGGAGGACTCCGGAAGCCTCGAACCTTGGCGTGATGAAGATGGATTCTACCGAAGATTTGGTGTGAGCTCCAAGAATAGTTTCGGCTATGGACTTATATTTCCTTAGCTGGCAACCGACCATGTGTAACCCTAGATACCCCCAGTATCTATATAAGCTGAGGGGTTTAGTCAGTAGTGGGGACCCATTCATTACACACCTTAGGGTTAGAACATACGATCTCATGGTAGATCAAGCTTGTACTCGATACATCATCATCAATACAACCAAAGCAGGACGTAAGGTTTTACCTCTTTGAGAGGGCCCGAACCTGGGTAAATATCGTCCCCTTCGTCCCTTGTTATCCATCAATCCGAGATCCACAGCTCGGCCCCCCTACCTGAGGTCTGCATGTTTAGTACCGACATTGGTGCTTTCATTGAGAGCCATGTTGTTCGATCGAAAAGGATTGATGGCTCGCCTGCAGATCAAATGCGACATTGGCTTCTGCGACATCTTCGTCCCCGGCCAGCTATTCGCTTTTGGTAGTGTTGTGCTGCATGCCGATCCTACCGGTCATCTTGACCGTGTCAAAAACTTTGCCCCGAACCAGGTCATCATGATCGGAAGCTTGGAGTACACTACCGACTCACGCGGCGAGCTCACCCTCTCTGGCTGGATGCCGGATCGGCTGGCGAACTCCCCGGGCACCGTAGCCTTAACCTCGGAGCTGAATCCTGATCCAATCCGCGGAACGGATCTATTACCAGAACCATCTCGAGGCACAGATCTAGCCATCATCAGGTCGGACATGATTTCAATCGCAAACCCGACCACAACCTCGAGGGATCTTGACCTCGAGTCAAACCCGAACTCGGAACCGACAGTAAATCCGGATCCTATATGTCCACTAGTCGACCGAAGTTCAACCTCGGCCGGCCAGGGCTCCGAAGTTGCATCAAGCAACCCACAGAGCGTATTTCAGATCAACCCGGCTTGCAGCCAGGCCATGATCACAGAGGATCTCTCACAAATAAATGAGATACTATACCAGATTCAGAATCTGGCAATCTTGTCCTCGGTTTATAACCAGATCAGATGTAAAGCCGGCACTAGGGAAATTTACGTCCCACCCACCACCCACCTAGTCGCTACCGTCGAGGATTTAATCGATGTACTGGACTACGCCTCAAAGGCAACCGATATGGAGGACGACGCTGGCGACATAGCAGGAACGGCACCGCCCATGGCCATCCCCCCTACAGGCAATTGGGCCGCAACGGCCACCTATGACGTTTATATGGTGGAGACGCCCAAAGATCCCCCCAAGCACCGGCTCCCTCGTAGGCGATCAAAAGGCACTGGCGGGGGCAAGAGCCAAACCAACAACACGCCGACGAACAGGGCAATGGCAAACCGAGGTGCTGTCACTGCAGCCGCGTGAGGTGGAGCGTGTCGACCGAGGCCGGCGCACCGTCGACACGGACGACCCCGTGGCGCCCAGCGAAGCGGTCGGCCGTGTCGCCGACGATCGCCGCGGACACCTTCCGGCAGAACTTGGTCGCCGTGGCCGAGAGGTTCTTGGGCCGCCTCCGCCGCCTCGTCGTCGACACGCAAGAACCCATGGTTGGCACGCACACCTGGATGGATCAAACCAAGAAGCACACACCTCACAGAGTTAGTAGGACAAGGCCGGTGTTTTTCAGGAGACGTCCCTTTGGTCAGCATGCTGAGGGAGGCACGGCTAACTCGCCGGAGACGTCCACCCCCTTCACCCACCATCGTGCGGGGAGGGATGACCATGCAAATCCTTCGTCGCGGAGCTCGGGGAAGGCAGAGGAGCTCGTCAGCGAGCTGGATCTAGGCCGCCATGGCTGGATCTGGTTGGCTCGAATCGCACATGACGCTTTAGGAAGGAGAACGACGACGATGAAGCAAGCTCGTGACAGGAGGCGGCCGGATTTGACCGGGAAACAGCCGCTGGGAGCCTCGTGTGTTGGGTAGGAGGCGGGTGACCTCGGGTCGTCTTTCTCGCCCTCTCGTTGTGCGGCTAGGGAGGAAGAGGAGTGCAGCGGCTTCGCGACCTACGATGGAGAGAAGAGACATGGCTGAGAGGGCGGGGCAAGGGAGGTGAGGAGGCAGGGGTGGCGCCATGGCGGCGCGAGGGGGGCGAGAGGACGAACGCGCGAGGGGGGAGGAGGATGAATGGGAGCACGAAGAGGCAGCAGTCGCCCTCCCTCATCTCATCCAACCACAGGCCAACCAGCGACCAACACGCAACTGGCCGACACGTGAAAAGGCGAAAATGCCCTCGGCGGGGCACAGAATTGACACGCGGTGGCACGAGATCTTTTACCGCGGGAGGTAACTATTCATTTCTACAGGGTCTCCGGTTCGATCCAGCGGCCCAGATCGTGGGCTTGATCCGACGGCCAGAATCGCATCAACAAAACGAGATGGACGACCAGATGTGCCAAATCGCTGAGGAGGCCGGGGTTCTCCTGTGGTTCTTGTTTCTGGATAGAAAAAAAAACTTAACTCACGACCGAGGAACGGCGGTGCAAAGGGCGCGTCACCATCTAGTCTATGTGAAATTAGAGAGATGGATGTGTTGTTGTATATTGGCATATTGCTATATGAGGGGCAACAAGATTGATGAATCTTCAGTGTAGCCTGCATGGCTCCACTCCACATCTTCAGCAGTGCCAACGCATAATGGTGAAACAGTTTGCATTTGAATTCAGTTTTTTTCTTCTGAAACTGCAGATATAGTATTTGGCATCTTTATATCTCTGGATTGTTGTTTGCATTTTAATTCAGTTTTCTTGTAAACTACAGATGTACTTCATATCTCTTGATTATTCTAATTCGGTTTTCTCCAGTACGCCCTGACAGCGCGCGCGTGAGCAGTTCCAGCTTCTAGAACTGGAAGACATCTGGTTACAACAGCAGCAGTAGTGATTAATTACAAGTAGTATGTCATTAACGAGCAGGTTTATTTTTAGTAGTATGACCTGCTCGATTGCTAATCAACACAGTTAACAGAACTGATGGGTGCTCTCAATTCTGATACATCCTACAGCAAAACTATTACCCTTTTGGCAACAGAACCTGTATGTGAACTGCTTGTCTCGGGGAAATGTATAAGAGCAGCTCCAACAGCCGCCCAATACGCGGCGCGTTAAAAAAGCGTTTGCAGTGCGCCGATCACCTGTTTTTGCGCGGCACGGAGAACTGGCTCCAGCGGCCGCTGTAAACTTTAGCGCGCGGAGTAGCTCTAGCAGGCGCTGCAAAAATACTGCGCGCGCTCTCTCACAAACCATATGCACTCCAAACACAATCAAAAAGATCAAACACAAACAAAATAAATCAACAATAAATAGTTCAATTTCGTTATTACAACTCAAACAAATAGTTTATCTTTTAATACAACAAATAGTTCAACAATACAACATCAAACGCACAAATCATGACGCTATTTGTCGGCCATTCCATGCCCACCACTCCTCAATGAAATCCTTCTGAAGGTCAACATGCATTTCGGCACGTCGAATGGCATGATAGGAGGCAACAAAACGGGCCACCCTGTCAGCCCTCTGCCGCACTCGCACGGGATGTCCCAAGAGCTTATAGTGACAGTAGTCTACATCTTGGCCACGCTCATTCTCGATGATCATATTGTGCATGATCACACAAGCATGTATGATGTACCAAAGTATCTTTTGATCTCAAAATCTAGCCGGTCCTCTCACAATACCAAATTGGGCTTGCAAAATCCCAAAAGCTATCTCCACATCTTTTCTAGCCGCCGCCTGAGCATTGTGAAAATCAAGATTTTTCTTACCTTCCGGTTTTTTCAACGGCTTCACAAATGTTTGCCACTTTGGGTAGATGCCATTCGCAAGATAGTAGCCATAGTTGTATATACGGCCATTTGCTACAAACTGCACCGGTGGCACTTCACCATTTGCAATCTTATTCATCAGTGGTGACCGATTAACAACGTTGATGTCATTCAAAGATCCAGGCATTCCAAAAAAAACATGCCAAATTCAAGTCTCTTGATCGGCCACCGCTTCAAGGATTAAAGTGGAACCCTTTTTTTGGCCATGGAATTGGCCATGCCATGCCTTAGGACAATTCTTCCAACTCCAATGCATGCAATCTATTGAGCCAAGCATACCTGTGAAGCCGCGAGCTTTGTTCATCTCCAATAGCCTTGCGGCGTCTTCGGCATTGGGAGATCTCAAATACTCCTGGCCAAACACTTGCACAATTTCGACTGCGAAGTGCTTGACACACATGATGGCTTGACTCTCACCCATGGTCAAGTGATCATCAACTAGATCAGCGGGGATACCGTATGCCAACATACGCAAAGCGGCTGTCACCTTCTGAAAGGTGCTATGCCCGAGCTCTCCGGCGGCATTCCTCCTTTGCTGAAAAAACCGGTCATGGCTCGCTAGTTTCTCTGCAATGCGCCTGAACAACTCGGTGCTCATCCTAAACTGGCGCCGGAAGTACGACTCGGGGTACACGGGAGGATCCGCAAAATAATGCCTGATCAATCTGTTGTGGGCATCGATCATATCCCTCCAAATTTTCTGCCGACCCATAACCGAACCACCGTGCTTCGGTTTTTTATTGATGTGCATAGTTAGGATCATTGCAAGATCCTCCTCCTCTTCAATATCAAATTCTTCTTCGGAAGAATCATATGACGAACTCATCTACAATGTTCAATTTAAACTAGGCTATAAAAACTACAAACAACATGCACCAAATTCATGTAAAAAATGTGAAGTTGAAGCAATACATACCTTGCAAGTGTTTTGTCGAACACCTTGCGGACGCCGAGCGGCAGTGGGCGGCCGGGCGCTGTTCGTCGGAGGAATGCCACGCGCGAGGGGCGGCGGCGACTAGAGGGAGACGGAGGAAGCAGCGGCGGCGCGGGGATAGGCCGGTGAAGCGCCAGAACGGTCGCCGGAAGAAATGGGGTGGCGCGGGCGGCAGCGGCGCCAGCGGCTGGATGGGGGGTAGGTGGAAGTTGCGAGCGGGCGCTCGAGTGTCCAGCGCGCGAGAGCGGGCGCATCAAATAAACGGCGCGCGATGGCATTTCGGCCCGCGCGCTGAACTAGTTATGCCGCACGTGCGGTTTTTGCGTCTTCGCTGGAGCGCCCGGAGCGGTAGCGCGCGCAAAAAACAGTAATTTTTCAGTGCGGCGCTTATATAGCGCGTCTAAAGCGCACAACCCCGTCTGTCTACAGAGTATATATCAGGCTACTTCACCTGTGAACTGCTAGGGCTACGCCGATCTAATAAAGCTCAAGAACTCCATAAAGTCACGCCGGCAGGTCGACGACCGATGGAACCACGGCGCGATGCACGGGTGTCAATGTCGCGGCGAGCCTGAGAGCAGTTCTTGCCCGATGCCCACCAAGTTTCGTTTTTCTTTCAAAAACATCCAGTTTGTAGGTGACAGTTTGTAGAAAGCACTAATCGGTCAGATAAGCACTTGTTGACGCTAAATCTGACTGGTGGGTCCCGTCGTCAGTGCTGACGTGGCACCAAAATCTCACGGTGTTCGGCCTGTACAATAAGCTGCACATAGGACCCACAAGTCAGCCTCTATAGTTCTTCCTTCCCCGTGAGGCCATGAGCGCTGCCATGGGGGAAAACGTGCATCCACATCCGGCCGACGCACCACCGGCTCCAGCCGCCAGCCGTCTCGCGAGCCTCCGCCTCGTCCCTCTTGCTCCAGCGCGCGCCGCTTCCTGAGCTTAGCGACCACCGTGCCATGCGCGCCGGCGCCGCCGCCGGGAAGAAGCCGTCCACCACCGCGCCATGGGCGCTGCCGCTGGGAAGCCATCCACCACCTGTGCCAGCGCGTCGCTGACCCTCGCCTAGCTCGACTCCATTCACGGTGCCGCTCCAGTCAGCCTCCTCCAAGCCGGCCACCTCAAGCCCGAGCGTGCGCTGACACTCGTCCACGCGGCCCCCGGAGCATCCTCAAGAGGCCGCCATGTCCTTCGTCCTCCCCATCTCGCGCTGAAATCGTTCACCGAAGTAATCGGAGCAAAGCGACTCCAGGATGACGCCCTCCTTTCTTCCTCTCCGACCGGACGCCGTCGTTGACAAAATTTTCTGCTGCTGCTGCTTCTCTGATTCCTCCTACCTCGGCGCCGAGCTCTCACATGAGGGCCACCTCCTCTCCCCTACTTTCCCCATTGCCTGCTTCCTCTATTGGTCGCCTCGCGACCTCCCTGGCGCCATGGCCGAGAGCACGGGCTCGAGCTCCGCCCCGCGCCCCGACTGCCCCGTGGGCGCCTCCTCTCTGCTCGGCCGCGCCACCTCACACTAGCTCGCCCAGGACGCATTACTGCACCGCCGGCGGCGGCGTTGTGCTCCTGCCACTGGGCGGCCGGCGGGATGCCTGCTAGGTGTTTGCCCCCCCCCCCCCCCCCCCCAAAACCTGACAATGGGTCAAACGGCTCTAATCGATCGATCAGTGCTTTCGGCAAACTGTCAGCACAAGCCGGTGGGTTTTAGCAACAAAAAAAGAACGAAACATTGTGGTTTTTCCATTTAGGATCCATAATTATGGTGTTTTTTTTGCTATTTACTCATAATTTGGTAACAAACTCTTTCCACGAGGGGCGACTCGGGCGGATCCCACGAGCGTGCCGCCACCCCTTCCTCCTCTGATCTTCCTTTCCTCGCCGCCGCCGAAGGACGCCTCCGGTCTAAGGCCGCGAGGCTGACGGCGGTGGCGGGTTCTCATCCTCCTCGCGCGACTAATGGCGGCGGGGGCCCCATCCCTCTCGCGTTGCGGGATCTCCGGCTGGAGCTCCATGGCGGCCCTGGACGGCATGGTTCTTACGGCGGAGATGGGCGCCAGGGCGGCAACCCCGGATTTTTCCGGCGACCATGAATGCCGTTGTGGCTGCGAGGACGGCATGGGGTCTGGTTCGTTGGGCTCGGTGCGGCTCAACTACTCATCTCCGTGTGGTGCGGGTGGTGGCGGTGGTGCCCGCTGAGATCTCCGGCCTGTTGTTGGGAGCCGGCGGGTGGCGCGGTCCTTTGGTTCTTTTTGCTGTAAGATGGTGTTCTGTCGGTTGCCGACCCTCATGGATCTGGCCATTGATGAGTTTCGGAATGCTCCGCTGGATATCTTCATTGGGTGCTTGACGCCTGTAGATTTCTTGATCGGATGGGATTCGGTCGTGTGCGCCCCTATTTCAGCCCAAGGGGCTTCAGGAGGGTGTGACGTGAAGTTTCGTTGTCTGTTGACAGTATGGGACACGTCGGTATTTCGATTTCCATGGTGAAGACAGTGACAGAGAACGTCATGGTGGCTGAGGTATGAGGTCTTGTAATAGCGGATCGAGTCTTCGCGGCGATGAGGACTTTGCTTGGTGATTCGTGACTCGTGGCAGCGGCATCGACAAGTGGGGGCGGCAACACAGGCGGAGTACAGAGTCTTAGCTTTCGGGGTGAAAGCCGAAGGTCTGGCCTTAATTGGTTGTGTTTGGCGGTGACCTTGTTGAAGGCATTGTTTTGAGAGCGCGGATCTTCTCCAGGGTGAAAACCTAAGATCTAGGATCGGGCGATGACGGTGCTTCTGCACTGTTTCCTTCTTGGAGGCGTCGTTTTTGGAGAATTAGGACTTCGGGTGTTGTCTAGGTGGTGGTTCGTGCTGCAGCTACGAGGAATTGATCACTGTTGCGGGATCATTTTCTTCTTCTTCTTCTTATTTTTTTTTGGCTGTGTGCATTCGTAATGTCTTTATGATATTGCGTTGTTGCAGAGACCGGGTGTAATTGATATCTTCGTGATATTAATATATTCTCTTCATCGAAAACAAACAAGATAGCAAAAAATAATGCATAGCAAAAAATAAATAAATAAATAGCTCGTGCTGACAACAACAACTGCACAACAAGATAGCAAATTCATTCGTGCTGACAACAACAACTGCAGAACAAGATAGTAAATTCATTCGTGCTGACAACAACAACGTAATGCATAGTTTTATGTGAATTGCAGTTGGACGAACGAGAAAAGACTAGACAGCTCTGCTCACAATTGACTAGTAAAGCGAAAAATAAGGTGAACACTATCTAATTCGATCTGCCACATCTCAAAATCAGAAGCACGCAGGTGGCAGACTAACTGACAGGGATCCTTTCTAGTAGTATACTTGAGGTCAAAAGGGTCAGCAAACCCAAAATCATAAGCTATTTCGTGGCAGTAAGCTGGACATCCCACGTGGTCGTGTGGGCTCTTGAAGAGCTCTAGTTTGCAAGCTTCACTCGTCCATTTTGCACCGATAAGAGGCTTCAGCTTGACATTCACATCATCACCCAAAGAGAAACACTCGCTGGCCAGCACAACCACCATCTGCTCCAGCACCCGACCCCTCTCCGCGATGAACTTGAGGAAAGCAATCTTGCTTCTCGACCCTCGGAACTCGTAGAAGAACACCTTCTTCATACTCTGCACCATACATTTGATGGGGCCGTCCTCCTGCCAGAACTTGAGATTAAGAGCATCTACGGCCGGACGCCCCAAATCCTCCTCAAACGGTCCCCTCAAATGGCCGGGCTGATCAGTCGTAAAATTTTGACCCAGACAGCCCCTCAAACGGCCCTCAAACGCCCGGGCTGACCGACACCCCTCATATCCAGCCCAAATATGGGGCGGATATGGGACGGTCCGGGCACGCCCGGGCGCTTGTGCCCGGGCGCGTCCGTCTGACAAGCCCAATCCACCACCGAGACATATATCCTATCCGATGAACAATAGACCTCACTCCACTCTACTATCTCCGTCCTCTCCTCTTCCCAATCCGTCCTCTCCTCTTCCGGATCCGTCCTCTTCTCTTCCCACTCCGATCCATGGCCGACGGCCGCAACGGCTCCGGCTTCAACAACGACGAGAGCGACGCCGATGCGGTCGCTCTCCGCATTGCTCTGCGCCGCTCCCGTCTAGATCAGGGCGGCAACAGCGGTGGGAGCTCACGGAGCGACTCGCCGTCCCCCTTCGCCCGACGTCGCAGTGTGGGCGACGTTGTCGGGCCCTCCCGTCCGGCGCGCAGCACCGGTCGGAATGCCGCCTCGGCCGTACTCCAGGTACGCCGCCCCTCCACCACCCCGTCCATTCAACCTCCAGAGAGGGTCCACGGGCACCGTTGGGTGCTTGTGCCCTCGCCGGTGCCGGGTCGGGCGAGGACACCGGAGTTGGAGGCGCGGACAGCTCGGCGCGAACGGCAACGCGCGAGGGAGGCTATGGCGGACGCGTCATCGACTTGCGCGCGCGCCGTTCGATCCCGAGGACGCGCTCATAGCGTCCGTCCTCCGACGGTCCCTGACAACGGCGGAGACGGATGCGCGGCGGCTGCGGCGAAAGAACACCAAAGCGCTCCGGCTCGCTATCGAGCTGTCGGAGCGCAAGGCGCCGGCGAAGGCGACTAAGGTGGCGAAGGCGAGGAGGCACGCCCAGGAGCAGGAACGCTTGCTCCGGAGGCTCGCCGGGGAGCACATGGAGCTGTCGGACGACTCCGAGGACGGATCAACCTCCTCCTCCGACGAGGACGACCCTCCGGCGGCCGACGCCTACACCGAACGCCAAAGTAGCACCGCGGACCGCAAGGGGAAGGGGGTGGCGAGGAAATCGTGATTTTCTCCGCCCTTCTTTGTTTAATTAAGTTTTTTATCGTATATTTATAGTACTGTCCGATTAAGATTGCATGTTTGGGTTGTCCGATGATCATTTATGCTACAATTTGCTCGATTTAATTAGATTTGCTGCTAGTCCGAAGATCTACGTACGTTCGTTTTCATACGTGCATGTCTTGCATGGATATAAGATGCCGGATTTGAGATACACGGGTGCGGACGTAGCAAAATGAGCAGTGCCCGGCCAGGCGGCGCGTCAGCGGGTGTTTGAGGGTCCGGATTTGCCAACTGCCGCTGTAGATGCTTTAACCTTGCCAGTGGACTCTTCAGGTATGGGCGGGACTGCAAATAAAATCAATCAGCGCACACATAGTTCAGGGACCTTATCTATGAGAAGATATCATGCAGCAGCAGGCCAGCAATCGCATAATTAATCAGATTCACAGTTCTGACCATGCTAGATATACAATCAGTTCTGCAGGCCATGCTAGATATACAATCAGTTCTGCATACCATGCTAGATAACATAGCCGCTTGCAGCAAGTGTATTTAGTTAACCAATTTTACCTGAACATGGAGCGTCTCCAAGTTAGGAAAGCATCTGAGGAAGCCAGGCACTTTCTCAGCATTGCGGAGGCCGAATTGCAGCTCTATGGCCAAAATCTGGACACTAGGGACAATGCTGTCCTTTGTTCCAGCCTGCAATGCACCCAAGGACAGATAAACTAATTGGGATCATAGATTGGGAGTATGATTAATTGACGCAGCGCTACACATTCAAATCAAATTAGGGTGTAATGTACCCCGATGACAGTGTTGGCAATCCACAACTCTTGCTCTCCTAGGTGAAGGTATCCCAGCACACGCAGGTTGGGTGCACGGCCAATCTTGACACTGGAAGAGCGGTTCCTGATGGAGCGCCTACTGTTGGTCGTGAGCTCGCCCGTGGGAACAGTTTCCCACTGGAAGAGCCTCTCTCCGTCGAGGGGCGTCCACCAATCCAATACGGTAAAGGCCAACTGAAGACACCGCAGGCTGTTGCTGACGAGACGGAGCCGCACTCCGCCCTGGCTCCACATGACGACGAGGAACTCCAGGACGGGGCTTCTTTCGAGCATGAAGGCCAGATCACGGTCCTCCATGACTGTCATGCAGAGGCCGAGCTCCCGGAGGTTGGGGAATCTGGCGCCGCGCGGCACCACGGCGGTGTCCGGGAGCCTCCACACGCCGAGATAGAGGCGGGTGAGGGAGGCGCAGCTGAAGATCATGGCGGGGAGGCGCAGGTCTGTCGGCCAAGGGCGGTTGACAAACACGAGCTCCTGGACCCCCTTGGCGACGAGGATGTCGAGCCAGCGCGCCATCTCGCCCCGGTGCTCCTCCATTATGGTCCGGGTGAGGTGAACGCAGCGGATGTTGGAACCAAAGATCGACAAACAATCACAAGAATATGAGGGGACGAATTTTGCCTGGCGACGAACACCCTCGGCTACGGACGCCCACCCCGGCGACGAACGTCAGGGCCTTTTTTTTTCTCTCTGTATTCACTTCGCTCAATAAACAAGACGCAATACATCGGCTTATATAGCCCAGCACACACAGGGCCGGCCGCCACACTCGGCCATGCACGCACATAGCACCCACTAACCAACCGCTACATGCACGTCCATATCCAGCTGATGCATGCACGCACTAACAGCCCACTAGCCAACTAACTAGCCTACGCATGCGCATATACGCACGCCTCGCTACTCGCTCGCCCAGGCCGCACACACGACGCCCTGACGTGGTTTATTCCAACATACAGGCCCCGGGTGCGCCGAGAGGACGCGGGACACCGCGGCGGTGACGGCGCGGGGAGAGGGGGCGCCGATGAAGAACTGCTCAGCCTCCCCGCCCTCCGGAAGCAGGTGGCCGTCGACAAGAGTGAGGGGCGCCGAACGCCAGAGTCGGCGCCAGTGTTAGGCGAGGGCGGCGGTGCGCGCGGCATCCTTGGCGGGAAGGCGGAGATGATGTCGACGAGGAGCGCATCGGGGAGGTGGCTGATGCGGTCGACGATGTCGGGGACCCACGAATCTCCGGCCGGTGAGATTGTGGCTGCGGGGGAGACGGGCGGGTCCGGGAGGTAGTCGTACACGAAGAGGAGCATCAGGTTGAAGGCGACGTCCAGCATCTCAGGGTCCTCGTCGTTGCGCTCGTAGCTGGCCCGCATATCGCTCCTAGAGACGCTCCCGCGGGCGCCGATGATCACTCTCGGGTCCATCTCCATGGCCACCGGTGGGTGGGGAAGGAGGTGACGGCGAGGGTTTGGCTTGGGAAGCAATGGGGAATGGAGACGATGTTTTTCTCTAGAGGGTTGACAAAAAAACTATCACATTTGAGGTTACCGTCCCACTGAACTACCACATTCAAAAAATGACCGAAAACTATAAAAAATTTCTGTTATTAAAACTATAATTTTTTTAAAAAATGACAAGTTTAAACGACTTAAAAGCGTTTGTGACAAATGGGTCCCACCCGTCAGGGCTAATGGGGAGGCAAAGTCAACTCCGTTTGTTTTGACTATCAAGTTGACCGATATGACAAGTGAGGCCCACACGTCATCATCAACCCCCCTCCTCCTCCTCTGTCTCTCTCGATCATTTCAACAAGCACCTTCTGTGCGTCTAAGGGAAGGAGGCGACGGCAAGGTCCGGAAGGAGGCGACATCGAGGTCCTTCTCGCCACCACGGCGAGGTCGCGTTGGAGGTGGCGAGTGTGCTCACCTTGCCGCCTCCCGCTCCTCCCCCGACCACGACGACGACGGCGTCCACGGTGCTACTCCGGCGCCGCCTCTCGCTCCTCCCCCGACCACCACGACGACGACATATCTCTCACCCATCCCATGGCTTCTCCTTGGTCCGAGCTCCCACATGAGCTCCTGGGGCTCTTCGTCGCCCGCCTCCCGCTCCTCCGTCCAGGTGCAGCCGGCGCGCGCGGCCACGGCGCCGGCCGCCTCCGAGCTCGCGCGCCTCGTCGAGGAGTTGCAGGAGCGCGAGTCCCGCCTGCGCACCAAGGTGTGTCGCCCGCCTCCCGCTCCTCCGTGCAGGTGCAGCCGGGGCGCGCGGCCACAGCGCCGGACGCTGCCGAGCTTGCACGCCTCGTCGAGGAGCTGCAGGAGCGCCAGCCCCGCCTGCGCACCGAGTTGTCGTCCGTGTCAGTGCGCGAGGCAAAGGCCCGACGGGTGGTTGCCGACGACGGCGCAGGCGAGCACCACGCCCGCGTACACCTCCACGCCGCCGCTCCAGAGCACCACCCGCACCACCAAGTCGGCCGGCCACGTGGGCCCGGTGCTCACACTCAGCTCCACCGACGCCGCGTACACGTCCGGTGCATGACCAGGGGCGGAGCCAGGATTTAGGCATCAGGGAGGCGAAAGAGATAAGGATAGTACATGCAAATTTTTTTCTTGAATACACACCTAAATGTGTGCTGCTTTATATTAGATTAGAAGAATTTTTTGAGAATAAAGTGTCATAATGTATCACACTGACTTATCAAAACATAATAATACATTTTTGGCAATTCACTGAAGGGCTTTCTTTCTACAGGATTAAATTTAGGTCTACAACTAGCAAGATCATCGAACAATAAGATAATCTCATCCGAGTGAACTTTGGAGCTATTTATTTTTCAGTGAAACAAATATCATAAATTCACGAATGCAGTCAGCCCTGCTTCCATTGAAATAGAAGGACAGGGTGCAGACATCGTTCAATAAAAACGAAAATGCCAAAAGGCAGCCTGAGGAGGAAACAACAGCTAAGATGTATACAAGCAAATATCATAAATCATCTCCCATATGACTGAAAAACACATCTAGTAATTTGTACTACTTAATCAATAGTCTGAGATGCAATCGCAAGAGAGCCAGTTAATTAACTATGCCATACCTTTATACTTCAGCGTTTGTGATAGGATAATCGCCGGGGATTAGCCTTCAGCGTTTGCGGACTAGATCATCGCCGCCGCAGGATCTGCAAAGGTAGAGACGGGGGCTTGCTGGCTAGCACGGCGCCGCGGCGGTGTCGTCCGTCGATCGGCTAGGGCGGCTAGCAGAAAATGGTGATCGATCTGGATTCTGAACGACTTGGAAGACAGGAAAGCTGGGGCAAAATTCTCCACGGTGGCCTAAAGATGAGACATGGGCTGTTTGGGCTTGGGTACGTACACGCAGCGCCACAATACTAGTTGAACGGTACTTACCCCTCAAAAAAAAAAGTTGAACGGTACTTAAGGAATAAATCTACGGCCATCAGTACTACGATCTGTATTAGTATCTGCCCCGATTCATTGAGGGGGGCCGATCGTTGGGGGGGCTCTAGCCACGACTCCGCGCCGCCCTGTCCCCGGTCAGCTGCAGCTCTTTGTTTTTCTTCCTTCGGAGGGCGCGCGGGATGTACGTGGCATCCCCACCTGCTCCTCCCAATCAACACGGGAGCAGCTGGATGAGCATGCTCGCGTCCGTCGTAGGCTGGATGAGCAATTTTTTTTTTTTTAAAGGATATAAGGTGTTTGTTGAAATGTCAAAGAGAGAGAGGAGGAAAAAGAAGGTTGGTGTGGGCCCCACTTGTCATGACGGTCAACATCAATAGTCAAAACAAACGGAGTTGACTTTGCCGCCACGTCAGCCCTGACGGGTAGGTCCCGTTTGTCATAGTCGCGTTTAAATTGTCTAAACTGGCCATTTTTCAAAAGTGGTAATTTTTAGTAACAAAATTAGAAATTTTTGGTAGTTTTCGGTCACTTTTTTGAATGTGGTAGTTCAGTGGGACGGCAACTCCAAATGTGGTAGTTTTTTGTCAAACACTCTTTTCTCTAGGAGGGGGCCAAATTTCGGAAGGGGAGGGATCCAAATCAGCTGACCGAATCTAAAATATGATCGGTCGCCTCGCGCTCGGGGCTCCTTATCTCTTCCACGAGAGACCGCATCCACCCATTCTTCTTCTCTAAGCTGAAACACTCTCACGGCAATGCTGTGTGACGCCCCCGGCTTAATCGTGCACTAACCATACACGCAAATGCGCACGATCAAGCCTAAGGACTCACTTGAAGATATCACAACACAACTCTAAAATATAAATAAAATCATACAAGCTTAATATTACAAGCCAGGGCCTCGAGAGCTCGAATACATAGCTCGATGGCATACAAGCGTCAGCGGAAGCATTAGATATCTGGGTACATATATATTACAGAAAGAGAGAGAAGCCTTTAGAAGGCGGGGAAAGTAAAATACTACGATCGAAAGGCGCAGGCCTCCTGCCTGGGACCCTCCAATTCTACTCCTGGCCGCCGGCAAGCTCGTAGTAGTAGCCACCCTCGGGGTAGTAGAAGTAGTCGTCGGCGAGGGTAGCGGTCTCAGGTGCTCCGTCATCTGGACTCGACCAACTGATATGGGGAGAAAAGGAAAGCAAAGCAACCGTGAGTACTGCGAAGTACTCAGCAAGCAAGGATCTACACTACATATGCAACATTATCAAAAAGGAGGCTGTATATGTGGACTGGGCTGCAGAAATGCCAGAATAGAGAGAAGGCCTAGTCCTATCGAAGACTAGCATCTTCAGCATCTTCAAGCATCTTCGAGCGTCTTGCAGCAAATAGATGAGTACAGAGCAGCATAGTATAAAGTAGTAGTGGTAGTAGAAATCAACAGTCTCGCCCAGAGATCCTTCCTCGACTCCCTGCGAGAAAGCGATCCCGGAGCCACATTTCCAGGTATCATCTCAAGTTCTAGTTGTACCGATCGGGATACAACTCCGAGTGTCCTTTACCGTAGGACCGGCTATCGATAGATGTGTTCTTCCCTGCAGGGGTGCACCAACTTACCCACCACGCTTGATTAACTCCGGCCGGACACACTTTTCTGGGTCATGCCCGGCCTCGGCCAAACGACACACCGCAACCCTACCTACAGCTCAGCAGAGAGGTCCCCGCCGGTCTACCTCCTAAGCGCAAGGGGGTCTTGGGCCGTCGCCCCTCGCCCTTCGGGTCGTTGTGTGCAGGGTGGATACCAGCACCGCCTCGGAAGGCCGGTATGATCCGACCGTGCCACAATGCTGAACTGGACGTCTGGCAGAGCTTTCGGCTGATGTTACGATGCAGAACGCCCATACTATGCCCACGTGATGGTTAGTGCTATCCGACCAGAGGCCGGCTCAGATCATATATCCAAATCATAGTGTCCTAGTGGCTTGCGGTAACGAGCAAAGACTCACGAAAGATGTGACCCCGTCGCCCCGTCTCGAGGACTTGCTGCAAGGGCTAAGAATGCCCGGCCGCGCCTCGTGGAATATCTCACGGGTAACTATCCATCACTCGCGGGTACCCCTCAGGGTCGACCCGCCTTCTCAAGTATCAGTATCATCAGTTATATAAGGCATCCGTGTGGTCACCGTATCAAGGGGAATCCGAGGCATCACCCTCGTTGGACTCCCACCTGATGTAACATCAAGATGGACGTAGGAGGCATCACCCTCAAGGTCCACACGTGAGGTGTTGCGCGGCTTTGTCAGTATCGGGGGTGGTGTAGGAGGAATCACCCTCGCTTACCACGACCGGTTAACTAACCTACAAGGTTATCATCAGAAGTGCTGTCGAGGTATCACCCTCGACACTCGATAGTAACCCAGTAGTGTCGAGCGACAAAGGGAAAAGTGAGGTGCGGTGCGGGGTATGATCTTCGATCCCGTTGAACGGTTCTTCTGAAACTCCAGCGGGGCAGTCGGGATAAAGTGGGGGTCACTAATGGGGCTCTACCCAGTCTATTCTAAACAGTTTAGGATAGTAGGCAGTTATCAACAGTAGGCTACAAATAGGCTAATGCAGCATATATAGGAAAAGCAGTAACGTAGCAAATTCTAATGCAAGCAGGAGAATTAGAATAGGCGATATCGAGATGATCAAGGGGGGGGGGGGGCTTGCCTGGTTGCTCGGCGGCAAAGGCAAGGTCGACAGTAATGTAGCCAATCACCAGAGTTGCGTCGTTATCGGAGTCTACGTCTGTACCGGAATCTAACGAGAGAGAAGAGGGGGAAGAACAGTAAATACAAAGCAACATATGCATGAAAATACGATACGCGATGCTAGAGGTGGTCTATCGTAGTGCTAACGACACCGGTGAAGGAGGGGAACATCCGTGAATGTTTTCCCGGTTCCGGACGTCTGTCAGACAGACGAACCGGTGGGAACGGTTTCATGTTCAGGTAGTTAGAGGCATGTGACAGGTAAACGGAGAGCGTATTCGGATTTGTCTCGTCGTTCTGATCAACTTTCATGTAGAAAACTTTTTCATCCGAGCTACGGATTATTTTCTATGATTTTTCAAAGTTTAAATGATTTTCTGGATTTTACTGATTTATTTTTATTTCGAAAATGCCAGGTAATTTGCTGGGTGCACCCGGTGCAGTGCACCAGAGATGCAATAAAGAGGCTGACGGTGGGCCCAGTCAACTGCACAGTCAGCAGTTGACTGGGTCAATGTTGACTGGTCAAATGTCCCAGGGGACCCACATGTCATAGGCACTGGGTTAATCTAAACGTTTTAATTAGACTAATTAAGTAGGTGGGGTCTACTGTCAGTGTAACAGAGTACTGTTAGAGCCAACCTAATGATCTACAGTGAATGGGGCCCACATATCAGTGTAATACTTTAACTGAAGGGTTATTTAGCGTGGGGCCCGGCTGTCAGTGCCTTTTAGTGTCAGCGGGTTAGTGCTAACTAATGCTTAGGCCCATAGCTAATGGCCGGGGCCTACTGGTTTAACCAGCGCACGCCGGCGGCGGCCTACAGGAGCGGCGGCAGAACGCCGGCGGCCTACTCCAGCAGCGGGACGGCACGCGGAGGGGTTCAATCGGACGAGCGGAGCACGCTGAGTCGAGCAGCAGCATCGACCCAAGTAGGGGTGCGCGGAAAAGAGCTCTACACCGGCGACGGGCGACGGCCGGAGCTACGCGACGGCAAGCGCAAACTAAAGCTTGAAATCGAGCTTAAAATAGAGGGGGCTCGTTGCGGTTGCTCACATAGGAGCTCAAGAAGGCTCGCCGGGGACTCGTAGCGGAGTGGAGCAGCGGATCGGTGGCGGCGTGCGACGACTGCCATCGGGGAAGACGGGTTGGTGGCGAGGCTCCAGGGCGTCCCGGGGCTCGTCCTGGCTGCGGGAGGACGAGAGCGACGAGGGCGAGCTTCCTGGCGCGGTTCTGGGCGTCGGGGAGGCGGCTGGCCACGGGCACGATGAGGTAGCGGAGGCGCTCGGATGTGTGAGGAGAGGAGGGGAGAGGAGTGGCGCGAGCGAGGAAGAGAGGGGTGGGGAGGAACTGGGGATAGGGTTCGATCCAGGGGCTCGGCCTCGACCTTATCCGCCTCGGGGACTCGTTGGATGCTCGACAGCGAGCTCCATCGCCGGCGCAGCGAGCGCGGCGTCGACACGGGCGCGGAAGTAGGAGAGAAGGAAGACGACAAGAAGGGGATGGGCTGGGCCGGCTCGGCTGCTGTGGCGTAGTGGGCCAAAGCACAGGGGCCCTTTCCCTATTCATTTTTCTGTCAACAGGGAGAAGCCATGGTTTGCAATTAGTTGAGCTATCAAATGAATTTTATTGGCTGTGGAATTTTGCACAGAAATAAAGGTTAATATTGTGGTGCTGCACAAAAAGTTTGAAACCATTTAGAAAAGGCTAGGCATTTTTTTTAGAAATTGTAAAGGACATAATAAATGCTGCTGGACCTCCAACTTAGAGTCCAGGGGCATTTTGGGAATTTTGGTGAGGTTGGTTTCAATTTTATAACTGACTTGGGATTATTTCCAACATAGTGAACTATTTTGCAGAAATTTTGGTGCAACTTTATTTTTCACTTGCAAATGACTTTGAATTCAAAAGGAGTTTGAAAGGGAATATGGTCATCACTGTGATCATTACTCACTAAGCAAGTGGCTTAGCCTTTAGTGAAATGATCACTGTGGTTCCTTGCAGAGGGGTGTTACAATTCTCCTCCACTACAAGAAATCTCGTCCCGAGATTTAAGTAGGAAAGTAAAGAGTAACTTCAGGAGAACTGACCCTTGCAAGATCGATTATCTGGTGGACAACTCGGGGAATGCGTCAGGAGCTATCTCTCGAGTTGAATCTTAAGAAAACATCGAGAGCAAAGTATGAAGGTACGAAAAGAAGTATCAGGCGAATGGACATTTGATCGATATCTAACGAAGTGTGAACGGGGGTTCAGGGTATCGGGAGTAGATCATCTCTCGAGGGGTGTCTCGGGATAACACACAAAGTCAAGGGCAAAGGATGTTTCAGAATCAAGGATGTTACAGTAGAGTCAGGTTCCGATCCTGTGGAACTGTGGAGGGGTGTCGATCAAAGTAGGGAGAATGGTGACATCTTTTCGGTTACGACAACAAGGTATGTCAGAGGAAAGTCTGTCACTATGTCGGCAACAATGTCGGTTCCAAGGGCGAGGGACGAAGAGAACCATTTTCCTGCTCGTTAAACGAGGCGGACCAATAGGCAAAGTTCTCGTCCATCGGTGGTTACCGGAATGTCATCAACGATAGTAACAGGATCTCACGGTCAGAGCTGTTGACCGAGGTGTTTTTCATAAGCAAGGAATTATTTCTGCTTATATCATATAGATCACAGGAAAGGTTAAACAAAACAATGGAAAGGAAAATGATTATCAGACTAATCAGATCAAAGACAAGAAAATCGCACTGAATCCAGCTCTCCGGGTAGACGGGATTTACGAGATCCTAAGTGTCGGTGTTAGTAATTTATTAAACCCGAATAGAAGAGATATTAGAGTCCCAGAGTAAAGGTTGAGGAGTAAAAGATACTAATACCACCCAGTTGGCGACGTGGTCCCGTAAGCCACACAGCCAAGTTAGTAAAACAGTTTTCGACCACTAGACTCAACTTCGGCCAAGGAGTTGGAAAGGGGGGTTCCTACAGGCAGTCGGCTCTGATACCAACCTGTGACGCCCCCGGCTTAATCGTGCACTAACCATACACGCAAATGCGCACGATCAAGCCTAAGGACTCACTTGAAGATATCACAACACAACTCTAAAATATAAATAAAGTCATACAAGCTTAATATTACAAGCCAGGGCCTCGAGGGCTCGAATACATAGCTCGATGGCATACAAGCGTCAGCGGAAGCATTAGATATCTGGGTACAGATATATTACAGAAAGAGAGAGAAGCCTTTAGAAGGCGGGGAAAGTAAAATACTACGATCGAAAGGCGTAGGCCTCCTGCCTGGGACCCTCCAATTCTACTCCTGGCCGCCGGCAAGCTCGTAGTAGTAGCCACCCTCGGGGTAGTAGAAGTAGTCGTCGGCGAGGGTAGCGGTCTCAGGGGCTCCGTCATCTGGACTCGACCAACTGATATGGGGAGAAAAGGAAAGCAAAGCAACCGTGAGTACTGCGAAGTACTCAGCAAGCAAGGATCTACACTACATATGCAACATTATCAAAAAGGAGGCTGTATATGTGGACTGGGCTGCAGAAATGCCAGAATAGAGAGAAGGCCTAGTCCTATCGAAGACTAGCATCTTCAGCATCTTCAAGCATCTTCGAGCGTCTTGCAGCAAATAGATGAGTACAGAGCAGCATAGTATAAAGTAGTAGTGGTAGTAGCAATCAACAGTCTCGCCCAGAGATCCTTCCTCGACTCCCTGCGAGAAAGCGATCCCGGAGCCACATTTCCAGGTATCATCTCAAGTTCTAGTTGTACCGTTCGGGATACAACTCCGAGTGTCCTTTACCGTAGGACCGGCTATCGATAGATGTGTTCTTCCCTGCAGGGGTGCACCAACTTACCCACCACGATCGATTAACTCCGGCCGGACACACTTTTCTGGGTCATGCCCGGCCTCGGCCAAACGACACACCGCAACCCTACCTACAGCTCAGCAGAGAGGTCCCCGTCGGTCTACCTCCTAAGCGCAAGGGGGTCTTGGGCCATCGCCCCTCGCCCTCCGGGTCGTTGTGTGCAGGGTGGATACCAGCACCGCCTCGGAAGGCCGGTACGATCCGACCGTGCCACAATGCTGAACTGGACGTCTGGCAGAGCTTTCGGCTGATGTTACGATGCAGAATGCCCATACTATGCCCACGTGATGGTTAGTGCTATCCGACCAGAGGCCGGCTCAGATCATATATCCAAATCATAGTGTCCTAGTGGCTTGCGGTAACGAGCAGAGACTCACGAAAGATGTGACCCCGTCGCCCCGTCTCGAGGACTTGCTGCAAGGGCTAAGAATGCCCGGCCGCGCCTCATGGAATATCTCACGGGTAACTATCCATCACTCGCGGGTACCCCTCAGGGTCGACCCGCCTTCTCAAGTATCAGTATCATCAGTTATATAAGGCATCCGTGTGGTCACCGTATCAAGGGGAATCCGAGGCATCACCCTCGTTGGACTCCCACCTGATGTAACATCAAGATGGACGTAGGAGGCATCACCCTCGAGGTCCACACGTGAGGTGTTGCGCGGCTTTGTCAGTATCGGGGGTGGTGTAGGAGGAATCACCCTCGCTTACCACGACCGGTTAACTAACCTACAAGGTTATCATCAGAAGTGCTGTCGAGGTATCACCCTCGACACTCGATAGTAACCCAGTAGTGTCGAGCGACAAAGGGAAAAGTGAGGTGCGGTGCGGGGTCTGATCTTCGATCCCGTTGAACGGTTCTTCTGAAACTCCAGCGGGGCAGTCGGGATAAAGTGGGGGTCACTAATGGGGCTCTACCCAGTCTATTCTAAACAGTTTAGGATAGTAGGCAGTTATCAACAGTAGGCTACAATAAATAGGCTATGCAGCAGATATAGGAAAAGCAGTAACAGTAGCACAATTCTAATGCAAGCAGGAGAATTAGAATAGGCGATATCGAGATGATCAAAGGGGGGGGGGCTTGCCTGGTTGCTCGGCGGCAAAGGCAAGGTCGACAGTAATGTAGCCAATCACCAGAGCTGCGTCGTTATCGGAGTCTACGTCTGTACCGGAATCTAACGAGAGAGAAGAGGGGGAAGAACAGTAAATACAAAGCAACATATGCATGAAAATACGATACGCGATGCTAGAGGTGGTCTATCGTAGTGCTACACGACACCGGTGAAGGAGGGGAACATCCGTGAATGTTTTCCCGGTTCCGGACGTCTGTCAGACAGACGAACCGGTGGGAACGGTTTCATGTTCAGGTAGTTAGAGGCATGTGACAGGTAAACGGAGAGTGTATTAGGATTCGCCTCGTCGTTCTGATCAACTTTCATGTAGAAAACTTTTTCATCCGAGCTACGGATTATTTTCTATGATTTTTCAAAGTTTAAATGATTTTCTGGATTTTACTGATTTATTTTTATTTCGAAAATGCCAGGTAATTTGATGGGTGCACCCGGTGTAGTGCACCAGAGATGCAATAAAGAGGCTGACGGTGGGCCCAGTCAACTGCACAGTCAGCAGTTGACTGGGTCAATGTTGACTGGTCAAATGTCCCAGGGGACCCACATGTCATAGGCACTGGGTTAATCTAAACGTTTTAATTAGACTAATTAAGTAGGTGGGGTCTACTGTCAGTGTAACAGAGCACTGTTAGAGCTAACCAAATGATCTACAGTGAATGGGGCCCACATATCAGTGTAATACTTTAACTGATGGGTTATTTAGCGTGGGGCCCGGCTGTCAGTGCCTGTTAGTGTCAGCGGGTTAGTGCTAACTAATGCTTAGGCCCATAGCTAATGGCCGGGGCCTACTGGTTTAACCAGCGCACGCCGGCGGCGGCCTACAGGAGCGGCGGCAGAACGCCGGCGGCCTACTCCGGCAGCGGGACGGCACGCGGAGGGGTTCAATCGGACGAGCAGAGCACGCTGAGTCGAGCAGCAGCATCGACCCAAGTAGGGGTGCGCGGAAAAGAGCTCTACACCGGCGACGGGCGACGGCCGGAGCTACGCGACGGCAAGCGCAAACTAAAGCTTGAAATCGAGCTTAAAATAGAGGGGGCTCATTGCGGTTGCTCACATAGGAGCTCAAGAAGGCTCGCCGGGGACTCGTAGCGGAGTGGAGCAGCGGATCGGTGGCGGCGTGCGACGACTGCCATCGGGGAAGACGGGTTGGTGACGAGGCTCCAGGGCGTCCCGGGGCTCGTCCTGGCTGCGGGAGGACGAGAGCGACGAGGGCGAGCTTCCTGGCGCGGTTCTGGGCGTCGGGGAGGCGGCTGGCCACGGGCACGACGAGGTAGCGGAGGCGCTCGGATGTGTGAGAAGAGGAGGGGAGAGGAGCGGCGCGAGCGAGGAAGAGAGGGGTGGGGAGGAACTGGGGATAGGGTTCGATCCAGGGGCTCGGCCTCGACCTTATCCGCCTCGGGGACTCGTTGGATGCTCGACAGCGAGCTCCATCGCCGGCGCAGCGAGCGCGGTGTCGACACGGGCGCGGAAGTAGGTGAGAAGGAAGATGACAAGAAGGGGATGGGCTGGGCCGGCTCGGCTGCTGTGGCGTAGTGGGCCAAAGCACAGGGGCCCTTTCCCTATTCATTTTTCTGTCAACAGGGAGAAGCCATGGTTTGCAATTAGTTGAGCTATCAAATGAATTTTATTGGCTGTGGAATTTTGCACAGAAACAAAGGTTAATATTGTGGTGCTGCACAAAAAGTTTGAAACCATTTAGAAAAGGCTAGGCATTTTTTTTAGAAATTGTAAAGGACATAATAAATGCTGCTGGACCTCCAACTTAGAGTCTAGGGGCATTTTGGGAATTTTGGTGAGGTTGGTTTCAATTTTATAACTGACTTGGGATTATTTCCAACATAGTGAACTATTTTGCAGAAATTTTGGTGCAACTTTATTTTTCACTTGCAAATGACTTTGAATTCAAAAGGAGTTTGAAAGGGAATATGGTCATCACTGTGATCATTACTCACTAAGCAAGTGGCTTAGCCTTTAGTGAAATGATCACTGTGGTTCCTTGCAGAGGGGTGTTACATGCTGGGAGCCCGGTGCTAGAGGAATAGAGGGTGATTGGTGGAATCGATGTTTATTGCTTGAGCCTCATGGGCATATACTTCCTAATAATCATAATACTCAACATCCCCCCGCAGTCATAACGGTAGCGACGCAGACGGTGAGACTGGTGAAGAATCCGAAGACAAGCCGACGGACCCTCCCCCCCCCCCACACACACAGTCGAAACGGTCGATGCATCGCGGAAGTCGTGGCTGGAGTGGAAACCGACGAGGTTGCTCAAGCAAGGCGGTAGCCCTTTGTGCCATTGTCGAGGTAGCCGAGAGCATGGGGTGGTGTAGCCGTGGTTGAGGTAGGCGTGCGAAGAATGCCGTGGTCGATGTCGATTCGGCGTGCCCGGTGTCGAGGAAGTCGCCATGGAGCCGCGGGCGCAAGGAGACGCCGAGTTAGTTGTGGGCGCAGTGGTGTCAAAGTAGTGGTGCGCCGGGAAGAAGACGTTGTTGACGAGGCGCCGCGCCGGGTTTGCCAAACCCGGGGACATGTCGTAGACGAAGGCACGTATTGGTGTTGCTAGCAACGGACATGCGTAGACGAACGAAGATGAAGTTGACGAAGCGCCGCACTAGGCTTGCCAGACCCGGGGACATGTCATGGACGAAGGCACGCATCGGTGTTGCCAGCACCGAGAATGCGTAGATGAGGGACCTGTATGAGCTGTACGCCATATCGAGGAGTCAGAGGGGTCAGTAGAGAAGGAGACTCGACGATGGTTGTGGCGTCAATCGGCGTGGGGCGGATGTCACCAACGGTGGTCGGAGTAGACGAAGTGGTCGGGGAAGATGACGGCCACGCTGGCGATGAGCTGGTGCTGGACGAAGACAAAGGGGGTGTACGGGCGGCGGCGGCGGCTACTGGGGTAGCAGCGGCGGTGGCTGAAGAAGAGCAGCGGTGGCGGCAACTAGATCAGGAGCGCGGCGGCGGTGCTCAAAGTAGGCGAGGAACCCAACAGCGTGACGAAGACCGGCGCGGACGGTGGCGTTCCCGCAAGAAGGGAGCCGGCGCGGCACATACCACGGAAAGTCGACGCGCGGGAACGGCGGAGTGGACCGTGGGCCGCGACGCTACGGTCCGAAGGGGTGACGCATGTTGGGGAACGTAGCATGCAATTTTAAAAAATTTCTATGCTCACGCAAGATCTATCTAGGAGATGCATAGCAACGAAGGGGGAGAGTGTGTCCACGTACCCTCGTAGACCGAAAGCAGAAGCGTTAGCTTAACGCGGTTGATGTAGTCGAACGTCTTCGCGATCCAACCGATCAAGCACCGAACGTACGGCACCTCCGAGTTCTGCACACGTTCAGCTCGATGACGTCCCTCGAACTCTTGATCTAGCAGAAGGTCGAGGGAGAGTTTCGTCAGCACGACGGCGTGGTGACGGTGATGGTGATGTGATCCGCGCAGGGCTTCGCCTAAGCACTACGACGCTATGACCGGAGGAGTAAACTATGGAGGGGGGCACCGCACACGGCTAAGAGAAATCTTGGTGTGTCTTTGGGGTGCCCCCTGCCCACGTATATAAAGGAGGGGAGGAGGAGGTGGCCGGCCAGGGAGGGGCGCGCCAAAAGGGGGGAGTCCTACTAGGACTCCCAGTCCTAGTAGGATTCCCCTTTCCTTCTCAAAGGGGGGAAAGGGGGAAGGAGTAGGAGAGGGAGAGGGAAAGAGGAAGGGGGCCGCGCCCCCCACCCCTTGCCCAATTCGGATCCCTTGGGGGGGGGGGGGGCATGCCACCTTGTGTGCTGCCCTCTCTCTTCTCCCTTATGGCCCATGAAGGCCCATAACTTCCCCGGGGGGTTCCGGTAACCTCCCGGTACTCCGAAAAATTCCCGAATCTCTCCGGAACCATTCCGGTGTCCGTATATAACCTTCCAATATATCAATCTTTACCTCTCGACCATTTCGAGACTCCTCGTCATGTCCGTGATCTCATCCGGGACTCCGAACAATCTTCGGTCACCAAAACACATAACTCATAATACAAATCGTCATCGAACGTTAAGCGTGCGGACCCTACGGGTTCGAGAACTATGTAGACATGACCGAGACACATCTCCGGTCAATAACCAATAGCGGAACCTGGATGCTCATATTGGTTCCTACATATTCTACGAAGATCTTTATCAGTCAAACCGCACGACAACATACATCATTCCCTTTGTCATCGGTATGTTACTTGCCCGGGATTTGATCGTCGGTATCATCATACCTAGTCCAATCTCGTTACCGGCAAGTCTCTTTACTCGTTTCGTAATGCATCATCCCGTAACTAACTCATTAGTCACATTGCTTGCAAGGCTTATAGTGATGTGCATTACCGAGAGGGCCCAGAGATACCTCTCCAATACACGGAGTGACAAATCCTAATCTTGATCAATGCCAACCCAACAAACACCTTCGGAGACACCTGTAGAGCATCTTTATAATCACCCAGTTACGTTGTGACATTTGATAGCACACAATGTGTTCCTCCGGTATTCGGGAGTTGCATAATCTCATAGTCAGAGGAATATGTATAAGTCATGAAAAAAGCAATAGCAATAAAACTTAACGATCATTATGCTAAGCTAACGGATGGGTCTTGTCCATCACATCATTCTCCTAATGATGTGATCCCGTTCATCAAATGACAACACATGTCTATGGTTAGGAAACTTAACCATCTTTGATTAACGAGCTAGTCTAGTAGAGGCATACTAGGGACACTGTGTTTTGTCTATGTATTCACACATGTATTAAGTTTCCGGTTAATACAATTCTAGCATGAATAATAAACATTTATCATGATATAAGGAAATATAAATAACAACTTTATTATTGCCTCTAGGGCATATTTCCTTCAGTCTCCCACTTGCACTAGAGTCAATAATCTAGTTCACATTACCATGTGATTTAACACCAATAGTTCACATCTTTATGTGATTAACACCTATAGTTCACATCGCCATGTGACCAACACCCAAAGGGTTTACTAGAGTCAATAATCTAGTTCACATCGCTATGTGATTAACACCCAAAGAATACTAAGGTGTGATCATGTTTTGCTTGTGAGAGAAGTTTAGTCAACAGGTCTGCCATAATCAGATCCGTATGTATTTTGCAAATTTCTATGTCTACAATGCTCTGCATGGAGCTACTCTAGCTAATTGCTCCCACTTTCAATACGTATCTAGATTGAGACTTAGAGTTATCTAGATCAGTGTCAAAGCTTGCATCGACGTAACTCTTTACGACGAACTCTTCATCACCTCCATAACCGAGAAACATTTCCTTAGGCCTCTAAGGATAATTTTGACCGTTGTCTAGTGATCCACTCCTGGATCACTATCGTACCCCCTTGCCAAAATCATGGCAAGGTATACAATAGGTCAGGTACACAGCATAACATACTTTATAGAACATATGACTGAGGCATAGGGAATGACTTTTCATTCTCTTTCTATTTTATGCCGTGGTCGGGTTTTGAGTCTTACTCAACTTCACACCTTTGCAACACAGGCAAGAACTCCTTCTTTGACTGTTCCATTTTGAACTACTTCAAAATCTTGTCAAGGTATGTACTCATTGAAAAAACTTATCAAGCGTTTTGATCTATCTCTATAGATCTTGATGCCCAATATAAGTAGCTTCACCGAGGTCTTTCATTGAAAAATTCTTATTCAAGTATCCTTTTATGCTATCCAGAAATTCTATATTATTTCCGATCAACAATACGTCATCCACATATAATATCATAAATGCTACAGAGCTCCCACTCACTTTCTTGTAAATACAGGCTTCATCACAAGTCTGTATAAAACTATATGCTTTGATCAACTTATCAAAGCGTATATTTCAACTCCGAGATGCTTGCACCAGTCCATAGATGGATCGCTGGAGCTTGCACACTTTGTTAGTACCTTTAGGATCGACAAAACCTTCTGATTGCATCATATACAACTCTTCTTTGAGAAATCCATCAAGGAATGCAGTTTTGACATCCATTTGCCAGATTTCATAATCATAAAATGCGGCAATTGCTAACATGATTCGGACAGACTTAAGCATCGCTATGAGTGAGAAAATCTCATCGTAGTCAACACTTTGAACTTGTCAAAAACATTTTGTGACAAGTCGAGCTTTGTAGATAGTAACACTTGTTGGGGAACGTAGCATGCAATTTCAAAATTTTCTACGCTCACGCAAGATCTATCTAAGAGATGCATAGCAACGAGAGGGGGAGAGTGTGTCCACGTACCCTCATAGTCCAAAAGCGGAAACGTTAGTTTACGCGGTTGATGTAGTCGAACGTCTTCGCGATCCAACCGATCAAGTACCGAACGTACGGCACCTCCGAGTTCTGCACACGTTCAGCTCGATGACGTCCCTTGAACTCTTGATCCAGCAAAGTGTCGAGGGAGAGCTTCGTTAGCACGACGGCATGGTGACGGTGATGGTGATGTGATCCGCGCAGGACTTCGCCTAAGCACTACGACAATATGACCGGAGGAGTAAACTGTGGAGGGGGCACCGCACACGGCTAAGAGAATATCTGTTGTGCTCTAGGGTGCCCCCCTGCCCCCGTATATAAAGGAGGGGAGGAGGAGGCCGGCCACCAAAGGGGGCGTGCCATGGGGGGGAGTCCTACTAGGACTCCACTCCTAGTAGGATTCGCCCCCCCCCCACTTTTCCTTTCTCCGGAGGTGGAAAGAAGGAAGGAGAGGGAGAGGGAGAAGGAAAGGGGGGCGCCACCCCTTTCCCTAGTCCAATTCGGCCTCCTCCCTTGTGGGGGGCGCACCAGCCCCTTGTGGGCTGGTTAGCCTCCCTCGTATGGCCCATATGGCCCATATCTTCCACCAGGGGGGTTCCGGTAACCCCTTCGGTACTCCGGTATGTACCCGATACACTCCGGAACCCTTCCGGTGTCCGAATACTACCTTTTAATATATCAATCTTTACCTCTCGACCATTTTGAGACTCCTCGTCATCTCCATGATCTCATCCGGGACTCTGAACAATCTTCGGTCACCAAAACACATAACTCAAAATACAAATCGTCATCGAACGTTAAGCGTGTGGACCCTACGGGTTTGAGAACTATGTAGACATGACCGAGACATATCTTCGATCAATAACCAATAGTGGAACCTGGATGCTCATATTGGCTCCTACATATTCTACGAAGATCTTTATCGGTCAAACCGCACAACAACATACGTCATTCCCTTTGTCATCGGTATGTTACTTGTCTGAGATTCGATCGTCGGTATCATTATACCTAGTTCAATCTCGTTCCCAGCAAGTCTCTTTACTCGTTCCGTAATGCATCATCCCGTAACTAACTCATTAGTCACATTGCTTGCAAGGTTTATAGTGATGTGCATTACCGAGAGGGCCCAGAGATACCTCTCCGATACTCGGAGTGACAAATCCTAATCTCGATCTATGCCAACCCAACAAACACCTTCGGAGACACCTGTAGAGTATCTTTATAATCACCCAGTTACGTTGTGACGTTTGATAGCACACAAGGTGTTCCTCCAGTATTCGGAAGTTGCATAATCTCATAGTCAGAGGAATATGTATAAGTCATGAAGAAAGAAATAGCAATAAAACTTAACGATCATTATGCTAAGCTAACGGATGGGTCTTGTCCATCACATCATTCTCCTAATGATGTGATCCCATTCATCAAATGACAACACATGTCTATGGTTAGGAAACTTAACCATCTTTGATTAACGAGCTAGTCTAGTAGAGGCATACTAGGGACACTGTGTTTTGTCTATGTATTCACACATGTATCAAGTTTCCGGTTAATACAATTCTAGCATGAATAATAAAAATTTATCATGATATAAGGAAATATAAATAACAACTTTATTATTGCCTCTAGGGCATATTTTCTTCAACACTACCATCATCGTCCGTCTTCCTCTTGAAGATCCATTTATTATTAATGGCTTGCCGATCATCGGGCAAATCCACCAAAGTCCACACTTTGTTCTCATACATGGATCCTATCTCAGATTTCATGGCCTCAAGCCATTTCGCAGAATCTGGGCTTATCATCGCTTCCTCATAGTTCGTAGGTTCGTCATGGTCTAGTAACATGAATTCCAGAACAGGATTACCGTACCACTTTGGTGCGGAACGTACTCTGGTTGACCTACGAGGTTCTGTAGAAACTTGATCTGAAGTTTCATGATCATCATCATTAGCTTCCTCACTAATTGGTGTAGGCATCACGGGAACTGTTTTCTGTGATGAGTTATTCTCCAATTCGAGAGAAGGTACAATTACCTCATCAAGTTCTACTTTCTTCCCACTCACTTCTTTCGAGAGAAACTCCTTCTCTAGAAAGGATCCATTCTTAGCAACAAAGATCTTGCCTTCGGATCTGTGATAGAAGGTGTACCCAACAGTTTCTTTTGGGTATCTTATGAAGACGCACTTCTCCGATTTGGGTTCGAGCTTATCAGGCTGAACCTTTTTCACATAAGCATCGCAACCCCAAACTTTAAGAAACGACAGCTTAGGTTTCTTGCCAAACCACAGTTCATACGGTGTCGTCTCAACGGATTTAGATGGTGCCCTATTTAACATGAATGCATCTGTCTCTAATGCATAACCCCAAAACGATAGTGGTAAATTGGTAAGAGACATCATAGATCGCACCATATCTAATAAAGTACGGTTACGACGTTCGGACACACCATTACGCTGTGGTGTTCCAGGTGGCGTGAGTTGCGAAACTATTCCACATTGTTTTAAATGAAGAACAAACTCGCAACTCAAATATTCACCTCCGCAATCAGATCATAGAAACTTTATTTTCTTGTTACGATGATTTTCCACTTCACTCTGAAATTCTTTGAACTTTTCAAATGTTTCAGACTTATGTTTCATGAAGTAGATATACCCATATCTGCTCAAATCATCTGTGAAGGTCAGAAAATAACGATACTCGCCGCGAGCCTCAACAGTCATTGGTCCGCATACATCGGTATGTATTATTTCCAATAAGTCATTGGCTCGCTCCATTGTTCCGGAGAACAGAGTCTTAGTCATCTTGCCCATGAGGCATGGTTCGCAAGTATCAAGTGATTCATAATCAAGTGATTCCAAAAGCCCATCAGCATGGAGTTTCTTCATGCGCTTTACACCAATATGACCTAAACGGCAGTGCCACAAATAAGTTGCACTATCATTATTAACTTTGTATCTTTTGGCTTCAATATTATGAATATGTGTATCACTACAATCGAGATTCAACAAAAATAGACCACTCCTCAAGGGTGCATGACCATAAAAGATATTACTCATATAAATAGAACAACCATTATTCTCTGATTTAAATGAATAACCGTCTCACATCAAACAAGATCCAGATATAATGTTCATGCTCAACGCTGGCACCAAATAACAATTATTCAGGTCTAAAACTAATCCCGAAGGTAGATATAGAGGTAGTGTGCCGACGGCGATCACATCGACTTTGGAACCATTTCCCACGCGCATCGTCACCTCGTCCTTAGCCAATCTTCGTTTAATCCGTAGCCCCTGTTTCGAGTTGCAAATATGAGCAACAGAATCAGTATCAAATACTCAGGCGCTACTACGAGCATTAGTAAGGTACACATCAATAACATGTATATCAAATATACCTTTCACTTTGCCATCCTTCTTATCCGCCAAATACTTGGGGCAGTTCCGCTTCCAATGATCAGTCCCTTTGCAATAGAAGCACTCAGTTTCAGGCTTAGGTCCAGACTTGGGCTTCTTCCCGGGGGTAGCAACTTGCTTGCTATTCTTCTTGAAGTTCCCCTTCTTCCCTTTGCCCTTTTTCTTGAAACTAGTGGTCTTGTTAACCATCAACACTTGATGCTCCTTCTTGATTTCTACCTCCGCAGCCTTTAGCATTGCGAAGAGCTCGGGAATTGTCTTTTCCATCCCTTGCATATTATAGTTCATCACGAAGCCTTTATAGCTTGGTGGCAGTGATTGAAGAACTCTGTCAATGACACTATCATCAGGAAGATTAACTCCCAGCTGAGTCAAGTGGTTATGGTACCCAGACATTCTGAGTATATGTTCACTAACAGAACTATTCTCCTCCATCTTGCAGCTATAGAACTTGTTGGAGACTTCATATCTCTCAACTCGGGCATTTTCTTGAAATATTAACTTCAACTCTTGGAACATCTCATATGCTCCATGACGTTCAAAACGTCTTTGAAGTCCCGATTCTAAGCCATAAAGCATGGCACACTGAACTATCGAGTAGTCATCAGATCGAGCTTGCCAGACGTTCATAACATCAGCATCTGCTCCTGCAGCAGGCCTTTCACCTAGCGGTGCATCAAGGACATAATTCTTCTATGCAGCAATGAGGATAATCCTCAAGTTACGGACCCAGTCCGTGTAGTTGCTACCATCATCTTTCAACTTAGTTTTCTCTAGGAACGCATTAAAATTCAAGGGAACGGTAGCACGGGCCATTGATCTACAACAACATAGATATGCAAAAACTATCAGGTACTAAGTTCATGATAAATTAAAGTTTAATTAATCATATTACTTAAGAACTCCCACTTAGATAGACATCCCTTTAGTCATCTAAATGATCATGTGATCCATATCAACTAAACCATGTCCGATCATCACGTGAGATGGAGTAGTTTTCAATGGTGAACATCTCTATGTTGATCATATCTACTATATGATTCACGTTCGACCTTTCGGTCTCAGTGTTCCGAGGCCATATCTGCATATGCTAGGCTCGTCAAGCTTAACCCGAGCATTCTGCACATGCAAAACTAGCTTGCACCCGTTGTATGTGAACGTAGAGCTTATCACACCCGATCATCACGTGGTGTCTCGGCACGACGAACTGTCACAACGGTGCATACTTAGGGAGAACACTTATACCTTGAAATTTAGTGAGGGATCATCTTATAATGCTACCGCCGTACTAAGCAAAATAAGATGTATAAAAGATAAACATCACATGCAATCAAAATATGTGACATGATATGGCCATCATCATCTTGTGCCTTTGATCTCCATCTCCAAAGCACCGTCATGATCTCCATCGTCACCGGCTTGACACCTTAATCTCCATCGTAGCGTCGTTGTCGTCTCGCCAACTATTGCTTCTACGACTATCGCTACCGTATAGTGATAAAGTAAAGCAATTACATGGCGATTGCATTTCATACAATAAAGCGACAACCATAAGGCTTTTGCCAGTTGCCGATAACTTTTACAAAACATGATCATCTCATACAATAACGTAGATCACATCATGTCTTGACCATATCACATCACAGCATGCCCTGCAAAAACAAGTTAGACGTCCTCTACTTTGTTGTTGCAAGTTTTACGTGGCTGCTACGGGCTTCTAGCAAGAACCGTTCTTACCTACGCATCAAAACCACAACGATTTTTCATCAAGTGTGCTGTTTTAACCTTCAACAAGGACCGGCCGTAGTCAAACTTGATTCAACTAAAGTTGGAGAAACAGACACCCGCCAGCCACCTGTGTGCAAAGCACGTCGGTAGAACCAGTCTCATGAACGCGGTCATGTAATGTCGGTCCGGGCCGCTTCATCCAACAATACCGTTGAATCAAAGTAAGACGTTGGTGGTAAGCAGTATGACTATTATCGCCCACAACTCATTGTGTTCTACTCGTGCATATCATCTACGCATAGACCTGGCTCGGATGCCACTGTTGGGGAACGTAGCATGCAATTTCAAAAAATTTCTACGCTCACGCAAGATCTATCTAAGAGATGCATAGCAACGAGGGGGGAGAGTGTGTCCACGTACCCTCGTAGACCGAAAGCGGAAGCGTTAGCTTAACGCGGTTGATGTAGTCGAACGTCTTCGCGATCCAACCGATCACGCACCGAACGTACGGCACCTCCGAGTTCTGCACACGTTCAGCTCGATGATGTCCCTCGAACTCTTGATCCAGCAGAAGGTCGAGGGAGAGTTTCATCAGCACGACGGCATGGTGACGGTGATGGTGATGTGATCCGCGCAGGGCTTCGCCTAAGCACTACGACGCTATGACCAGAGGAGTAAACTGTGGAGGGGGCACCGCACACGGCTAAGAGAAATCTTGGTGTGTCTTTGGGGTGCCCCCTGCCCACGTATATAAAGGAGGGGACGAGGAGGTGGCCGGCCAGGGAGGGGCGCGCCAAAAGGGGGGAGTCCTACTAGGACTCCCAGTCCTAGTAGGATTCCCCTTTCCTTCTCAAAGGGGGGAAAGGGGGAAGGAGTAGGAGAGGGAGAGGGAAAGAGGAAGGGGGCCGCGCCCCCCACCCCTTGTCCAATTCGGATCCCTTGGGGGGGGCATGCCACCTTGTGTGCTGCCCTCTCTCTTCTCCCTTATGGCCCATGAAGGCCCATAACTTCCCTGAGGGGTTCCGGTAACCTCCCGGTACTCCGAAAAATTCCCGAATCTCTCCGGAACCATTCTGGTGTCCGTATATAACCTTCCAATATATCAATCTTTACCTCTCGACCATTTCGAGACTCCTCGTCATGTCCGTGATCTCATCCGGGACTCCGAACAATCTTCGGTCAGCAAAACACATAACTCATAATACAAATCGTCATCGAACGTTAAGCGTGCGGACCCTACGGGTTCGAGAACTATGTAGACATGTGTAACACCCCCTTGTATTAAGCTCTATGACACTCTGTTAATCTTGCCAAGTCATGATCATTTGCAGAGCCTAGTCACCTTGGTTAATTATTTAAATCAAATTCAAATCTGAAAATCAACTTAATTTCATAAGTGCAACATGAAGTTGATCAAGAACTGTTGGGAAAATGTTCATTGGATGGCAAATAATCCAGGAACATTTATAAAACCATCATCAAAATAATTGGAGTTGGACAAGAGACTCAAACAAGATGAAACAGCACCCAAAACAGCAATATTAAATCCATTTGAATTCTTTTCAAATTCAAATGGGTTCCAAATTCACCCAAGCCACTTTTTGGTGGAAGGGAGTATTGCATCACAATATTTGGACCAACTCCCATATTTTACAAAAGTGCATAAGAGCCCTAACTATTTCCAAAAACAGAAAAGGAAGAAAATCAGAAAGTAAGAAAAAGATAAAGGTTAAACTGGACTGGACCAAGTGCACAGTGCACTGGCCCAGCCCAGCAGGCCCATTTCCCCCTTACCTCTCTCCTGCGTGTCGCCGGCGCCTTGGCCGAGCCGCGCGCGCCGGTGGGCAGGCGACACCGCGGCGCCACCGACGAAACAGTGCGGCGGCGAGGATAAGGTCGAGACCGGTGCTCTTCCACTGGCTTCCCCCGTCATTTCTCCCCTCTCTCCCTTGCTCGCCTCTCCCTCTGCTCCCCCAGATCCGAGACGCCCGAGCGCCGCCGTCGCCACGCATCGCCACCGCCGTGGTCAGCGGCCTCCCCGCAACGCATGGAGGTGCCAGGGAGAAGCGCCGTCGTCGGCCACGTCTACCAGCGCAGCTAGACGGAGCCGGGGACCCTTGCTTCGACCGAACGCCGTCGCCCCCTTTCTTCTTCAACTCCAGAGCTCGCCGGCGGCCGCGACCCTCTCTGCTGCTAATAAGCGTTCACCGGGCCTCTGTGTGCCTTCCCGGTGAGCACATGCCCTTTTCCTCTCTCTCTCTGCTACCGTTCGTCGCCCGTAGCCGCCGCACCACTACCACCCGCACGCGTCGCCGCCGATGAGCTCGTCGCCGAGGCCGTCATCATTATCACGCGCGGCCGAGCCCCGCAACGAGCTCTTGGAGCTCGTGCGAGCCCAACACAATCACTAGCGCGCCTCCCCGAGCGTTGTAGCCCTAAATCCACCGATGCCCGATTCCGGCGTCCGCCGGCGACGACCTAGCGCTCGTTTTCGGCCGTTTTAGCTCGCGCTCATGCCTTAGATCGACGCGGCGCCTTTCCCTCGTTCGAACGCGACCAGCCCCGGCCGTTTTGGTGGCCTGTGGGCGAAACCCGACGGACGTCCGAGCCGTGCCGCCGCGACTTTGGTCGCCGGAGCAGCTCTGGCGCCGGCCGGCCGACGTGGTTGGACGGGGCCACCGCCTGGGTCGCTGGCAAGTGGGCCCAGGGGCCCCGGTTGGCCAGTTGACCAAGTCAACGCGCTGACGTGGCCGACCCAGAGCCACTGACAGGTGGGCCCCCGCGACTAATTAGCCTAATTAGAGATTTAATTAAATAGGAACTAATTAATTTAACCTAATGTCTCACTGACATGTGGGGTCCACCCCCTAATTAACCCTGGTAATTAAACTAAATCACTGGTTAAAGAAACAGAGGCTGACATGTGGGTCCCACTGGACCCACATGTCAGGTTTGACCTAAACAGCCGTCTGTTGACTTGCTGATGTCAGCATGACATCATGCTGACGTCATAACTCATTTTTCTGTTAAATAAAATAAATCCAGAAAATTCAAATAATCTTTAAAAATTCATAACTTTTAAACCGTAGCTCAGATCGAAAAAGTTAAAACATGAAAGTTGCTCAGAACGACGAGACGAGTCTGATCGCACCGTCTGTTTCTTCGTCGGAACCCCCTACGTAGAAGAACTCGTAACTCCGGACCCGTATCCGGCAGATGAATAGTGCACACACTTCGGTAAATAAATCCCAGAATAATTCTAAAAATGACTAAATGACTTAGATGCATATTCAGGCAACCCTGCACTGCATCATAGCATCACACGCACCGTGTTGCATTTGTTTGCATTATGTTTACCTGTTTCTTCCCCCTCTTCTCTCTCGAATAGACCCCGACATTGACGTAGCTCCCGAGGCAGACGCAGCTCCGGAGTACGACTACGTCCCCAACGACACCCCTGAAGACCTTGCCCTTGCCCCCGAGCAAACAGTCAAGCACCCCCATTTTGAGCATTCCGATATCGCCTACTCTCTTCCCTCTTATGCTTGCATTAGATGTTACTACTGCTGTTGCTATCCTATATCTGTTGCATAGCCTGCTTATTTGTAGCCTACTGTTGATACATGCCTGATATCCTAAACTGTTTAGCATAGGATGGGTAGAGCCATATCAGAGACCCACTTGTCCCGACTGCCCCGCTGGATACTCAGAAGACCCGTTCTACGGGATCAAAGATCAGACCCGGGCACCGCATGTCACTTCCCCCTAAGTTGCCCGACACTACTGGGTTACTATCACGTGCCGAGGGTGACACCTCTTTAGCATGTTTGATGTTAACCTTGTAGGTTAGTTACTCGATCGTGGTAAGCGAGGGTAAATCCTCCTACACCACCACCGATACCGACACCGTCGCGCAACTCCTCAAGTGTGGACCTCGAGGGTGATTTCTCCTTCGTTCACCTTGGCTATAACATCAGGTGGAATTCCATCGAGGGTGATTCCTCAGGATTCCCCTTGGCGTTAGACACACAGTTACTATTAATATTATAACTTGTACTGAACCATGTTACTAAAGACGGGTCGGCCCTGAGGGGTACCCACGCGAGCTTAAGGAGAAGTGATGTGGAGTCGGGTTGACCTGGGTGGTGCCCGCGAGATAACACGAGGCGTGGCCGGGCATTCTTAGCCCTTGCCGCAAGTCCTCGAGACGGGGCGACGGGGTCACATCGATCGTGAGTCTCTGCTCGTTTCCGCGTGATCCTAAACCACTAAACGGTTTGGATATTTGATCCGAGGGGCCTCTGGCCCGATAGCACTAACCATCACGTGGGCATAGTATGGGCGTTCTGCGTCGTATACTTCAGCCGGAGCTTAATAGACGTCAGCGACTGAGCGGCACACGCTGGGTTGGACTGGGAACGCAACCGCGCTTGTATAAGGGGTTGCTAGGTCTGCTCACCGGCGGTGCACGTAACGTGCAGGAGTTCCCGGGGCGATGGCCCAGGACCCCTGGGGGCATAGGTTAGTCCGGCGTGCTGACCTCTCTGTTAAGTATTCGGTCGGGTTGCGGCGTATCGCTTGGCCGAGGGCGGGCATGACCCAGAAAGTGTGTCCGGCCGGAGTTAAGCGAGCGTGGTGGGTAACTTGGTGCACCCCTACAGGGAAGAAACTTCTATCGATAGCCTGTCCTATGGTAACGGACACTCGGAGTTGTATCCCGATCGGTACAACTAGAACATGTGATGAGAACTGGATAGTACGGCTCTGGGATTGCTTTCTCGCAGTGAGTCGAGAAAGGATCGAGGTTGATGATACTACTATTGCTACTTTACTTTATGTTGATCTGCTCTCTTCTGATGCTGCAAGACTACTGAAGATGTTGAAGATGCTAGTCTTCGATAGGACTAGGCTTTCCCCCTCTGTTCTGGCATTTCTGCAGCCCAGTCCACATATACAGCCATTCCTTTGAGAATGTTGCATATGTAGTGTAGATCCTTGCTTGCTGAGTACTTCGGATGAGTACTCACGTTTGCTTTATTTTCTTTTTTCCCCATGTTCCATTTGATGCCACCAGACGACGGAGCCCCTGAGCCAGACGCCCCAGTCGACGACCAGTACTACTACCCGCCTGGCGAGTACTACTACTACGAGATGCCCCCTGACGACCAGGAGTAGGATCGGAGGGTCTAGGGCAGGAGGCCTATGCCTTTCGATCGTAGCTTTTGTTTTACCCCCGCCTCTGTGAAGGCTTATCTCTCTCTCTTTGTAATATATCTGTACACAGATATCTGATGCTTCCGCTGACGCTTGTATGCCATCGAGCTATGTATTCGAGCCCTCGAGGCCCTGGCTTGTAATATTAAGCTTGTATGACTTTATTTATGTTTTAGAGTTGTGTTGTGATATCTTCAAGTGAGTCCTTAGGCTTGATCATGCACATTTGCGTGTATGGTTAGTGCACGATTAAGCCGGGGGCGTCACAGGTTGGTATCAGAGCCGACTGCCTCTAGGAATCCCCCTATCCAATTCCTTGGCCGAAGTTGAGTCTAGTGGTCAAAAACTGTTTTACTAACTTGGTTGTGTGGCTTACGGGCCCACGTCGCCAAACTGGGTGGTATTAGGATCTTTTATTCCTCGTCTATGCTCTGGAACTCTAATATCTCTTCTATTCGGGTTTAATAAAACTTGCTAACACCGACACATAGGATCACGTAATTCCTATCCTCCCGGAGAGCTGGATTCAGTGCGATTTCCTTGTCTTTGATCTGATTAGTCTGATAATCATTTTCCTTTCTATTGTTTTGTTTAACCTTTCCTTTTGAGATCGGTTATATTTCTCATTGTCTTATGACAATCCTGAACTTCTCTATTTCAGATGGACCGTCTGTTTCCCCCTCGTCCTACGACGCAGCTCGTGCTTCGCACCTGTGCTCGAGACGTCCCTGGGTTTCCAGCTGTTCTGATCGCCCTCTTGATCAGGCTGGGATACCGCTGGTGCCCCGAGTACATGGTCTATGAGGTTTATCGTGAGTTCAACCAGGAGCAGTACTATGCTGATGTTCGCATCTACGACCAGCAGGATAACTCTGACACTGAGCTTCACCGTTTTCACGGTATCGGCGTGACGATTGAGATGGCAGTACATGATGCTGCTTACTCTGATGTCGCACGACTTCGAGGACAGTTCAGTGCTGACTTGGATGCCTCTGAGTATCGGTACATTCCGTATGCCCCTGCTGGAGATGCTACCGGATATTACACAGCTGTCTGTGCCCCGTACGAGCCTCGTCGCTATGATCAGCGAGTTCTGATCCACTATACTCAGGCTCTGGATCGCACTGTTCGTGCATTTGCTGTCGAGTTGTTTGCCACTCGAGCACGCTACTACGAGGCTATGACACAGTTGCTACCAGCTGTTCGTGCAGGGATACATCCGGAGTACATTCTTTACCCGAGCAGGACTGAGATACCATCAGGGATCGTTTGGCCTGCTGTGGGAGGTCACACGCCTGCACGTGGACCTCTTCTTTCTTCTCGAGACCGGGTTCTGCATTAGAGTGCACATGGATCACAGGATCCTTCTGCGACGAATGTCCGTCGTCCGCACTTGCAGTTACCCCGTTTCAGTGGTTTTCTCCGACGTTGATGTAGCCTTTGCTATGTCACGTTGTGTACTTCCTTACCGCGTGCCTGCGCGCCGCCTAGCATGTCTAGCTTTTCATTTGCGCTGTTATGCTGCCCGAATGTAACCGACTATGTATGGATCTGTATGTCTTAATGACTACTTTTAGCATCTGTGCACTATTTCAATCATGTCGAGTTACATCATGTTAACTGCTAAGCACTTGCATAAGCTATTGCTGAAATACCCCTGTTGAATTAACAGGATGGCTGACAACAATCCCCCACCGCCGCCACCACCTAATTACATGGCAGCGATGATGCAACAGTTTGAACTCAACCGCCAGTTTATGACGGGAATTATGCAGCAATTCCCTCGTCCTGATGCTAATCAGCAGCCACTTTCCATCACTTTGCCAGAGTTTATGCGGCTCAGCCCATCCTTCTTCCGCAACACAGTTAATCCACTGGATGCCGATGACTGGCTGCGTGACATCTCCCATGAGATGGAGTCTGCTAGTGTCGCCCAGGCCAATTATGTCACATTTGCGACATATCTTCTGAAGGGTCCCGCTTCCCAATGGTGGGCCACTTACCGACAGACCCTGCCACCTGGTACTGTCGTCACTTGGGCAGAATTCAAGATTGCATTCCGTGCCCGCTACATTCCTCAAGCCGTCATAGCTCGAAAGAAGGCCGAGTTCCGTAGTCTTGTGCAGGGAAACAAGACTGTGGAAGTCTATCAGCGCGAGTTTCTTGATTTGTCTCGCTACGCTGAAGAAGACATTCCTACTGACGAACGAAGGCAGGAGAAGTTCCGTGAAGGGCTGCATCATGAAATACAGTTGGCCCTGCTTGTCCAAGATTATCCTGATTTCGCCACCTTGGTGAATAAGGCTATCGTGGTTGAAACTGGACTGAAGAAACACAAAGAAGCGTCCAGACGCACCCGTGAGTCGGGCTCATCTTCGGGCTCGTCTTCCCAGAAGCGTCGCATCTGGTTCCCTCAAGGCATGTTTCGTTCAGCAGCACCTGCAAACAGGCCCTCTTACGCTGCTCCACATCTGCCTCCTCCACCACCGAGGCAGCCTCTTCCAGCTCCAGCACCTCGAGCTCCGACATCTCGAGCTCCAGCACCCCGTCCTGACAATGGACTATGTTTCAAGTGTGGCAAGCCAGGTCACTGTGCTAGAGACTGTTCACAGAATCAGAATCAGTTGGCCCTTCCCTCTACTGGCCATGGTATTGGCCGTGGCATTCCTCAACAGCGCAACTATAATGCCAGACCTTCTTATGGTCGTGGGCAGTATTAGCACGTCAACATGTCTGAAGCTCCGAATCAACCAGATACCGTGATGGGTACACTTCTCGTTAATTCAGTACCAGCATCTGTTTTATTTGATTCAGGAGCATCGCATTCATTCATGTCAGATAAATTTGCACTCATGCATGAAGTTAAGTGTGACATGCTACCTCAAAAGATTCGAGTAAACACTCCCGCGGGACACTGTCAGACTTCCTTGGTTAGCCCCGATGTCGTGATTAACATCGAAGGGTTGGAGTTCCGTGCGACTCCTATTATTCTCCACTCTTTCAATGTTGATCTTATTCTGGGGATGGATTGGTTGAAGGCTCATTACGCCTCAATCAATTGTGCCACCAAAGTTGTTCACCTCTTACACCCATCGAATGAGTTAGTGAATTATCAAGCATACCTTACTCAGAACGCTGAGGCTCAAATTTATGCCTTGAATGCGTTGAATGCTTCTCCACTTGAAGGGATCGAGAATATCCCAGTTGTCTGTGATTTCCTGGATGTTTTTCCAGAAGAACTTCCAGGAATACCCCCTGCTAGAGCTGTCGAGTTCGTCATCGACTTGAAGCTTGGCACCACTCCTATTGCGAAGCGTCCCTACAAGATGCCTCCGCACCATCTTATTGAGCTTAAGGAAGAAATTGATAAATCCTTAAGGAAGGGCTTCATCCGTCCTAGTTCCTCTGCTTGGGGAGCACCGTCTCTCTTTGTCAAGAAGAAAGATGGTACGAATAGGTTGGTCCAAGATTACCGTCCTATCAACCAGGCAACCATTCAGAATAAATATCCGCTTCCCCGGATCAATGATTTATATGACCAACTCGCTGGATCTTCGGTGTTCTCTAAACTCGACTTGAGGTTGGGTTATCACCAGATCCGTGTCCGCGAAGAGGATATTCCCAAGACCGCATTCGTTACACGCTATGGATCCTATGAATACACCATCATGTCATTTGGCTTGACAAATGCCCCAGCTACATTCTCCCGCTTAATGAATTATATATTCATGGACTACCTCGACAAGTTCGTCGTGGTATATTTGGATGATATTCTGGTGTATTCCAAGAATAAAGAAGAACATGCCGAACATCTTCGCCTTGTTCTGGAGAGACTTCGAGAGCACAAGCTGTATGCCAAGTTCTCTAAATGTGAATTCTGGCTTCCTGAAGTGACCTACCTTGGACATGTGATTTCCAAGGACGGTATTGCCGTTAACCCGGAGCGTGTTCAGGCTATCCTTGACTGGACTCCTCCGAAGAATGCCAAGCAAGTCCGAAGCTTTCTCGGTCTAGCCAGTTATTGACGCCGATTCGTCGAGAACTTCTCCAAGATCGCCAAGCCCCTAACTAATCTGCTCCAGAAAGGCGTTAAGTTTGAGTGGACAGACAAGTGTCAGGAAAGTTTCCAGACCCTCAAGGACAAGCTCACTTCTGCTCCAGTGCTTGCTCCTCCTGATTCTCGCAAGGACTTTGTCATATATTGTGACGCCTCTCGTCAGGGATTAGGTTGTGTCCTAATGCAAGAACAAAGAGTGGTTGCGTATGGTTCACGTCAATTGCGTCCACATGAAGAAAATTATCCAGTGCATGATCTTGAACTTGCTGCAGTGATATATGCATTGAAGTTATGGCGACACTACCTTCTGGGTAATCGGTGTGAGATTTATACCGATAACCAAAGTTTGAAATACTTGTTCACTCAACCGGATCTTAATCTCCGACAACAACGATGGTTAGAAGCTATTGCGGATTATGACTGCGGTATTACTTATACCCCGGGCAAAGCTAATGTAATGGCCGATGCCCTGAGCCGCAAGTCTTATTGCAACAACCTCATGGTTAGGCGAGCTCAACCTCGTCTTCACGCAGAACTGACTCAGCTGAATCTGCGAATTGTTCCCCAGGGTTCTCTTGATAACCTTGTGGTACAGCCAGACCTTCTGAAGGCTGTTAAAGAAGCGCAAGCCAAAGATGCTGAAATTGATTTGATGAAGAAAGAACTTCACCTTGAGAAGTACCGGGATTTCTCAGTTGCTGAAGATGGAACATTATATTTCCGAGACCGCATTGTAGTACCCCGCTTCGAACTTATGACTGATAAAGTTATGAAGGAAGCACATGATACACCACTGTCTATCCATTCGGGTAGCACCAAGATGTATCGCGATCTTCGCCAAAGGTACTGGTGGTCTAGAATGAAGCAAGATATCGCTCGTTATGTTGCTGAATGTGACGTATGCCGTCGCGTGAAAGCAGAACATCAGAAACTTGCAGGAATTCTGCAACCACTTCCTATTCCTCTATGGAAGTGGGATAAAGTGCAGATGGACTTCATTACTGGTCTTCCTAAATCTCAGAAGGGTCACGATGCCATTCTTGTCATCGTCAACCAACTCTCCAAGGTTGCTCATTTCCTACCTGTCAAGGAGACTATCACTGCTAGTCAGTTAGCAGAACTGTATATCTCCAGAATCGTCTCACTCCACGGTATTCCGAAGGAGATCAGTTCGGACCGTGGCAATCTTTTCACGTCCAAGTTCTGGGAAAGTTTCCAAGAAGCTATGGGAACTCACATTACATGGAGTTCAGCTTATCATCCTCAATCCCAAGGCCAAGTTGAGCGAGTCAACCAAGTGCTTGAAGATATGCTTCGTGCTTGTGTTATATCCTTCGGTAAGAAATGGGAGGAATCTCTTCCATATGCCGAGTTCTCTTATAATAACAGCTATCAAGCCAGCTTGAAGATGGCCCCCTTCGAAGTTCTCTATGGCCGTAAGTGTCGAACCCCTCTGAATTGGTCAGAAACTGGGGAACGACCTCTTGTTGGACCAGACATTATTCAGCATGCCGAAGAACAAGTCAGGATTGTCCGAGAAAATCTCAAGGCAGCACAAGACCGTCAGAAAACTAATTATGATCGTAAGCGATGGGGTCTGACTTATCAACCAGGTGATCAAGCTTATCTTCGTGTTACTCCGATGAAGGGCACCCGTCGTTTCGGAATCAAGGGCAAGTTAGCTCCTCGCTATATTGGTCCTTTCCGCATAGTTGCCAGACGTGGACAAGTGGCTTATAAACTGGAGTTACCGCCATAGTTCTCTCATATTCATGATGTCTTCCACGTGTCGCAACTTCGAAAGTGCTTCAAGGAATCTCCGCACCGTGCAGTGGATCACGAGATGCTTCAACTACAAGATGACTTATCTTATAAGGAGCATCCGATCCGCATCCTCGACGAAGCTGAACGTCGTACTCGTCAGAAGACAACCAAGTTCCTGAAAGTACAGTGGTCGAATCACACTGAAGATGAAGCCACTTGGGAACGCGAGGATCATCTTCGGGAAGAATATCCCGACCTCTTTCCTTCTACCTCCTAAATTCTCGGGACGAGAATTTCTTTTAGAGGAGGAGAACTTGTAATACCCCCTTGTATTAAGCTCTGTGACACTCTGTTAATCTTGCCAAGTCATGATCATTTGCAGAGCCTAGTCACCTTGGTTAATTATTTAAATCAAATTCAAATCTGAAAATCAACTTAATTTCATAAGTGCAACATGAAGTTGATCAAGAACTGTTGGGAAAATGTTCATTGGATGGCAAATAATCCAGGAACATTTATAAAACCATCATCAAAATAATTGGAGTTGGACAAGAGACTCAAACAAGATGAAACAGCACCCAAAACAGCAATATTAAATCCATTTGAATTCTTTTCAAATTCAAATGGGTTCCAAATTCACCCAAGCCACTTTTTGGTGGAAGGGAGTATTGCATCACAATATTTGGACCAACTCCCATATTTTACAAAAGTGCATAAGAGCCCTAACTATTTCCAAAAACAGAAAAGGAAGAAAATCAGAAAGTAAGAAAAAGATAAAGGTTAAACTGGACTGGACCAAGTGCACAGTGCACTGGCCCAGCCCAGCAGGCCCATTTCCCTCTTACCTCTCTCCTGCGTGTCGCCGGCGCCTTGGCCGAGCCGCGCGCGCCGGTGGGCACGCGACACCGCGGCGCCACCGACGAAACAGTGCGGCGGCGAGGATAAGGTCGAGACCGGTGCTCTTCCACTGGCTTCCCCCGTCATTTCTCCCCTCTCTCCCTTGCTCGCCTCTCCCTCTGCTCCCCCAGATCCGAGACGCCCGAGCGCCGCCGTCGCCACGCATCGCCACCGCCGTGGTCAGCGGCCTCCCCGCAACGCCTGGAGGTGCCAGGGAGAAGCGCCGTCGTCGGCCACGTCTACCAGCGCAGCTAGACGGAGCCGGGGACCCTTGCTTCGACCGAACACCGTCGCCCCCTTTCTTCTTCAACTCCGGAGCTCGCCGGCGGCCGCGACCCTCTCTGCTGCTAATAAGCGTTCACCGGGCCTCCGTGTGCCTTCCCGGTGAGCACATGCCCTTTTCCTCTCTCTCTCTGCTGCCGTTCGTCGCCCGTAGCCGCCACACCACTAGCACCCGCACGCGTCGCCGCCGATGAGCTCGTCGCCGAGGCCGTCATCATTATCACGCACGGCCGAGCCCCGCAACGAGCTCCTGGAGCTCGTGCGAGCCCAACACGATCACTAGCGCGCCTCCCCGAGCGTTGTAGCCCTAAATCCACCGATGCCCGATTCCGACGTCCGCCGGCGACGACCTAGCGCTCGTTTCCGGCCGTTTTAGCTCGCGCTCATGCCTTAGATCGACGCGGCGCCTTTCCCTCGTTCGAACGCGACCAGCCCCGGCCGTTTTGGTGGCCTGTGGGCGAAACCCGACGGACGTCCGAGCCGCGCCGCCGCGACTTTGGTCGCTGGAGCAGCTCCGGCGCCGGCCGGCCGATGTGGTTGGACGGGGCCACCACCTGGGTCGCTGGCAAGTGGGCCAAGGGGCCTCGGTTGGCCAGTTGACCAAGTCAACGCGCTGACGTGGCCGACCCAGAGCCACTGACAGGTGGGCCCCCGCGACTAATTAGCCTAATTAGAGATTTAATTAAATAGGAACTAATTAATTTAACCTAATGTCTCACTGACATGTGGGGTCCACCCCCTAATTAACCCTGGTAATTAAACTAAATCATTGGTTAAAGAAACAGAGGCTGACATGTGGGTCCCACTGGACCCACATGTCAGGTTTGACCTAAACAGCCGTCTGTTGACTTGCTGATGTCAGCATGACATCATGCTGACATCATAACTCATTTTTCTGTTAAATAAAATAAATCCAGAAAATTCAAATAATCTTTAAAAATTCATAACTTTTAAACCGTAGCTCAGATCGAAAAAGTTAAAACATGAAAGTTGCTCAGAACGACGAGACGAGTCTGATCGCACTGTTTGTTTCTTCGTCGGAACCCCCTACGTAGAAGAACTCGTAACTCCGGACCCGTATCCGGCAGATGAATAGTGCACACACTTCGGTAAATAAATCCCAGAATAATTCTAAAAATGACTAAATGACTTAGATGCATATTCAGGCAACCCTGCACTGCATCATAGCATCACACGCACCGTGTTGCATTTGTTTGCATTATGTTTACCTGTTTCTTCCCCCTCTTCTCTCCCGAATAGACCCCGACGTTGACATAGCTCCCGAGGCAGACGCAGCTCCGGAGTACGACTACGTCCCCGACGACACCCCTGAAGACCTTGCCCTTGCCCCCGAGCAAACAGGCAAGCACCCCCATTTTGAGCATTCCGATATCGCCTACTCTCTTCCCTCTTATGCTTGCATTAGATGTTACTACTGCTGTTGCTATCCTATATCTGTTGCATAGCCTGCTTATTTGTAGCCTACTGTTGATACATGCCTGATATCCTAAACTGTTTAGCATAGGATGGGTAGAGCCATATCAGAGACGCACTTGTCCCGACTGCCCCGCTGGATACTCAGAAGACCCGTTCTACGGGATCGAAGATCAGACCCGGGCACCGCACGTCACTTCCCCCTAAGTTGCCCGACACTACTGGGTTACTATCACGTGCCGAGGGTGACACCTCTTTAGCACGTTTGATGTTAACCTTGTAGGTTAGTTACTCGGTCGTGGTAAGCGAGGGTAAATCCTCCTACACCACCCCCGATACCGACACCGTCGCGCAACTCCTCAAGTGTGGACCTCGAGGGTGATTGTAACACCCTGGATTTTTGCCCATTTTCTTTTTCTTTTGATTTTGGTCTGGTTTTGCTTTTCGGTGGCTTAGTGGTCTTGAAACCTGGAGAGATCACCTTTGATTTCTCTCCCTAGTGGCTTGTCAATCTCAAAATCATTTCAAGACCTTTCCATTTCCATTTTGGACCAATCCCAATATTCTTTTCTTTGGGAATATTCCTTTTTCTATTAAAGGAATAACCCTGTCTGTCTTGGGTTGTGAAGCAACCCACATTTCCATCATTCTGAAAATTCCCAAATAATTCTCATAAATCCTTTGGGACATATCTTCCTCAGATATGTCAAATACTTTCTTGCCATGTTCCAAAATAATTCCCAAATAAGCATTTTCCTATTCTGCCCTCAATGGCACTTTGAGAAGGAAGTGCTATTTATATTTGTTTGTTTGACTCCAAACTTTTTGGACACTCTTTCCTATCCATATCATAGCCCTCCACCAAATTTGAGCATCATCCCATCATCTATATGATCACAGCATCAAATCTTGGCTACTGGTTATATTTTCCTGTTGTGAAGCAACTATATTTTATATTGCTTCATAATTGCTGAAAATCTACCAGGACCTTCTTCCACCCATATTAACCCTCTCCACCAAAAATTGAGCTCATTTTCTTTAGCCATTAATTCTCAAGAATTCCTCCAAGTTTCTGTCCAGTGGGAAGTGTTGTGAAGGAAGTACCATTTATACTTGTCCAAATGCTATGAAATTTTTATGGCATCTTGGCAGTATCAAATAACTCTCCTAACCCAATTTTCATGCCAATCCATTTAGCCAATTGAGCACTACTTCAAGGTTCCTCTATCTGGTTCAGAATGTGGTTTGTGAAGGAACCATGATCAAGACTCATTTAAAGTGTCTCAATTTTGGCCAGTAAGTTGTCCTTCCAACACTGATCACTCCAGACAACTTGTTTGACCCCATTGCCAACACATCCCTCCTCTGGATCCCTCCCTAGTTTCTGTTCAGAGTTTTGTCTGAGGGCTATCTCTCTGTTCATTTCATCTCTTGCCAAACCACCGGCACTGTGAGGTCTCAGGGAGCAGGGTCGATCGTGTAGACACGACTGGACGAGTCGGAGTGCACCTTGGGCGCCAAGGCACGCGGTGACCACATGTCGGCCGTGCCAAAACCGCGCTCTGCACGACCCCCCGCTTCGGTCACGATCGCTCTGACCTCTCTCTCGATGTCTCTCCGTGTCCCGTTGTGCCGACACCGTCCCCTCCGTCCACGTATCCCCTCCAGAACCCTCGCGGCCGCCGGAGAAGCTCGCCGCCGCTCGCTGCCAAGCTCCGTCACGGGCAAAACAGTGAGCATCCGTCGCCATCCTTGTCCTCGCGCCATTAATGGCCCCGGACCAGTCCCGTCGCCCCTGCGCGCTCGCGTCGACCTCAGCCGCGCCGCGACGACTAGCCAGCTGCCAGCTCGCCGTACTTGATGTGCCCGCACGGCCGTGGCAGGATCCGGCTCGGCCTCCCTCCGTTCCTCTATATAAAGCCCCCCGAGCGCTCCAAGCCTCATCAACCTCCTCTCCTCGCCCCACTGGTCCTCCCCGACCGCTCAATTCGCCTCGTAGGGCTCTCCTCGTCTCACATCGCCACCATGGCCGCCGCCTCAGCTTGCCCAAATTGGAGCAAGCTGAGCCTTCTTCCTCCGTTCTGCCACCACCAGAGGCCCTCCCGAGTCCCCTGAAACTCTCCCCACCAGCCGTTCCTTCCACCTGTGCGGCGTGTCGAGCACTCCGGTGATGACCGACGCCACCCTCCACTGTGTCTAATGCTCCGCTCGCCCCGGTGCTCCCCGGTAGTCGTGCCATCCATGGATGGATGCGTCTCGTGCTCCCGAGCACGTGGGTAGGCCGAGCGCCGCGAGAGGTGGCCGGAGTTACCGGGAATCGCCGTCGAGCCACCTCGGCTGCTGCCGCTCATCACGCGCGCTCGAGGAGGAAGATGAGCCTGCCAGCGGGCCCACGGCCCCGCCCGTCAGCCGCTCTAGGCGCTGGCCGGCCCCGCCCATCAGGTTAAGTGGAGGCGTACTCTGTGGAGTACGCTACCACTTGCTGGAAGGCGTATTCCACGGAAGGCGCCTTCTACGTCACCCCGCGCGGTGCTGTTGGGCCGACCCGTATGCACAGTAGCAGCAGCCGCTGTTTCAGCCCAAGCCGGCCCAGAGCTGCAGTGCTCCTTTTCTTTTATCAGTGGATTTTCTGACAAGGACCCGTATGTAAATAGAATATTTGTAGAACAGTCCCTGGCAGAAATACCATTGTATCTTTTTGCCCGTAACTCCGATCGAGGTGATTCCAAAGCCTACTTCTTCATCTCATCGAGCCCGTTCTGTTGGTACCATTTTCATCATGTGTATCCACAGTGAAAATGACCATTTTGCCCTTGTCCGTAAACAGCCCCTTCTAGAGAGAACTGTTTCCGGCAATCGTCTCCGCGGACCCTCCGCACTTCTTTCCGGTGATTTTCTTCATTTCCAGGCAAGCCACGACAGCCACTTGCATGATGGACTTGCAGTAGCTATGGTTTCCAACTTGAATAATTATTTATGATGTGCATGTTAATATCTATATGCTTATGTGACCTACTAGTTATCAAGTATTCATTGGTATCACTACGCTCATGATTATTACTTGCAGTAGTTCAACTAGGATGATGACATGTTTGCATGCTTTGTCGTCATCTGTTATGAATATATTGATGTTGTTCATACTCACCATGCTCGTCTGCATTTAGCTGGTCATATGCCTGCATGCTGTTGATGCTATGATCCCGTTATTATGCTGTCCATTCCTGCTAGGGTTGTACCTTGCTCATGTGCATTACGGTTTCATCATGTTATCATGACTCAGCACATTATCATGCAAATTTTAACTGGATGTTAATCGAACTCGAACACCTGTTGGCTGAGTCATAGTGGGTGCCGAATCGAGCTCACCAGTGCAACCACACTTGCTGGGATGGGGCAGCCCTAATCCGGTCTATTGTCATGCCTCTCGCCGGTGCCTCCAACTAGGGAAGGTTATGCGGCAGCGCTACCCTGATCAGGTAGGCGGCAGAAGCCTTGTGAACCCAGGTTTGGTATTGAGCTCAGGTCCCCGTTTGGGACAGTTTTGTTTGGCCATGACGATAGCAGGTGTCGGAAGGACACAGGGTCACCCATGACATAGCCCAAAGGGGAGTTTGTCGGAGTGGCCGGGAGAGTGCCATGCAATAGATTGGGTTTTGTCGGAACGTCGTTGGTCCACCCGAATGGGAGCACGAGGCCATGAGTTCCGTGGTGTGGGTACAGTGTACTAACCTCTGCAGAGTGTATATAATCTATCGATAGCCGCGTCCTCGGATATGGGCACAGTTCGTAGTAGGACACACTATGGGTCAACAGTATAATAATCTTGCTAATAACAACCCCGTTCGATGAGAAAGAAGTTGGTTGATCTTTATGTGATCGCGAGAGGATCACCGTGGTATCGAGGATACCGACGTTGATTGATCATGATCATGAGAGGATCACCGTGGTATCATGGATACCGGATTTGGTTGATAGTGTTATGTGGTGATCTCGGGTAAAGACCAAGCTCCCTGTGATCATGTTATCACTACGGTATTGTAATACCAAGTTTGGTTGGCCCCGAGGTTATCGTGTGGCACACTCGATGGTAAGTTCTTGCATACGGTAGTTACGAGGTAACCCCAGAGCAGAGTAAGTTGCACCATGATAAGTCTTAACCTGTTGCATGTAGTGTCATCATACTCATATGCCATGCTATGCCATATTGTTCTAGCATCATCATGTCTACACCTGTTTAACCTGTAATGCCATGCTGTTGCTTGTCTTGAATGCTTTGGTTGCTGTGAGCTTGCGAGTACATTCAAAGTACTCACCTGGCGTGTCATGCCAGTTTGCAGGTCATGCCATGATTGCTTGCTTGTCGAGGATTCTGAGTTTGCGAGCTAGGATACGCGTTCCAGCCAGAGTCCCTGCGGAGTGGAGTCCATCGTCGTCGTCATAGTTCCGCTGCATCGGGTTGTTCCGCTGTTAGCATAGAGCTACCCTGGGCAGGCGTAGTATCGCTGTGCCGATGTAATCCTTGTACCCTTGTAACCTTATTCATAGTAATAAAGAGCTGATTTGTTCTATGCCAACAGTGCCGTATTCCAGAAGACTTGTCTCTGGGCTGGAATACGGGGCGTTCCGGTGTCCTCTGAGCCGGGGTGCCACAATGATTCCTCCTTCGTTCACCTTGGCTATAACATCAGGTGGAATTCCATCGAGGGTGATTCCTCAGGATTCCCCTTGGCGTTAGACACACAGTTACTATTAATATTATAACTTGTACTGAACCATGTTACTAAAGACGGGTCGGCCCTGAGGGGTACCCGCGCGAGCTTAAGGCGAAGTGATGTGGAGTCGGGTTGACCTGGGTGGTGCCCGCGAGATAACACGAGGCGTGGCCGGGCATTCTTAGCCCTTGCCGCAAGTCCTCGAGACGGGGCGACGGGGTCACATCGATCGTGAGTCTCTGCTCGTTTCCGCGCGATCCTAAACCACTAAACGGTTTGGATATTTGATCCGAGGGGCCTCTGGCCCGATAGCACTAACCATCACGTGGGCATAGTATGGGAGTTCTGCATCGTATACTTCAGCCGGAGCTTAATAGACGTCAGCGACTGAGCGGCACACGCTGGGTTGGACTGGGAACGCAACCACGCTTGTATAAGGGGTTGCTAGGTCTGCTCACCGGCGGTGCACGTAACGGGCAGGAGTTCCCGGGGCGATGGCCCAGGACCCCTGGGGGCATAGGTTAGTCCGGCGTGCTGACCTCTCTGTTAAGTATTCGGTCGGGTTGCGGCGTATCGCTTGGCCGAGGGCGGGCATGACCCAGAAAGTGTGTCCGGCCGGAGCTAAGCGAGCGTGGTGGGTAACTTGGTGCACCCCTGTAGGGAAGAAACTTCTATCGATAGCCTGTCCTACGGTAACGGACACTCGGAGTTGTATCCCGATCGGTACAACTAGAACTTGATATGAGAACTGGATAGTACGGCTCTGGGATTGCTTTCTCGCAGGGAGTCGAGAAAGGATCTCAGGTCGAGGTTGATGATATTACTACTACTACTTTACATTATGTTCATCTGCTCTCTCTTCTGATGCTGCAAGACTGTCGAAGATTGTTGAAGATGCTAGTCTTCGATAGGACTAGGCTTTCCCCCTCTACTCTGGCATTTCTGCAGCCCAGTCCACATATACAGCCATTCCTTTGACAATGATGCATATGTAGTGTAGATCCTTGCTTGCTGAGTACTTCGGATGAGTACTCACGTTTGCAAATGGACTTCATCACTGGTCTTCCCAAGTCTCAGAAGGGTCACGATGCTATTCTTGTCGTCGTTGACCAACTTTCCAAGGTTGCACACTTTCTGCCAGTTAAGGAGACTATTACTGCTAGTCAGTTAGCAGAGCTATATATCTCCAGAATTGTTTCTCTCCATGGTATTCCGAAAGAGATTAGTTCAGACCGTGGTGTTCTTTTCACTTCCAAGTTCTGGGAAAGTTTCCAAGAAGCCATGGGAACTCATATTACCTGGAGTTCCGCATATCATCCTCAGTCCCAAGGCCAAGTCGAGCGCGTTAATCAAGTGCTTGAAGACATGCTACGAGCCTGTGTTATATCCTTTGGTAAGAAATGGGAGGAATCTCTCCCGTATGCCGAGTTCTCTTATAACAACAGTTATCAAGCCAGCTTAAAAATGGCCCCATTTGAGGTTCTTTATGGACGTAAATGTCGAACCCCTCTGAATTGGTCAGAAACTGGGGAACGACCTCTTGTTGGACCGGACATTATTCAACATGCCGAAGAACAAGTCCGAATTGTACGGGAGAATCTCAAAGCAGCTCAAGACCGTCAGAAGAGTAATTATGATCGCAAGCGATGGGGTGTGATCTATCAACCTGGTGATCAAGCCTATCTTCGTGTCACTCCAATGAAGGGCACCCGTCGTTTCGGAATCAAGGGCAAGCTAGCTCCTCGCTATATTGGTCCTTTCCGCATCGTGGCTAGACGGGGACAGGTGGCATATAAATTGGAGTTGCCACCGCGATTCTCCCATATTCATGATGTCTTCCACGTGTCGCAACTCCGTAAGTGCTTCAAGGAATCCCCGCACCGTGCAGTGGATCATGAGATGCTCGAGCTACAAGATGATCTTTCCTATAAGGAGCATCCGATCCGCATCCTCGACGAAGCTGAGCGTCGTACTCGTCAGAAGACGACCAAGTTCCTAAAAGTGCAATGGTCGAATCATACTGAAGATGAAGCCACTTGGGAACGCGAGGATCATCTTCGGGAAGAATATCCCGGACTCTTTCCTTCTACCTCCTAAATTCTCGGGACGAGAATTTCTTTTAGAGGAGGAGAATTTGTAACACCCCCTTGTAATGGCCACAGTGATCAGCTGTTAATAATGCCATGTCATCATCATTTGCAGTGCCAAATCATTTGGGTTAGTTATCCAATTCAAATGCAAATCTGAAAATCAACTCAAATTCTAAAGTGAAATATAAAGTTGTTCAAACTCTGTTGGGAAAATGTTCATTAAATGGCCAATAATCCAGGAACATTTCTAAAATCAACATCAAAATGTTTGGAGTTGGATAAATGGCTCAAACAAGTTGGAACAGACCCAAAAACAGGATATTTGATATATTTAAAATCATATTAAATTCAAACAAACTTCAAATCAGTCCAAACCACTTTTTGGTGAGAGATAATATTGCATTGCAATATTTGGGCCAACTCCCACATTTTTCAAAGGTGCACAAGTGCCCTAAACATTTTGAAACAGGAAAGGAATAAAAGAAAATGAAGAAGCTAAAGCAGAAAAACAAAAGCGGGACACTGTGCACTGGGCCTTAGTGCACAGTGCCCCGAGTCGCGGCCCAGCCCAGCTAGCTCTCTCCCTCTCTCTCCGATGCCGTGTCAGCGCGCGCATGGCTGCGCCGGCACCGACCGGCCGAACGGCGACAGCGCGACCACCCCACCGACGGGCGAGGAGATAAGGACGAGCCATCCATCTCCCCTGGTGCGCCCCCACTCTTCCCCTCTTTCCCACACTCCCTCGCCTCTCTTCTTCCCTCCTCAGATCCGTCCGAACGCCACCGTCGCCGCGAGTCGCCGCCGCCGTGGCCACCGAGCTCCTCCGCTCCATCCCGTGACCACGAGCTCCGGGTTCGTCGACTCCTTCACTGGAAGCCAGATCGAGCCGGAGCACCACAACGACTACTACGCGCCGCCCCCTTTCCTCTCGGCTGCCGGCGATCTTCTCCAAATCCGGCGACGGCTGCTGCCTAAACCGTCACCGGCTTTTCTTAGCCACCCGAGCTCCCCCTCGTCTTTCCCCTCTTCGATCCGCACCTCTCTGTCGCCGTAGTGGCCGCACCCGAGGAGCCCGAACCCGCTGCCGCCGACAGCTCCTGCCGTGGCCAACGCCGCCGTCATGCGCAACTGAGCCCAGCTTCGAGCTCCTGAGCTCGTGCGAGTCCAGCAAAGCCTCTAGCACCGCTGTCCACCGGCCGCATAGCGTCGAACCCGACGAAGCCCGAACTCCGGCGTCCGCCGCGATGCTCGCCGCCGTCGCTACACGCCGTCTCCGGCGACGCCACCGCCACGGTTGGACGCGGCGTTGAACGCCCGTTCGAAAGAACCTACCCACGGCTCGAACCGAGCTCTGTAGCGCAAATCCGAGCGGCTCCGGCGACGCACCGCCGCGATTTTGGTCGCCGGCGCAACTCCGGCGCCGGCCGCCGACGTGGCTGCCACGTGGGACACCCCTGGGTCACTGCCAGTGGGTCCCACGGGCCCAGTTGACCGCGTTGACCCGAGTCAACGCGGGCACTGTTCACCCCTGTAGCTGACACGTGGGTCCCGTTCGATAATTAGACTAATTAAAGATTTACTTAATTAGAAACTAATTAGATTAACCTAATGTCTCACTGACATGTGGGGTCCACCCCCTAATTAACCCTGGTAATTAAATTAATCCACTGATTAGCCTAAACAGAGGCTGACATGTGGGTCCCACTGGACCCACATGTCATATTTGACTGGTCAACCGTCCTGTTGACTTGCTGACGTCAGCAGCGCGTCATGCTGACGTCATAATTCATTTTCTGATAAATAAAATAATTTCAGAAATTCGAATAATCTTTAAAAATTAATAACTTTTAAACCGTAGCTCGGATCGAAAAAGTTAAAACATGAAAGTTGCTCAGAACGACGAGACGAGTCTGATCGTGCCGTCTGTTTCTCCATCGGAACCTCCTACGTAGAAGAACTCGTAACTCCGGACCCAAATCCGACAGATGAATAGTGCACACACGTCGGATATTAAATCCCAGAATAATTCTAAAAATAACTAAAATGACTTAGATGCATATTTAGGCAACCCTACACTGCATCATAGCATCACACGCACCGTGTTGCATTTGTTTGCATTATGTTTACCTGTTTCTTCCCCCTCTTCTCTCTCGGTAGCCCCCGACGTTGACGTAGCTCCCGAGGCAGACGCCGCACAGGAGTACGACTACGTCCCCGACGATACTACTGAAGACCTTGCCCTTGCCCCCGAGCAAACAGGCAAGCACCCCCATTTTGAGCATTCCAATATCGCCTACTCTCTCCCCTCTTATGCTTGCACTAGATGTTACTGCTGCTATTACTATCCTACTCTGTTGCATAGCCTGTTTACTTGTAACCTACTTTTGATACATGCCTGTTATCCTAAACTGTTTAGCATAGGATGGGTAGAGTCACGACAGAGACCCCCACTTGATCCCGACTGCCCTGCTGGACATCAGAAGACCCGATCATCGGGATTGAAGACTAGACCATGGCACCGCACATCACTTCCCCTTAATTGCCGACACTGCTGGGTTATCATCGAGTGCCGAGGGTGATACCTCGTCAGCACTTCTGATGTTAACCTTGTAGGTTAGTTACTCGGTCGTGGTAAGCGAGGGTGATTCCTCCTACACCACCCCCGATCACGACGTCGTCGCGCAACCTCTCAAGTGTGGACCTCGAGGGTGATTCCTCCTTCGTTCACCTTGATGATAACATCGAGCGGGAATTCCATCGAGGGTGATTCCTCAGGGTTCCCTTCGGCGTCAGACACACAGTTACCTTGGATATTATGACTTGCACTAAACTATGATACTAAAGACGGGTCGGCCCTGAGGGGTACCCGCGCGAGCTTAACGCGAAGTGATGTGGAGTCGGGTTGACCTGGATGGTGCCCGCGAGATAACTACGAGGCGTGGCCGGGAATTCTTAGCCCTTGCCGCAAGTCCTCGAGACGGGGCGACGGGGTCACATCGATCGTGAGTCTCTGCTCGTTTCCGCGCGCTCCTAATCCACTACGGTTTGGATATTTGATCCGAGGGGCCTCTGGCCCGATAGCACTAACCATCACGTGGGCATAGTATGGGCGTTCTGCGTCGTACACATCAGCCGAAGCTTGTTTGACGTCAGTAAGGAGCGGCGCACGCCGAGTTGGACTGGTAACGCAACCGCGCTTGTATAAGGGGTTGCTAGGTCTGCTCTCGATGGCCCCGTAACGTGCAGGAGTTCCCGGGGCGATGGCCCAAGACCCCTGGGGGCATAGGTTTAGTCCGGCGTGCTGACCTCTCTTATAAGCCTAGGTCGGGTTGCGGCGTGTTGCTTAGCCGAGGCCGGGCATGACCCAGAAAAGTGTGTCCGGCCAGAGTTAAGTGAGCGTGGTGGGTAAGTTGGTGCACCCCTGCAGGGAAGAAACTTCTATCGATAGCCTGTCCTACGGTAACGGACACTCGGAGTTGTATCCCGATCAGTACCACTAGAACATGTGATGAGAACTGGATAGTACGGCTCTGGGATTGCTTTCTCGCAGGGAGTCGAGAAAGGATCTCAGGTCGAGGTTGATGATATTACTACTACTACTTTACATTATGTTCATCTGCTCTCTCCTGATGCTGCAAGACTGTCGAAGATTGTTGAAGATGCTAGTCTTCGATAGGACTAGGCTTTCCCCCTCTACTCTGGCATTTCTGCAGCCCAGTCCACATATACAGCCATTCCTTTGACAATGATGCATATGTAGTGTAGATCCTTGCTTGCTGAGTACTTCGGATGAGTACTCACGTTTGCTTTATTTTCTTTTTCCCCCATTTTCCATTTGATGCCACCAGACGACGGAGCCCCTGAGCCAGAAGCCCCAGCCGACGACCAGTACTCCTATCCGCCTGGCGAGTACTACTACTACGAGGAGCCGTTCGACGACCAGGAGTAGGATCGGAGGGTCCAGGGCAGGAGGCCTACGCCTTTCGATCGTAGTTTTTATTTTTACCCCGCCTCTGTGAAGGCTTATCTCTCTCTCTGTAATATATCTGTACTCAGATATCTAATGCTTCCGCTGACGCTTGTATGCCATCGAGCTTGTATTCGAGCCCTCGAGGCCCTGGCTTGTAATATTAAGCTTGTATGACTTTATTTTTATGTTTTAGAGTTGTGTTGTGATATCTTCAAGTGAGTCCTTAGGCTTGATCGTGCGCATTTGCGTGTATGATTAGTGCACGATTAAGCCGGGGTCGTCACAGGTTGGTATCAGAGCCGACTGCCTCTAGGATTCCCCCTTTCCAACTCTTTGGCCGAAGTTGAGTCTAGTGGTCAAAAATTGTTTTACTAACTTGGCTGTGTGGCTTACGGGCCCACGTCGCCAACTGGGTGGTATTAGGATCTTTTATTCCTCGATCTTTACTCTGGGATTCTAATCTCTCATCTATTCGGGTTTAATAAAATTTACTAACACCGACATTTAGGATCTCGTTAATTCTATCCACCCGGAGAACTGGATTCAGTGCGATTTCCCTGTCATTGATCTGATTAGTCTGATAATCATTTCCTTTCCATTGTTTTGTTTAACCTTTCCTTTTGAGATCGGTTATATTTCTCAATGTCTTACGACAATCCTGAACTTCATATTTCAGATGGATCGACTGTTTCCCCCTCGTCCTACGACGCAGCTCGTGCTTCGCACCTGTGCTCGAGACGTCCCTGGGTTTCCAGCTGTTCTGATCGCCCTCTTGATCAGGCTGGGATACCGCTGGTGCCCCGAGTACATGGTCTATGAGGTTTATCGTGAGTTCAACCAGGAGCAGTACTATGCTGATGTTCGCATCTATGATCAGCAGGATAACTCTGACACTGAGCTTCACCGTTTTCACGGTATCGGCGTGACGATTGAGATGGCAGTCCATGATGCCGCCTACTCTGCTGTCGCACGTCTCCGAGGAGAGCACAGTGCTAACTTGGATGATACTGTGTTTCGGTACATTCCGTATGCACCTGTTGGAAATGCTACTGGATTTTACACAGCTATCTGTGCCCCGTACGAGCCTCGTCGCTATGATCAGCGAGTTCTGATCCACTATGCTCAGGCTCTGGATCGCACTGTTCGTGCACTTGCTGTCGAGTTGTTTGCCACTCGAGCACGCTACTACGAGGCTATGACACAGTTGCTACCAGCTGTTCGTGCAGGGATGCATCCGGAGTACATTCTTTACCCGAGCAGGACTGAGATGCCATCAGGGATCGTCTGGCCTGCTGTGGGAGGTCACACGCCTGCACGTGGACCTCTTCTTTCTTCTCGAGACCGAGTTCTGCATCAGAGTGCCCATGGAGCGCAGGATCCTTCTGCGACGAACGTCCATCGTCCGCACTTGCAGTTACCCCGTTTCAGTGGTTTTCTCCGACGTTGATGTAGCCTTTGCTATGTCCCGTTGTGTACTTTCTTACCGCGTGCCTGCGCGCCGCCTAGCATGTCTAGCTTTTCATTTGCGCCGTTATGCTGCCCGAATGTAACCGACTATGTATGGATCTGTATGTCTTAATGACTACTTTCAGCATCTGTGCACTACTTCAATAAATGTCGAGTTACATCATGTTTATTGCTAAACACTTGCATAAGCTATTGCTGAAATACCCCTGTTGAATTAGCAGGATGGCTGACAACAATCCACCACCGCCGCCACCACCTGATTATATGGCAGCGATGATGCAACAGTTTGAACTCAACCGCCAGTTTATGACGGGAATTATGCAGCAGTTTCCTCGTCCTGATGCTAATCAGCAGCCCTTCTCCATCACTTTGCCAGAATTTTTGCGGCTCAGCCCATCCTTCTTCCGCAACACAGTCAACCCATTGGATGCCGATGACTGGCTGCGTGACATCTCCCATGAGATGGAGTCTGCTAGTGTCGCCGAAATTAACTATGTCACTTTTGCGACATATCTTCTTAAGGGTCCCGCAGCCCAATGGTGGGCCACTCACCGACAGACTCTGCCGCCTGGTACTGTCGTCACTTGGGCAGAGTTCAAGATTGCTTTCCGTGCCCGCTACATTCCTCTAGCTATCATAGCTAGGAAGAAGGCTGAGTTCCGTAGCCTTGTCCAAGGAAACAAGACTGTGGAAGTATATCAGCGCGAGTTTCTTGACTTATCTCGCTATGCTGAAGAGGACATTCCTACTGATGAACGCAGACAGGAGAAGTTTCGTGAAGGACTGCACCATGACATTCAGTTAGCCCTTCTTGTTCAAGATTACCCTGATTTCGCCACCTTGGTGAATAAGGCTATCATGGTTGAAACTGGACTTAAGAAGCACAAGGAAGCGTCCAGACGCACCCGTGAGTCGGGCTCATCTTCCCAGAAGCGACGCATCTGGTTCCCCAAAGGCATGTTTCGTTCAGCAGCACCTGCAAACAGACCCTCTTATGCTGCTCCACGTCTGCCACCTCCACCACCGAGACAGCCCCTGCCAGCTCCAGCACCTCGAGCTCCAACACCTCGTCCTGACAGCGGACTATGCTTCAAGTGTGGCAAGCCAGGTCACCGTGCTAGAGACTGTTCTCAAAATCAGAATCAACTAGCCCTTCCTTCTGCTGGACGTGGAATTGGCCGTGGTATTCCTCAGCAGCGCAACAATAATGCCAGACCTTCTTACGGTCGTGGGCAGTACTACCACGTCAACATGTCTGAAGCTCCAAATCAACCAGATACTGTGATGGGTACACTTCTCGTTAATTCAGTACCAGCATCTGTTTTATTTGATTCAGGAGCATCGCATTCCTTCATGTCAGAACATTTTGCACGCATGCATGACATTAAATGCGAATACATGAACACACCCTTATTGGTACACACCCCCGCGGGTGGTTGCCGAACCTTTACAGTTAGCTATAATGTTCCCGTTGAAATCGAAGAGTTGGAGTTCAGTGCGTCTCCCATTATTCTGAAATCGTCCAAGATTGACCTTATTCTGGGAATGGATTGGTTGAAGGCCCACTATGCCTCAATCAATTGTGCCACCAAAGTTGTTCACCTCTTGCACCCCTCGAATGAGATGGTGAATTACCATGCTCATATCACTCAGAACGCTGAGGCTCAAATTTATGCCTTGAATGCGTTGAATGCTTCTCCGCTTGATGGGATTGAGATTATCCCAGTTGTCTGTGACTTCCCGGATGTTTTTCCAGAAGAACTTCCAGGAATACCCCTGCTAGGGCTGTCGAGTTCGTCATCGACTTGAAGCCTGGCACCACTCCTATTGCGAAGCGTCCTTACAAGATGCCTCCGCACCACCTCATCGAGCTTAAGGAGGAAATTGATAAATCTTTAAGGAAGGGTTTCATCCGCCCTAGTTCCTCTGCTTGGGGAGCACCTTCTCTCTTTGTTAAGAAGAAGGATGGAACTAACCGTCTGGTTCAAGATTATCGTCCTATCAACCAGGCAACCATCCAGAATAAATATCCGCTTCCCCGGATCAATGATTTATATGACCAACTCGCTGGATCTTCGGTGTTTTCTAAACTCGACTTGAGGTTGGGTTATCACCAGATCCGTGTTCGCGAAGAGGATATTCCCAAGACTGCATTCGTTACTCGTTATGGCTCATACGAGTACACCGTCATGTCATTTGGTCTGACGAATGCTCCCGCTACCTTCTCCCGCTTAATGAATTATATATTCATGGACTACCTCGACAAATTCGTCGTGGTATATCTGGATGATATTCTGGTTTATTCGAAGAACAAAGAAGAACATGCTGAGCACCTTCGACTAGTTCTGGAGAGACTTCGAGAGCACCAATTATATGCCAAGTTCTCTAAATGCGAATTCTGGCTTCCTGAAGTGACCTATCTTGGACATGTGATTTCCAAGGACGGTATTGCCGTCAACCCGGAGCGTGTTCAGGCTATCCTTGACTAGACCCCTCCGAAGAATGCCAAGCAGGTCCGAAGCTTTCTCGGTCTAGCCAGCTATTGTCGCCGATTCGTCGAGAACTTCTCCAAGATCGCCAAGCCCCTGACTAATCTGCTCCACAAAGGCGTTAAGTTTGAGTGGACAGACAAGTGTCAGGAAAGTTTCCAAACCCTCAAGGACAAGCTCACTTCTGCTCCAGTGCTTGCTCCTCCTGATTCTCGCAAGGACTTTGTCATATATTGCGACGCCTCTTGTCAGGGATTAGGCTGCGTCCTAATGCAAGAGCGGAGAGTGATTGCATATGCTTCACGTCAATTGCGTCCACATGAAGAGAATTATCCAGTGCATGATCTTGAACTTGCAGCAGTGATGTATGCATTGAAGTTATGGCGACACTACCTTCTGGGTAATCGGTGTGAAATTTATACCGATCACCAAAGTCTGAAATACTTATTCACTCAACCGGATCTTAATCTCCGACAACAACGATGGTTAGAAGCTATTGCGGATTATGACTGCGGTATTTCTTATACCCCGGGCAAAGCTAATGTAATGGCCGATGCCCTGAGTCGCAAGTCATATTGCAACAACCTCATGGTTAGGCAAGCTCAACCTCGTCTTCACGCAGAACTGACTCAGCTGAATCTGCGAATTCTTCCCCAGGGTTCTCTTAATAACCTTGTGGTACAGCCAGACCTTCTGAAGGCTGTTAAAGAAGCGCAAGCCAAAGATGCTGAAATTGACTTGATGAAGAAGGAGCTTCACCTTGCTAAGTATCGGGATTTCTCAGTTGCTAAAGATGGTACATTATATTTTAGAGACCGCATCGTAGTACCTCGCTTCGAGCTGATGACTGACAAAGTCATGAAGGAGGCCCATGATACACCGCTGTCTATCCATCCGGGTAGTACCAAAATGTATCGAGATATTCGTCAAAGGTACTGGTGGTCTAGGATGAAGCAGGATATTGCTCGTTATGTTGCCGAGTGTGACGTTTGTCGTCGCGTGAAGGCAGAACATCAGAAACCTGCTGGAATTCTGCAACCGCTCCCTATTCCTCTATGGAAGTGGGATAAAGTGCAAATGGACTTCATCACTGGTCTTCCCAAGTCTCAGAAGGGTCACGATGCTATTCTTGTCGTCGTTGACCAACTTTCCAAGGTTGCACACTTTCTGCCAGTTAAGGAGACTATTACTGCTAGTCAGTTAGCAGAGCTATATATCTCCAGAATTGTTTCTCTCCATGGTATTCCGAAAGAGATTAGTTCAGACCGTGGTGTTCTTTTCACTTCCAAGTTCTGGGAAAGTTTCCAAGAAGCCATGGGAACTCATATTACCTGGAGTTCCGCATATCATCCTCAGTCCCAAGGCCAAGTCGAGCGCGTTAATCAAGTGCTTGAAGACATGCTACGAGCCTGTGTTATATCCTTTGGTAAGAAATGGGAGGAATCTCTCCCGTATGCCGAGTTCTCTTATAACAACAGTTATCAAGCCAGCTTAAAAATGGCCCCATTTGAGGTTCTTTATGGACGTAAATGTCGAACCCCTCTGAATTGGTCAGAAACTGGGGAACGACCTCTTGTTGGACCGGACATTATTCAACATGCCGAAGAACAAGTCCGAATTGTACGGGAGAATCTCAAAGCAGCTCAAGACCGTCAGAAGAGTAATTATGATCGCAAGCGATGGGGTGTGATCTATCAACCTGGTGATCAAGCCTATCTTCGTGTCACTCCAATGAAGGGCACCCGTCGTTTCGGAATCAAGGGCAAGCTAGCTCCTCGCTATATTGGTCCTTTCCGCATCGTGGCTAGACGGGGACAGGTGGCATATAAATTGGAGTTGCCGCCACAGTTCTCTCATATTAATGATGTCTTCCACGTGTCGCAACTCCGTAAGTGCTTCAAGGAATCCCCGCACCGTGCAGTGGATCATGAGATGCTCGAGCTACAAGATGATCTTTCCTATAAGGAGCATCCGATCCGCATCCTCGACGAAGCTGAGCGTCGTACTCGTCAGAAGACGACCAAGTTCCTAAAAGTGCAATGGTCGAATCATACTGAAGATGAAGCCACTTGGGAACGCGAGGATCATCTTCGGGAAGAATATCCCGGACTCTTTCCTTCTACCTCCTAAATTCTCGGGACGAGAATTTCTTTTAGAGGAGGAGAATTTGTAACACCCCCTTGTAATGGCCACAGTGATCAGCTGTTAATAATGCCATGTCATCATCATTTGCAGTGCCAAATCATTTGGGTTAGTTATCCAATTCAAATGCAAATCTGAAAATCAACTCAAATTCTAAAGTGAAATATAAAGTTGTTCAAACTCTGTTGGGAAAATGTTCATTAAATGGCCAATAATCCAGGAACATTTCTAAAATCAACATCAAAATGTTTGGAGTTGGATAAATGGCTCAAACAAGTTGGAACAGACCCAAAAACAGGATATTTGATATATTTAAAATCATATTAAATTCAAACAAACTTCAAATCAGTCCAAACCACTTTTTGGTGAGAGATAATATTGCATTGCAATATTTGGGCCAACTCCCACATTTTTCAAAGGTGCACAAGTGCCCTAAACATTTTGAAACAGGAAAGGAATAAAAGAAAATGAAGAAGCTAAAGCAGAAAAACAAAAGCGGGACACTGTGCACTGGGCCTTAGTGCACAGTGCCCCGAGTCGCGGCCCAGCCCAGCTAGCTCTCTCCCTCTCTCTCCGATGCCGTGTCAGCGCGCGCATGGCTGCGCCGGCACCGACCGGCCGAACGGCGACAGCGCGACCACCCCACCGACGGGCGAGGAGATAAGGACGAGCCATCCATCTCCCCTGGTCGCCCGCGCACTCTTCCCCTCTTTCCCACACTCGCCTCGCCTCTTCTTCCCTCCTCAGATCCGGTGGCCGGACGCCACCGTCGCCGCGAATCGCCGCCGCCGTGGCCACCGAGCTCCTCCGGCTCCATCCTCGTGACCACGAGCTCCGGGTTCGTCGACTCCTTCGACTGGAAGCCAGAGATCGAGCCGGGGAGCACCACAACGACTACTACGCGCCGCCCCCTTTCCTCTCGGCTGGCGGCGATCTTCTCCAAATCCGGCGACGGCTGCTGCTCCTAAACCGTCACCGGCTTTTCTTAGCCACCCGGTGAGCTCCCCCTCGTCTTTCCCCTCTTCGATCCGCACCTCTCTGTCGCCGTAGTGGCCGCACCCGAGGAGCCCGAACCCGCTGCCGCCGACGAGCTCGCTGCCGTGGCCAACGCCGCCGTCATGCGCAACTGAGCCCAGCTTCGAGCTCCTGGAGCTCGTGCGAGTCCAGCAAAGCCTCTAGCACCTCTCCCCGTGCCGCATAGCGTCGAACCCGACGAAGCCCGAACTCCGGCGTCCGCCGCGATGCTCGCCGCCGTCGCTACACGCCGTCTCCGGCGACGCCACCGCCACGGTTGGACGCGGCGTTGAACGCCCGTTCGAAAGAACCTACCCACGGCTCGAACCGAGCTCTGTAGCGCAAATCCGAGCGGCTCCGGCGACGCACCGCCGCGATTTTGGTCGCCGGCGCAACTCCGGCGCCGGCCGCCGACGTGGCTGCCACGTGGGACACCCCTGGGTCACTGCCAGTGGGTCCCACGGGCCCAGTTGACCGCGTTGACCCGAGTCAACGCGGGCACTGTTCACCCCTGTAGCTGACACGTGGGTCCCGTTCGATAATTAGACTAATTAAAGATTTACTTAATTAGAAACTAATTAGATTAACCTAATGTCTCACTGACATGTGGGGTCCACCCCCTAATTAACCCTGGTAATTAAATTAATCCACTGATTAGCCTAAACAGAGGCTGACATGTGGGTCCCACTGGACCCACATGTCATATTTGACTGGTCAACCGTCCTGTTGACTTGCTGACGTCAGCAGCGCGTCATGCTGACGTCATAATTCATTTTCTGATAAATAAAATAATTTCAGAAATTCGAATAATCTTTAAAAATTAATAACTTTTAAACCGTAGCTCGGATCGAAAAAGTTAAAACATGAAAGTTGCTCAGAACGACGAGACGAGTCTGATCGTGCCGTCTGTTTCTCCATCGGAACCTCCTACGTAGAAGAACTCGTAACTCCGGACCCAAATCCGACAGATGAATAGTGCACACACGTCGGATATTAAATCCCAGAATAATTCTAAAAATAACTAAAATGACTTAGATGCATATTTAGGCAACCCTACACTGCATCATAGCATCACACGCACCGTGTTGCATTTGTTTGCATTATGTTTACCTGTTTCTTCCCCCTCTTCTCTCTCGGTAGCCCCCGACGTTGACGTAGCTCCCGAGGCAGACGCCGCACAGGAGTATGACTACGTCCCCGACGATACTACTGAAGACCTTGCCCTTGCCCCCGAGCAAACAGGCAAGCACCCCCATTTTGAGCATTCCAATATCGCCTACTCTCTCCCCTCTTATGCTTGCACTAGATGTTACTGCTGCTATTACTATCCTACTCTGTTGCATAGCCTGTTTACTTGTAACCTACTTTTGATACATGCCTGTTATCCTAAACTGTTTAGCATAGGATGGGTAGAGTCACGACAGAGACCCCCACTTGATCCCGACTGCCCTGCTGGACATCAGAAGACCCGATCATCGGGATTGAAGACTAGACCATGGCACCGCACATCACTTCCCCTTAATTGCCGACACTGCTGGGTTATCATCGAGTGTCGAGGGTGATACCTCGTCAGCACTTCTGATGTTAACCTTGTAGGTTAGTTACTCGGTCGTGGTAAGCGAGGGTGATTCCTCCTACACCACCCCCGATCACGACGTCGTCGCGCAACCTCTCAAGTGTGGACCTCGAGGGTGATTCCTCCTTCGTTCACCTTGATGATAACATCGAGCGGGAATTCCATCGAGGGTGATTCCTCAGGGTTCCCTTCGGCGTCAGACACACAGTTACCTTGGATATTATGACTTGCACTAAACTATGATACTAAAGACGGGTCGGCCCTGAGGGGTACCCGCGCGAGCTTAACGCGAAGTGATGTGGAGTCGGGTTGACCTGGATGGTGCCCGCGAGATAACTACGAGGCGTGGCCGGGCATTCTTAGCCCTTGCCGCAAGTCCTCGAGACGGGGCGACGGGGTCACATCGATCGTGAGTCTCTGCTCGTTTCCGCGCGCTCCTAATCCACTACGGTTTGGATATTTGATCCGAGGGGCCTCTGGCCCGATAGCACTAACCATCACGTGGGCATAGTATGGGCGTTCTGCGTCGTACACATCAGCCGAAGCTTGTTTGACGTCAGTAAGGAGCGGCGCACGCCGAGTTGGACTGGTAACGCAACCGCGCTTGTATAAGGGGTTGCTAGGTCTACTCTCGGTGGCCCCGTAACGTGCAGGAGTTCCCGGGGCGATGGCCCAAGACCCCTGGGGGCATAGGTTTAGTCCGGCGTGCTGACCTCTCTTATAAGCCTAGGTCGGGTTGCGGCGTGTTGCTTAGCCGAGGCCGGGCATGACCCAGAAAAGTGTGTCCGGCCAGAGTTAAGTGAGCGTGGTGGGTAAGTTGGTGCACCCCTGCAGGGAAGAAACTTCTATCGATAGCCTGTCCTACGGTAACGGACACTCGGAGTTGTATCCCGATCGGTACAACTAGAACATGTGATGAGAATTGGATAGTACGGCTCTGGGATTGCTTTCTCGCAGGGAGTCGAGAAAGGATCTCAGGTCGAGGTTGATGATATTACTACTACTACTTTACATTATGTTCATCTGCTCTCTCCTGATGCTGCAAGACTGTCGAAGATTGTTGAAGATGCTAGTATTCGATAGGACTAGGCTTCTCCCTCTATTCTGGCATTTCTGCAGCCCAGTCCACATATACAGCCCCCTTTTGAAAATGTTGCATACGTAGTGTAGATCCTTGCTTGCTGGGTACTTCGGATGAGTACTCACGTTTGCTTTATTTTCTTATTTCCCCCATGTTCCATTTGATGCCACCAGACGACGGAGCCCCTGAGCCAGAAGCCCCAGCCGACGACCAGTACTACTACCCGCCTGGCGAGTACTACTACTACGAGGAGCCGTTCGACGACCAGGAGTAGGATCGGAGGGTCCAGGGCAGGAGGCCTACGCCTTTCGATCGTAGTATTTTATTTTACCCCGCCTCTGTGAAGGCCTAATTCTCTCTATGTAATATATCTGTACCCAGATATCTAATGCTTCCACTGACGCTTGTATGCCATCGAGCTATGTATTCGAGCCCTCGAGGCCCTGGCTTGTAATATTAAGCTTGTATGACTTTATTTTATGTTTTAGAGTTGTGTTGTGATATCTTCAAGTGAGTCCTTAGGCTTGATCGTGCGCATTTGCGTGTATGATTAGTGCACGATTAAGCCGGGGTCGTCACAACGAGTCTGATCGTGCCGTCTGTTTCTCCTTCGGAACCCCCTACATAGAAGAACTCGTAACTTCGGACCCGAATCCGGCAGATGAATAGTGCACACATGTCGGATATTAAATCCCAGATTAATTCTAAAAATAACTAAAATGACTTAGATGCATATTTAGGCAACCCTGCACTGCATCATAGCATCACATGCACCGTATTGCATTTGTTTGCATTATGTTTACCTATTTCTTCCCCCTCTTCTCTCTCGGTAGACCCCGACGTTGACGTAGCTCCCGAGGCAGACGCCGCACAGGAGTACGACTACGTCCCCGACGATACTACTGAAGACCTTGCCCTTGCCCCCGAGCAAACAGGCAAGCACCCCCATTTTGAGCATGCCTATATCGCCTATTCTCTTCTCTCTTATGCTTGCATTAGAACTGCTACTGCTACTGTTTTCCTATATCTGCTGCATAGCCTAATTATTGTACCCTGCTTTGTTACCTTACCGGTTATCCTAGACTGCTTAGTATAAGGTGGGTAGAGACACGACCGAGACCCCCACTTGATCCCGACTGCCCTGCTGGACATCAGAAGACCTGATCATCGGGATTGAAGACTAGACCATGGCACCGCACATCACTTCCCCTTAGTTGCCGACACTGCTGGGTTACCATCGAGTGCCGAGGGTGATACCTCGTCAGCACTTCTGATGTTAACCTTGTAGGTTAGTTACTCGGTCGTGGTAAGCGAGGGTGATTCCTTCTACACCACCCCCGATAACGACGTCGTCGCGCAACTCCTCAAGGTGGACCTCGAGGGTGATTCCTCCTTCGTTCACCTTGATGATAACATCGAGCGGGAATTCCATCAAGGGTGATTCCTCAGGGTTCCCTTCGGTGTCAGACACACAGTTACCTTGGATATTATGACTTGCACTAAACTATGATACTAAAGACGGGTCGGCCCTGAGGGGTACCCGCGCGAGCTTAACGCGAAGTGATGTGGAGTCGGGTTGACCTGGATGGTGCCCGCGAGATAACTACGAGGCGTGGCCGGGCATTCTTAGCCCTTGCCGCAAGTCCTTGAGACGGGGCGACGGGGTCACATCGATCGTGAGTCTCTGCTCGTTTCCGCGCGCTCCTAATCCACTACGGTTTGGATATTTGATCCGAGGGGCCTCTGGCCCGATAGCACTAACCATCACGTGGGCATAGTATGGGCGTTCTGCGTCGTACACATCAGCCGAAGCTTGTTTGACGTCAGTAAGGAGCGGCGCACGCCGAGTTGGACTGGTAACGCAACCGCGCTTGTATAAGGGGTTGCTAGGTCTGCTCTCGGTGGCCCCGTAACGTGCAGGAGTTCCCGGGGCGATGGCCCAAGACCCCTGGGGGCATAGGTTTAGTCCGGTGTGCTGACCTCTCTTATAAGCCTAGGTCGGGTTGCGGCGTGTTGCTTAGCCGAGGCCGGGCATGACCCAGAAAAGTGTGTCCGGCCAGAGTTAAGTGAGCGTGGTGGGTAAGTTGGTGCACCCCTGCAGGGAAGAAACTTCTATCGATAGCCTGTCCTACGGTAACGGACACTCGGAGTTGTATCCCGATCGGTACAACTAGAACTTGATATGAGAACTGGATAGTACGGCTCTGGGATTGCTTTCTCGCAGGGAGTCGAGAAAGGATCTCAGGTCGAGGTTGATGATATTACTACTACTACTTTACATTATGTTCATCTGCTCTCTCTTCTGATGCTGCAAGACTGTCGAAGATTGTTGAAGATGCTAGTCTTCGATAGGACTAGGCTTTCCCCCTCTACTCTGGCATTTCTGCAGCCCAGTCCACATGTACAGCCATTCCTTTGACAATGATGCATATGTAGTGTAGATCCTTGCTTGCTGAGTACTTCGGATGAGTACTCACGTTTGCTTTATTTTCTTTTTCCCCCATTTTCCATTTGATGCCACCAGACGACGGAGCCCCTGAGCCAGAAGCCCCAGCCGACGACCAGTACTACTATCCGCCTGGCGAGTACTACTACTACGAGGAGCCGTTCGACGACCAGGAGTAGGATCGGAGGGTCCAGGGCAGGAGGCCTACGCCTTTCGATCGTAGTTTTTATTTTTACCCCGCCTCTGTGAAGGCTTATCTCTCTCTCTGTAATATATCTGTACTCAGATATCTAATGCTTCCGCTGACGCTTGTATGCCATCGAGCTTGTATTCGAGCCCTCGAGGCCCTGGCTTGTAATATTAAGCTTGTATGACTTTATTTTTATGTTTTAGAGTTGTGTTGTGATATCTTCAAGTGAGTCCTTAGGCTTGATCGTGCGCATTTGCGTGTATGATTAGTGCACGATTAAGCCGGGGTCGTCACAGCTTATCTCTCTCTCTTTGTAATATATCTGTACACAGATATCTGATGCTTCCGCTGACGCTTGTATGCCATCGAGCTATGTATTCGAGCCCTCGAGGCCCTGGCTTGTAATATTAAGCTTGTATGACTTTATTTATGTTTTAGAGTTGTGTTGTGATATCTTCAAGCGAGTCCTTAGGCTTGATCGTGCGCATTTGCGTGTATGGTTAGTGCACAATTAAGCCGGGGACGTCACAACATGACCGAGACACATCTCCGGTCAATAACCAATAGCGGAACCTGGATGCTCATATTGGTTCCTACATATTCTACGAAGATCTTTATCGGTCAAACCGCACGACAACATACGTCATTCCCTTGGTCATCGGTATGTTACTTGCCCAAGATTCGATCGTCAGTATCATCATACCTAGTTCAATATCGTTACCGGCAAGTCTCTTTACTTGTTCCGTAATGCATCATCCCGTAACTAACTCATTAGTCACATTGCTTGCAAGGCTTATAGTGATGTGCATTACCGAGAGGGCCCAGAGATACCTCTCCGATACACGGAGTGATAAATCCTAATCTTGATCTATGCCAACCCAACAAACACCTTCGGAGACACCTGTAGAGCATCTTTATAATCACCCAGTTACGTTGTGACGTTTGATAGCACACAAAGTGTTCCTCCGGTATTCAGGAGTTGCATAATCTAATAGTCAGAGGAATATGTATAAGTCATGAAAAAAGCAATAGCAATAAAACTTAACGATCATTATGCTAAGCTAACGGATGGGTCTTGTTCATCACATCATTCTTCTAATGATGTGATCCCGTTCATCAAATGACAACACATGTCTATGGTTAGGAAACTTAACCATCTTTGATTAACGAGCTAGTCTAGTAGAGGCATACTAGGGACACTGTGTTTTGTCTATGTATTCACACATGTATCAAGTTTCCGGTTAATACAATTCTAGCATGAATAATAAACATTTATCATGATATAAGGAAATATAAATAACAACTTTATTATTGCCTCTAGGGCATATTTCCTTCAACGCAGCGGCAACAGGCGGGTCTGGGGCGACGGCGGGAACCGCGGGCCACGGTGCTACAACCCGAAGGGGCGGCGCAGCAGCGGAGCCCGGGTCGATGCAACCGCGGGGACGGCCTCGGGGCCACAACGTGGACCGCGTGGCGCGGCACTACGACCCGAAGGGGCGACGCAGCGACGATGTGTGAGTCGGTGCAGCCGCGGGGAGAACCACGGGCCGGCGGCGCTGCGGCCCGCCGGGGCAACGCAGCAGCAGCCCGTTGCTTGATCGATGGAGGGGAGCGCTGAACTCGGGGACGATCTTCACAGGACCTGCGGAAGCGCGCGCAAGCGACTAGCTAGGTTGGTCGTGCGGCGCGAATGGAGCAGAGCGGCAACCAGGTGATCAATCTAGCCGCTCACAAGGTTGGGGCGCCGGTCGGTGATGAGGTGGCCGAGCCACCGAGGCCACGCGCGAGGGACACACGAACAGCCGGCGCGTGCACGCGGCCCATACACGAGAGGGGCGCAAGCGGCGCCGCACAACGCAGTCGGTCCACGCATCATTTGTGGCGCGGCGTCAGGGCCGGCGGACAGATGCAGCTGAGCGGGGTGGAGTTGAGGTGATGCAGGATCCTGATCAGATGAGGGCGATGACGGTCGGCGCTGTGCGACTGGCGGGCAGACACACGAACAACGGCCGGGACGGGCCACCGGGTCGGGGAGGAGGCCGACTGGTCGCGTCGGTGTCGGAGTAGAGGCGCGCGGGTGTCGACGGCGACGACGAGCGACGCAAACCGATCTTAGATCGAAAAACCAAAAAGAACGCCGATCAAGACGACCGGCAAGAGAGATAAAATCTGGATCAAGAGATCGAAAAAAAGAAGACTCTAGGGCAGCCGGTCAACACGACCAACGGACGAATCCTAGGTACGGACAGCGCGGCCCCAGAGGCGATCATGTAGACCGACCACTCCGGGGGCGGCGGCTAGGATTTGAATCAGTTAGCCTGATACCATGTTAGAGGAATAGAGGGGGATTGATGGAATGGATGTTTATTGTTTGAGCCTCCAAGATATATATATAAAAATACAATGATCAACTTAAAAGACAAGGCAGAATCGAATCCTAGCATATTCTATACTTCCTAATAATGATAATACTCAACATCCGGGCCGGTGCCTTGCGTACTACGACCAGACCACGACATGCTGCGACCGGTGTCTCGGCGAGCTATGACCCGGCCACAACGGCACTCTGACCGCGATCGGTCAGTACTCAATACTGCGAAGACGACATAGTCAATGAGGTGCTACAACAAAGGTCGACGGTGCTACAACCGCCGCCAAAAAGCTTGCAAACAGTGACGGCGGTGGGTTTCGATGGTCGAGCGGGTACGTCCATGCTGTGCTACGGCCGCTACACGACGGTGAAGCGCGATAATTAATGATGTGACAGGATGGATGAGGCGCATGAGATGAGCAAGGGACTCGTTTATGTTTTTCTTTCTTGCCTATGTGTGTGCCCATCCGGTGAGCGAGCTGATGAGAGGATCCAACAGGTACAAAGATAAGCAATGGACGACTGCGTGGGTAGCTAGGAGGCGATGCCTTTGGATTAAGTTTGTTCCTAGTTTCGCAACTGAATGGACACATACAGACTGTAGTCACGTTGTTTAATCGACGAAGCTCTTGAGAGACATCCAACCAATGCATGCTCAGCATATATGACCTGCGGCTTCGCGAGTCGCTGAATTGGTTCAACTATGCGCAAAACAGTTGTACAACTAAGGCTGCCCGTATAAAGAATTTGGAATAAGTTGGGAATGCACCAGGTGATTAACAAATCTTGTGCTATTGATCGTGCGGCCTTGAGTTCTTACTTTTTATGTCAGACCAGGATTTATCTATTTTGGGTATCCAGAATGTTCATGAATTGATTGTCATAACCACTTGGTATTTATGGTGGGATCGACGTAAGTTGGTTCATGAGGGAAAGCTTCAAGATGCGAACTAGACTTTAATGGGGGCCTGTACTATAACTGTAAATTTTGTCAATGCTTACTCCCATGGTGCTTCCGGCAAAAAAGGAGGTGGAGTAGACCTCCAACGGGTTTTGTTAAGTTAAATGTGAACGCATTTTTTTATCATGAAATGCTTAGAGGCATAGCGGGTGCTGTACTCAGAGATGACAAAGGAAATTTTATTGTCGGTGAAAATTGAAAGATTGATTGGTGTTGATGTTCTAATGGCAGAAGCTTTGGCTTGTCGCTTGCACAAAAAACGGGTTGCAATCATTTTGTTATTAACTCTGATAATATGGAAGTCATTGATATAATAAAAAATAAAGGACGATCTGCGGCGATGACAGTTTTTGATAATTGCTATTTTCTAGCTTGTGATTTTCCTCAATATGGTAATAGGGAAGCGAATAAGGTTGTCCATGAACTTGCTAGGTTTTCTAACTAATTTTTTCATGACAAGGGATTGGTTTGAGGAGCCCTTGAATGATATTGTATCTCTTCTTATAGACTATGTAACTGTTATTCACAATTAATACAGTTTGTTATTCTTCAAAATAAAAACTAGGGATGACTTTGAATTAATTTTGTTCCTAGTTTCGTAATTGAATGGCTGCATACAGACTTTGCCATAGCAATGCCACACTTTGCCATACAATGTTGCCAAATTTGCCTAAGGTTAGTTCTTCAAGATGAGAGCCACAAGTTGGCAAGCCTAAAAGAATCTTGCCACATTTTTTAAGTGTATGTGATGTGGGACCCTAGTGTGGCTTGGCTAAGGTGTGGCTTGAGCCAAACACCCACCTAAGTTGGTCAAACTTGGCTAACCTTAGATGTGGCAACCTTAGACAAATTTAATCTCAAACCAAACAGCCCCTATAATCACATTTATTAATCAATGAAGCTCTTGATTTGCAAGAAAAAAAGAGACACAACCAGCCAATTTATGCACGGTTATTTCAGAGTAGCGGCTTCATGAGTCAATGCATGATGTATAAACAATTTCTTTACTCCTCCTTGGCATGTGTAAATTTTCAAATATGCAAAATGAGATGAAAGGAGAAGGAACACAACATGAGTTCATCTCATTTAAAGCATTTTGATTCAACAAAAGAAATTTCCCCTTAAATACTTGTTACCAACTTCCACATACGCTCTTCAAAATGATATACTCCTTTTGGTCGGAGAGGCGGGAGAGGAGCATCCTCGTCACGACGCCGACAACGCACGTAAGGTTAGGGAAGATGGATGGGTGCATGAGTCTGGATTGTTCTCTAGATGTGCATGGGTTTGGGTTTTACATTTGGGACGGGTCACTTGCAAGGTAGCCCCACAAGACACTAGGGGTAGCTTAGGTCATTTTTACAAACACCGGTAGGGTTTTCCCTAGTCAACTCGCTAAAAGGAATGGTCAACTCACAGAGATCTAATAGAGTGATATTTGTGATGTATTGTCAAAGGTCAATTGAAATGTCAAATTTAAGAGTGACATGAGGAAAATGTTGAAAAACTAGAGTGGTAAACAAAAAAAAAGTGCCCCTCAACCCCGAGGCATAAAGCCTACAATTCATGGGAGATTAAGTTGTTGGGACAATGAAGGCGGTTATGCACTAAAAAGGCTTTCGTCACGCTTTAGAGACAAAGCATGAACCACAAGTACACCGTCGAACAATACATGATGGTGAGAAAGCCCTCAAGGAAGCAGAACATAGGAATGATCGACAACAAACATTAGAACGACAAAGCCATCGAGCAAAAACAGGAGGACCTAAAGACTAAACCACAACACAGCCGATGACACCTGAGTTCCACGACCACACCCTTAAGAGGGGGCGGCGCAAAGCGTCGCCGTAGCCACGTCTGACGGAACGGACAAAGGTCTTCATCTGGAACCATGACAGGGGGATCGAATCCGCGACAATGTCCTCAAGAGGAGAGCGGCACTCGTGGGCGTGGTCTCCGTCGGCACCAAGCGTGGAGCTTTCGCCCGGTTGCTTTCCCATGCCACGAAGGAACATCATAGTCAGCCGTTTCAACAAAGCTGGGACCTCCAGAACCTGACCCGGGCCCTTTCTTGCCACAACAGAGAAGCAACCAGGGCCACCCACCGCGACACACCTCGTCGTCCACACAACCAAGAAGAACAACCACCATCGCCTCCTGGAGACCCGCCAGACAGCCAACCGAGTAGCCCGCCACCCGAGGTAGCCGCCCCAACATCCCACTCCGAATGTCTCACTGATGCCGAAACACACGAATGCCATCGACCAGAGGGAAGGCATACACCTCCCCACCTACCCTTAGGGTCCCACCACTCGGTCGATCGAAGGGGACTATAGCCCGGCAACACCGTCATCATGGCAGCCAACAAGCAAGCACTGGACCACATGTGGGGAAACCATGTCCCGTACAAGGAAGGGAAAGCCCCGCCCTTGCACCTAGGCTCGCACCCCCATCCACTTGCCGACAGCACCTCTGGAGGGAGCAACAGTCAGCGTCCCATTAGAATCTTCTTCCTCCAGATCTCAATGGGGAGCCTCCTAGGAACCGTCACATCTGGTCACCATGCATCCTCAGCGGCGTCAACTGCAACCACCTTTGAGCCCCCACACAAGCGCCAACCCCCACCGTAGCCCATTGAGATCCTACATGCATATTGAAGTGAATCGCGTGTTCGTAGAGAGAAGAAGAGACCTGACAACCACCGACCACCATGTCGCTATGACCGAGTAGGACCACCACCGTCGCTTGCCACTGGCGCCCAAGGCATAGCATAACCCACTGGCCTGCGTCGCCAAACGCCACTGGACGTCAGATTTGAGCGAAGCCTAGGTCGCCACCGCAGCCACAACCCGCACACCCCCGCCCAGAGACGATCGGTGCCTCCGAAGCTACCAAATGTCGCCGCCGGGAGGGGCCATCATCGCGCCGGGAGCGAAGCCTACTCTTTCTGCTCATATTTACTTTACCGTTTGTGCTAGAGTCAACAGCGGTTTCAAATTTGTGGCTCCCGCAAATTAGCAGTTGGGATGAAAAAAAGGAAGAAAAGAACTCCCGTACGTACGTACCTACCGCTCTCACTTCAGCTTCCTCCTCTCCCAGCCACCTGGCTCCTCTTCTCCAAAAAAAAAAAAAACACTACCTGGCACCTCCAACCGCCCCCACTCCCTTCCCCGCCTCCCCGCTCCGCCTGGACGAATCCCGGCGCCGCCGCCTGCGGCGCGCCCCTGCTCCCCGCCGCTCCATCCATCTTCTACCCCTGGCGGCGCCCCCACTCCCCACCTCCGGTCCCTGATCCACGCCGCACCTCCGCGCCTTGTTCTCCTCCTGCTCACCGAGCCCAGGAACTTCACTTTATTCCCCGCCTCCTCCTTTGCACAATTACTTGTTTTTCTTATCATGATTTTTGTTCTTTGTCATGTTTGCTTCAGTTTCTTGCGTTTAATTGTGGAACTTCGACATGGAGATCTGTTTCACTGCAAACACTGTATCCAACTGAATGATGTGAAAAATATTCGGCAATGTTATGTAGTTTTACTGAAGTGTCAATTATTTTCTGTGCATAGTTTATTTGCAGCAAGTAGTGTTGTTGCAGAACTCCGAAGCTGGCATAGGGGTAGAGGAGCGAGTGGTTATGGGTGTGGAAGGTTTATTGGGTCTTGTCGATCAACTTTAGGAGTGTTTAGTTAGCAAACAATTCATCTTCCAAATTTATTGCTGTCATTAAATTATATAGCAAGGGGCAAATCTACTAAAAAATCTGTTGCTGACAGCATTTGAGTGTGTGTCTGGCTTGGGGATGCCCAAGGGACAAATCTCCAGAAGCAGGGCATCGAAGCTCATGCAACTTGACCACTGAAGAAACATTGTCAATTCGTTCGTTCACTTGTCAGGCCGAGGGTGTCGTTGGGAGGAGCTCTGTGGAGTATGACTGGTGGCAGCATCTCAGAAGAAGGGTGCGGACCAGACAACACTCTGGGCCGGAGGCAGCGGCTTTTCTCCGGTCCGGGACAAAGCTATTGTAGGAGGAACTTGCCTATCAAAGGTTTGAAGGATGATCTTGTCATGATGTGAAATGGCTCTTTGAGCACCTTCAGGGTGATATACTTGGTGGAGAAAAGTGATGACCTCAAAGAGGACGAAACCCCTGGTTCCGCTGATGCATCTCATTGCCAGGCTGTGATGGAACAAAATGTTGATAGGTCCTTCAGGTTGCAACTCAGGAAGGAGACCCTGTTATTTCTATTACCAAAGCCAGTAAGGAATGTGCTGATGCTACTGGACACGTTAGTCAGGATGCTGTACTTGATTCCAAAGAAGTTAGCCAGACAACTCTTACTGCTGCTACAGAAGTTAGTGATGTTCCTCGAGTTAATGTGGCAACAGCTGATAAAATTTCTCCAAGTGACAGTAATGTAGTGAAGGGCCACCTGAATCCTGGCAATATATCAACTACCGTAAAGGGTGACCCTGACAGAGGTTAAGAGGGATATGGTCAAACCACCATGCAACATTCTCTCCATAGGTGATGGTTTGCAGGCATTGCATGATGATAAAGAGTTGCCTAAGAACGGGACCCCATTGCAAGAAATAGATTCTAAAACCAATATGAACTTGGACAAGAAAGAGGACAGTCCTGACAGCGCTTCTCCTGATGTGAAAAACTAAATTTAGACAGGAGCTCGGGTAACGAATCGAGAGAGGATGTGATGGAAAGTAAGCAAGTTGATCCCAATGTCAGATCTGATGATCTTGGAGGAAAGACTGCAGTTACCTCAGACCATGAGGAGGTAAAAGAGGTGTCCTCTTTGATACTGTTGCCAAGGATTCCTCTGTGCAAACAAAGGATATTGTTTCTTAAGAGAAGCCAGTAACTCTTATATTAAAAAAGGAAACCTGAAGGTTTGTCTTTATCTCCCTACGCATACAGTGTTTTACCATTTCCTGTATACCTTTCCTATGTGAATATCTTGAGCATTTTTATTTTCTTCATTGTGTGCATTCATGCTTTCTGTGATTGTCCAGTGTAGAGTTCATTGTATGCCTTGCTTGCTCGTTGTCATTGTGGATTTTTGTCTTTTGGTAAATCGTGCATGAAACAACTGTACCTCATGATCCTGCTCTTGTACGGTTTTGGGGATAGTAAAAAATGTTTTGCAGTCCTTTAGTAAGATTTGTGGCCTTTGTTTCACATTCTACGTCAATCAAGTAAATCTGACAACAATTTATCAATGGTTTAAACAGAGAAATCATGTTGTGCTTTTGTTCTGTTAAATGCAGACCAAGAAGTTGTTGCAGATGGAATGTCAGCGTGGTGTGGATACTCTCAAAATTCCTAAGCAACAAACATCCAAACTAAGTAGCTCTGATCCTCTAAAACATTCTGTTGGCAGGTCTGATTCAACAGCAAGCGGAGATTCTCACAAAGTGCGGATAGGTGAGGTTTCGCCATTTTTTTTAGAAAAGTAAAATGCACCATTGCACTGCACATCATATCTACTCCCTCTGTTCACAATTGTAAGATGTTTTGGATATTTCAATATGGGCTACGTAAGGAGTGGAATGAGTGAACAAACACACTAAAATGCGTCTGTATACATCTGAATCAGAAAAAACGTTAAAACTTCTTAGAATTTGGAGCAGAGGGAGTAACTTTTTCCCTTGTGTATTCATATTTCAGTGCCACTTCCTCAGAAGCCTGCAGCGGAAGTGGCGGAACAGGAGGCGGAGAGGATCGGCGGAGAAGTGGAGAATACTTCTGTCCTTAATTCACAGTGTTTCGCACTAACACAATGATCACAGTTAACAGTTCGTACAGTAAATCTGTAGTTCCGGGACGCACTGCCTTCAGAGTCCAGACCAGAGGAACTATAAAGGGCAACGAGACCGATTCGGCAGTTTGCCTAGCCGTAGGTTCCCGCCTTCCAACTGACGTTTTCCAACCGCCGGTAACAATCTTCCTACCTAGCTTCGTATGGAGCCTGCCGGGATCGCCGCCGGCGATCTTGGCGAGCCGGCCGGGCGTGACGGCGACGGGGAGCCCCAGGCCGAAGCAATCGTCGAGGATGGTGCTGTCAGGCGCGGCACGGGCGTGCGCGCCAGCGACGCCGGCGAGATGACCAACCGGAATGCGCCCGGTCATGACTCCAAGACCTCCGATACGAAGGAGATGTCGGGCGCCATCAACGCCGGCAAGACGAGCAAGGCGGAGGCGCCCCGCCATGACGCCAAGGCCGGCGATACGGAGGAGATGTCGGGCGCCATCAACGCCGGCAAGACGAGCAAGGCGGAGGCGCCCCGCCATGACGCCAAGGCCGGCGATACGGAGGAGATGTCGGGCGCCATCAACGCCGGCAAGACGAGCAAGGCGGAGGCGCCCCGCCATGATGCCAAGGCCGGCGATACGGAGAAGGAGCTGCCGCGCGCCAGCGACGCAGGCAAGATGAGCAATGCTGTCGCGCTCGGCCACAACGCCAAGGTCGCTGATACGGAGGAGGGCTGCAAGACGAGCAACGCCAAGGCCCCCGATATGGAGAAGGTGCTGCCGCGCGCCAGCGACGCAGGCGGGACGAGCAACGTGAAGGCGCCCGGCTACGACGCCAAGGCCGCCGGCGGAGAAGGTGCTGCCGCGCGCCAGCGACGCCGGCGAAACGAGCAAAGCGATCGCGCTCGGCCAGGACTCCAAGGTTGCCAATACGGAGGAGATGCCGCGCGCGGCGACGGATGTTTGCTCCGTTTGGAGGGAGAATTGGGAGGAGAGCTTGCAGAATATCAGCGTCTTCTTGGATCTCCCAGGCACCATTACCATCGCGATCGACACAGAGTATGCAACCAAGTGCCTGCGTAGATTCGATCAGCCACAGAACGGCGACGAGTGGTACGGCCAGCTGCAAGCTACTGCAGGGACTGCGGATTTGGTACAGGTCGGGGTCGCGGTGACGTTTGCCGACGCCGACGCGGAGAGCATAGAACCAATCAGGGTATGGGAGTTCAATCTCTTCTTTGATTCCAAATCAAACCAGTATAATCCGAGTACTTTGCTGTTTTTGGAGAAGAAATGCCGGCATGACCTTGACAAGCACAGGCAGTATGGTATTATGCCAACTGACTTCTTCCAGTGGGTCCATGAGCTCCGCAGCGTATTTGCAAGACGATCTGTGACTGTTGTCACGTACCAGGGCGATGCCGATGTCTCACTTCTAATCTACCGAGGTGCCCCAATGCCTGCAAGGCGGCTCGATTTTCTTCTGGATATCAGCAACACTTTTCCTGCCTTGGTCGACACGAGAGTTCTTGCCATGCTTTGGGCACCAGATTTCTGTGGGAAGTTAGATGACCTGGCTGACATGTTAGGGCTCTCTAGAAGTGGGACAAGCCACCATGCAGGGTCAGATGCGGCGCTGACCCTCAGGTGCTACTTTGCAATTCAAAGGTTGCTAGGAGATCAGAAGGTGATCAGGGGAGTACTTTGCGGCTTGTTTCAAAGCGAACCATCAGTGTCCACTGCAAGGCTAGCCTGGGATCCTTCGATCAGCATTTTGCATGTCTGGGGTAAAAACTTTGATGAGGTTGCCAGCCAATTCGGAAGGTTCATTGAGAACAACTTCACTCTCATTACTCTCAAAGTCCTGTTTGACCCGCCTCTTCGAAGGGGTCCATTCAATCGGGATCCTCAGTTTTGTTATTCAGACATGCAACTAAGGCTCGATGAAAAGATAAGATGCACCATTGCTATGGTCTTTGCAACTAGCCAAGGACAAGTGGCGAATTCGACATCCTTTGTGTTTCACATTTGCTTTTCGGGCGGGGAGTATATTCAGCCAGTACAGTTCGCTAGGATGTTGCATGAGCAAGGAATGCTAAAGCAACCCATACCTGACTTGGGTTACCTTCCTAGGGGCGGAATCCGTTGCTTTCATATATGACATGGTTTGTCATAGTTTCCGATTCAGGATTCCCGACACGTTCAGTGACTACAAGGTGAGCAGAAGGGGCATGTTTCTGGCGATGTATGATGTGGGAATTGTAGCTTCCAGAGGCGGCTCACTGAGTCTGCGGCAAATTGCAACAAGTTTGATGACTGAGCAACCAGAGGAAGTTGGCATTGGTTGGGAAGCAATTTTGACCTTGAAAAGCTTCCTTGGGCTGCTCATGGACGGGCGTATGTCCTTGACGTTTGCTGGGAATCTACTTGCAAGCTGTTGTAGCCGCTCCATGTGCTTGAGGTAGCGCAACCGCTTTGCCCTGATGATCTTAACTGCTACAGATTTAAGAAGCTCGAGCCATGTAGGTGTACAGTTGATCAAACGTCCTGCTTGTTGCGACAAGAGTGCACAAGTATTGCTCATTGTCATACTGTTGAATCAAACAAGTATACGCTTCATTTTTTGAATGCTTCTTAGTTGCTTGTCACATTTTTTTTCAGTACACATCACGTAGCATATAGGTTTAACATACGGTTTTTCTAATTTTCATCTGACTGAAAACAATTCGTTTCAGTCGGATTTTGTGTCCGTTTGATCCTTGCGCAGCGATTCGTGCGTGCTCCTCTGGTTATTTGTTTATAGCGCGCGCTGTTTTGTTTGTAGTCTGCCCGTTAACCCATGTTGGTGCCCGTTCCCCCCTTTCATCAACGACTGTTCAAGCAGAAGTAGGGGAGAGAGAGACAGTAGTGATTTCCATTCAGAGTTCTCCTTCTCTCGTTGCTTGAGCGTTCGGTTGCTGCTATGGGCCCGCTGGTGGTTAGAGGAGCTCTTCCAAGTGGTTTGCATCTGTTGTTCTCCCCCTCCATTCGTTAGTCTTTTTTCTAGATCTCGACGGATGCGATTTATGGATTTTGTGAGCTCTCACCCGTCCTATCCTAGGATGTTCATGTTTTTGCCTTGTTTTGTGAATCTGCTGGGAGGATCCCTTGCTTGAAGATATCTGCGGTCTGCTCGCTGGTGGTTGGAATTTTCTCTTCCCAGCGGTCTGATGTTGTTCTTCTTCTTCATCCATTACTCTATTTTCTAGATCTGTGAGCTATCAGCTATGGTCCTCCAATTCTGTGAGCACGCTGGTGGATGTGCTTTGTTGAATCTGTGAGCTATGGTCCTCCAATTCTAGGTTGTTGTTGCGTTTTGCTGTACCCATCCTTGTGTTTTGCATCAGGTTTTGTGCTTGAGCATGTGTAATGTTGGGGCAATATATCGTCGTTGTTGTTAAGGTTATTATTTCTTATATCTTGCTTCATGTCTTGAAATTTTTAGTGGTTACTGCTCTGCAATTTGTTTCAGTTATTCTGCTGTAAATTTAGTGAGCTGTCTCTGTAAGTTATGTTTAGGTCAATGTCCACACCATTTTAAAGTTATTTTGTTGTACCTGATGAATGAATTTCAGTCTGAGAGTATCTCTTTAATCCTTGATAAATTAGGTGGTTACTTAGTGTTACTTTGTTTTGTGAGTAGTGGTTATTGCTTGCATTACCTCTGCATGTTCTAATTGGTTGTTTAACTACTTTTCTTACATTAAGCATAATTACACTATCACATCATTATATTTTTCCAGCAAGGCTACTGTAATTTTCAAGATTCCACCAAGGTTTAACTGTTCTTTGTTACAATTCATTTCTATATTATTTAAAATGTCGAAAAAATGTAATTCCCAAGCAAGAATACCGTAATTCCCAATACTCCTTGAAGGTTTAACTTTCTTTTTGTTACAATGCATTTTCTGTATCATTTACAGTGTAAAATATATGTAATTCCTAAGCAAGGCCACAGTAATTTTTGAACCATAGTTCTTCCAGACTGTTTTCCCCCTGAATTTTGTTTGCTGCTCCCAGTTGATCTAAACAACTATTTGTATTTTACAGTCATTTTGTGTATTATTTACAGTGTAAAAAAATGTAATTCTTCCGCAAAGCTGTAGTAACTTTGAACCATAGCCTTCATTCCTTCAATAGTTCAGTTGTTTTTCCCCTAGTGTTTTACATGAGTCTGTTTGCTGCTTCCAGCTGGAACTAAACTACTGTTTTATTACAGTGCATCTTCTGTATTATTTTTAGTGTAACAAAGAAATGCTATTCTCATGCAAAGTTATAGTAACTTTGAAATAGTCTCAAAGTTGTTTGCAGATCGCAGTTCGATACTAAACCATTGTTGTTTGTTTACAGTGCCTCGTCTGTATTATTTACAGCTCAACAAGAAATGTAATTCTGTTGCCAAGTTATAGTAATTTTGAAACATAGCCTCTAAGCTGTTTGCTGCTCCAAGTTATAGTGTTTTTCTGTATTATTCAGTGTAAGAAATGTAATTCTCCTGCAAAGTTATGTAATTTTGGACCATAGCCTCCAAGTTAATTTACAGTGTTTTTCTGTATTATTTTACAGTAATTCTCCATGCTACAGTAATTTTGAACCATAGCCTTCTCAATTCCTGTCATTCCTTCAAGGTCACAGTAATTTGAACTGCAAGTCATACTAATTTGACCATTTTTACGGTGGCAAAGATCCTGATTACAGTTTTACATAGCCTTGTTTGAGCTGTTCAGTATTTTCAGACTAACTTCATGAAGATCTACTGATGAATCGTACTTACGTGAGCATCAACTGTAGCTTGATGTTTATTTATCTTTCTCTTATTGTTTTTCAGAAACTTAAATGTTTGAAAAGGAAGCTTATCCCTACTGTTTTTTTTGCGAATACGCAAAGATTGCGTATCTTTCCATTGATAGAAGAAAGAGAGAGTACATAGTGGCGGTACATCACATGTTACAAGCGCAAAGGCGTATCATGGTGTCCAAAGCATGGCGAAGGGGATGCTTAGCCCCAAAAGACTTGGAGGAACTACATGTCGGGAAGTATGAGTGCCAATCCCACCGGCCTGCGCTGAGAGCCGTGCAAGGTCCTTATGTCCTGCAAAACGCGAGCAGTGGAGGGCCGAAAGTCATCGAAGATGCACGCGTTGCGGTGACTGTTAGGATGATCTCCACCGTGTGGGCCCAACGGCCCACCGGGCCTTTAGATCCGCGTCCTGATCGGGGGCGCTCAACCCACTATGGGTGACGGGCCCCTGTCACCTGCACTATATATAAAGAGGTGGGGGTCGGCGGCTCGGATCACGAGGTTCGTCGCAACGCCGTACACCCCACCTACATCCCCTACCGATCTAGGGTTAGTGCAGTGCTGTTGGGAAGCGCCGCCACCACTTCGCCCACGATCTGCCGTCACCGTCGCCGCCATCCACCATGGCCACCCCATCGGGCTCATCGATCCAAGGAAAAGGTAAAGACCAACGTGAATCCTTAACCCTAACCGATCCAGAGGACTCCACAATGGTTTCAGACATGTTTCGGTTGAGGATTTCGGTGCAAATCAAAAGAATCAACCCCTCCCCACAGAACCCTAATCTACAGGGTAAAGAAAACACCTCACCGGAGAAGGGCCTTAGGCCTCGCCGGCAAAGAGCGCCGCCGCAAGGCCGCGCCTGTTCCTCTCGATCCCCACACGCATCGGCAATTCGAGGTGCGGGGAAGAAGAACACAGCCTCCCCAAGGGGGCAAAAGGGCACCACCCCCGCACCGCTTGACGGCGGCGCGCTCTCCCTCGGGAGCTCGCGCACACCAGCAAGGGGGACAGAGGGGGCACCGCTGCTTCGCGCCGTCGTTGTCCTCGGTGAAACAGAGAGGAGACGCGGGTGGTGGAGAAACAGAGAAACAAGGGGAAGAAGAGGTGGCTCGCGCGGCGCGGTGGCTTTCGACGCCGTCGCCGGCGGCCGTACAGAGACTCGCCGGTGGCTGGGCGTTGCCCTTGCGGGTGTGGAGCAGATGATGGCTCCGCCGCGCCTCTCTCTCACTGACAAAGGAGGGGGAAGGGAAGAAAAGGAGCCCAGCGCGCGCGGTGGCGCTTGAGGACCCACGACGCAGTCCGGGGCGGCGCGGGGGGAGGAAAGGAATGACCGAGGGTTTCGGTCGATCCCCTCGCTGCTTCGTTTTTGATCGAGCGATCTCCACGGGCGATCGTCCGATCTATTGAACGGTCCCGATAGAAAACCTAACGTACATGGGCCCTTTTGGGCCACAAGTGCGGCAAGACCGGCTCGCACGCACTGGGCTGCTAGCACTGGCGGTCGCTGGGCCGCAGCGGCGAGCTGGGCCGGATCCGGCAGCCGCGCGCGAGCCAAAAGGGCTCCGAATGGCTGGGCCATTTTCGGCCAGCACAGGAAGCGTTTCATTTTTGTTTTTTGTCCAGAGTTTTCGGCAAATTTCACATAGTTTTTTTTTCTATTCAAATTAATCCAACGAAAATTTGTCTAGAAAATAGCAAAGTAACAGTAAATAAATGTTTCTGAAAAGAATAAAGTTCATGAATTTTTAATTCATGTTTTTCCGCTGCAAAATAAAAATAAAAGTGCTCTTTTAAAAGTGAATAGAACTAAAGTAAAAGATTATATTGTTGCTTCTCTAATGCATTTTTGAACCAACCGGTTAAAATTGCTTAGAGAGTAAAAGAGTACAAAATTGTTTCTAAAAAGAATATTGTAAAGTTTCCGCTGCAAAGTAAAAGTTTTATTCTCCAATTAAATTGGAACCAACGGGAAAAATTTAATTGGAAGAACTGTTCTTAGCAATGTTTTTCCTCTGTGGGTGAAATAAGATGCAGATAGTTTCCGCTATGACAAAAGAAAGATATTTGTTTTAAAGTTAAAACATGGTATTGTTATTTTCTGACCAACGTTGATGATAACAGTACCATAATTCTATGAGTCTTATGTTCAAAGCTTAAATCTCTGATAAATTTTGTATCAAAGTGATCAATTTTCAGAGAACGGTTAAAGATGAAGAAATGCTCTTGAACTAGAGAAATGTATATTTCTTGTTTCTGTTGCAATAAAGTTGATGATGATTATTATTTAGAGTATAAAAGGGAAGTTTTACAAAAGTTTAATGTGCACATTTTTTAACCAGACCAACGTAGGGTTATTTTATGCTCATTATTGTTGATTATTGTCTAAGTTTTCTCAGACTAAAAGTTTTCCATGCTTTCATTCGTGAAAGCGAATGGCTGGGTACTTGTGACCCGAAAGATGACCAAGAAAGGTCATAACGTGAGGGAGTATGTTCTCTCTAAAGAATGGCTTCAAAAGAAAAGAATTCTTGGATATTAATCCAAGAAAAGAAAACAGATAGATCATTGAGGGTCTTGGTTGACGAATGTCTTTCATGTATTCTATATGAAGAAGATTTTTCAGTCAACATGATTTGAGATGAAACAAGCAACATGCGTATTTAATTTGACCAATGTCGGATTAAGCATGTGTGTCAAAGAGCGTTCGGATTTATTTCTGAATTTGATGATTGCATATGCAGTCAAAAGAGCCAATTCTGGCATTTATGTTCCTTACATGGAATTACCCGCATAGCGGGAAAAGAGGATTATGATAAAACCCGCATGGCGGGGAAAGTCTAGGAAAATACCTGCGTAACTAGGTAAAGTTGACATAGTATTATGTCAAAAATCCTATATGGCAGGATAAATTTTGGCAAAGAACTTATTCTGTATGACAGGAGAAAGATATGATGACTCATGTGCGTTTAATGTGTCCCACTCTGGGAGAAAAGTATGGAGTAGCTATTATGCTTTCCTAGTATCGACCGTACACCTTATGTGTAACGGTCATTAACCACTCAATAAATCCAAAGAGAATAAAAGTGAGAGACGAACCTAAAGATAAGATTGATATGCAAGTGTGACTTGCAAAAGTACTAATAATAAAGAACTCTGTTGAGTTTCTGAAATGGAATGAGGAAAAAGTACTCCCATATCAGTTAACAGATAACTTCATTTCGCATGAAGTAATCAGATGAATGAAATAGATAATTGAAGTTTCCTCAATTCACAAAAGTTATGAATGGTTTTCGAAATTGTGGCAGAAAATTTCTTGCCACATTTCAAGGGGGAGAAAGAAATATTAGATAAATTAAGAATGATGAAACTCCCCTATACTTTAGATGATGTGATGCACATTATGCATCTAAAGTGATCCATTAATGAAGAATGTGATCGTCTGGGGGAGTACGACGGTCATAATAATACCCCTAAAGAACAGAAATAGCTGTATTCTTGGATCTTTTATAGTTTCGACAGCAGACTAAGGAATACTAAGACGGTGCTTAAAAGTGCCATAAAGAAGAAAGTTTTAACAGAATAAACCCAAATAATAAAATTTAAAGATACCCCATTTTTTAGTGAAAATGGAGTAATCTGGGGGAGCATGTTGCATGACCTGTACAACACCTGTTGTTAGCTCTATAAGGGAGGAATGAGTAAACATGGATCTTGTGACAAATGTCCCTGTAAAACCTATTGCCTCTTGGAAATGAAAGACTATACAATTAATTTGCCTCTTGGCAATGAGAGAGCGACAACAGCCCCATATGAAAGAAGTGCTAGTACCTGAGACACAGATGGTCTTAAGGAATGAGAAAATCAGATACTTCTGATTACTATAAAGTCTATGTTAGTGAAATTCAAATGGAGGTTGATCCCACCTCATTTAAAGCGCTCAATCGAATTTTGAGACTCATAAGTAATTTCCAATGGAGCCAAAATAATAGGCTGTAAAGGGTCTACAAGGTCAATGTGACTCCAAAGAAAATATGTAAAGGTGTAAATCACGACTTAAATTGAAAGTTTTTGTGCATGATCTGAGTTACATCAGGTGAAAGTAAAGAACACAAGTGATACTGCTTCAAGGAAGTCTTTTATGGACTAGAGCAAGTCTCTAGACAGTGAAATTTAAAGTTAAAAGAATCATATGTTATTTTGGGTTAAAGAAAATGAGAGGACTGTATTCGTACAAAGTTAAAGAATGGGAAATTCATTTCCTAATCCTGTGCATGTGGATGACATCCTACTTGCTAGTGGTGATGTCAACCTATTGCAAGAGGAGAAAAGAAGTTCTTGTCCTCAAAGTTCAAAAGAATGTTCTCGGTAGAGTGTCTCTCGTTATAAGTATCAAGATTCACGAAGAAAAGAATAAAAGGGGGTATTAGGGATGTCGAATGGACATGCTAAGAAAGGTCTCTAAAGTATGCATGCGAGAAAACCTACGCCTATTCTTATAGTCAAGGGTAATGGAACTGGAAACTATGGTGTTCCAAGAGTTGATGAGAAAAGATTGAAAACGGATATGGTACCATATGCTTCAGTTGTTGGAAGCTCAATACATTACCCTGACACAGTTCACGTATCCGGGTTGTTTTGGCAATGTCCAGTTCATATATAGATAACTGGAATGGAGTCAAAGATATCGGCCTCATGCTGAAAGAAATAAGTGCTCTCAAAAGATTGTGAGTACAAAGACAGGACTTGTGAAATGTATAGCGAAATCCACAATTGTCGCTAACTTTCATACTTGGAGGTTTTTGTGTGGAAAAGCTCCAAAGAATGAAACAATTATCATCAATGTGATGCAAAGATATTTTATAGCTTGATATGAGGCTGAGGGACAGGCAAAATGGTTAAGGAGACCTGTACCCGGAGTTGATAATGGTTGACAACAGCGATAACCATTTTAAGTTTTTCGCTCCTATGATAACGAGTCAAGTGTTGATGCCAAACACACTGACACAGTGTTATGCGTTGTAAAGGAGAAAGTCCGAAATTATGTAGAAATGCTTGAAGCATAAAAGCAACAGATAAGTGTTTGCAGATCTGCTTGTTAAAGGCTTACCGCCCAGTGTAGTGTGTTCGGAGAACACATAGTCGACATGGGTTTTATGGTATAGTCTAACATTTTCGGACAATAAAAGGGCTCAAGGTTAAAGAATTTGTTTCAAAACAGAGAGGTACGTTGTGGCTGTCTGATTCTATCGGCAATTGAGCTGTGACGATGAAACATGTTCTATGTATTGATCTGTTATGAAACGAGTAAAATAAAAGTATAAGGTCAAAAATAAAAGTTGAGATCAAGGGGGAGAATGTTAGGATGATCTCCACCGTGTGGGCCCAACGGCCCACCGGGCCCTTAGATCCGCGCCCTGATCGGGGGCGCTCAACCCACTATGGGTGACGGGCCCCTGTCACCTGCACTATATATAAAGAGGTGGGGGTCGGCGGCTCGGATCACGAGGTTCGTCGCAACGCCGTACACCCCACCTACATCCCCTACCGATCTAGGGTTAGTGCAGTGCTGATGGGAAGCGCCGCCACCACTTCGCCCACGATCTGCTGTCACCACCGCCGCCATCCACCATGGCCACCCCATCGGGCTCATCGATCCAAGGAAAAGGTAAAGACCAACGTGAATCCTTAACCCTAACCGATCCAGAGGACCCCACAGTGACACCATATGCTCCAGGCCGTCAACATGATGAGAGAAGAGAGGCCGAGCCGGTGGGCATTGGGGGCATCACGATATGTATCCTCCCACCACTTAGAGAGACTCAACGTCAGGGCGGGTAGCGACGCCGTAGAACGACACCAAGACAAGACCTCATGCCATACCTGGCGAGAGAAGGAACACCCAGCGAGGAGATGCTGAAAATCTTCGGGTACTTGATCGCAGAGGATGCATCGATCCTTATGAGGGAGACTGCGTCGGGCGAGGCGATCTGCAGTCCAGCACCTGTCATGGAGGGCAAGCCATGTGAAGACTTTGATGCGGAGCGGCGCCCAAATTCTCCAAGTGACGCGCCAATGCCGGTCTTGAATTGATCCTCGAAAGAGATCAAGACAACATGACCTAGCCGTGTAGCATCCAGAATCGGTCCAGCGCCATCGTAAGGTATCCGGGTCCTCGGTCAGATGAATGTTACGAACCCGCCTCCATAGCTCAACGTGCTGGACCAGCGCGGCTGGGCCAAGTCCGCCGTGGATGTCGCGTACCCAAGCCCGGTCGGTGAGGCCTTGGCGTACGGTGCGGTCACACCGCCGCCGCTTGGGCACCATGGCGAAGACAAGTGGTGCAAGGTCGGCAACAAATTTTCCTTGGAGCCAGGGGTCCGTCCAGAAGCGGCAAGTGTTCCCATCGCCCAAAGACCATGTTGTTGACGCGCGGAAGATTTGCGCGGGAGGTCCTATGCGGCGCTGTAGGCGCCCGAACCTACAAATGGCGCCTACAGCGCGCCCTCTGTGGGCTTTTTAAGCGCGGCCCAGGAAGAGATACGGTCGCGAAAAAACTCCGCCAAAAATATGCGCCATGGGAAATCGATCTCACGCCACACCACCCTCTCACTGCTTAGCTTAGCCACTAGACCACCAGAACGCTAGTCAACAAAAGCGACGCGAAAAGTATTAGAACTAACGCAGCCACGCTATTTATTACTCAACCATTTACTATACCACTTAGAAAACAATTTGGAAAATGTCTATTTTCTTAAATGAAAAACAGTTCGTTAAATTTAAAAAAATCATGAATTTCAAAAAAGTTCATCGATTTTAAAAAAACTTCATCAAATTTTGAAAAAATATCATCGAATTTGAAAAAGTTCACCGATTTCGAAGAAAAGTTCACCGATTTCGAAGAAAAGTTCATTCGATTTGAAAAAGTTCATTGATTTAAAAAAAAAGTTCATCGGATTTGAAAAAAGTTCACCGATTTTTAAGAAAAGTTCACCGATTTTGAAAAAAGTTCATTCGATTTGAAAAAAGTTCATTGTATTTTAAAAAAAGTGCTTCGGTTTGCAAGAAAAGTTCACGAACTGGAAAACCGCACATTTGAGGAAAAACTAAAAGGAAAAGGAAAAGAAGTAGAAAAAAAGAATAAAACAAACTGGCGAACAAATAAAAAGAGAAATGAAGAAATAATGCACAAGTGGGTTAGTGGTCTGGTGGTTATCGCGTGTCCTTTGGAACGTTCGGGTCGCGAGTTCGATCCCGCGGCGGTCAGCATTTTTTGGAATTTATATCGGAACACCAGCGGTGCAGGTTGCTAACAATAATGGGCCGAGCCCAGCTAACGCGCTGCAGGCGCCGGTTTGGAGAAACAGTTATAACCGGCGTCTGCAGCGCCAAATAGGATTGGCCGATTTGCGCCGCCTAGGCGTCCGTGGGAAGATGTAGATGCCCCCAAGGGCGTGAGGGGTCGGTGCGCTGAAGCCACATCCAGCGAGTTTGAAGGGCGATGCCAGCCCGGTGCAGGTCCTGCACGCCCAGGCCTCCAAGAGAGATAGGCCAGCAAACCTTAGCCCAATCGGCACGACATTGGCCTCCATTAGCCGCCTTACGGCCTGCCCAAAGAAACTCTTAGCCCAATCGACACGACATTGGCCTCCATTAGCCGCCTTACGGCCTGCCCAAAGAAACTCGCGGATGACTCTGTTGACCCTAGAGCATCTCCAACAGACGCGCTAAATAAGCCGCGGCTGGTTAAAATGGCTATATAGAAGTAGCACTCCAGCAGCCGCGCTATAACCCCGCGCGCGGTAAACAAGGCTCAGCGCGCTGGGGAAAACTGCATCGCGCGCTACTTATTTGGTGCGTCCGCTCGCGTGCGCTGGACAAGCCAATCGTGCGCGCGAATCTCACCAACCGCCGGATCTGAAACATCCAGACGCTGACGCCTCTGCCCGCACCTTCCCCTATTCGCTCCCGCGACCCGTCGACCCTTCCCCCGCCTATCCCCAGCGCGCCGTCGCTTCCCCTGCTTCTCCCGGTGGCCGCCGCTGCTTCCTCCACCTTCTCTCCTCGCCGCCGCCCCTCGAGCGCACCGTTCCTCAGGCGAACTGCGCCCGGCGGCCGTTTGCAGCTCGGCGCCCACAAGGTGTTTGACAAAACACTTGCAAGGTATATATTGCTTCTAATTTTATATTTGTACATGAATTTGGTGCATGTTGTTTGTAGTTTCAAATTAGTTTAAATTCAAGTTTGTAGATGAGTTCGTCCTACGATTCTTTCGATGAAGAATTTGATCTTCAAGAGGAGGAGGACGTCGCAATGATCCTAGCTATGCACGTCAATAAAAAGCCGAAGCACGGTGGTTCGGTTTTCGGTCGTCAGAAATTGTGGGGGGAAAGGATCGATGCCCACAACAGATTGATGAGGAACTATTTTGTGGAGAATCCCACATACCCCGAGTCCTACTTTCGGCGCCGTTTTAGGATGAGCATCGAGTTGTTCAAACACATTGCGGATAAACTGGCGAGCCATGGTCGGTTTTTTCAGCAAAGGAGGAATGTCGTCGGAGAACTCGGGCATAGCACCTTTCAAAAGGTGACCGCCGCTTTGCGTATGTTGGCATACGGTATTCCGGCGGATCTAGTTGATGACCACTTGGCCATGGATGAGAGTCAAGCCATCATATGTGTCAAGCACTTCGCAGTTGGAATTGTGCAAGTGTTTGGTCGGAATATTTGAGAGCTCCCAATGCTGAAGACACCGCAAGGCTTTTGGAGATGAACAAAGATCGCGGGTTCTCAGGTATGATTGGCTCAATAGATTGCATGCATTGGAGTTGGAAGAACTATCCTAAGGCATGGCATGGACAATTCCACGGCCAGAAAAAGGGTTCCACTATAATCCTTGAAGCGGTTGCTGATCATGAGACTTGGATTTGGCGTGCTTTTTTCGGAATGGATCTTGCAATGACATCAATGTTCTTCAACGATCACCACTCATGAATAGGATTGCAAATGGTGAAACTCCACCAGTGGAGTTTGTAGCAAATGGCCATACATACAACTATGTCTACTATCTTGCGAATGGTATCTACCCAAGGTGGCAAACATTTGTGAAGCCGTTGACGGCACTGCAAGGTAAGAAAAATCTTGATTTCCACAATGCTCAGGCTGCGGCTAGGAAAGATGTAGAGAGAGCTTTTGAGATTTTGCAAGCCCAATTTGCTATTGTGAGAGGACCGGCTAGATTTTGAGATCAAAAGATCCTTTGGTACATCATGAACGCTTGTGTGATCATGCATAACATGATTATCGAGAATGAGCGTGGGCAAAATTTAGACTATCCTCGGTATGAGTTGATGGGACATCCCGTGTGAGTGCGGAGGAGGGCTGCGAGGGTGGCCCGCTTTGTTGCCTCCTATCATGCCATTCGACGTACCGAAACGCATGATGACCTTTAAAAGGATCTAATCGAGGAGTGGTGGTCATGGAATGGGCGACAAAACTAGTTTGATGTTGTATGTTTGTCGTATTGTTGACTATTTGTTGTACTAGTGGACCCGTTGCGCCAAATGGCGCAAAGGCACGCTAAAGCCATGTCCATGATGAAAAAAACTCCATGGTTTAATCCCCTCTAATAGGAAACACGGTGGAATGGTGTGTATAATGATATGAATATACATGGCTTAACTTAATAGTATAGAGTCTAATTTAAAACCAAAAAAACATGCCATGGTATGAAAAATTAAGATAGAATTGTCTTTCAAAATCTATACAATAAGTGTTTTGAAAAAGTTTGTCTTTCTCGATAAAAATAGGTTTTAGCAACCACTTAGACATGGAGTCCCATTTTAAACTTTGTTTTTGATGACCAGTCCCATTTTAAACTGTGAACACTTTGAAAATTGTTGTATACAATAATATATACCAGGCGCAAGGCTGCATCCCTTTTTTCAGCCTGTGTATTTTACAATATGAGCCCACTTTCATAGCCACATGAGCACACTTTCACAGCCGCGTGGAAACGAGTAATTTTATACCAGTGGATTTATCCGCTTTGTTTACAGAAACAGAAATTGTATAAGCAATAGGGACTTTGAAGTCCATTGATGGCCTTGGCTATGCTGTCTATAGAGACATAAATGGTGCAAGCAATAGAAAGTCTTAACAGAATGATCATTAGCTCTCACACACAGAGTCTTGGCAAGTCTTAGTCTGCGCTTGGATTTGAATTTCACATCAGAAGGCTTCTATTCAATTTAATGTGGGTCATATTTCACCAAACATTTATATTGTTTGATTGTCTATTTGGTCAAACATTAGAAACGATCCCAAATTTCATGGGCACAATATACAAATAAACATAGGGAATACTACTGTAACATCTTGCATGTGCTTTGAGAGCAGCTGCACTTTCTGTGCCCATATCATTCGTCTCTTGGACATTCTACAAAAGATGACAGGAAATCAGTATTTGGGAACAATAATGAAGTGTTGAAGCACATTATCATGAAAGCAAGAGCATCACAATTCATGTACAATTTGCATCTTTATCAGTTAAAGCAACTAAATAACATGTTTCGAGGATTCAGGCAATAATATCATTCCTGCACCGGAAAAGAAATGTCTAGCATATCTGGCACTATTTTTCCTTGAAGATGCCACTACCTATTGCGAAGTTTAATATCAATGGACCAATAATGATTTCAAACTGCAAAAATAGAATGCCACAGAAACCAATGATATTCAACTGTCTAACAATCATGAGTTACAAAGAGGAAGGAATGAATATGGAAACATCTGAGCGATTTTGAGTACAGTTCAGACAGAACCTACATATGTATACATAGGTAGCCATATTGAGCTATAAACCAAGGCAGAGGACACCCAAGGCAGAATATCATTACAACAACCTTGCAGCAGTTAATAGATGGCCAAAAGAGCCAACCCATAAATAGTCTAAATACTTTTCTACTAGTAAAAAATACATGATAGACGATATTGCTGGTAGCTTTTAGACAAGGAAGTGTTAGCTGAACTGCAACACCCTTTCCTCTGGACGGAAATGTCCTGTGCAGAACCAACATATATATTATTTGCAGTATAGTGTAGCAGGCAGCAACTGTTTATGAAAAAAGTGAACGAAATAGAAACATACCTTCTAGTGTTGCAACACATACGCGAGTTCAACCAGTACTGAACTACTGATCCGTGGCATGGCATGAAAGTTTGACCAGCATATATCAATCACATGGTCAGGTATATAGACAGTTATTGTGAACTTCAGCAATGACACACCATGGGTGCAACAGGTGATCTAATGTTTTGAATGTCCAAAGATGCAAAGGCAATGCTCTCAAAAAAGATTTTTTTTATAGAAATAGACACAAAAAGAACTCTTGCTTGTTTATGTTGTCAGGACTTCGGGAGCCATCAGCCATGCTTGACGAGGGCCGTGTTTCAGACAATGGGTTGGGACATCTACTCCCTCCGTTTTTATTTACTCCGCGTATTAGCTTTGGTCAAAGTCAAGCTTTGTAAACTTTGACAAAGTTTAGAGACAAAAATATTAATATATACAATAACAAATCAATACCATTAGATTCATTATTAAATGTACTTTCACATCATCTCTAGCCAACTTGGCCTCCCAGCGATCCCCCGTTAAACGCATTTCTAGCCATTGGATCTTGGTCAATAGCTCATCTCGTCCATCCAATCTTCACTTCGTGGTTAATCTGTTTTCACATCGCTGTTATTTTCTTTGCCCAATGACTGGTGGGCTTGTCTCTCTTTCGTATTGGCTGGGTGAGCCGTCGGGTAGGTGCAAGAGGGATTCGCCAATCCGCGTGTCGCTGCGCAAAAGCCCACAGCCGCTCGAACCCTAGCCCCAACCCGCAGCCGCCACGCCCCTCACTCGTCGACACAGCCACCGCGCCCCCTCCCTCCTCCCTCCTTGCTCCTCGTCCGGATAGCAGCCGGCCGCTGCACCCCTTCTCCCCCTTCCTCCCTCGCCAGCCACCGTTGCACAAACCTCCCGTGTCGAGCGAGGGCAGAAGGCCGTGCCGAATCTGGCACCTGCGGGCGGAAGCAGTAGGATTTGGTGGAGTGCCGGATGCGGACGGGGTCAATGGTTGAGGGAGGGTCGCCGACCGGAAATCGTAACATGCCGTTCCATAGAAGGTTGGACTGTCATATGCACTCAAGACAGTGAAATGAGTGATCCCTCTTCCGGAATGTAAAATCACCAGTTAACCAACAAGCATCACAGAGTATAAAAAACAAAGCCAATGCATTAACATCAAGAAAGGAAGGGGAGAAACCTTGATGAACAGAACAAAGAAGAAGCAGCCTTCGAGCTCGTACATACTGTGAAACAAACAACAAAGTTCCTGGTCAGAACTAAAAAAATCATAGCCTACCCCAACATGACTGAATAGATTGATTCCAAGCAAAAAATTACAAAACTATACCAAGACAACTGGATATCAAGATTCTTAGGACGAATGAGTAAACTAAAATACCCCAACAGAACCATATCCAATTCTGAAACGATTGTATACACATATATAAATGTTCTGAAGAAATGTGTAGACCAAAATACCAAACAAGCAATCTGAACTATGAAAAATAAAGCACATCACTAACATGGCCATCATAAATACTTCCTAGACACTGACAAGGCCCCTGATTATTTCTCTAGAAACTATCAAAGATTCCTTATGATGCATATGTAAGCCTGAACTGAAATTGGTGAGCAATCTTAGTGCACTCATTAAGCAAACCCATGTTCTTGCAGAGGAACACAATGGTAATGTATGAAGCATCACCCCCTCAGTTGATTATTTCTCCTGAAACTGACGAAGATTGCCCTCAATTACCATCCCATGATCCTAAGTTCTATAAAGGTCACATTAAAGAGAATTTATAAGAACAAGCACAATTAAGGATGTTCTAATCACCAAATCATCCATCTGTAAAGAGGTACAATTTTTTTTTTACCCCGTCACACCTTTATCTTCGAGAGAAAACGCGGGAGATGATAATTCATTATTTTACCGAGATCGCGCATGCCCTCCAACCGCGCGATTGTGGGGCCTAGCATGTCGGAATCCTCCTTCGCCATGTCATGCTTCTCATCTGCATCACACAACACACACATGCAAAACAACTCAGAGTTACATCGCACCAATCTGGAGATGGAACCCCCAAAAACAAAACAGGAAGGGCATACCATTGAATAGGCCCTTCATGGTCTCGGAGCATCCGCCAACCCCTATTGCTGCCACCCGCCGCCGTCTGCCTCACCGCAGCCCCCTACACATATCCATTGGCTTGGCTGCAAGGAAAACAGATCATAGTTGCACACACAAAAACATTTGGAGAAAAAACTTTGAATGCTGAATAGTTTTCATCTAATAACATTTTCTCAACGGAGCAACATCTTTGTCCGAACACAGATTAAGAAGGTGCACATAAAAAATACGGTAGAAAAGTGGAGTTTACTTGCAAATTTTTTATCCTTGACCTCTTTATAAGATTTTCAACAACGAAATTCTCTATTGTTATAGCCGTCAAAAAGCAAAAATAAGAAAATTAATTTTCTGAGCACAAACACACCGAGATAAGATAAGCTAAATGAGGCATCATGCCTTACTTTTCTGAATACAAACACACTGACATAAGATAATCCAAATGAGGCATCATGCCTTCAGGAGCCCAGCGATGGAAACTTTCTGGCAAGGATTAGAAACATGCTTGATTCTGCAAAAAAAAATGTAGGAGATTACACCTCCCTTTCAAGAGAAAAAATGTGAGAGATGATGATTCCTGATCTCACTGAGTTTGTGCAAGCTGTACAGAAAAATTCCACATAAAACTTGTAGTCAGGGTAGTTGCTGTGCAACCTTCGGTGTTTGTCCGGCAGCTAGAATATTAAATGAGAAGACAATGATTTTTTTTGATTATTTGTCACAGTACTGCAGCTAATCACCCTAAAAGGTCTTTCTGTAGTAGGTTAAACAAAATTCAGGTTGACGCTGAAACATCCACAATAAGAATCTCACTGGAATACGCTTTTGGACCAAGAGTGCAAGACCAGCTTGGCAATGTTGAATTTGTCGATTTCCTAGCTTATAGCAGCAGGGATGTCATCAGATTCAAGTAAAACAGCTTCGGCTTCTACCTATTTGATCAAACAGAGTAAATCATGTCACTATCAGGATCATATTTCATGACTTTACGCGAACCGCAAATCACATGGTAGGTAAGACAGTCACCTAGCATGATGTAGGCATATTTATATACATTTATAAGAAAATATGCACAAGGGATTAAATCAAATGAGAAAGTGGAAGAGGCAAATCAGGAGAGGGAGGGAGGAAATGGCAGCCCGTACAGAATGCATGGATGTAGCCTTGCCATGGCAGCCTAAACCTCAGGCCTGCTGCACGGGGAGAGCTTGAGAGAGGCGGGAGATTGGGCTGGATTGAGGACGGAGATTGGGCTGGATTGAGGACTCACCAATGCGTGGAGCTCGACGAAAATGTTGTTTGGGATCATGGTCCACCCGCACCTACACTCCAGCCCGTTCATCTGCTGACACCATTCTAGAGATTTGTGCACTTCGAAGTAACTAAGCAGGTGTTTAGGAGACCTACTTGACCTCTAATCAGGCTACTCACGTATTCGGACCATAGGCGTCTCTGTAGTTTTTTTATTCTTTTAGTGTCCTTGATGATTGGTGGTTCTATGATATTGTACACGGACGTGAAAGCAAATACGTGCATTATATATTATAAAAAATAGTAATAGCTAGTTGGGGTATATAAGTATAAAAAAATGTTCTGCCTTAGCCAGCATAATAATTTTTATCTTTCACGAATGCGCATGCTAGCTGCTCCAGAAAACAAATTTTATTACTCAGTTATACATTTTTATTTTATTTTAAAATCTGATCATGTTCAACATTTTGTTAGAACGTCAGAGTTTTTCTTTTTAAGTATCAGAGAGCTTGCATGTTAAACTCCATTTATTTAGTTTTACAGTAAGTTGCTATATTTGCCTGTAAAATCTCAGAGATCCATTCTTGTCAGGATATATCTTTTTCTGAGACGATGGTTTAAGGAAAACCACAGCAGGTTGGAAGGGCCATAGTTTTTTTTATGTTGGGAATTTGCATTAAAGTACTACGTAAAACAGGCATGCAACATTACATGCAACTCCCAATGTCTACTGTAGCATCATAGGGAGATGTGCAACATTAAAAAAATATTGTTCCAGTCTAACGTCCTGGGCTTTGTAGATACTCCAACGGCGATAAATCACGAGTGGACATGATGCCACGCGAAGATGTAATCCGCACCCTTCCTTTCTTCAGGATTTGTGCCGTATTTATAGTACACCTCACGTATATAGAATTCACAGGTGTGATATGCGACGTATTTGTTGGTCAATAAGTGTGCATGCCCCACAAGCCATAAGAGTTTGAAGTTACTTTTGCATTGATGTGCAGCAGACCACTTAGAGCAAGTACAATAGGATGACATAGGCGGGCTGTAAGACTTTAAATATTATATTTTTGATGAGGTGGCAGAGAGAGAAGAGAAGCGGGCTACTCACTAACAGCCGGCTGTAGCACGTGCTCCTAGACACTCTGTGAGAAAGAAAGATGGGCCATGTATCAACAAAGTAGTACAAATTTATATGTATCTATTGTACTTGCCGGCTATAAGACTGACTATAAATGACGTAGAAAGATCATATAGCCAGCAGCTGGCTATACTATTAACCATGCTCTTAGTTCACAAACTGCAACACAGCTGACAACCTCATTTACTAGGATTAATGCACCACACTGCCTTCTTGTCTTACTACATGCTGCCGCACTACATATTTACTACTAGTGCACCATCCTCTACAGCTGCAACGGAATCATTAACGTGCATTAAGCTAGTTAGTGTGAACATAATTTTGAGATGAATTAGTGTGAACTTGTAACTATGCTAGATCAGCTTTGGTTTATCTTCATATTCTGTGATGCATGTGTATATTCGGCGTGTGATTGAGCATTTAATCCCGCCGTGCGCAGTGGGATAAGGTCTATTTAAAAGTAAAAAAAAAAAGCAAGTTTGTTAGTTTGCTGATTATGAAAGTTCAATTGGAAAATGGGAGAAGCGTCACAAGAAAATCTTAGTGACGATAAGTTAAATGCACGAACAAAATGATATAATATTGATTGGAATTTGGAAGTTTAAATGAATTTAATAATAGCATAGAAGGTGTTTCATGATTACTAACGAGACACTATGTATGCTGTACCAGAAGTAACCTTGTGTGAGATATCGCAAGGTCCTGCCTTGGAAACATCCGCTCGCGTCGCTCTCTAGGAGGGGGCGACTCAGGCGAAACCTAGCGCGCCGCCGCCCATCTCGTCAGAAAGTTTTACTTTTTCATAATTACAAAAGAAATCCCATGAAAAATTCTTCAGGAAGCTTTTTATACGAGTAAAACATGGCACTAGAAAAATAGTTAATTAATTAATTAGTGCTGAAATTAATTAATATATTACATAATACGAAACAGAGCAGACAGCATCGTAATAAACAAATTGTAGAGGATGATCTATAGTTAAATGCTCAATCACACACCGACACGGTTTTTACCACGGTACCAACTTGTCCATCGTCCCTCACCACGTACTGTGCTATCTCTTCATTCTGACACATGCAGCATCCATTTACTCCAGAACCATAACACACTCCCTTTCCCCTTCCCTAGCTACAGGAGAGAAGAGGCGAAGAGAAAGGCGACCGGGGTTCCGCCGGTCAGATCCGCGTCTCTCTCTTCTCCGGATGGCTCCGCCGTCGCCGGGAGTGGAGAAGACGTCGGTCTGGCCGGGTGGATGTGTTTACAGTAGGGTAGTATTTTCTCTAGCCTAGCTGTGTAGGATTCTGGCGTCCATCCCCTCGGCTCTATCAGTGGTGATGGCGTTGGAAAATATTGCTCCAGATCCAGCCCGGACGGTGCGACCTGCGTGGCCGTCGGTGGTGGATCTGGGAGCCCTGCTGCTCGACGCCTCGGCCCTCCTTTTGGACTGGGCTGTGCGTGTTGGCTTCCTGGCGGTGGCGTTCTGGAGGCGGGGATGTCGCTGTCGTGGATTTTGCTTTTCCCTGTTCCGCTCTGGCCTTCGTGCGGCGCTCTCCGGCAGCACCAAGGTCGACGGGGAAATCTGTACAGGAGGTGGTTTCTCTTCAGCTGTCCCTCTCCTTGAGCTTCTGCGGGTCTTGCCGCTGGCTCCGGCCGGTGAGGCGGACCTGACCGTCGGATCGAATCGGGGCGTCGCCCCCGCCGATATGCTGCTGTCCTGCTCCAGATCACGTCGGTTGCGGTGGGTGGCTACTGCGACGACTATTACGAGGCTGGGTCCTCTGAAGATTCGCTCTGGCGACTCAGCTGCGGCTCCGTTGGGCTTCGTCTTCCTCTTCGGTGGAGCGACGGCGTCCTCGCGAGCGGCGGCGGATTTCTTCCTGCAGACATGTGCCCGAGGGCTTGGTTGTAATTTCGTTTTCTTTCAGGGTCCTTTCTGCAATGTAGGGACAGCTGTCCTAGGTCTGGATTGGTCTTGTACCAGCGTTTTCCTTATCTAATATATCGCAGATATGGTTTCAAAAAAAAATAAAAAAACACTCCTGAAGATGTTGTTCTAGCCTGTACTGTTATCTGTATCACACTGTTCTAGCAGCGTATAACTTGCTTTACCATCCCAGCGACCTCACCTTTATATCCATATTCGCTACTTTAGGTGAGGCAAACGAGAGATGATTACAGTTGGTGTGTACGCTGTAGGCAGAGAAAACAATGCATTAGATAATGGACTTGGATGGGCTAACCTGATCTCCGTCGGTGTGGAACCCATCTCCACTCCATCTGTTCCTCGGCGGGGCACGTACGCGCGTTTACAGGCAAGGCTTGGAGGAGATCTGCGGTGCCAGAAACCAGCTAGCGCGACTGCTCAATTATGTCCACCCAGCAACGAGAGCAGTTATTTTGCATCGCCTGGGCCGTCACGTGCGCCTTGTATTCATACGAACATAAATGACGCCTGGGCCACTGGCGTGGCGTATACCACGGCGTATTCACGAAAGCTGGTAATTAACGTTTCGTGTATTGCGAATGCACTGTAATAAGTAGCAATCACGACGCTCAGACTGACGCCCGTGATTTCGGCAGCGCGTGGCTGCATGTCCCAAAAATTCACGTCCCTCCAACGGTTTCAATGTAGTTGTTTAGACTAATTATAGAAGTTTAGAACAGAATATGGCTCATATCTCGATGTTTCAGTGTGAAATCCAATAGTTTCCACCGTAGGAAAACACCAGCCTAGAATATGTAGTTTGCAACGGTTCTGGTAAAGCAAAACACCAGCCCAGCGCGCTAAAACGCTATTTCAACACTGAATTTTTTTTAGCGCGCCACGCAACCACGCGTCTGTTGGAGATGCTCTTAGCAAGGATCGGTTTGTTGATGATGATCACCACAAGGAGTGCGTGGGCATGGCACAAAGGACGTGCCGGACAAGCACGAGTCTATCGCCAAGAGAGAGCAGGAGGGCACGCCAGGTGGACAGCTTGCCCGCAAGCTTGTCCACCAGGGGTAGAAGATCGGCAGGTTGGCTTCTGAATGGACAAGGGCAATCCCAGGTAAGAGATAGGGAACTTCTTGATTTGGCAAGCCATGAGGTGGAGAAGGAGTCCGCCTGAGCATCTGAGCATTGGATCGGGGTTACCGAGCATTTGGCCTAGTCTGTGCGCATGTCGGACGCCTCACCGAAGATCTTAAGCAGCTCCTTGATCGCCACGACATCACGCTTGCCGGGGTGACAAAAGAGCACAATGTCATCACCATAGAGAGAAAGGCTCGATGATGCGTGTCGCGCGGTGAGCCGATGGAGAAGGTCGTGCTCCACAACAGCCTTGATGATGGAGTTAAGGACGTCGACCACCATGACGAACAACATGGGAAGAGGGGATCTCCTTGGCGTAGGCCATGTGCGTGCAGAATAGGCGGGCCCGGGTTCCCATTGATGAGAACTCGGGTAGATGCCGAGGCGAGGATTATGGAGATCCACTCTCGCCAGCGTGCACCGAAGCCCAGGTGAGTAAGAACCTCCGTAAGAAATGGCCAAGAGACCAAGTCGAAGGCGCGCGCAATATCCAATTTGAGGAGCATCCTGGGCACCTTGAGATTATGTAGAAGCCTTGCAGTTTGCCGGACTAGAAGAAAATTATCGTGGATGCTCCGTTCAGTGATGAAAGCACTCTGGTTGGATGAAACAATTGCCCCGAGCCTCGGTGCAAGGCAAAGAGAGAGAGAGGGGGAGAGAGAGAGAGAGAGAGAGAGAGAGAGAGAGAGAGAGAGCGCTTTCGGAAACAGCTTGCCGATAAGGTGGATTAAGCTGATTGGGCGATAGTCAAACAGGGACTCCGCGTCAGATTTCTTCGGGAGCAGAGTGAGGGTCAATAGCTCCTGTGTGACACATTTCGTGGGAATTGGAAGGAGTGCGACGTTGTTCGACCGAATAGTTGTGGTGCGACACATTTGAGCGGGTAAATAGCCCAGGCACAACATGGCCCTTAAACTCAACTGATGCCCTCGTTAGCTGTTAGGGGTTGGACCTATTGGGGAACGTAGTAGAAAACAAAAAAATTTCCGACCTACACACCAGCCCAGGACCACTATGGAGACTGCATACAAGGTTTGATCATTTTCGTTACCGACTCGTAGCGTAGCGGAAGTAGAGTCGATAACGATCGGCGGTGCAGATCCCCGCAGCTAGGATTTACAACCTCCCAACCGCGAGGATGTACTCCCTCGTCTGCTCCCCGGACGGATCTTCGGGCAGCCCTTCGGGAGGCCTCGGGACAGTTCCTCAGATAGTCCCACCGGACGGATCCTCGGACAGCCCTTCGGGAGGACCTCAGAATCTCGGACGGTCACTTGGACAGCCCTTCGGGAGGCACACACGAAACTCAGACGGTCACTCGGACAGCCCTTCGGGAGGACCTTCGAAACTCGGACGGTCACTCGGACAGCCCTTCGGGAGGCACTCTCGAACTAAGACCGAAACTACGATCTCTCTACAGAGTTGCACACATACGGTGTCATCTATTCGGCAGGGCTTCGCCGTCCAGAACTAGTTCCCATCGGAACCCAGATAGCCTTTCGGCTCTACGAAACTATTTCGCTGGGAGGGAGAGAGAAAGCCAGATCATGCATGGCACTTGTATGTGAGAAAGGGATGAGTTTGGGCAGCCCCCTCCACCTCTATTTATAGGAGAAGGAGGGGTGGAGGGGCTGAAATTTCAGCCACATCCATCCATGTCATCTCCAAGATATTTTGGAGCAAAAGCCCAAAAATGTGGCTTTTCAAAAAGTAACCCAAAAAGCACTTTCACTATTCACGATGACATTTTTCAGCGTCCATTCGAACTGAAAATATTTATGTGGGCTTAGAACATTTCCAGTACCCACTAAAATAATTTTCAACGCGTTCCAGAACAATTCCGGATTAGTGATTTTCATCTGCGAAAAGCATCTGAAGTGGTTTCGGCAGCTCCGGAACATTTCCGGTTTTTCTTCCTGAAAATTCCCAGAAGTTTCCAGAATGACTCTGGCACCCTCCAGGAATTATCGGGCGTGTGCCGAGACCAATTTGACTTAATGGTATCCCCTGAAACAACTTTTCAGTTTTACCGGAACTCATCCGGTGACCTCTCTCTTCGGAACTTTTCCGCTGTCTCCGAAAACTTTTTCCGGAGACTTTCTCTCAGACTCCCTGTCTAGTATTCAACAGATAGATGACCCTTAAGCATGTTACCCTATAGGTTTGGTGAAGTATAGACATGACCCGGAACCCCTTCCGATCAATGATCAACATCGGAGCCGTGGACACCCATATTGACCCCTATACCCACATGAATGAATATTCGAGTGAACCTCCAGTTGCCGTGTGCTATTCCTGTTGCTTCGCGATATGTTACAAATACCCGAGGTGAGACATGTTGGCATCCCTGTGGATCAACAACTTGTCCACTATGCCAGTTACCTCATTACCGGTATTGCTCTCTTTTCTCGTTACCGTGTTCCGGCATCCCCGTGATCAAATCACAAAGTGTCTGGCCAGACGATGATGGATACCGTAACACCGAGAGGGCCCGGAGATATCTCTCCATCGTCGGAGGAGCAAATCCCAATCTCGAGCTATCAAGTTACTTGACATACTTTCCCATGAACCCGTAAGCCGCCGTAATAGCCATCTAGTTACAGATGACGTTTAACAAACCCCAAAGTTCATGAATCAAGCATGAAGAAACTCGATACTCTCATGGTCAGAGGAATCATGCAAATGTTAACCATCTCTGAGTTATTAACCATTAACTTGTGACGAATGAATCTCATAGCATAACATCAATTCGGGTCGATTCAACACAAATGTTCTTCTAACATTGTGCCCTCAAAGTTGCTGGCATAGACATGCCCATGATCAGGAAAACAGAACCATCATGCAACACTTGAGCTAGTCTTAGAGGCCAGACTAGGAATACATTTACCATTTATTATTCCACACGTGCATATGAGTCTTTCTCCGAGCCTCGTGGTTATTGCAGACTCGAGAACCATAGCAGTTATAGCATGGAACATAAATCTAATTATGAACAGGGAGATAATCAATAACATTTATTATTGCCTCTAGGGCATATCTCCTACAGACTCCCACTTGCACTAGAGTCAATAATCTAGTTAATGCTAATGCACTTTTCACCTATGGCACACCGGTGTAAATATGCTTCGCTAGTGGTATAGCCTGATGTCCAATGGATCTGACGACTTCAGCTCCGTGTGTATCTTTGCATATCCTCGCGTTTTCACGCTTTCACAAAATTCATATTTTGTGTGGACTTGGCTTTGTATGTATGTGAATCACAGGTCGAACCTGGATTCCTCAGACTGAGTTATGGAGCAACTACCTGCAGTAGTGTCCCATTGACAAAAGCCATCTTGGAACCATACTAAGTTCATGAATGAACTATATGATTCAACATCTTCTTTGTCGTTTCTAAAGCGTCAACATACTTAGCCTTTGTTATAGAATTCGCCACAGTATCTTGTTTTGAACAATTTCCAACTACCGTGCCACCATATTGTGTGTTACACAAAAACCTCAATTTAAATCGAAAATCGCATGGAGAAAAGATGAAGACTGTATCGATGTAACCTTTTACAACGAACTCTTCATGATCTCCGCTTGCGAGAAAACATGTCATCAGTGCTACTATAGTACTCAATGACCCTTTTTCACTGTTGTCCCATGATCAGTACTTTTGATCACTTTGGTAGCTATACTCGCAACAACTTTGGGAGTATTGGACATATCTGGTTGTTTTACATACCATGGAATACAGGATTAATCCAAACACAAGAGTGTGTGGAATCTCCATCATGTATTTTGCTCATCAGTGTTTTGGGACACTAAGTCTTGCAAAAAACTCTTTCCATGTGACTTCGGCAAGAATCACTCCTTGACGTTTTTAATGCTAAAAGGTTTTAGCATTTTGTCAATATGTATCTTTGCTCAGCCCCATCAGGAAAATCTATCTCCATAGATCATCATGCCTAATATCAAGGCTATTTAGCCCAAGCACTTCATTGGAAAACTATTTTCAAATGAAGTCCTAATTCGTGTCAAGAAATTTATTTCCAATTAACAATGTGTCAAGCACACAAGGTTTTTAGAAATATTATTATGCTCCCACTTACTTTCTTGAATTACAAGCATCTTCGTTACCCATTGATGAAGTCAATCCCCTTTGAGCATTTCATCAAAACACGAAGATTCCAACTCCATTTTGCTCTCTTCTGTCCATTGCTGGAACTCTGAAGTTTGCATACTTACTAGCATCCTCTGGACTGACAAAATACCTTGGATTGTAAAACATGCAAGTCCTTGGTTTCATTTCCATCAGATGGAAATCCTTTTGTCATCCTTTGTTTCATATCTCATGATATGAAATATGTATTAATTGCTAGTTCAACCCGAACCGACTTTAAGCATCGCTACGGTGAAACAACCTCATCGTAGTCAACTCCTTGAACTTGTATATTGCAACAAGTCGAGCTTTATGGATAAAACATTTTTATCCGTATCAGTTTTTAGTTCCATAAATACTCGTTAGACTCTAAGTCTTCCGAAAGGTGTATCAAGATTTTAATCTTGAAACATTTATATGGAAACTATCTCGGATTGTATTGGCATTTAGCCAATTCCGGAGTCAGGGCCCATCAACGCTTCCTTGTGTATTGTAGGTATACTGTTGTCTAACAACAATATCTCGTTTGCACACCTGAGAGGTTTGCACGAGCCTTGCCTACGTGGTTCAGCTGCAAGTTCGACCGAAGTCCATACATTTTATTGTAGAGACTTCCGTATCAGTCGCAGTAGGAAACTCCGGAATCACTTCCAAGGTTCCTTTCCTTTGACTTGATGACGAAGATACTAGTTATCTCGTCGAGTTGCACTGTCCTCCCACTCACCTTTTGCAAGAACTATTCTCTTTAAAAGCATACCGTTTTGTGGCAACACAACTTTTGCCTCGGTATTGTGGTGGGGGATTACCTAATAAATTAGGATAACCTACAAAATAGCACTTGTCTGATTTGGAATAGGTATGTAACCTTTTACACAATCCCCATATTCCAATTGTTAAGAAAAGATATAACATGGTTGAGCGTACCATACCATGGCGTCATTCCAACAGACCCGATGGACCTCTTTTCAGTGTAAAAGCCGCAGTCTCTAAAGCATCACCCTTTTAAAAGGGATAATGGCAAATTTATTTATGTCATCTTTGACCTTACCATGTCATAAATGGTTCGATTACATCTTCACGGACTTTCCACTTGTAGTGGTGTTCTGGGAGGTGCAAGTTATGAAACCCCTTTCACAACTCATCAGACATTCGCTAAACTTGTAACTCAAATATTCCTTTGTGCAATCGAATTGTAGAAACATAATTTCGTTGTTACAATAACTTTTACTTCATTTTTGAAAACCTTATGAATGATTTCAAAAGATCCAGACTTACGTCTCATCAAGTAAATATCCATATATCTACTTGAGTCATTTCTGAAGATAGATAAATCCACTACTTGCAACAACATTTATTGAACTACACACATCAAAATGTATGATCACCAATAAGTTTGTTGCTCGTTCCTTATGGCTTGTGAATGGTATTTCAGTCACTTCACTTTTCAGAGGAAAGTTGCAAGTGTCAGATGATTCAAAATCAAACGACTTCAAAATCCATCATAATGGAATTTTCCATGCGGGTTTCTCCAATGTGACCAAATGTAGTGCCACACTTGTGTGGTATTCTCTTAGTCTTACGACATTTAGCGTTAGTGTTATGGGTGTATCATATTACTATCAATATTCATAACATACATCCCATCTGGATGGAAGCATGGTCTTTCATGTTATTCATAATACTGAACAACAATTGTTCTTTTATGAACAACCCTTTTGCAACAACACTGTGCAAGGGGCTAGAGTGTAAAACTCTAAAATAAATTATGAAAGTAAATCCAGAGGTAATATGTTATTATCATTATTCATAACATACATCTCATTCTCAATGAAAGTATGACCCTTATGTTATTCACAACATCGAACATAAAAAGTTCTCTTATGAACCTTCTTGCAAGATACCTTATGCAATGGGCTAGAGTTTGTGAAACTCTAAATGAATTATGAAAATAAATACAGATGGTAATACACCGATGGAAGGTATAGTAACATTTACTATGTTCCCTGTGTATACTTAAACCTCATTCCTGGCTAGTCTTTCAGGCCATACTAGTTCTTACATCGAGTTGCAACAGAAAGCAACCGAGCGGGTATCTTTGTGATTAACTCACAATACCCAAGAATCAGTGATTTAAAAATTTAATCATAATTCCCAAGAACTATATCTTTGATCAGCCTTCTATACATCAAAAACTTGTATGACATTCATACATGAGCTGGATATTCCAGTCTTCTTTCTTTCTGCCTTTATACTTCTAACAGTTTAACTTTTAGCATTTCTCCTACTCCTAAAAGAAGCACCCAACTTAAGAGTGGCGTTAGCCCCAGACTTCCTAGGCGTGAAAGTTTCACTAACACCCTTCGGACACTTCCTTTCTCTTTAAGTTGTTGTTTTATTCACCTTTCATCATATGACAGGCGTTCTTCTGGATCCCTCTCTTATCAGTCTAATGCATAGTAAACTCCTTTACTAATAGTTTGCAAACAAACATTGCTTTGGATACCTCATATCTTTTAGCCTTTGTCTATCTCTGAAAATGATTTTCAGATTCCATGAATATCACATAACTATCCAAACTTTCGAAGTTCGGGTCTCATGGAAGCAAATGTATTGCACTTGACTGAAACGGAATTCTAGCTTTTGGATCGAAGGACGAGAGTCACATGATCCATAGCATAAGTGAGAGAATACCAAAGTATGCGATAGGACAAAGTCCTTCTCGGCACTCTTGAGGACAATCCTCACATTATGTTACCAACCGTAAAGTTTTAACCAGATATTTAACAGCTGTTCAATTTTAATAGGGTAGGTGGAAACGCGAGCCATTCTTCTACAACTTTTATGCAAATCACACTTAGACAGTGTTCAAAATTAATTGCACTGAGAATTAAACAAGTTAATTCTACAGTGCGCTCCCACTCAAATCAATATCTCTCATAATTGATTGTGAGTGATTCAAGATCCGCATTTCAATTCGACGCCATTGACGGGTTCATCACTGATGACGTGAATTTCAATCGGTAGGCCAACTTGCCAATCACATCTCTGTGTGACTCTTGTTCATCTTTCGATGCGTGTGTTCCGAGCTCAGGACTATCCTGCCTGAACATCAAGACAACCAAGTGATCTTGCTGCGAGGTCTGACCTCACCCGCCTCACACATCCCTAATCGTTCGTACTCATGTGTACATGTCGTACCCCGAAAAGATAGGTGCCGTGACGGTGCTACACTTGGGAGAACACTAACTACTTGATATTTTTTGTGAGAGATCACCCTAATAAAAAGCGACTACCACGCAGTCAAAAAGGGTGCATCATAAGGGATAAACATCTCAGGCAATTCATAATAGCATGATATGGTATAGCCCTTTCTGACGGAGAAGTCTTGTATTTCTTCGTCTTCGGCATTCGCGTCGATGTTCACCTTCGCGAAGATTGCCACCACCTTGTCGATGCACCAGATAATATTGCTATCTCTATAGCTAATAAAATAAGTGCATTACTTAAGGTTGACACACAGGTCATTAAAGTGCAATCATATGGCTCCAGCCATTATGCCGAATCATGACACATAGGTCATGTTAATTACATCATATAGTCATATCATACATAATCGAATTAATATGAGACTTGCTATATATGCACATGCAAACCCTCCTGCAAAACCAAGTTAGACGTCTCTAGTCGGTTCATGCAAAAACTTGTTTTACGTGGCTTCTAAGGTTTCAAAACAAACCGAAGCTACCAACGTCCATCATCAAGTATGATAATTCAAGTCGCTAGATTAACTTCGCGGGGTGTATGAAACACGAGATAATAAAATCTCGAGCCCCATACTGAACTTCATCATACGCATGACCCCCGTGCAGATCATATATGCATTGCCCATTCATCTGTGAAATTTCATCTTTCTTTTTAACTACGGTGGAATTCAATGAACTGTTAGCACTTCGTTGATCAATCAGGATCGCGGATTGCCAGAACATTGAAACTCCACCATGCTGTTATCAAGATCAGAAATATGCAAATTCCAGGGAAGCAACAAGAATATTGGGTAACAGATTTCATCTGCAACCCACACAAATAATTTCCAGTAATAGATCTCATCTACTACCTAATTATATTGTGCAACACCCATACATCTCTATGTATTCTAGATCGCAACCTACATCTATGCATAGCACGGCTCTTGATGCCACTGTTGGGGAACATAGCAGAAAACAAAAAAATTCCGACCTACGCACCAGCCCAGGACCACTATGGAGACTGCATACAAGGTTTGATCATTTTCGTTACCGACTCGTAGCGCATCGGAAGTAGAGTCGATGACGATCGGCAGTGCAGATCCTCGCAGCTAGGATTTACAACCTCCCAACCGCGAGGATGTACTCCCTCGTCTACTCCCCGGACGGATCTTCGGGCAGCCCTTCGGGAGGCCTCGGGACAGTTCCTCAGATAGTCCCACCGGACGGATCCTCGGATAGCCCTTCGGGAGGACCTCAGAATCTCGGACGGTCACTTGGACAGCCCTTCAGGAGGCACACACGAAACTCAGACGGTCACTCGGACAGCCCTTCGGCAGGACCTTCGAAACTCGGACGGTCACTCGGACAGCCCTTCGGGAGGCACTCTCGAACTAAGACCGAAACTACGATCTCTCTACAGAGTTGCACACATACGGTGTCATCTATTCGGCAGGGCTTCGCCGTCCAAAACTAATTCCCACCGGAACCCAGACAGCCTTTCGGCTCTACGAAACTATTTCGCTGGGAGGGAGAGAGAAAGCCAGATCATGCATGGCACTTGTATGTGAGAAAGGGATGAGTTTGGGCAGCCCCCTCCACCTCTATTTATAGGAGAAGGAGGGGTGGAGGGGCTGAAATTTCAGCCACATCCATCCATGTCATCTCCAAGATATTTTGGAGCAAAAGCCCAAAAAGGTGGCTTTCCAAAAAGTAACCCAAAAAGCACTTTCGCTATTCATGACGACATTTTTCAGCGTCCATTCGAACTGAAAATATTTATGTGGGCTTAGAACATTTCCAGTACCTACTAAAATAATTTTCAACGCATTCCAGAACAATTCCGGATTAGTGATTTTCATCTGCGAAAAGCACCTGAAGTGGTTTCGGCAGCTCCGCAACATTTCCGGTTTTTCTTCCTAAAAATTCCCAGAAGTTTCCAGAATGACTCTGGCACCCTCCAAGAATTATCGGGCGTGTGCCGAGACCAATTTGACTTAATGGTATCCCCTGAAACAACTTTTCAGTTTTACCGGAACTCATCCGGTGACCTCTCTCTTCGGAACTTTTCCGCTGTCTCCGAAAACTTTTTCCGGAGACTTTCTCTCAGACTCCCTGTCTAGTATTCAACAGATAGATGACCCTTAAGCGTGTTACCCTATAGGTTCGGTGAAGTATAGACATGACCCGGAACCCCTTCCGATCAATGATCAACATCGGAGCCGTGGACACCCATATTGACCCCTATACCCACACGAATGAATATTCGAGTGAACCTCTAGTTGCCGTGTGCTTTTCCTGTTGCTTCGCGGTATGTTACAAATACCCGAGGTGAGACATGTTGGCATCCCTGTGGATCAACAACTTGTCCACTATGCCAGTTACCTCATTACCGGTATTGTTCTCTTTTCTTGTTACCGTGTTCCGGCATCCCCGTGATCAAATCACAAAGTGTCTGGCCAGACGATGATGGATACCGTAACACCGAGAGGGCCCGGAGATATCTCTCCATCGTCGGAGGAGCAAATCCCAATCTCGAGCTATCAAGTTACTTGACATACTTTCCCATGAACCCGTAAGCCGCCGTAATAGCCATCCAGTTACGGATGACGTTTAACAAACCCCAAAGTTCATGAATCAAGCATGAAGAAACTCGATACTCTCATGGTCAGAGGAATCATGCAAACGTTAACCATCTCTGAGTTATTAACCATTAACTTGTGACGAATGAATCTCATAGCATAACATCAATTCGGGTCGATTCAACACAAATGTTCTTCTAACATTGTGCCCTCAAAGTTGCTGGCATAGACATGCCCATGATCAGGAAAACAGAACCATCATGCAACACTTGAGCTAGTCTTAGAGGCCAGACTAGGAATACATTTTACCATTTATTATTCCACACGTGCATATGAGTCTTCCTCCGAGCCTCGTGGTTATTGCAGACTCGAGAACCATAGTAGTTATAGCATGGAACATAAATCTAATTATGAACAGGGAGATAATCAATAACATTTATTATTGCCTCTAGGGCATATCTCCTACAGGACCCACCACTTATCCACGTAAGCGCAGGACCCACCACTTGTCCACGTAAACGCGGACCCACCTCTTCGCAGCTAGAAGAGACGAGCGCCCGTGCCCGTCCGCCCGCCGCCGCCCATTGTTTCCCCTTTCCCCAATCTTTCTCTTCTCCGGTGACCTAGCGCAGATGTCTACCTCCTCCGCCACGCACTCAAAATGGTGACAGTATGATCCAGTGCCGCTCACAAGGTGCCCTGATTGCCCACGCCCAGAGCCTCTTAAACGGTGGGTCAGTAAGACTGATGAGAGTGGCAATCTTGGGCGCGAATTTGTGAAATGCCTGAGCAAAACAATGGCAGGAAGGGATGGCAAGGTTAGATCTCAGTTCTTAGCCCGTTCTTTCGCTGCCGTTTGCTTTGATTTCTCCATATTTTGTTTTTTCTCTTCGAATTTGGGATTTAGGGTCATGTTGTTGCTTTCAGATCCTGAAGAAATGTACCAATTTTGAGTGGATGGATGATTATATTGAGAGGATTCAGTTTGAGGGCTACATTGATTCGAGCGGGGCCGCAACCTCGGAGCTCAATTTGGGCGGGGTGCCGCCGATTGCTGTGGAGAATTTGGGGAGCTCGGATGGGCGTGGTGCGGGCAGAGTCCTGCCGATGGCGAGGTATGCGCGCGATGCTGAACTGCACGAGGAGTCCGAACTGAACAGGAACTAAAGAAGATCAACAAACATCTAATACAGATGATCGATTTGCATAAGCAAGCAAATATCAGGGCAGGGGGGGTTCTATTGTTGTATCATTGCTCTGTTTTTCTTTTACTTGTTGTTCATCCATCATTAGAATGGGCATTTAGGCCTGTCAGGGCAGAAGACACGATCTATGCACCATGCCAAGTTCATGTAACTGAATCGAAGCAGCAATTTGGAAAATTATTCAGTGTTCATGCTCCTGTTTTTGTTCTTCAGTTAACAGAGTGCACACCCAAATTCAGTTTCTAGTAAAAAAAATCTAGGCTGCCGAACAGATGTTGGGCCGTGAGAAAATAACCAGGCCCAAAGAGAAACTAGCCCACCCGCGTAGGTGCTCCAGCCCTTTTTTATTACATAGAGGCACCCATGTTTAGTGAAAAATGCTTCGACTAAAACCTCTAAATAAAATTTTGCTTCGGCAAATAAACCTCTAACAAACATATACTTCTTAACTTGTTTTTACTTTGGCCAAATTTTTGTTCATGGAGAACTGTGAGAAAAAGCACCCATGTTGCTTCCACAAAAAAAGGTCGTGCACTAAATTTTGTGATGGATCATTTTTTGATACACAAATGTAAATCGATAAAACATTATGTGATGCATTAAATAAATTGAATCATTTTTTAAGGAGGATAGATAGATCCATTCATGCATGGCTGCATGAACACATGTATGTATTGTAACTTTTTTTGCTTTACATATTTGTTGCTTGTCCACTATTGTTCTCTGATTGTTTTTATGCATGTCTACGGTTACATGAACTAAATTAGTTGCATGCTTACATGAACTAAATTAGTTGCATGTCCATGGTTGCGGATCCAGAAAAAAAAATTGCACCCCAATAGAAGAGCCCATAAGTCATTGAAGAGAATACTTTCTCAACTCTAGTTGTAGCTACCGGTTGGATTAGAACCAATTTGAGAAGCTCTCGGTGCTCAGCAAACACCTACTAGCTAGGGTGACCCTACTAGCTACTAGTAGATCAAAGAAAGGAGGCGTGGGAGAGCATTGCTACTGACCAGGGCTTATATACATGCATGCCTACATGCAGCACACCAATATATGATTTTTTTTCCAAAAATAATTGGGTGTACACTTGCATGTCCATAGTGGAATCTTCTTTTTATTAGTAACACATAGATCAACTAGATAGAACATCAAGCACGATATATATCAACTAACCCATATCAACTAGATAGAACACATCAATATAGTAGCATAAGTAGTAGCATTGCATGAACTAGACAATACCATTACAACTTAGATAGATCAACCCAAGCACGACATAGATAGTACCATTATAACTTATATAGATAGATCAACCCAACATGACATAAATAAAACGGGACTCTAGATAAGATAACACACGACACCTAACACCACCAGTTTGCTTGCTTGCTCCAAGGCCAACTCCTCCAAGGTCAACTCCTTCACTCGTCATCGTCGGTGCAGTACGGGAGGGTGTGCATGTCTTTATCGGTGGGGAAGGTGCTGTCGAAATTCGTGAAGATGTTGTACGTGGTGAATGCGATGAACTTTCATCCTGTGACGCCCCGATTCAATCGTACACTTATCATATACGCAAATGTGTACGATCAAGATCAGGGACTCACGGGAAGATATCACAACACAACTCTAGACACGAATTAAAATAATACAAGCTTCATATTACAAGCCAGGGGCCTCGAGGGCTCGAATACAGAAGCTCGAAAGCACAAGAGTCAGCGGAAGCAACAATATCTGAGTACAGACATAAGTTAAACAAGACTGCCTTAAGAAGGCAAACACAAAAGCAACAACGATCGAAGAGGCAAGGCCTCCTGCCTGGGACCTCCTAACTACTCCTGGCCGTCGACGGTCTCCACGTAGTAGTAGGCACCCTCGGGGTAGTAGTAGTAGTCGACGGGGGTGGCATCTGGCTCCTGGGATCCACCCTGGTCGCAGCAACCGGAAAGCAAGAAGAAAGGGGTAGCAAAGCAACCGTGAATACTCATCCAAAGTACTCGCAAGCATCAGATCTATACTAAGTATGCATCAGTATCAAATGGAAGGGTTGTATCTGTGGACTGAACTACAGAATGCCAGAATAGAGGGAAGGCCTAGCCTATCGAAGACTAGCATCTTCAAGCAGCTCCAAGCATCTTCCAGCATTTAGAAGAGTACAGAATAGCAGTTTATATTTAACAAGCATGTTGTAAAATTAATGCCCAGAGATCCTTCCTCAACTATCTGCGAGAAAGCAATCCCGGAGCCAACATATCCATCACAGATCTCAAGTAACCATTTCTAGTTGTAATAGATCAGGATACAAGTCTGAACGTCCGTTACCATGGACACGGCTATTCGAATAGATAACTTCCCTGTAGGGGTGCACCACATTACCCAACACGCTTGATTACTCTAGCCAGACACACTTTCTTGGGTCCATGCCCGGCCTCGGAAGATCAACACGTCGCGGCCCTACCTAGGCTCAGCAGAGAGGTCCCCGCCGGTCTACATCCTAAGCACTCCGGGGTCTTGGGCCCATCGCTCTTTGCACTCAGGGTCATTGTGTGCAGGGTGAATACCAGCGCCACCCGTGTAGAGGATGGCACGATCCGACCGTGCCACAATGCTGAACTGGACGTCTAACAAAGCTTCGGCTGATACTGCGACGTCGAGTGCCCATAACTATTCCCACATGGTGGTTAGTGCGTAAATGCCAGTGGCCAACTTAGAACAAATACCCAAACCCTTAGTGTATTAGGAGCTCGCAGAGACGAGCAGAGACTCACGATAATGTGACCCCGTCGCCCCGTCTGGAAGAAATACGGCAAGGGCCAGGCCCAACCCTCTCTCTCGGGCGGTCTACCTGCCCGGCCGTTCCTCGTAATTATCTCGCGGGTGCTCTCCAGGCCCGCCCGACTTTCACATCAACTCGCGGGTACCCCTCAGGTCCGACCCGACTAACCAGAGACTGTCGGGAACTCAGGTCCACCTCAACCAGGCTGGTACCGCCTGTCCCTTCAGTCTCATAGTAACAATGCACGGGGTTGCAGGTAAAGGTAACTGTGTGTCCGAAACATCAAGGGGGAAACCCGAGGAATCACCCTCCATGGAATCCACTCGATGTAACCATCAAGGTGAACATATGAGGAATCACCCTTGAGGTTCACACTTGAAGTGTTGCATGACAGAGTCATATCGGGAGTGGTGAAGGAGGAATCACCCTCGATGACCACGACCAAATAGCTACACTACAGAGTTATCATCAGGAGTGCGTTACGAGGTATCACCCTCGGCAATCGATAGTATCTCTGCAGAGTCGTATAACTAGGGGGTGTGATGTGATGTGTTGGTCTCTGGACGTCGATCACGTTGATCGAGTCATCGGTCATCAAGCCGAGGCAACTGGGACAAGGTGAGGGGTCACTGGTGGATCACTAACCAACCTATACTAAGCAGTTTAGGATAAGAAGGTAAGGTACAATGAGCAGGTTATAAAAGCAGGCTATGCATCAGAATAGGAGCAATCAATTACAGTAGCAAAATCTAATGCAAGCATGAGAGAGAATGGAATGAGTGATATCGGAATGATCAAGGGGGGTTTGCTTGCCTGGTTACTCAGACGAGAAGGAGGGGGCCGTCGGTGACGTAGTCGAACATAGGGGCATCATCAGCGGTCTCGGGGTATACTGGAGAGAAGAGGGGAAAGAAACAATAAATACAGAGCAAACAAGGGCAATACTAAGCATGACAAGACCAAAGCAGCGCTAGGGGTGTTCTAACGCAGGGCTACACGATACCGGCGAAGGGGAAAACATCCAGGAATGTTTTCCCGGTGTTCGGCATTTTCGGACAAACGAACCGGAGGGGGAAGGTTGCATGTTCGTCATGCTAGGGACGTGTGGCAGACGAACGGACTGCATATTCGGGATCGCCACGTTTTTCTAAGCGTTTTTCATACATAAATTATTTTCATCGAAGTTACAGTTTAATTTATATGATTTTTCAAAGATTAAAACAATTTCTGGAATTTACTGGATTAATTTTAATTCGAAAATAAACAGTGCAATAACTTTATATACCCAGCAGCAGCTAGCCACTGTATATGACATGTGGGCCCAGAGAGGCTGAGTCAGCCCAGTCAACTGTTGACCAGTTGACTGGTCAATGAAGTCAAAGGGGACCCAGGGGGTCCCGCCTGTCATTGCCTGTTATAAACAGCAGTGTTTAATTAATTTTAATTAAAGTTATTAGAGTGTGGGTCCACATGTCAGTGAAATTAACTAAAGGTTGATTAGTTTTTAACCTAATCCTAATTAAACCGGGCCCATAGGTCAGTGGCCCAAACCGGTCAACGGCAGGGGGTAGCACGCGCCGTAGCACAGGGCGCCGGCCGGGCGAGTAGCGGCCGCGGGGCGCAGCCCCGGCCAGCGGCGGCCGCGGTGGCAAGCGGCTGCCCGAGGCAGGCTCGGCTAGGGAGCGCGAGGAGCGCGGCCTCGGCCGGAGGGGGCGCGACTGGGGGATGCGGCAGGGGAGGAGCTCCACCCCGGGCGGCTGGGAGCAGCAGCGAGCGCGAATGCGCGCTGGAGCACGGCCGGCGGCGAGGCAGGGAGGAGGGCACGCGGGCGGAGCGAGCGCATGCGCGGGTGCGGCCAGGGGCGAGGCGCAACGCAGCGGAGCGGTAGGTGAGCGCGGCAGCGGGGCGAGCGAACGACGCAGGCGAGCGAATGACGTAGCCGCGCGTTGGGGCGCTCAGACGGCAGCGGCTTGCAGCGAGGCGCAGGGGCGCAAGAGGAACAGCAGCTAGTAGCAGGCGGGAGCAGGCTAACGGGGCGGCAGCGGGCGCAGGCAGGGCTCGCATACGCGGAGCTTTGGGCGCGGCGTGGGATAGCGGTGGAACGGAGTAGGAGGCAAGGGGATGGAAGGGGGCTCACAGGGGGAGGCTGCAGGCGAGGTCGGGGGAGCAGGGGTGGACGGAGATGCGCGGTCCGAGCGGCGAGGTGCGGCGACCGTGGCGGAGGAAGAAGAGGCCGGATGCGAGCTTGACGACAGCCTGGCGACGAGCTCGAGGGCGGAGAAGAAGGAGACGACGACGGCGGGGCTTCCAGACGCCGTGGCGCAGCTCGCGGTGGACGGTGGTCGCGAGCTTCACCGGGGCGCGTCCATGGCGGCCCTCGAACGCGCGAGGCAGAGAGCGAGGGCGAGTGCGGGGAAGAACCGATCTAGGGTTCGAACGAGGGGGCGCAGGGGACCTTATCCAGCGAGGGAGGCGACGGGGAGGCGCGGGATTGCCGGCATGTGGCCATCGCGGCCACGGGCGGCTGTCTGGCGTCCACCTCCTCTCCGTGAACAGAGGAGGAAGACAAAAGTGGTGGTAGTGGGTTGGACTAATTGGGCCAGGCACTCTGCACTTGGCCCAGTGCACAGTGGCCTGTGCCCCCCCTTTGTTTCTATTCTATTTTTCTTTTTAAAACTTCTGTTTTTATATCAATCTCAAAATACTTTAGTCTTATAGAATATAAAACTAGCACCTAATTTATTATTATAAATTGTGCTACTGCCACATTTAGTTTGAGGTTTAAATAAAATAGTTTAGTATTTTTATAAACTAAAAAGCATTTAATTATTTGTTATAACCACTTCTTTATTTATTTAGAGCAGTTAGATACTTTATAAAAAGTTGGTTCACCGCCATAATTAGTTATGGAATATTTGCAACACTTTGAACATTTTAGTTTTGACATTTAAAAAATTTATTTGTTTGACTTAAATTTTAAATTTGAATTTGAACGGGGTTTGAATCAACGCGAGTTTAACAATAGTAATCGTGATGATGTGGCATCATTAGTAGAGGGTTATTGTAGCTTAATTATCCGGGCGTCACAATTCTCCTCCACTATAAGAAATCTCGTCCCGAGATTTAATGGGTGGAATAAGGGGGAAAGCTATAAGGACGGATGTCTGAAAGGATCGGCATCCGGTAGTTATCTCAAGGAAGGAGATTTTAAAAGCACCAGGAAACTTACCGAGAGTGCTATAAGGAGGTCCAACAAGTTTCAATCAGGTAGGCATCCAGCTGATGCCTAAAACAGGTGATGAATCTGTTTAGAGCAATGAAGAATAATGTTGACTCTGATACCGGAATGAAACATGGTGAGGAACTTAGCTCGTGAATTACATACGAAGCCAAGTGCAAGGAACATTTCAGAATCAAGGTTGTACAGGAGAGTCAGGTTTCGATCCTGTGGAACTGTGGGTTATGGGCCCACCATGTGGGTTAAAAGCAGGAAGGGTGCTAACATTTTGCACGGTCATGACAGCAAGGCAGGTCAGAGGATAGCCTGTTAGTTATGTTGGCAACAACGTTGGTACCAAGGGTGAGGGACGAAGAGAACCATTTTCCTGCTCGTTAAGACGAGGCGGATCAATAGGCACAGTTCTCATCCATTGGTGGCTACCGGAATGTCATCAACAATAGTAACAAGGTCTTACTGACAGAGTTTGTACACCGAGGTGTTACATAAGCAGGGAATTATCACTGCTCAAATATGTTAGGTTGCAAGAAAGGTTAACAAAACAATGGAAAGGAAAGTGTAGACTCGAATCAATTGTCGGTGTTCTCGAGTGTCTAACAACTCAGAACCCGTGGAAAATTGGAATCGGCGAGAAATAATAGTTGATGAAGAACTCATAAGAAGTTATGTACTCCCTCCGTTCCAAAATAACTGTCTCAAGCTTAGTACAATTTTATACTAGAGCTAGTACAAAATTGAGACACTTATTTTAGGACGGAGGGAGTAGTTCCGTGATATTCTCGAGATACCAGAGGGTAGTACTCGAAGATAGATTAAAGTAGAGGTTGGACAGGTGAAATGATCTGAAGATGACAAGTACTTTAACTTGTCCGAGAAATGGAATCAAAGGAGAACAATCATGGTCGGAACCATGATTGCAAAGGACCAAGCATAGATACAAGATGAACTTATCACAAGGAGATTATTATTATTATTACCAGAAGCTTCCATGATAAGTTCCACATTGGGTCCATGGGCATGAACACAAAGGTTCAAGGTCGACTCCCACTTCATCAATGCATAACCTTCCATTTACTTCTCGTCTTCGACGAAGTTGTAGAATTGAAAATTTATCCGAAGAAACGCTAGTAGATTATTATTATTTGTTTAACTTAATTTTTAAATTTGAATTTGAACGGGGTTTGAATCAACACGAGTTTAACAACAGTAATCGTGGTGACGTGGCATCATTAGTAGAGGGTTGCTGTAGCTTAATTATTCGGGCGTCACATATCCACACCAAAAACACGGCCGAGGAGGTGGTAGGCGTCGAAGGGGTTGGTGAACCTCACGAGAAGCCTGATAGGACTGCCGTTGTTACTAACCTCTTCGACTCGGAACATGACCGGAGAGCCCCTCGGAGAGGAAGCGGCCCACCCGTAGGGTGTTCTCCGCCTGGACTCCTGTAGGGTAGAGCCTCTCGGGGACGGTGGACGGCATACAGTAGGTCGCCCCCGTGAACTGCATCTTCGCTTCGATCGGGTGGATCTTGGGACGGCTTGTGGTGAAGAAGGGGTTGGGTGGGCAGATGGGAGATGAAGGAGAGTGAGAGGAAGATGTAGGCTTGGGTGTGCTTAAATAGCCGAGATGCACCGTTTTGTTTTCCTCTCCATCGTGGTAGTAATGGCATGGGAAACAGGCAATGTGGCATCGAGTGTGTACATGCGTAGCTAGCCAACGGCCCGCGTCGCACAGGAGCCATTAAAACGCGCCGAGAGATGAGCTTCTGCGTGCATGTTGCGCCGGTCGGGCATCCAGTGGAATAGCCATAATGCGATGGTCGGGCGTGCTCGATGGCGTGGCACATGCATGCAACATCGAGCGCTGCGAGAGCGGGCGATGCAGGGCTGCGCGTGCACACATACATGCTTTTCAGGCTTGTCTGGATCAATGCAATGTCCATCGGTCCAACAGGTGGGCCGCTTTTAATTAAGCCAAAAATGCATGGCAGGCCTGCTCAATCTTATCCAACGTAAAAAAAAGGGGCTAAAAAGACCAGCCAATGAAAGCGCAGCCCGCGGATCTATGACGTGGCTCCTGATCCAGACCGTTGCTTCAGTTCACATCCATCCCATGGTCCAGAATGTTGAGTGTTATAATATCCAGCATCTTCGAATCAGCCAATCATAGTGCAGCCCGCGCCCCCACTTTCCCCACTAACGCATGTCGGTACCGCTTCTGCGCGCGCACGCACAAATTCGAATCCCGAGATTTCCGGGGCATATCAACCTGATTGATTACCCACAATTCCTTTCCTAAAGGACGCATGTCAGTCCGACTGACCACCCTCCACGGGATCCCATGCATTCGGCCACGCTAAACACCCAGCTGAAGTCCTCTTCAGGATTGCTATGAGACGAGCTTGACGCCCCTCCGTGGGTTGACTTGGCCCTTTCAGTAGGCTCCAAGGCGCATGACTCGTAAATCTGGACTCGTAGAAGGCCCGCGCTGGCGTTTCCCTGTGATAAAGAGTGGCACCTTTCCGGAGAGTCAGACCACGCGTCGGCATCGCCACTCGAGTTATAATGGCATGCCCTCACTCGGGCCGTGATATGTCTCCATCATATCTATAATTTTTGATTGTTTCATGCCAATATTATACAACTTTCACATATTTTTGGCAACATTTTATATGATTTATTTGACTAACCTATTGATCCAGTGCCCAGTGCCAGTTCCTGTTTGTTGCATGTTTTTTGTTTCGCAGAATACCCATATCAAACAAAGTCCAAACACGATAAAAATTTACGAAGAATTATTTTGGAATATATGTGATTTTTGGGAGGTGGAATCAACACTAACGGAGGCCCACGGCCTCTACAACCCACTAGGGTGCACCGGGCACCCCCTGGCGCGCCCAGGTGTCTTGTGCCCTCCCCGTAAGTCAGTTGGGGCCCTTCTTCGGGTGCAAGAGATAATTTGTGGAAAAAAATCATGTAAAAATTTCAGTGCAATCGGAGTTACGGATCTTCAGGAATTTAAGAAATGGTGAAGGGCCAGAAAACAGGAACGCAAAACAGAAGAGAACAGAGAGGAAGATCCAATCTCAGAGGGGCTCCTGCCCCTCCGCCACCATGGAGGCCATGGACCAGAGGGGGAACTCTCCTCCCATCTAGAGCGAAGGCCAAGGAAGAAGAAGAAGGAGGGGGGCTCTCCCCCCTCTCTCCCGGCGGCGCCGGAGCGCTGCCGGGGCAAGGATCGTGACGGCGATCTACATCAACAATCTTGCTACCGTGAACACCAACTTTCTCCCCCTCTATGCAGCGGTGTAACACCCCTTCTCCCCGATGTCATCTCTACTTAAACATGGTGCTCAATGCTATATATTATTTCGCAATGATCTATGGCTATCTTAGGATGCTTGAGTAGATTTGTTTTGTCCTATGGGCTAATTGTGATCTTGGTTGGTATGAGTGTATATTTTATTATGGTGCTGTCCTACGGTGCCCTCCATCTCGCGTAAACATGAGGGATCCCCGCTGTAGGGTGTTGCAATACGTTCATAATTTGCTTATTGTCGGTTGCCGGAGTGACAGAAGCCTGAACACGGATAGGTGGGTTATTGCGTATGGGAGTAAAGAGGACTTGATACTTAATGGTATGGTTGGGTTTTACGACCTTAATGATCTTTAGTAGTTGCGGATGCTTGCTAGAGTTCCAATCATAAGTGCATATGATCCAAGTAGAGAAAGTGTGTTAGCTCATGCCTCTCCCTCATGTAAAATTGCAAGAATGATTATCGGTCTAGTTATCGATTACCTAGGGACAAATGACTTTCTTGTTGACTAAAGCTATCTACTTTTATTATCTTGCAATTTATTCGTAGTTTTATTCTCGCAAAGTACTTCTAGTTTTATTCTTGGAAACTTATCCTATCATCTACAAAATAGTTTCATACTTGTTCTAGGTAAAGCAAATGTTAAGTGTGCGTAGAGTTGTATCGGTGGTCGATAGAACTTGAGGGAATATTTTTTCTGCCTTTAGCTCCTCATTGGGTTCGACACTCTTATTTATCGAAAGAGGCTATAAATGATCCCCTATACTTGTGGGTTATCAAGACCTTTTTCTGGCGCCGTTGCCAGGGAGCAATAGCGTGGGGTGAATATTCTCGTGTGTGCTTGTTTGCTTTATCACTAAGTAGATTTTATTTTTTGTTCTAAGTTGTTTTATATCTTTAGTTATGGATATGGAACATGAAATACCAAAAAAATTAGTTGTACTTGCTACTCATGGAGATGGGGAACCTCCTAAAACCCTCGATGCTCGTTATGTGAAAATTATTATGCACTGCTTTGATAATCCTGAGAAAACCCCATTCAACTTTATAATGGGAGACACGTTAGATCAACGTGAATACTTTAGGGATTATCGCTTGACACAAAAAGGAAAACTCTTATGGGATCAAATTCATATGTTGCATTGGTATGCTCGGGATTTATGCTTGAGACATGATTATACTTGTTGCTCTAGGATGAAGGCTCCACACCTTCGCTTTTTATGCAAATTTAATGATAATGAAACATTAGCTTCTTATGCTAATGGTAGATATGATTACTATGATGTAGAATGAATAGAAGAATTTGTTGCTTTTAAGGGTGCTTATGAAATTGAATCTTTGTTTGAAAAGTATGAAGATTATGATGATGCTGTTTATAGACCTGAAAATTTTGCTATACTTAAATATTGCTATGAGAATTATAAATGCAATTCCGATATTGATGTATTTATTGAGGAAGTCTCCGCTGTCCAAGAAGAGACTAATATTTTGCAGGAGTCTATGGAAGAAGGAATTGATGAAATTGTGAGCTCATTGGATGAAAAAGATGACGAGGAGAGCGAAGAACAAAAGGAGGAAGAACGGATTAGCTACCCGTGCCCACCTTCTAATGAGAGTAACTCCTCAAGTCATAGATTGTTTAATGTCCCTTCATGCTTACCGAAGGATGAATGCTATGATAATTGCTATGATCCCGTTGATTCATTTGAAATATCCCTTTTTGATGAACTTGATGATTGCTATGCTTGTGGCCATGATGCCAATATGAATTATGCTTATGGATATGAACTTGCTATTGTTCCTTATGTTAAACATGAAATTGTTGCTATTGCACCCAAACATGATAGTCCTATTATCTTTTTTGAATTCTCCAAACTACATTATATCGGAGAAGTTTGCACTTATTAAGGATTACATTGATGGGTTGCCTTTTACCGTTGCACATGATGATTTTGATGAATATAATATGCATGTGTTTGTTGCTCCTACTTGCAATTATTATGAGAGAGGAATTACATCTCCGCCTCTCTATGTTTCCAACACGATAAAATTGCAAGAAACTGCTTATGCTATGTATTGGCCTTTACTTGATGTGCATGAATTGTTCTTGTATGACATGCCGATGGATAGGAAGAGAGTTAGACTTCATCATTGCATGATATATGTTGCTTTGTGCTTACTACTAAATGCCAAATCATTGTTAATTAAAATTGGCTTTGATATACCTTGGGATCCGGGTGGATTCATTACTTGAGCACTTTATGCCTAGCTTAATGGATTAAAAGAAAGAGCTTCCAGGGAGACAACCCGGAAGTTTTAGAGAGTTATTTTATTTTTTTGTGTGCTTTTATAAAGTTTAAAAACAAAAAAAATAGAGGGGAACCTAAAAACTTTTTCAAAAAGAGAAGCCATTGAAGGTTATGCATTGGAGAAGTGAGGGTTGACCTTGAACACTTGTGTTCATGCTCATGGAAAAAATGTAGAATTTTTCATGGAAGTTCACACAAAAATAATTATCCCCTTGTACAAATCCATTGTATTATAAAAATAAGGTGCCAAGATTTGCCTTTAGGATGATTAGATTGCTTGTTGGTATGTGCGGTGCAAAAACAGAAACTTTGGCTGTAGTGCGTGATTTTACATTTTTTATTGTGACGTAAAAAGTTTATGAAACTTTTTGCACAGTATTGATATACAAATTTTTCATTTTTTCCTAATTTTTCAGAATTTTTGGAATTACAGAAGTATGGTGAATGTTCAGATTACTACATACTGTCTTGTTTAAGACAGATTCTGTTTTTGATGCATTGTTTTGCTTGTTTTGATGAAACTATCGATTTTATCGGTGGTATAAGCCATGGAGAAGTTATAATACAGTAGCTAAAATGCAAAAACAAAATATGAATGGGTTTTCAACAGTACTTAGAGTAGTGATTTGCATTATTATACTAACAGATCTGACCAGTTTTTTGTTAAGTTTTGTGTGGATGAAGTGATCAAAGATTGAGGAGGTATCAATATGAGGAGAAGGAGGAGAGGCAAGAACTCAAGCTTGGGGATGCCCATGGCACCCCAAGTAAATATCCAAGGAGACTCAAGCGTCTAAGCTTGGGGATGCCCCGGAAGGCATCCCATCTTTCTTCAACAAGTATCGGTATGTTTTCGTCTTCGTTTCGTTCACGTGATATGTGTAAATCTTGGAGCGTCTTTTGTGTTTAGTTTTCATTTTTATTTTATGCACCATGCCAGTATGAGATAGTCCATGGTTGATTTATAGAATGCTCATTGCACTTCACTTATATCTTTTGAGTATGGCTTTATAGAATGCTTCATGTGCTTCACTTATATCATTTGAAGTTTGGATTGCCTGTTTCTCTTCACATGGAAAACCGTTATTTGTAGAATGCTCTTTTGCTTCACATATACTTATTAGATCATGGTATTTTGTAGAAATAATTAAACTCTCTTGTAACTTATATCAATTTAGAGAGTCAACAGGAATTGGTCATTTGCATGTTAGTCATAAAATCCTACATAACACTTGTGGATCACTGAATATGATATGTTTGATTCCTTGCAATAGTTTTGCGATATAGAGATGATAATATGTGGGAGGTACTAGTAAATGGTTGTGGTTAGTTGGTGTTAAGGTTTGTGATTCCCAAAGCATGCACGTATAGTCTCTCGTTATGCTATGAAGTTGGAGCATGATTTATTATTGATTGTCTTCCTTATGAGTGGCGGTCGGGGACGAGCGATGGTCTTTTCCTACCAATCTATCCCCCTAGGGGAATGCATAGTAGTACTTTGCTTCGAGGGCTAATAAACTTTTGCAATAAGTATATGAGTTCTTTACGACTAATGTGAGTCCATGGATTATATGCACTCTTACCTTTCCGCAATTTGCTAGCCTCTTTGGTACCGTGCATTGCCCTTTCTCACCTCGAGAGTCGGTGCAAACTTCGCAGGTGCATCTAAACCCCTTGATATGATACGCTCTATCACACATAAGCCTTATTACATCTTCCTCAAAACAGCCACCATACCTACCTATTATGGCCTTTCCATAGCCATTCCGAGATATATTGCCATGCAACTTCCACCGCTTCCATTTTGATGACTTGAGCATTCATTGTCATATTGCTTTGCATGATCGTAAGATAGCTAGCATGATATTTCCATGACTTGTCCGTTTTTTGATATCGTTGTTATGCTAGATCATTGCACATCCTGGTACACTGCCAGAGGCATTCATATAGAGTCATACTTTGTTCTAGGTATCGAGTTGTAATTTTTATTTCTTTTGAGTTGTAAGTAAATAGAAGTGTGATGACCATCATTATTCACTATTAGAGCATTGCCCTAGTGAGGAAAGGATGATGGAGACTATGATTCCCCCACAAGTCGGGATGAGACTCCGGACAAAGAGAGAAAAAAAAGAAGAAAAAAGAAAAAAAGGAAAAAGAAAAAAGAAAAGAAAAGAAAAAAAAATGAGAGAAGGGACATGCTAATTCCACACTTGTGCTTCAAAGTAGCACCATGTTTTTCATATAGGGAGTCTCCTATGTTGTCACTTTCATATACTAGTGAGAATTTTTCATTATAGAGTTAGATGCACACCCACTTAGTTTTCATATTGAGCTTTCATACACTTATAGCTCTTAGTGCATTCGTTGTAAGGCAATCCCTACTCCTCGCATTGACATCCATTGATGGGCATCTCCATATCCCGTTGGTTAGCCACTTTCTTACTTTTTGTCTTCTCTATGTTTACCCCTATCATCATACTCTATTCCACCCATAGTGCTATGTCCATGGCTTGCGCTCATGTATTGCGTGGGAGTTGAAAAATCTGAAGCGCGTTAAAAAGTATGAACCAATTGCTCGGCTTGTCATCGGGGTTGTGCATGATAAATACCTTGTGTTAAGAAGACAGAGCATGACAAGACTATATGATTTTGTAGGGATAGCTTTCTTTAGCGTTGATATTTTGAAAGGCACGATTGTTTGTTGGGATGCCTGAGTTTTAATGTCTTTATGTCAAATTATAGACTATTGCTTTGAATCACTTGTGTCTTAATATTCATGCCATGATTAGATATATGATCAAGATTATGCTAGGTAGCATTCCACATAAAAAAATATCTTTTTTATCATTTACCTACTCGAGGCCGAGCAGGAATTAAGCTTGGGGATGCTGATACGTCTCCGTCATATCTATAATTTTTGATTGTTTCATGCCAATATTATACAACTTTCACATATTTTTGGCAACATTTTATATGATTTATTGGACTAACCTATTGATCCAGTGCCCAGTGCCAGTTCCTGTTTGTTGCATGTTTTTTGTTTCATAGAATATCCATATCAAACAAAGTCCAAATGCGATAAAAATTTACAGAGAATTATTTTGGAATATATGTGATTTTTGGGAGGTGGAATCAACGCTCACAGAGGCCCACGGCCTCCACAACCCACCAGGGCGCACCGGGCACCCCTTGGTGCGCCCAAGTGTCTTGTGCGCTCCCCGTAAGTCGGTTGGCACCCTTCTTCGGGTGCAAGAAAGATAACTTATGGAAAAAAATCGTGTAAAAATTTCAGCGCAATCGGAGTTACGGATCTCCAGGAATTTAAGAAACGGTGAAGGGCCAGAAAACAGGAACGCAAAACAGAAGAGAACATAGAGGGAGATCCAATCTCGGAGGGGCTCCTGCCCCTCCGCCACCATGGAGGCCATGGACCAGAGGGGGAACTCTCCTCCCATCTAGGGGGGAGGCCAAGGAAGAAGAAGAAGGAGGGGGGCTCTCTCCCCCTCTCTCCCGGTGGCGCCGGAGCGTCGCCGGGGCAAGGATCGTGACGGCGATCTATATCAACAATCTTGCTACTATCAACACCAACTTTCTCCTCCTCTATGCAGTGGTGTAACACCCCTTCTCCCCGCTGTAATCTCTACTTAAACATGATGCTCAATGCTATATATTATTTCCCAATGATCTATGGCTATCTTATGATGTTTGAGTAGATTCATTTTGTCCTATGGGCTAATCGTGATCTTGGTTGGTATGAGTGTATATTTTATTAGGGTGTTGTCCTATGGTGCCCTCCGTCTCGTGCAAACGTGAGGGGTCCCTGTTGTAGGGTGTTGCAATACGTTCATAATTTGCTTATTGTCGGTTGCCGGAGTGACAGAAGCCTGAACACGGATAGGTGGGTTATAGCGTATGGGAGTAAAGAGGACTTGACACTTAATGCTATGGTTGGATTTTACGACCTTAATGATCTTTAGTAGTTGCGGATGCTTGCTAGAGTTCAAATCATAAGTGCATATGATCCAAGTAGAGAAAGTATGTTAGCTCATGCCTCTCCCTCATGTAAAATTGCAAGAATGATTATCGGTCTAGTTATTGATTGCCTAGGGACAAATGACTTTCTTGTTGACTAAAGCTATCTACTTTTATTATCTTGCAATTTACTCATAGTTTTATTCTCGCAAAGTACTTCTAGTTTTATTCTTGCAAACTTATCCTATCACCTACAAAATAGTTTCATACTTGTTCTAGGTAAAGCAAACGTTAAGTGTGCGTAGAGTTGTATCGGTGGTCGATAGAACTTGAGGGAATATTTGTTCTGCCTTTAGCTTCTCGTTGGGTTCGACACTATTATTTATCGAAAAAGGCTACAAATGATCCCCTATACTTGTGGGTTATCAGGCCGCAAGTCTATCTCCTCCGAGAGACAAACGAACGCCACCGGGTTTTTCTCGGCGATCAACAACACTCGGTTATCTGGGTAAACTTGTAGTCCAGAATCCGTTGTGTTTTCGTCCAAGGAACAACAAACCATGACTCGAAAACATATTCTGAGTGCTCCAGCAGCACTCGGACTTAACGGAAGATCGGCTCGTTTGTCCTACGAAACCTCAACCGATTTGGGGGCTAATGATGAGGTCACCTATTACAGGTAGGGTCAAGGACCCATCATATAGGACCTACATGGGGCACATCACCACCATGGGTAGGTCCCTGGACCATACCAGCATTCAGATGCATATATTAGGAAGTCCACTCGGACAGCTCGACAGCACTCGGACGACCACCCGTCACTCGGCTTGACAACCACCACTCGGACTAAAGAGGTGAAGGGACGGCGTTGGAGCTGCAACACTTGAGGAACCCTAAGTCGCCCTTAAGGCGGAGTCAAGACTACCATTACCTGTAACTGCTGTAGCAGAGGCTCTTTACACCTGTAACTGATGCAATCAATGTCATTAAATGCCCTGGCGACATGGCGGACATGGGGCTGCGACGCACTCTATATAAGCTACACCGCACCTCCTGAGCTAGGGTCGAGCAACCTTTGTAACCATACCCATCAAATCAAAACCAAGCCTCAGGGCACGAGACGTAGGGCTATTACCTTCGCCGAGAGGGGCCTGAACTCGTTAACACCGAGTGTTACACCTGTGCCGTAGCTAGGTTCTAACCCTTATTCGTACCCCTAATACTCATTGTCAGGATCGTAACCCCGACAGTAGGTGCCTCGCATGGCTGGAGTGGTGGGGGACGACAACCTTGGTGTGGATTTTGTCCTCCTTCGCCATCTTCTCAATGTATTCTATGGCGTTGATTTGGAGGATGTGTGTACAGGAGGTGCCGGCGGGCGCCGTTTTCAGCAACAACGACGGTGTTGTGGCGTGGACTAGAAGCTATCGGCCCTGGGGTTGGATTGAGGAAGACGGTATGCAGATTTGGTGGCAGCCGCGGCTTCCAGTGCCCTCTATCTTTGCCCCGTTTTCTCTCTGTTTTTTATTCCCCGGCTGCAACTCCCCTCTCTCTCTATCTCTCTCATTGTTTTCTCTTCGATCTGCAGCGCAAGGGATGCAATTAGGAATGGCAAGCCGGCGACCAGGACGGGTATGAGTTAGTTTCAGAAGTAGTGCGCCTGTTTGATCTGGGTTTTTTTGTTTGAGTTGATGCCCATTTGATCTGATAGATTGTTTATGCTGATAATGTTATGTGTCAGTTGAACAACTAATTTTTTCTTTTTCAGGAGATGGAAAGGTTTGCCTGAATTGTTTTTTTAGTATATTAACGCTTAATTACTATCTAAGATCAGTTATGAAACAGTAAAAAGTGCCAATTTAGGAATCACTAAATGATAATGCTGGAGTTGGTTCTGAACATTGGGGGAAGCCAACATTACCTATTTTATACTGTTATATGCACGAGTGAGTTATCTCAAATGTATGAGAAAGAAACAACAATCCTCCTAATGATTTTTTAATGGCGGGGAGTTTTTAGATTGTAGGAGAACAATATGGGCTATGGTAGTGAGTTGTTCGATTACTTGGACAATGTTATTAGATACCAATTTCCATTGTAGTAGATTGAACTGTGACATGAGTTTGGGAGGTCAATATGTATGTGCTATGCTCTTGAGTCTCAGCTACTTATCACTTTGACCTTGTGTTCCCCGTACCTTATGTGTATATGGTCTCCTTGAATGGGAACTAACTGTGAGGTGAATTCATGAGAATTAGGATTTTTTGTACTGAATTCTTGGTTGCAAGATTCGATTTTTGTAAATTGTGGCAGTATTGTTAAGTTTGATACATTATCACAAACTATCGAGACACCTTGTTGGCACTCTTTTATGATCCTGTTCTGCAACTATGCATGGTTTAACCACAGTAGTAGTCAAAGAATAAACACTGATACAACTAGATATAGTTAACAATTTCTTATTTTCAAGAACATTGGAAAGAGAACACAGTTTCATCTCCAAGTTCCTCTTTCGTCCCCTGTCCCTATCCTCTACTATTTTGTTCGATTTTTTTCTTATTAAAGGCTTTGTTGGACTTTGTTTCTTCGGTAGGGTGATTACTTGATGACCCACAAGTATAAGGGATCAATCGTAGTCCTTTCGATAAGTAAGAGTGTCGAACCCAACGAGGAGCAGAAGGAAATGACAAGCGGTTTTTAGCAAGGTAATGTCTGCAAGCACTGAAATTATAAGTAACTAGTAGTTTGGTAGCAAGATAATTTGTAAAGAGCAAGTAAAAGTAATGGTAACAAAAGTGCAGCAAGGTAGCCCAATCCTTTTGAGGCAAAGGACAGGCCAAGACGGTCTCTTATGATAAGCAAAGCTTTCTTGAGGGTACACGGGAATTTCATCTAGTCACTTTCATCATGTTGGTTTGATTTGTGTTCGCTACTTTGATAATTTGATATGTGGGTTGACCGGTGCTTAGGTGCTGTTCTTACTTGAACAAACCTCCTACTTATGATTAACCCCCTCGCAAGCATCCGCAACTACGAGAAAAGTATTAAGAATAAATCTAACCATAGCATTAAACTTTTGGATCCAAATCAGTCCCTTACGGAATAGCGCATAAACTAGGGTTTAAGCTTCTGTCACTCTCGCAACCCATCATCTAATAACTACTCCATAATGCATTCCCTTATGCCCAAATATGGTGAAGTGTCATGTAGTCGACGTTCACATGACACCACTAAGGGAATCACAACATACATATCATCAAAATATCGAACACATATCAAGTTCACATGATTACTTGCAACAAGATTTCTCCCGTGACCTCAAGAACAAAAGTAACTACTCACTAATGATAATCATGCTCAAGATCAGAGGGGTATTAAATAGCATAATGGATCTGAACATATAATCTTCCACAAAATAAACCATATAGTAATCGACTACAAGATGTAATCAACACTACTAGTCACCCATGTATATTATTGTAACAGCAACAAACTTTAATATAAAACTTTATCATAGAACTTTTATCATATAACTTCTCATGAACAAGTAACAATTCATCACAACATCGAAGTATAAAGCATAAACTCTATTGAAAACCAACAAACTCTGTTCTCAGTCAACTTTGCAACTACAATTCATCATCTTTTCAGGAAGGATCACGTATCGGAGCCTTTTTTTGGCAAGTCCACATACTCAACCATCATATAGTCTTCTATGATTGCTAACACTCACCGCATACACATGAGCAAAACGTTTCAACTGGACACATAGAAAGATAGGGGCTTATAGTTTCGCCTCCCAACATACTCACCTCGAGGGTGATGTCAACTATAATAACTCATGCTACTCATATCCAACTGGATATATGTGCCTAGATCTTTCCTCACCACATGATGCTTGCCAAAAGAGAAAATAAAAAGGAATAGAGAGAAGAACTTTGACTCTTGCATAAAAGTAAATACATAAAAGTAAAAGATAGGCCCTTCGCAGAGGGAAGCAGAGGTTGCCATGCGCTTATTTGTTTGTATGCTCAATCTCTTAGTGCAAAAGAACGTCATGTTATATTGCCCCTTATGATAGCAAACTTTATTATGCAGTCTGTCGCTTTTATTTTTTGCCATGACAAGTTTGTACAACGCTCAATTTTCTCTTACACTAAATGATCCAACACTTTTAGAAGCAATTTTTATTGCCTTTTTGCACCGATGACAACTTACTTGAAGGATCTTATTCAATCCATAGGTAGGTATGGTGGACTCTCAAAATAAGATGTGGGTTTAAGGGTTTTTGGATGCAGAAGTTGTATTTCTACTTAGTGCGGAATTTTTGGCTAGCAAAGATGGGGGCAAGCACCACATCTTAAAGGATCTATGACAATATAAATTCTATGTGAATATGAACAAACATAAATCATTACGTTGTCTTCCTTGTCCAACGTCAACAATTTTGGCATATAATATTTTGATGGGGGCTCACAATCACAAAAGATGTCCAGGATAGTGTATTTGCATGTGAATCTTCTCTTCCCTTATTAATTCTTTCATGAATTGCATCATTGACCAATGCTATGTTTGTCAATCTCCAATAAAATTTTCTACTTATACTCTTCCTTATGTGATGTCATTACTTACCATAAAATTAGCATATGATCTTTTTCATTTATTTCTTTTCTTTTTATTGAACATGAAAGTAAAGAAAACAAAACTCAAACTAAACTTTATTATATATATCTTGCACACGATTACAAAGATAGATCACTAAGAAAACACTCGAAAAGAAAGGATCGAACTAAACTTTTATTCATCTAAAGCAAAAGATAACTATGGATCGAACTAAGATAAGTAAAGGCAAAAGATAGTGGAGGTGATACGATACCGGGGCACCTCCCCCAAGCTTGGCACAAGCCAAGGGGAGTGCCCATACCCGATTACTCAATTTTCTTTCGGTGATGAAGAAGGAGGTGGTGGTGATGAAGCAGTGGATTTGTCTTTCTTCCTTAGCTTACGCTTGAGGACGGAATTTTCCTCCTTTAAATCACCGATCTCCTGCTCGAGCTCTACTATCCTTTTGCATAATTCTTGCTTGTTTTCCTGCAAGAGACGAAAAGGGATAAACTTGACCTTAGGTTTCTTTGCTTTGCTTTGCTGGGGAGACTTGATTTCTTGAATTCCACGTGCATGTCCCCAGGTTGAGGCAATGGAACTTCAGCTTCGTCTGAGCTTGTCTCCTCCTCCCTTTTAGGGTCATAGTCTTCTTCTTCCTCCGAAGTCCAGCTATAGTGTTCCACATCCCCATAAACCTTGGGGTTTGCGATATAATCAGCAACATAGCTCTCACCCTTCGAGTCTTGGGATGACATATTTTCAGATCTGTCAGGAAAACAGCAAGAAAAGAAAATAGAAGATTTCTCCGCGATACGGTGGTCAATAGGTTCGGGGGGTATATAAAGATTTTTTATCTTGGGAAACAAGCAAATGGAAGAAAAATGGAGTCCGGAAGGTACCTGAGGTGGGCACAACCCACCTGGGTGCGCCTGGCAAGCCAGGCGCGCCCTGGTGTCTTTTGCCCACCAGGGTTACCTTCCTGGCTGTTTCTTATTTTCCTAATTTTTGTTATATTCCAAAACGGACAGAAAATATTTTTGCGGATTTTTCGGAGTCCGTTTACTTACCGTATCACGTACCTCCTTTTTTTCACGATTCTGGAGTGTTCCGGAAGGTTTTCTTTATGTTTTCTTCCGGTGTCATGGTTTGGATAATATTGCTTTCAACATTAATGGGCATACCTGAGATATAATGTTTTATTCTTTGGCCATTGACAACCTTCAGGTTAGTACCTTCGGCATTATTTATCTTGATGGCTCCGGATCAATAAACCTCCTCGATAACATAAGGTCCTTCCCATTTGGAGAGGAGTTTTCCTGCAAAGAATCTGAAACAAGAGTTGTACAAAAGAACATATTCTCCAACTTTGAACTCACGCTTTTGGATTCTTTTGTCATGCCATCTTTTAACTTTTTCTTTAAATAACTTGGCATTTTCATAGGCTTGGGTTCTCCATTCATCTAGTGAGCTAATATCAAATAACCTCTTTTCACCGGCAAGTTTGAAATCATAGTTGAGTTCTTTAATTGCCCAATATGCTTTATGTTCTAACTCAAGAGGGAACTGACATGCTTTTCCATAAACCATTTTATACGGAGACATACCCATAGGATTTTTATATGCTGTTCTATAAGCCCAAAGTACATCATCTAACTTTTTAGACCAATTCTTTCAGGACCTATTGACATTTTTTTAATATTAACTTTATTTCTCTATTGCTAAGTTCAACTTGATCACTAGACTGAGGGTGATAAGGTGATGCAATTCTATGGTTAACATCATATTTAGCAAGCATTTTACGGAAAGCACCATGAATAAAATGTGAACCTGTAAGGGAACGCAGCAGAAAACAAAAAATTTCCGACCTACGCACCAGCCCTGGACCACTATGGAGACTGCATACAAGGTTTGATCATTTCGTTACCGACTCGCAGCGTAGCGGAAGTAGAGTCGATGACGATCGGCGGTGCAGATCCCCGCAGCTAGGATTTACAACCTCCCAACCGCGAGGATGCATACCCTCATCTGCCCCTCGGACAGCCCTCTGGGAGGCAGTCGGATAGTCCCCCGGACGGTGTCGCGGACAGCCCTTCGGGAGGACCTTCGAAACTCGGACGGTCACTCGGACAGCCCTTCGGGAGGACTCACAGAACTCGGACCGTCACTTGGACAGCCCTTCGGGAGGCACTCTCAAAACAGCCCCTCGGGCACAAAGATCGAAACTACGACCTCTCTACAGAGTTACACACATACGGTGTCATCTATCCGGCAGGGCTTCGCCGTCCAGAACTAGTTCCCACCGGAACCCAGACAGCCTTTCGGCTCTACGAAACTATTTCGCGGGGAGGGAGAGAGAAGCCAGATCATTGCAATGGCACTTGTATGTGAGAAGGAGTGAGTGTGGAGGGCTGCCCCTCCACCTCTATTTATAGGAAATCCAAAGGGATAGGGTAGTGTAACACAAAAACCCAAAGTGCACATGAATGAAGTCCTTCCTCAAGGGCATAAGGGTGAAACCAAGGAACAAGAGGGGCTCCATGGTGGAGCCCCAAGTGTGGCCGGCCACTCCCCCATGTGGGGCCCCCAAAGGGGCTCCTATCCATCCATGTCACACCCCAAGATCTTTTGAGCAAAGCCCAAAAAATGGCTTTCCATAAAGTAATCCAAAAAGCACTTTCACTATTCACGACGACATTTTTCAGCGTCCGTTCGAACTGAAAATATTTATGTGGGCTTAGAACATTTCCAGTACCCACTAAAATAATTTTCAACGCGTTCCAGAACAATTGTGGTTTAGTTATTTTCATCTGCGAAAAGCATCTGAAGTGGTTCCGGCAGCTCCGGAACATTTCCGGTTTTTCTTCCAGAAAGTTCCCAAAAGTTTCCAGAATGATTCTGGCACCCTCCAAGAATTATCAGGCATGTGCCGAAACCAATTTGACTTAATGGTATCCTCTGAAACAACTTTTCAGTATCACCGGAACTCATCCGGTGACCTCTTTCTTCGGAACTTTTCGGATGTCTCTGAAAAACTTTTTCCGGAAACTTTCTCTCAGACTCCCTGTCTAGTATTCGGCAGATAGATGACCCTTAAGCATGTGACCCTATAGGTTCGGTGAAGTATAGACATGACCGGAACCCTTTCCGATCAATGATCAACATCGGAGCCGTGGACACCCATATTGACCCCTATACCCACACGAATGAATATTCGAGTGAACCTCTAGTTGCCGTGTGCTATTCCTATTGCTTCACGATATGTTACAAATACCCGTGGTGAGACATGTTGGCATCCTTGTGGATCAACACCTTGTCCACTATGCCAGTTACCTCATTACCGGTATTGTTCTCTTTTCTCGTTACCGTGTTCCGGCATCCCCGTGATCAAATCACAAAGTGTCTGGCCAGACGATGATGGATACCGTAACACCGAGAGGGCCCAGAGATATCTCTCAATCGTTGGAGGAGCAAATCCTAATCTTGAGCTATCAAGTTACTTGACATACTTTTCCATGAACCTGTAAGCCGCCGTAATAGCCACCCATTTACGGATGACGTTTAACAAACCCCAAAGTTCATGAAGCAAGCATGAAGAAACTCGATACTCTCATGGTCTAAGGAATCATACAAACGTTAACCATCTCTGTGTTATTAACCATTAACTTGTGATGAATGAATCTCATAGCATAACATCAATTCGGGTCGATTCAACACAAATGTTCTTCTAACATCGTGCCCTCAAAGTTGTTGGCATAGACATGCCCATGATCAGGAAAACATAACCATCATGCAACACTTGAGCTAGTCTTAGAGGCCAGACTAGGAATACTTTTTACCGTTTATTATCCCACATGTGCATATGAGCCTTCCTCCGAGCCTCGTGGTTATTGCAGACTCGAGAACCATAGCAGTTATAGCATGGAACATAAACCTAAATATGAACAGGGAGATAATCAATAACATTTATTATTGCCTCTAGGGCATATCTCCTACAGACTCCCACTTGCACTAGAGTCAATAATCTAGTTAATGCTAATGCACATTACACCTATGGCACACCGGTGTAAATATGCTTCGCTTGTGGTATAGCCTGATGTCCAACGGATCTGACGACTTCAGCTCCGTGTCTATCTTTGCATATCCTCGCGTTTTCACGCTTTCACAAAATTCATATTTTGTGTGGACTTGGCTTTGCATATGTGTGAATCATTGGTCGAAACCTGATTCCTCAGACTGAGCTATGGAGCAACTATCTACAATAGTGTCCCATTAACCAAAGCCATCTTGGAACCATACTAAGTTCATGAATGAACTATATGATTCAACAACTTCTTTGTCGCTTCTAAAGCGTCAACATACTTAGCCATTTGTCATAGAATTCGCCACAGTAACCTGTTTGTAACAATTTCCAACTATCGTGCCACCATATTGTGTATTACACAAAACCCTTAACTTAAATCGAAAATAGCTTGGAGCATTGATGAAGACTGTATTGTTGTAACCTTTTACAACGAACTCTTCATGATCTCCGCTTGCGAGAAAACATGTCATCAGTGCTACTATAGTACTCAATGACCATTTTTCACTGTTGTCCCATGATCAGTACTTTTGATCACTTTGGTATCTATACTCGCAACAACTTTGTAGTATTGGACATATCTGGTTGTTTTTACATACCATGGAATACATGATTAATCCAAACACAAGAGTGTGTGGAATCTCCATCATGTATTTTGCTCATCAGTGTTTTGGGACACCGAGTCTTGCAAAAACTCTTTCCATGTGACTTCGGCAAGAACCACTCCTTGACATTTTTAATGCTAAAAGGTTTTAGCATTTTGTTAATATGTATCTTTGCCCAACCCCATCAGGTAAATCTATCTCCATAGATCATCATGCCTAATATCAAGGCTATTTAGCCCAAGCGCTTCATCGAAAAACTATTTTCAAATGAAGTCCTAATTCGTGTCAAGAAATTTATTTCCAATTAACAATGTGTCAAGCACGCAAGGTTTTTAGAAATATTATTAGGCTCCCACTTACTTTCTTGAATTACAAGCATCTTCGTTACCCATTGATGAAGTCAAACCCCTTTGACCATTTCACCAAAACACGAAGATTCCTACTCCATTTTGCTCTCTTCTGTCCATCGCTGGAACTCTGAAGTTTGCACCCTTACTAGCATCCTCTGGACTGACAAAATACCTTGGACTGTAACACATGCAAGTCCTTGGTTTCATTTCCATCAGATGGAAATCCTTTTGTCATCCTTGTTTCATATCTCATGATTTGAAATATGTATTAATTGCTAGTTCAACCCGAACCGACTTTAAGCATCGCTACGGTGAAACAACCTCATCGTAGTCAACTCCTTGAACTTGTTTATTGCAACAAGTCGAGCTTTATTGATAAAACATTTTTATCCATATTAGTTTTTAGTTCTATAAATATTCGTTAGACTCTAAGTCTTCTGAAAGGTGTATCAAGATTTTAATCTTGAATCACTTATATGGAAACTATCTCGGATTGTATTGGCATTTAGCCAATTCTGGAGTCAGGGCCCATCAACGCTTCCTTGTGTATCGTAGGTATAGTGTTGTCTAACAACAATATCATGTTTGCGCACCTGAGAGGTTTGCATGAGCCATGCCTACGTGGTTCAGCTGCAAGTTCGACTGAAGTCCATACATTTTATTGTAGAGACTTCCGTATCAGTCGCAGTAGGAAACTCCGGAATCACTTCCAAGGTTCCTTTCCTTTGATCTGATGACGAAGATACTGGTTATCTCATCGAGTTGCACTGTCCTCCCACTCACCTTTTGCAAGAACAATTCTCTTTAAAAGCATACCGTTTTGTGGCAAAAACCTTTGCCTCGGTATAGTGGTGGGGGAATACCCAATGACTTGGGATAACCTACAAAGTAGCACTTGCCTGATTTGGAATAGGTTTGTAACCTTTTACACAGGCCCCATATTCCAAATATTAAGAAAAGATATAACACGGTTGGGCGTACCATACCATGGTGTCATTTCAACAGACCCGATGGAGCTCTTTTCAGTGTAAAAGCCGCAGTCTCTAAAGCATCACTCTTTAAAAGGGATAATGGCAAATTTATTTATGTCATCTTTGATCTTACCATGTCATAAATGGTTTGATTACATCTTCACGGACTTTCCACTTGCAGTGGTGTTCCGCGAGGTGCAAGTTATGAAACCCCTTTCACAACTCATCAGACATTCGCTAAACTTGTAACTCAAATATTCCTTTGTGCAATCGAATTGTAGAAACATAATTTTGTTGTTACAATAACTTCTACTTCATATTTGAAAACCTTTCGAATGAATTCAAAAGATCCAGACTTACCTCTTATCAAGTAAATATCCATATATCTACTTGAGTCATTTCTAAAGATAGATAAATCCACTACTAACAACATTTATCGGACTACACACATCAAATGTATGATCACCAATAAGTTTGTTGTCCGTTCCTTATGGCCTGTGAACGGTCTTTCAGTCACTTCTCTTTTCGGAGGAAAGTTGCAAGTGTCAGATGATTCAAAATCAAACGACTTCAAAATCCATCATAATGGAATTTATCCATGCGGGTTTCTCCAATGTGACCAAATGCAGTGCCACACATGTGTGGTATTCTTTTAGTCTTGCGACATTTAGCATCAGTGTCATAGATGTATCATATTACTATCAATATTCATAACATACATCCCATCTTGGATGGAAGCATGGCCCTTCATGTTATTCATAATACTGAACAAAAATTATTGTTTTTATGAACAACTCTTTTGCAACAAACATTGTGCAATGGGCTAGAGTGTATGAAACTCTAAAATGAATTATGAAAGTAAATCCAGAGGTAATATATTATTATCATTATTCATAACATACATCTCATTCTCAATGAAAGTATGGCCCTTATGTTATTCATAACACCGAACATCAAAAGTTCTCTTATGAATAACCTTCTTGCAAGATACCTTATGCAAAGGGCTAGAGTGTGAAACTCTAAAATGAATTATGAAAGTAAATACATAGGTAATGCACCGATGGAAGGTATAGTAACATTTACTATGTTCCCTGTGTGTATCTTAACCTCATTCCTGGTTAGTCTTTTAGGCCATAGTTCTTGTATCGAATTGCAAGAGAATGCAATCGCATGGGTTTTTCTGTGATTAAACCACAATACCCAAGAATTAGTGATTAACATGTTTAACCATAACTCCGAAGAACTATATCTTTGACCAGCCTTCCATACATCAATAACTTGTATGACATTCATACATGACCTGGATATTTCAGTCTTCTCTCTTATTGCCTTTATACTTCTAATAGTTTAACTTTCAGTATTTCTCCTACTCTCAGAAGAAGCACTCAACTTAAGAGTGGCGTTAGCCCTGGACTTCCTAGGCGTGAAAGTTTCACTAACAACCTTCGGACACTTCCTTTCTCTTTAAGTTGTTGTTTTATTCACCTTTCATCATATGACAGGCGTTCTCCTGGATCCCTCTCTTATCAATCTAATGCATAGTAAACACCTTTACTAATAGTTTGCAAACAGACATTGCTTTGGATATCTCATATCTTTTAGCTTTTGTTTGTCTCTGAAAATGATTTTCAGATTCCATGAATATCACATAACTATCCAAACTTTCAAAGTTCGAGTCTCATGGAAGCAAACATATTGCACTTGACTGAAACGGAATTCTAGCTTTTGGATCGAAGGACGAGAGTCACATGATCCATAGCATAAGCGAGAGAATACCAAAAGTATGCGATAGGACAAAGTCTTGCTCGGTACTCTTGAGGACAATCCTCAGATTACGTTACCAACCGTAAAGTTTTAACCAGATATTTAACAGCTATTCAATTTTAACAGGGAAGGTGGAAACGCGAGCCATTATTCTACAACTATTATGCAAATCACACTTAGACAGTGTCCAAAATTAATTGCACTGAGAATTAAACAAGTTAATTCTAAAGTGCGCTCCCACTCAAATCAATATCTCTCATAATTGATTGTGAGTGATTCAAGATCCATATTGTAATTCAATGCCATTGATGTAAGCATCACTGATGACGGGAATTACAATTGGTAGGCCAACTTGCCGATCACATCTCTATGTGACTCTTGTTCATCTTTCGATGCGTGTGTTCCGAGCTCAGGACGATCCTGCCATGAACGTCAAGACAACCAAGTGATCTTGCTGCGAGGTCTGACCTCACCCGCCTTACACCTCCCCAATCATTCGTACCCATGTATCCATGGCGCACCCCGAAAGTATAGATGCTGTGACGGTGCTACACTTGGGAGAACACTATCTACTTGATATTTTAAGTGAGAGATCACCCTAATAAAAGCGACTACCGCGCAATCAAGAAGGGTGCATCAAAGGGATAAACATCTTAGGCAATTCATAATAGCATGATATGGTATAGCCCTTTCTGACGGAGAAGTCTTTAATTTCTTCGTCTTCGGCATTTGCGTCGGTGTTCACCTTTGCGAAGATTGCCAACACCTTGTCGATGCACCAAATAATATTGCTATCTCTATAGCTAATAAAATAATGCATTACAAAAAGGTTGACATGCAGGTCATTTAAATTGACAATCATATGGCTCCAGCCATCATGCCGAATCATGACATGCAGGTCATGTTAATCATTTACATTATATAGTCATCTCATACATAATCAAATTATTATGAGCATTGCTATACCACATCACATGCACATGCAAACCATCCTGCAAAACCAAGTTAGACGTCTCTAATCGGTTCAGCAAAAACTTGTTTTTTGTGGCTTCTAAGGTTTCGAAACAAACCGAAGCTACCAACGTCCATCATCAAGTATGATAATTCAAGTCGCTAGATTAACTTTGCGGGGTGTATGAAACACGAGATAATAAAATCTCGAGCCCCATACAGAACTTCGTCATACACATGACCCCTATGCAGATCATATCTACATTGCCCTTTTGTCTGCGAAACATCCATCTTTCTTTAACTATGGAGGAACCCAAAGAACTGTTAGCACTTCATTGATCTGTCAATCAGCATACTCAGGAGCAGCATGAAAGGATCGCGGATTGCCAGAACTTTGTGAGATTCCACCATGCCGTCAAGATCAGGATTATGCAAATTCAAGGGAAGCAACAGGAACATCGGGTAACAGATTTCATCTGCTACCCGCACAAATAATTTTCAGTAATAGAACTCATCTACTACCTAATTATATTGTGCAACACCCATACATCTCTATGTATTCTAGATCGCAACCTGCATCTACGCATAGCACGGCTCATGATGCCACTATAGGGGAACGCAGCAGAAAACAAAAAATTTCCGACCTACGCACCAGCCCAGGACCACTATGGAGACTGCATACAAGGTTTGATCATTTCGTTACCGACTCGTAGCGCAGCGGAAGTAGAGTCGATGACGATCGGCGGTGCAGATCCCCGCAGCTAGGATTTACAACCTCCCAACTACGAGGATGTATACCCTCATCCGCCCCTCGGACAGCCCTCCGGGAGGCAGTCGGATAGTCCCCCGGGCGGTGTCGCGGACAGCCCTTCGGGAGGTCCTTCGAAACTCGGACAGTCACTCGGACAGCCCTTCGGGAGGACTCACAGAACTCAGACCATCACTTGGACAGCCCTTCGGGAGGCACTCTCAAAACAGCCCCTCGGGCACAAAGATCGAAAATACGACCGCTCTATAGAGTTGCACACATGCGGTGTCATCTATCAGGCAGGGCTTCGCCGTCCAGAACTAGTTCCCACCGGAACCCAGACAGCCTTTCGGCTCTACAAAACTATTTTGCGGGGAGGGAGAGAGAAGCCAGATCATTGCAATGGCACTTGTATGTGAGAAGGAGTGAGTGTGGAGGGCTTCCCCTCCACCTCTATTTATAGGAAATCCCAACGGGTAGGGTAGTGTAACACAAAAACCCAAAGTGCACATGAATGAAGTCCTTCCTCAAGGGCATAAGGGTGAAACCAAGGAACAAGAGGGGCTCCATGGTGGAGCCCCAAGTGTGGCCGGTCACTCCCCCATGTGGGGCCCCCAAAGGGGCTCCTATCCATCCATGTCACACCCCAAGATCTTTTGAGCAAAGCCCAAAAAATGGCTTTCCATAAAGTAATCCAAAAAGCACTTTCACTATTCACGACGACATTTTTCAGCGTCCGTTCGAACTGAAAATATTTATGTGGGCTTAGAACATTTCCAGTACCCACTAAAATAATTTTCAACGCGTTCCACAACAATTGTGGTTTAGTTATTTTCATCTGCGAAAAGCATCTAAAGTGGTTCCGGCAGCTCCGGAACATTTCCGGTTTTTCTTCCAGAAAATTCCCATAAGTTTCCAGAATGATTCTGGCACCCTCCAAGAATTATCAGGCATGTGCCAAAACCAATTTGACTTAATGGTATCCTCTGAAACAACTTTTCAGTATCACCGGAACTCATCCGGTAACCTCTTTCTTCGAAACTTTTCCGCTGTCTCCGAAAAACTTTTTCCGAAAACTTTCTCTCAGACTCCCTATCTAGTATTCAAGTGATAGATGACCCTTAAGCATGTGACCCTATAGGTTCGGTGAATTATAGACATGACCGGAACCCTTTCCGATCAATGATCAACATCGGAGCCGTGGACACCCATATTGATCCCTATACCCACACGAATGAATATTCGAGTGAACCTCTAGTTGTCGTGTGCTATTCCTGTTGCTTCGCGATATGTTACAAATACCCGAGGTGAGACATGTTGGCATCCTTGTGGATCAACACCTTGTCCACTATGCCAGTTACCTCGTTACCGGTATTGTTCTCTTTTCTCGTTACCGTGTTTCGGCATCCCTGTGATCAAATCACAAAGTGTCTGGCCAGACGATGTTGGATACCGTAACACCGAGAGGGCCCAGAGATATCTCTCCATCGTCGGAGGAGCAAATCCCAATCTTGAGCTATCAAGTTACTTGACATACTTTTCCATGAACCCGTAAGCCGTCGTAATAACCACCCATTTACGGATGACGTTTAACAAACCCCAAAGTTCATGAAGCAAGAATGAAGAAACTCGATACTCTCATGGTCTAAGGAATCATGCAAACGTTAACCATCTCTGTGTTATTAACCATTAACTTGTGATGAATGAATCTCATAGCATAACATCAATTCGGGTCGATTCAACACAAATGTTCTTCTAACATCGTGCCCTCAAAGTTGCTGGCATCGACATGCCCATGATCAGGAAAACAGAACCATCATGCAACACTTGAGCTAGTCTTAGAGGCCAGACTAGGAATACTTTTTACCGTTTATTATCCCACACGTGCATATGAGTCTTCCTCCGAGCCTCGTGGTTATTGCAGACTCGAGAACCATAGCAGTTATAGCATGGAACATAAACCTAATTATGAACAGGGAGATAATCAATAACATTTATTATTGCCTCTAGGGCATATCTCCTACAGAACCACCATCAGTCATTAAATATCTAGGGACTCCAAACCTTGGGAAAATGACTTCCTTAAGCATTTTAATAGAGGTGTTGTGATCAGCACTACTAGTTGGAATAGCTTCTACCCACTTAGTAACATAATCAACAGCAAGCAAAATATGTGTATACCCATTAGGGGAAGGAAAAGGTCCCATGTAATCAAATCCCCAAACATCAAATGGTCCAACAGCAAGAGAATAATTCATAGGCCTTTCCTGACGCTTACCAATATTACCAATTCTTTGACATTCATCACAAGATAAAACAAACTTACGGGCATCCTTGAAGAGAGTAGGCCAATAAAAACCAGATTGCAATACCTTGTGAGCAGTTCTATCTCCCGCATGATGTCCTCCATAAGCTTCGGAGTGACATTTCCGTAGGATTTGTTCCTCTTCATGCTCAGGTACACAACGTCTAATAATACCATCTACTCCTTCTTTATAAAGATGTGGGTCATCCCAAAAGTAATGTCTTAAATTATAGAAGAATTTTTTCTTTTGTTGGTATGTGAAGCTAGGTGGTATATATTTAGCAATAATATAATTGGCATAGTCAGCATACCAAGGAGTGTTATGAGAAACATTTATTGCAGCTAATTGTTCATTAGGAAAACTATCATTAATAGGTTGTGGGTCATCAAGAATATTTTCTAACCTAGACAAGTTATCAGCCACGGGGTTGTCAGCTCCCTTTCTACCAGTGATATGTAAATCAAATTCTTGTAGCAAAAGAACCCATCTAATGAGTCTAGGTTTAGCATCCTTCTTTTCCATAAGATATTTTATAGCAGCATGATCGGTGTGAACAGTCACTTTAGAATCAACAATGTAAGATCTAAATTTATCACAAGCAAACACAACTGCTAAAAATTCTTTTACAGTAGTAGCATAATTTCATTGAGCACTGTCCAGAGTTTTACTAGCATAATGAATAATATTTAATTTCTTATCGACTCTTTGTCCTAGAATAGCACCAACAGCATAATCACTAGCATCACACATAATTTCAAAAGGCAAGTTCCAATCAGGTGGTTGAACAATAGGTGCAGAAATCAAGGCTTTCTTAAGTGTTTCAAAGGCTTCTACACAATCATTAACAAAAACAAATGGAACATCCTTTTGTAAAAGATTTGTAAGAGGCCTAGAAATTTTAGGGAAGTCTTTAATAAACCTCCTATAGAAACCAGCATGACCGAGGAAACTACGAATACCTTTGATATCTTTAGGGCATGGCATTTTTCTCAATTGCATCAACTTTAGCTTTATCCACCTCAATACCCCGTTCAGAAATTTTATGTCCCAAGACAATACCTTCATTAACCATAAAGTGGCACTTCTCCCAATTCAAGACGAGATTAGTTTGCTTGCATCTCTGCAAAACTCGATCAAGGTTGCTTAAGCAATCATCAAAAGAAGTTCCGTAAACAAAAAAATCATCCATGAAAACCTCAACAATCTTTTCACAAAAATCAGAGAATATAACAGTCATACATCTTTGAAAGTTAGCAGGTGCATTGCATAAACCAAAAGGCATACGTCTATAGGCATAAGTTCCAAAAGGGCAAGTAAAGGTGGTTTTCCCTTGATCAGGTTGTGAGACAGGTATTTGAGAAAAACCGGAATATCCATCAAGAAAGCAAAAATGTGTGTGCTTTGATATTCTTTCTAACATTTGATCAATAAAAGGAAGAGGGTAATGATCTTTTCTAGTAGCTTTATTTAGTTTTCTAAAATCAATTACCATTCTGTAGCCAGTGACAATTCTTTGTGGAATAAGTTCATTCTTATCATTAGGAACAACGGTAATACCTCCCTTTTTAGGGACACAATGAACGGGACTTACCCATCTACTATCAGCTATGGGATAGATTATACCTGCTTCCAGAAGCTTCAGTATTTCTGTTCTTACCACTTCTTTCATTTTAGGATTTAAACATCGTTGGTGATCAACAACGGGTTTAGCATCAGGCTCCATATTAATTTTATGCTGACAAAGAGTGGGACAAATGCCCTTTAAATCATCAAGAGAATATCCAATGGCATCTCGGTGCTTCTTCAGAACCTTCAATAATCTTTCTTCTTCATGTTCTGAAAGGTTAGCACTAATAATAACAGGATAAATCTTTTTCTCATCAAGATAAGCATATTTCAAAGTGTCTGGCAATTGTTTTAATTCAAACACAGGATCACCTTTAGGTGGAGGAGGACGTCCTAGAGTTTCAATAGGCAAATTGTGTTTATGCAGAGGATGTTATTCAAAGAAAATCTTATCTATTTCATTTCTTTCATGCAGATGCATATCATTTTCATGGTCTAGCAAATATTGTTCTAGTGGATCAGTAGGAGGCACAGCAATAGAAGCAAGACCAATTATTTCATCCTTACTAGACAACACTTTGTTATGATGTTTCCTACTAAACTTAGAAAAATTAAACTCATGAGACTCATCACCAAAACTAACACCGACGATTTGTTTCTCACAATCTATTTTAGCATTGATGATGTTCAAGAAAGGTCTACCAAAGATAATGGGACAAAAGTCATCTTGTGGGGAACCAAGAACAAGAAAATCAGTAGGGTATTTTATTTTCCCACACAAGACTTCAACATCTCTAACAATCCCAAGTGGTGTGATGGTGTCCCTATTAGCAAGTTTAATGGTAACATCTATGTCTTCTATTTCAGCGGGTGCTATATCATTCATAATTTCTTGATATAAGGTAAAAGGAATGGCACTCACGCTAGCACCTATGTCGCATAAACCATGATAATAGTGATCTCCTATTTTAACTGAGACAACAGGCATGCCAACAACGGGTCTATGTTTATCTTTTTCATCGGGTTTGGCAATTCTAGCAGCTTCATCACAGAAGTAAATAACATGCCCATCTATATTTTCAACCAAGAGATCTTTAACCATAGCAACACTAGGTTCTACTTTGATTTGTTCAGCAGGTTTGGAAGTTCTAATATAACTTTTTTTGACCACAGTTGAGACTTTAGCATGTTCCTTTATCCTAACAGGGAAAGGTGGTTTTTCAATATAAGCAGTAGGCACAACTGGATCAACATTGTAAATAATAGTTTCATCTTTAGCTATTACTGGTTCTTTAATTTCTTTTTTGATAGGTGGGTGATATTTAAACCACTTCTCCTTAGGGAGGTCAACATGAGTAGCAAATGATTCACAAAAGGAGGCTACTATCTTAGAGTCAAGTCCATATTTAGTGCTAAACTTTTGAAAAGCATCGGTATTCATAAAAGATTTAACACAATCATACTTAAGCTTAATACCTGACTCTTTACCTTCGTCGAGTTCCCAATCTTCAGAGTTGCGTTTAATACTTTCTAAAAGATCCCACCGGAAGTCAATAGTCTTCGTCATAAAGGAACCAGTACAAGAAGTATCAAGCATGGATCGATCATCATGAGAAAGCCGAGTATAAAAATTCTGAATAATAATTTCTCTTGAGAGCTCATGATTGGGGCATGAATATAACATTGACTTAAGCCTCCCCCAAGCTAGAGCGATACTTTCTCCTTCACGAGGCAAAAAATTATATATGTAATTCCGATCACGATGAACTAGATGCATAGGATATTTTTTTTGGTGAAATTCCAATTTCAATCGATTCCAATTCCAAGATCCAATATCATCGCATAGCCTATATCATGCCAATGCTTTTCCATTCAAAGATAAAGGGAAAACCTTCTTCTTAGCTTCATCTCTGGGTAAACCTGCAAGCTTAAATAATCCACAAATGTCATCCACATATATCAAGTGCATATCAGGATGTTCGGTTCCATCTCCTGCATAAGGATTAGCTAGCAGTTGTTCTATCATACCCGAAGGAATTTCATAACCAATATTTTCAGTAGGTGCAGTAGGTTGAGGGGTAACTAATTGTGGTTCCGGTCGAGGTGAAGATACCCCGAACAAACCCCTCAAAGGATTGTTCTCCATAGTAATAAGTGACAATAAATTGCAGCACATAGTAAAAAAATTTCCTTATCGATTTCCACTTACCAAGAGCGCTTCACTCCCCGGCAACGGCGCCAGAAAAGAGCCTTGATGACCCACAAGTATAAGGGATCAATCGTAGTCCTTTCGATAAGTAAGAGTGTCGAACCCAATGAGGAGCAAAAGGAAATGACAAGCGGTTTTCAGCAAGGTAATGTCTGCAAGCACTGAAATTATAAGTAATGAGTAGTTTGGTAGCAAGATAATTTGTAACGAGCAACTAACAGTAATGGTAACAAAAGTGCAGCAAGGTAGCCCAATGCTTTTGAGGCAAAGGATAGGCCAAGACGGTCTCTTATGATAAGCAAAGCATTCTTGAGGGTACACGGGAATTTCATCTAGTCACTTTCATCATGTTGGTTTGATTTGTGTTCGCTACTTTGATAATTTGATATGTGGGTGGACCAGTGCTTAGGTGTTGTTCTTACTTGAACAAACCTCCTACTTATGATTAACCCCCTCGCAAGCATCCGCAACTACGAGAAAAGTATTAAGAATAAATCTAACCATAGCATTAAACTTTTGGATCCAAATCAGTCCCTTACGGAATAGCGCATAAACTAGGGTTTAAGCTTCTATCACTCTCGCAACCCATCATCTAATAACTACTCCACAATGCATTCCCTTAGGCCCAAATATGGTGAAGTGTCATGTAGTCGACGTTCACATGACACCACTAAGGGAATCACAACATACATATCATCAAAATATCGAACACATATCAAGTTCACATGATTACTTGCAACAAGATTTCTCCCGTGACCTCAAGAACAAAAGTAACTACTCACTAATGATAATCATGCTCAAGATCAGAGGGGTATTAAATAGCATAATGGATCTGAACATATAATCTTCCACCAATTAACCATATAGTAATCGACTACAAGATGTAATCAACACTACTAGTCATCCACAAGTACCAATCTATAGTTCCGGTACAAAGATTGAACACAAGAGATGAACTAGGGTTTGAGAGGAGATGGTGCTATTGAAGATGTTCATGGAGATTGCCCTCCCCAAGATGGGAGAGTTGTTGGTGATGATGATGACGATGATTTCCCCCTCCGGGAGGGAAGTTCCCCCGGCGGAATCGCTCCATCGGAGGGCAAAGATGCTCCTGCCCAAGTTCCGCCTCGACACGGCGGCGCTTCGTCCAGAAAGTCCTATCCTTATTTTTTCTAGGTCAAAATGACTTATATACCAGAAGAGGGGCACCAGAGGTGGGCCGAGGAGGGCACAACCCACCAGGGCGCGCCTGGGCTCCCTGGCGCGCTCAGGGGGGTTGTGCCCACCTGGTGGGCCCCCTCTGGTAGTTATTGGCTCCAATAATTCTTATTTATTCCATAAAAATTCCTCGTGAACTTTCAGCTCATTTGGAGTTGTGCAGAATAGGTAGCCTGACGTAGCTTTTTCAGGTCCAGATTTCCAGCTGCCGGAATTCTCCCTCTTTGTGTGAACCTTGCATATTATGAGAGAAAAGGCATTTGAATTACTCTAAAAAGCATTATTATGCATAAAAACATCATAAATAACAGTAGGAAAACATGATGCAAAATGGACGTATCATTACTCCGTGGGGAAATGATATGTCGCAGCCGGGGTTCAAGCTCGCTGGTTGTGACACTTTTCTCTACATGGCGGTCGACTGCCCCGGTGCCCTCAACACCATGTCAGTTCCACTATACTCTGTTCTTTCTCTTCCATGTCCACAACAAGTCAGGATTCCACAATTTTAGGTGAGATGTTGTTTCTATTTTGTTATGTTCGGCTTTGTTATTTTTCTGATTAGAGAATAAAATAGTCTGGAATTATGTGGAAGATATATATACCCGAGGTATTGAAATGGACAAAGTAGAGAATCATTGTCATATAAAGTAAAATGCATCCATCAGTCTATGAATCTACAATGGTAATAAGCTCGACAGATGGCTCCAGATTACAAGTAAATGTATAGTCAAAAGTCTCTTATTTGTAATATGAAGATGTCTTGGACCTGAAAATTAGGAAGGTCTAAGCATAAAATTGTTCTTGCCATCATAGGCTAGGTGGCAACATGTTATATTTACTTCATTTTGTCTACCTACAAAAATATGTTTACCTGTTGGCTCCCTACGAAGACTGTTTGCTGCATCTGTATTGCTAATACACGGATTAGTCTCTAATTCAACATATATATGCAACTACCACTAATAGTTTGAAGGTCCAAAGACTCAAAAGAATGATGGCTATTTGTGTTTCAGCCTATTCGAATTTTGCATTGGCACTTCTGCTAAATGTTGTACTTTGTGCTACATATATTGGTTCAGATGACAACAGTGCAACCATGTGCAAATGGTTCGACACGATCCAGTTTGGAGTTTGAGCCAGTAAATGAGATTTCTGCACTTGCATTTTTGTAGCTGTTGCAAAGATTTCATAATAGATAAAACTATGTTACAAAATCGGACTGCTTCTCACACAATGGAACTACACAATTTGTTTGTCTTGGTCTCTTTTTTTGGGGGGATGACTTTGAAACCTTGAATTTGTGGCACTCTCATCAATGATATCATTTAGCTGATTCTATTTTGATATTATTTTAGGTCAAAGAATGACAAATGTATTTTATTTTATTTTATCATCATGCAAAATTATCCTCCTGTTGTAGGTTTCTCAGTCTTACTCTAAGTGTAGATGAGGTCAAGTGTTCTGAAGTCAGGTCGTTTTGGGTATACGCTAGCCAGATGTGTTCATTTTGGTTCAAAAGAAAGCTTATCAATTGCCACCACTGATACATCCTTACTTTTTGTTGTTTCAACTCTGATAACTTTTGTTATTGTGCTTCCAAGTTGCAGAGGCTAATGGAATGTAGAATTTCATGTGCTACAGTAATCCTTTGGAGATCGTTGTTTCTCTTAGAACAAATGTCCAGCTCTATAGCAAAACAAGCCTTGCTGATAAAGTGTATCATGTAGTACTTGCATTTTTTCTTGGATCATAGGTACTTTAAATCAACCAAAGAGTTCTGATGCATCAGTGCAACTTAGGACGCTACACCGGTAGGTCCAGTCAAAATGGTATGCTAGAGTTGTAACTACTGAGATGAGTCGCTTGATGCTAGAGTAAATATGATGAATTTCAGAACCTCTCTTCACACAAATCTTATGAGTTGATCTATCCATAGGGCAAAGAAGACAACAATTATGCTTCTTTTATAGCTGGGTATATGAAGATGGATTCTTTTATAGCTGGGTATATGAAGATGGATCTATGCTTTTGTCGTAGCAATGTGTTGTAATTTTTCTCCAACATAATTAAGATATTTAAGAGAGAAAGGTATATTGCTTCTGTGATGCCCATGTTTTCGATTTAGCACAGCGAAGTTCATGAAAAACACGCTGCAATGAAAAAATGGCGCAGCAAAGTGCGCATATATCCTTCTAGTCATCAATCATTCAGGAAACTAATTATGGGCTGCATAAGCTATTGTATACATAGAAATCTACTATATCACTAAGCTCCCTAGGGATAAATTGCATAGGAATCAATTGAGGTGTTCTGCTTGCAATTTTGACTCGGTCGTCCCCTCATGGGCCCTTTGGTCAATGGAGGGAGGGGCGTGGGTCAAGGCTGTCAATGAGAAAAAGGCCGGTCTCCTCTGGTCAAGCCTGGTGGGGGGCGTGGTGACTGGGAGTGCATTGGTGGATGCGTGTTGAGCGGGCACATTGTCCACAAGGGGAGAGGCAGGTGGGGGTGGACGGGGGGAACGTATCTGGTGCACCAAGGCAATTGGTGCTACCGGTGCACCGGACCCCGTTGCACATTCAAAAATATTCAAAAAATCCGGAAAAAAATTAGTGTATCAACACAACATCAATGTATGTTGTCACAAAAGTTCAAATCAAAATTCAAAACAATCCTCAAGATAAAAAAATGACAAATTTGACCTCAATGTGCTAATGGGCCAAAACTGAAGCCCAACTTGTGTTATGTACTATTCAGTGTCAAATTTGTTATTTTTGTATCTCGAGCAATGTTTCAAATATTGATTTAAAATTTTGTGACAACGTACATTGATGTTGTGTCAATGCACTAGATTTTTTTTGGATTTTTTCGAACATTTTTTAATGTGCAATGGGCGACCGGTGCACCGGTAGCACAAATTGCCCCGGTGCACCAGATACATCCCCAGTGGACGGGTGGTCCTGGCGTGAGTGTGTGATACGTCTCCAACGTATCTATAATTTATGAAGTATTCATGCCATGTTTACAACAATTTTATATGGTTTTCGTATGATTTGCATGGAACTAACCCGGACTGACGCTGTTTTCAGCAGAACTACCGTGGTGTTGTTTTTGTGCAGAAATGAAAGTCCTCCAAATGAGCTGAAACTTTTTGGCAATTTTTTTTGGAACAAAAGAGACCCTCGAAGCTTCGTGGAAGGACCAGAAGGTGAAGGAGTAGGGCACAAGACACCGGGGCGCGCCAGGAGTCCCAGGCGCGCCCTTGTGGGTTGTGCCCTCCTCGTGGCCCATCTTCGCGTGAAACCGACACCAAAAAATCCTATAAATAGAGAAACCATCAGAAGTAACCCTAGATCAGAAGTTCCACCGCCGCAAGCCTTTGTAGCCACGAAAAATCAATCTAGACCCCGTTCCGGCACCCTGCCGGAGGGGGAAATCATCACCGGTGGCCATCTTCATCATTCCGGTGGCCACCATGATGAGGAAGGAGTAGTCCACCCTCGAGGCTGAGGGTTTGTACCAGTAGCTATGTGTTTAATCTCTCTCTCTCTCTCCCGTGTTCTTGAGATGGCACGATCATGATGTATCGCAGGCTTTGTTAATATAGTTGGATCATATGGTGTTTCTCCCTCTCTATCTTGTTGTGATGAATTGAGTTTTCCCTTTGAGATTTCGTTTTATCAGATTGAATACTTTTATGGATTTGAGAGCACTTGATATATGTCTTGCATATGAATACCCGTGGTGAAAATGGGGTATTATATTGATTCACTTGATATATGTTTTGGCACTCAACTTGCGGATTCCCGAGGTGACATTGGGGTAACCTATGCATAGGGGTTGATGCACGTTTTCGTCCTTATTTCTCTGGTAGAAATCTTGGGGCACTCTTTGAGGTTCTTTGTGTTGGATTGAGTATTATGAATCTGAAATTGTTTGATGCATATCGTATAATCAAATCACGGATACTCGCGGTGACATTGGAGTATCTAGGTGACATTAGAGTTAGTTGATGTGTATCATATGGTATTATTTTAGTACGAACTCTTGGTTAGATCGATCAGAAAGAATAGCTTGGTGTTATTTTAGTACGAACTCTAGGATAGATTGATCGGAAAGAATAGCTTTGAGGTGGTTTCGTACCCTACAAACAATTTCTTCTTATGTTCTCCGCTAGGTAGGAACTTTGGAGTGATTCTTCATTGCACGTTGAGGGATAGTTATATGATCCAATTATATTAGCATTGTTGAGAGATTGCACTAGCAAAAGTACGGACCCTAGGCCTCATTTTCAAGCATTGCAAATACCGTTTGTGCTTCGTTTTATCAATTACTACCTTGCTGTTTTTTATTGTTCCTATTTAAAAAATCAATATCTACTATCATTACTACACTTGTATCACCATCTCTTCACCAAACTAGTGCACCTATACAATTTACCATTGTATTTGGTGTGTTGGGGACACAAGAGACTTTTTATTATTTGGTTGCTGGGTTGTTTGAGAGAGACCCTCTTCATCCTACACCTCCCACGGATTGATAAACCTTAGGTCATCCACCTGAGGGAAATTTGCTACTGTCCTACAAAACTCTGCGCTTGGAGGCCCAACACGAGTCTACAAGAAGAAGTTGTGTAGTAGACATCAATCTCTTTTCTGGCGCCGTTGCCGGGGAGGTGAGTGCATGAAGGTATATCTTTAGATCTTGCAATCAATCTTTTAGTTTCTTGTTTTATCACTAGTTTGGTTTATAAAAAGAAAATTATAAAAAAATGGAATTGAGGTGGTCTCATATTGTTCATCTTTATAATGTCTTTCTTGAAAATGATGGATCGGAAAATTGTGCTCAATTGATAGAAGAAGAATTCAATAAAATGTTTGACATAAGATCTTTGAATGATGAGCATGATTGCAATGTTCCTAGTATGAATTCTTTGAATATCCATGATGCTAATGATATGCAAAGCCATAAGCTTGGGGATGCTATGTTTGATGAAGATGATATTTTTAGTCCCCCAATTTTTTATGAGAATATTTATTATGATGAAAGCATGCCTCCTATTTATGATAATTATAATTATGAAAGTGGATTTGGAGAGGTCATAACTTTATTTAGTAATGATTCCACTATTCCGGAAGAGGTTTCAATTGACTATGATGAAAACAAAGTTCCTATCTATGATGCTTATGGTGATGATATGTATGCTATATTGAATAATGATAAGCAGGAAACTTGTCATCATGATTTTAATTTTCAATCTCATGATAGTTATTTTGTTGAGTTTGTTCCCACTACTATTGATGAGAATAAATTTGCTTATGTGGAGGGTAACAAAATTTCTATGCTTATGCATCATGAAAAGAGTCCTTTATGTAATAGTTATATTGTTGAATTCATTAATGATGCTACTAAAACTTATTATGAGAGGGGAACATATGCTTTTACACATCTCAATAATATCATGTTTCCTCTCTATGTGTTGAAAATCTTGAAGTTTTTCTTGTTTTGCCTTCCTATGCCTGTTGATTCTTGTTCCCATAAGTTGTTTGCTCACAAAATCCCTATGCATAGGAAGTGGGTTAGACTTAAATGTGCTAGCCATATGCTTCATGATGCTCCCATTATGTTTCAATTCTTTACTTTTATGTGAGCATCATTGAAATCATCATGCCTAGCTAAAAGTCATTAAAGAAAAGCGCTTGTTGGGAGACAACCCAACACTTTTACCAACTGTTTTTGTGTGTTCACATGGTTAGGCTACTGTAGTGATCTTGTTTTATAGCTTTTGTTTCAATAAAGTGCCAAGTAAAGCCTTTGGGATAGTGTGGATGATAGTTGACTTGATTCTGTGCAAAAACAGAAACTTTTGCGTCCAGTGCAGAAATTCCTGTATTTTACTGTACTGTGTAAAAATTCTGAATTTTTTACAATTGATGGGTATAAAAATTTTATACGTTTTTATAATTTTTCAGAATTTTTGGAGTTTCAGAAGTATGACCTTAATTCAGATCTTTTACGTACTATTCTGTTTTTGACAGATTCTGTTTGCAATGCATAGTTTGCTTGTTTTATGATTTCTATGGCTTATATTGCTTAATATAAATTGTGAAAAATGTTGAGTACAGTAGTAATTATGTGGAAAAAATTATGAATCTTATCTTGACAGTACCAAAGTGAATGATTTGTCTTTATCATACTAACCCATCTCACGAAGTTCCGTTAAGTTTTGTGTGATTGAAGTTTCAAGTTTTGGGTGAGATATCGATATGAGGAGAATAAGGAGTGACAAGACCCTAAGCTTGGGAATTCCGAAGGCACCCCAAGATGATATTCAAGGAAGATCCAAGAAACTAAGCTTGGGGATGCCCCGGAGGGCATCCCCTCTTTCATCTCCAACATTATCGGTAACCTCACTGGAGCTTCATTTTCATTCGTCACATGATATGTGTTTTGCTTGGAGCGTCATTTTATTTTGCTAGGATTTGCTTGCTGTTATTTAGAGTAATGTTTTGCATCTTTTATTTCAATAAAAGTGGCAAGGATAGCCTTTACCATGCTTATTTTGCAAGTATATGAGTTGCTGTTTCAAAACAGAAAGTTTGTCCCTGTTGCAAAAATTCCCGAGAAAAGTCAGAATGCGATAAAATGTTGAATTTTTTTGCACAATAATCTATGATAAATTTTATACAGTGTGGTAATGTTTCATAATTTTTGGAGTTTGGTAAGTATGAATAATATTGCACTCTTTACAGACTGTCCTGTTTAGACAGATTGCTGTTATGTTTGCATTGTTTGTATATGTTTGCTTGTTTAATGATTCTATTTGAGGATAGGACTATTAAATATGCAGAGGCATTTAGTATGCAATGTTAAATAATAATTTTAGTGATTTGCTACATTAGAGAATGATAAGGTTTTGCATTGATTTATACTAACTTATCTCACGAGTTCTTGTTGAGTTTTGTGTGGATGAAGTTTTTAAGAATTAGGGAAACCGTGATTTGAGAGGAATGAAGAAGACACAAGAGCTCAAGCTTGGGTATGTCCAAGGCATCCCAAGTTAATATTCCAAGAAGTCTCAAGCATCTAAGCTTGGGGATGCCCCGGTAGGCATCCCACCTTTCTTCATCAACAACTATCGGTTAGCCTCGGTTGAGCCTAAGTTTTTGCTTCTTCACATGATGTGTGCTATTCTTAGAATGTCATTTTATTTTGTTTTGCTTGCTGTTTCATTAAAATACTTAGATCTAAAAGTTTTAAATAAGAGAGAGTCCACAATTAGCTACCTATTTACTTAACTACTCGCTTGATCTTCACTTTTATCTTTTTGGAGTAGCTTGTCATTTACTCTTGTGCTTCACTTATATCCTATGAGTAAATTGTTGAATGAATTGAATTTCATGAAGTTGAAATTATATGTTCATATCATGCCTAGTGGTAGCTTCACATTGGGTTTAGTAAGTGAAAGCTTTTGAAGCTTGACAATCACAATATTGGTCATACAAGCAATTCATGAATGATTAGTATAAGGAAGAGAACTTTCACATACAAATATATTATCTTGGACATCTTCTATGATTCTGAATACCCATTGATTATTTTCAAACTTGAGCAAATTAGTTGAAGTTGGACAAGGAAGACAACGTAATGAGTTATGGTTGTGTATATTTGCATAGAAGTTATATTGTCATGGATCCTCCAACATGTGGTGTTTACCTAGGATCTTTTGCTAGCCAAAAATTCGTACTAAGTAGAGATACTAGTTGTGCATCCAAAAACCCTTAAACCCAGATTCTTGCCATGAGTGTCCACCATACCTACCTATGGATTGAATAAGATCCTTCAAGTAAGTTGTCATCGGTGCATAAAGCAATAAAAATTGCTCCTAAATATGTTTGATCTTTCATTGTAAGGGAAATTTGAGTGTTGTACGAACTTGTGATGGCAAAGTAATAAAAGCGATGGACTGCATAATAAAGGTTGCTCTCATAAGGGGCAATATAACGTGACGTTCCTTTGCATTAAGAGTTTGGGCATCCAAAAATAAAAAGCGCATGACAACCTCTGCTTCCCTCTGCGAAGGGCCTATCTTTTAATTTTCAGCATTTACTTTTATGCAAGAGTCAATAGTTTGCATTCTCGTTTCAACCTCAACTATTCTCTAGTTGGCAAGCATCATGTGGTGGGGAAAGATCTAGGCACATATGCCCAGTCAAATATATTTGATCATGATTTATTATTGTTGACAATTATCTCTATGATAAATGAGTTGGGAGGCAAAATATTAAGCCCCTATCTTTCTCTGTGTTCGATGGATGCCATTTGTTCTAAGAATATGTTTTGAGTACTAGCAATCATGGAAACTATATGATGATTGAGTATGTGGAGCTCTTACTTAGACTTTGTTGAATAAGTTGAATTGCAATTGTTTGGTGACTAAGAACATAGGTTGTTGAGTTTCAAGGGAATTCATTGTTTGAACCTTAACATGTGAATTGGTTGCTACTTTACCATGATGAGTTTTATGAGAAAGAGTTGCTGTTATGATGCTAGGAAAAGTGATTGAAATTATCATTGATCAAACTTATGCACTATGCTAGCATTCACACTTCATAATTTTTTTTTTATCATTTACCTACTCGAGGACGAGTAGGAATTAAGCTTGGGGATGCTGATACGTCTCCAACGTATCTATAATTTATGAAGTATTCATGCCATGTTTACAACAATATTATATGGTTTTGGTATGATTTGCATGGAACTAACCCGGACTGATGCTGTTTTCAGCAGAACTACCGTGGTGTTGTTTTTGTGCAGAAAAGAAAGTCCTTCAAATAGCTGAAACTCTTTGACGATTTTTTTGGAACAAAAGAGACCCCCGAAGCTTCGTGGAAGGACCAGAAGGTGAAGGAGTAGGGCACAAGACACCGGGGCGCGCCAGGTGGCCCAGGCGCGCCCTGGTGGGTTGTGCCCTCCTCGTGGCCCATCTTCGCGTGAAACCGACGCCAAAAAATCCTATAAATAGAGAAACCATCAGAAGTAACCCTAGATTAGAAGTTCCGCCGCCGCAAGCCTCTGTAGCCATGAAAAACGAATCTAGACCCCGTTCCGGCACCCTGCCGGAGGGGGAAATCAGCATCAGTGGCCATCTTCATCATCCCGGCGGCCACCATGATGAGGAAGGAGTAGTCCACCCTCGGGGCTGAGGGTTTGTACCAGTAGCTATGTGTTTAAGCTCTCTCTCTCGTGTTCTTGAGATGGCACGATCTTGATGTATCGCGGGCTTTGTTAATTTAGTTGGATCATATGGTGTTTCTCCCTCTCTATCTAGTTGTGATGAATTGAGTTTTCCCTTTGAGATTTTGTTTTATCGGATTGAATACTTTTATGGATTTGAGAGCACTTGATATATGTCTTGCATATGAATACCCGTGGTGACAATGGGGTATTATATTGATTCACTTGATATATGTTTTGGCACTCAACTCGCAAGATTCCCGAGGTGACATTGAGGTAATCTATGCATAGGGGTTGATGCACGTTTTCGTTCTTGTTTCTCCGGTAGAAATCTTGGGGCACTCTTTGAGGTTCTCTGTGTTGGATTGAGTATTATGAATCTGAAATTGTTTGATGCATATCGTATAATCAACTCAAGGATACTCGCGGTGACATTGGAGTATCTAGGTGACATTAGAGTTAGTTGATGTGCATCATATGGTGTTATTTTAGTACGAACTCTTGGTTAGATCGATCGGGAAGAATAGCTTGGTGTTATTTTAGTATGAACTCTAGGATAGATTGATCGGAAATAATAGCTTTGAGGTGGTTTCGTACCCTACGAACAATTTCTTCTTATGTTCTCCGGTAGATAGGAACTTTGGAGTGATTCTTCATCGTACGTTGAGGGATAGTTATATGATCCAATTGTATTAGCATTGTTGAGAGATTGCACTAGCGAAATTACGGACCCTAGGCCTCATTTTCAAGCATTGCAAATACCGTTTGTGCTTCGTTTTATCAATTGCTACCTTGCTGTTTTTTATTGTTACTATTACAAAAATCAATATCTACTATCATTACTACACTTGTATCACCATCTCTTCGCCGAACTAGTGCACCTATACAATTTACCATTGTATTTGGTGTGTTGGGGACACAAGAGTCTTTTTATTATTTGGTTGCAGGGTTGTTTGAGAGAGACCATCTTCATCCTACACCTCCCACGGATTGATAAACCTTAGGTCATCCACTTGAGGGAAATTTGCTACTGTCCTACAAAACTCTGCGCTTGGAGGCCCAACACGAGTCTACAAGAACAAGTTGTGTAGTAGACACCAGTGTGGTGCGTCGTGCCGTCGTGCTTGCCGGCGGAGGAGGTCGGGCAGTGTGAGTGCTCCTGTTCTTGAGGTTCTCCTTCTGTTGTGCGCTGTCGCTGTTGGGAGCCTCCGGCGTTCCTGCCGCCGGTGACGTTGGGGGTGGGGTGGGGATGTTTACTACCACCTTGGTTCCCGTTCCCGTCCCATCTCTTCTTCCTCTATTCTTTTTACTAGCACATATGCCCATGCGTTGCAACGGGTGATAAAAATATCGTGTCTATCAAAACATTCACCATCGCGACACACCAGCCTTCGGACGATGCCACCCAGCGATGGTAGTGTGGCAAATAAGGTGGGCTCCTGCCGATGGCGCCCAAGACAGAAGCGCATCGGTGCTTGTGGAACGAGCAGCTGATTATTATTTTTAAAGAAAACTCTCTTCCACAATAAGACCGCAAGGGCTATTTCTCTCTCATATTGATTTCTATTAGGAATAGCCTACGCATAGGAAATAGTGGGCTTGCCCAACATTGTACATTAATTAATTTTTTTATATTTTTTTCAGTTTTTCCCTTGCTTCAGCCTGGTTTTTCTTCAGTTTTTTTGGGTTTCCTTTTTCCTATTTCATTCTTCCATTTTTAGTGTTTTTTTTTCTTTGTTTTTATGATTTCCTTCACTTTATTCCTTTCAGGCAAAAAAAATTCTTTTTTCTTTTTTCAACAATTGTCTACTTTTTTCTCGCATAATGTACAATTTTCATATACACAAGGGACATTTTTATTGCGTACATTTCACTTTTTTAAATACATGGTTAACATTATTTTAATATAAGTTTTATAGTCTATGTTTTTTCTTACACATTGTACATTTGTTTGTATATATCAGGAACAATTCTTTATACATGTTTACATTTTTCAAATAGATAATTACATTTTAATAAAATGTTTGATATCTGCTTTTTTTTCAACACATGTCTACATTTTTTAATAGACGTTGTACATACTTTTATACATGTTTAACATTTTTATAATATATGATTAACATCTTTTCATATATACGTTTTGATGTCTAGTTTTTTCTACATTTTCTGTGTACATATGAAATATTTCATTATAGACGTTTTTTTCTTCAAAATACATGTTTAAAATTTCATGAAACATATGTTTTGGTGTCCACTTTTTTCATACACATTGTACAATTTTTGGTTAAAATTTCATGAAACATATGTTTTCATGTACACTTTTTTCATACACATTGTACAATTTTTATATACATTTGAAATATTTTTATATATGTTTAACATTATTTAAATAAATGATTAACATTTTCTTCAAATACATGTTTTGATCACTATTTTTTTCATACACATTGTACATTTTTCTTGTACATCAATAACATTTTTTTATACATGTTTAACATTTTTTAAAGTGTGATGAATAGTTTAAAAACCTAAAAAGGACAAAGGAAAATCAAAAGAAAAAACATAAGAGAAAAAAAGAAACAGAAAATACAAACAACAGAAAAAAAATATGTGGGACGTCATTCTTTCGAATGGGCCGGCCCATGAAACTGCTGCCTGCAGCAAGGCAAGCTAACGCCGGCCTCAATAATATGGAAACTTCAGCCTAACCACGAAAGACAATAGCTTGGCCTGATGGTTGTGCGTGCGTGACTTTTTCCGCGAGACCACAGTTCGAGTCTGTCTGATTTTTTTTCTATCTATTTCCAAAACAGATGACGTACAAAACAAATTATGTGACGAAAAAAAGTGGAAAAACGCTCCTCCCTTTAATTTTAGGTAGAGAGTAGAGATAGAGATTCCGAGGTAGAGAGATTTTTTTCTACTTCTAAAATAGATGACGTACAAAATAAATTATGTGACGAAAAAAGTGAAGAAACGCTTCTCCCTTTAATATTACGTAGAGAGTAGAGATAGAGATTCCGGGGTAGAGAGGTAATCATGAGTGGACATGCAGCCACACGAGGATGAAATCTAGGACATTAATAACTCAGAGATTCATGCAGTATGCATACCATAAATTATGTATAATTTCTACCTTCAACTTAGAAAGATGGTACTAGGAGCGTATCTCACAGATCAATAATTGCACCTTCTATTTCTAAAACAGATGACGTACAAAACAAATTATGTGACGAAAAAAAGTGGAGAAACGCTCCTCCCTTTAATTTTAGGTAGAGAGTAGAGATAGAGATTCCGGGGTAGAGAGATTTTTTTTCTATTTCTAAAACAGATGACGTACGAAATAAATTATGTGACGAAAAAAGTGAAGAAACGCTTCTCCCTTTAATATTACGTAGAGAGTAGAGATAGAGATTCCGGGGTAGAGAGGTAATCATGAGTGGACATGCAGCCACGCGAGGATGAAATCTAGGACGTTAATAACTCAGAGATTCGTGCAGTGTGCATACCATAAATTATGTATAATTTCTACCTTCAACTTAGAAAGATGGTACTAGGAGCGTATCTCACAGATCAATAATTGCACCTTCTATTTCTAAAACAGATGACGTACAAAACAAATTATGTGACGAAAAAAAGTGGAGAAACGCTCCTCCCTCTAATTTTAGGTAGAGAGGAGAGATAGAGATTCTGGGGTAGAGAGATTTTTTTCTCTTTCTAAAACAGATGACGTACAAAACAAATTATGTGACCAAAAAAAGTGGAGAAACGCTCCTCCCTTTAATATTACGTAGAGAGTAGAGATTGAGATTCCGGGGTAGAGAGGTAATCATGAGTGGACATGCAGCCACGCGAGGATGAAATCTAGGACGTTAATAACTCAGAGATTCGTGCAGTGTGCATACCATAAATTATGTATAATTTCTACCTTCAACTTAGAAAGATGGTATCAGGAGCGTATCTCACAGATCAATAATTGCACCTTCTATTTCTAAAACAGATGACGTACAAAACAAATTATGTGATGAAAAAAAGTGGAGAAACGCTCCTCCCTTTAATTTTAGGTAGAGAGTAGAGATAGAGATTCCGGGGTAGAGAGATTTTTTTTCTATTTCTAAAACAGATGACGTACAAAACAAATTATGTGACGAAAAAAAGTGGAGAAACACTCCTCCCTTTAATATTACGTAGAGAGTAGAGATAGAGATTCCGGGGTAGAGAGGTAATCATGAGTGGACATGCAGCCACGCGAGGATGAAATCTAGGACGTTAATAACTCAGAGATTCGTGCAGTGTGCATACCATAAATTATGTATAATTCCGACCTTCAACTTAGAAAGATGGTATTAGGAGCGTATCTCACAGATCAATAATTGCACCCGACCCACTAGGCTGACAGGAAGAGTTAATCTCCCATTTATTTGGAGCAGATGTCCAACAGCAACCTGCACCACCACTCTATATTTTTTCTCCAACCCATCTCATCCCGTAGCTCCTCACTAATGCTCCCCCCATTCACTCTTCATCCAGCAGCTCCCCCTCCCTCATTTTCCTTGCATAGTTCTTGCAAGTTGCAATATGTTCATGTGCTGCACCACCATACATTACTGTTCATCAGCTCGTCTATAACTATGGACAGCCCAAGGAGGTTGCTCTTCTCCTACTAATCTGCTGCCCAAACATGTTGTCGATGATGAATGTGGTGGGGTTCAGAACAGCAAGGCACGTCCATGGCCATGTGAGGGGAGAGGGAGAAGCCCATGGTTGTTAAGAATGTGTAAAAAAAAATTCCAGTTCATTGCCACCATGAGTGGACCTTGTACGTCCACCCAGTTCTGCGTCCACCTCTCCTCAAAAATAGTTCTCCATAATGTATGTCTTCAAATTCATCTCCTCCACGCCCTCCTAGAGTAAACATGAATCCATTTTGGCTTTTTGCAAGCTCCATTATCTACCCGGTATGTTAGATTTGAGAGTTTAACATGTGAGGAAGAGAGGGAAAGGAAGGGATGTGCCTGAGGTTGAGGATGGCACGTCCATGATTACAAATTAGTACTATGGCCCGTATAAAACCATGCATTAAGTGCATTTGTCCCACGTTTGTTGACTAAGCGGGTTACACTCGTTTGTGTTGAGCAGCTGGCCAACGACAACATTTACCAGAGAGAGTATCTGCAAAGAGTCACTTGTCCCACACATTTTTTTTTCTAGTGGTAACATTAGCTGCATCTAGCAGATTGTATTGATCATGTGTGTTCAATTAGCTACCACAATGTGTGTTTAAATTCTAAATGCTACGCACAAAAAAATTAACTCTGAAGGATGGTTTTTGTCCCAGGCTCATCTGCTCCCGCTTAGAAAACAAATCAAAACAAATGCTAGAAAAATTCAAAAAAAAAATCCAATTTTTTGTGTGGTAGATAATTTGATGCATGAGGTCCGCTCCATATTTCAACTCATTTGGACATCTGAGCAGCTCTCGGCAAAAAAGACAAATCACAGACCCGATTTGTCTTCTTTGCCGAGAGCTCCTCAGATGTCCAAATGAGTTAAAATTTGGAGCGGACCTCACGCATCAAATTATCTACCACACAAAAAATAATTGGGTTTTTTTGAATTTTTCTGGTATTTGTTTTGATTTTTTTTCTGAGCGCAGGTGCAGATGAACCCGGGAGCAGAAACTCCGCGTCCAACTACTTATCTGTATTGTAATAGAAAGGGTTTTCAAATCATTTGTATTTTGCATAAAATTGCTTCAAGCAATTTGAATTGCTCATTTCACCGAAAAAGGGTTCCCCCGCTTTGTATTCCAAAGCAACCAACACCGCACACATAGCATTGCTGGGGCGAGCAGCACATCAAGCCCAAAAGAAAAAGAAGAAACAAATGCCAACAACGGCAGCTCGACAAAACGCGGATGACCCGCCACCGCCGCGCCCTCCGGAGACAAACCACCACAGCCAGAGGCTCCGATCTGCCGCGTACCAAGCAGCACCTTCAAGAAGGGATGTGACGCTGACGACGCTGCTGCCCGGACGAGTCCTAGGGTTTCCCCCGGCGCACACGGAGGGAAGTGGGGGATGGCTACCACCGACACCCTCCAAGAAGGAATGGTGGCACCCGTCGGTGTCACCGCATCAGAGCCGGACGAACCGACAAGGATTTCTCCCCCACTCCAAACCCCACCGCCCAACCGGAGCCGACCAGCAAAACCACCGCCCAACACCATGCGCCATCGTGGTTGCGCCGCCACCCACTCTGTCTTACTCCGAGCACCAACACGAGGCCAAGAAGACCGGAGAGAAGTGCCAAGCGACGGGAGCAGCAGCACCAAGGCCGAGCAGGATGGAACCACCTCCACCGCCATCGTGCGGGAGGCCCGCGCCTCCGGCACCGTCGCGGTCGCCGTCCGGACACGGCAACAGGGCAAACCAGGCCACCCCTGGCCCGGCCAGGCCCGAAACGGGCCCGCTAAGCCCCGCCGGCCACGCTACAGCAGGCTGGCGTCGGCGCCGCCGGCACGCCGCCGCTCATCGCCTCTCCGCCGCCTCCCGGAAGTCACGCCGCAGACCCGCCCCGCCGCCGGCCCGCCCAAGCCCAGATCGGGCCAATAGGGCCTAGATCTGGGCCGAGCGCCGTCGCCAGGTCGCGCCGCTGTGCCACCCCGCCGCCATCCAGCTGCCCGCCCGTGCTATGCCGGGGAACCCCGCTGCCACCCGGTCCGCCGCCGCCTAGGAGCACCCCCAGTGTAGCTCCGCCCCGTGCCGGAGATCTACCGGGAGGGGAAGGTCAGGGGGCCGCCACCAGCGTCCACGGGGCCAGGCCGGTCGCGGGCGCCAGCGGCGGCGGCGGGAGGAAGGGGAGAGGGGGGCTGGTCGAGGGGGAGGCCGACGCACGGCCCGTCGCCCGCGGGGGTGACGCGGTCGCGAGAGGAGGAAGCTCATTTTCATCACTTGAATTGCTCATTTACTAATAATAAGCCAAAAGGGACTGGAAGTTTGGATATTCCCAACATCAAACTAAATTGGAATGGAGCATGGCTTCGAATAATAATATTCTGATCTAAATCTCTCATAAAACTAAGCAATGCTCCTCCCCTCCCGCGCCGCTCCCGCGGGCGACCGGGAGGGCCAACCCTAGCGCCATGGGGCTCGGCTCCCTCCTCCCTTCTCCTCCCCTTGCCGCCGTTGGGGCGCGCCGCCGGGCAAAGCCCGATTGGCGTCGGCAGCGGCGGGGTCTTGTCTCCCCTCGGGCGATGGTGGTTGGCGCGGGCCGGCTGCCTCGTGCTGTGGCGGCGCGGCGGCGTGGTGGCGTGCTCCGGTGATGAGGCTGCGGGCGTGCAAGGCGCTCGTGCTGGCTCTGCCCCGACGTGGTGGGCTGCTCGCGTGGCGTACCTCTGGCCACGGCAGCCCGATCTGGTTTGGCCAGATCTGACCCTACGTGCTGCGGGTTGCGCAGGGTGCTCGTCCATGGCGGATACTCTACTTTGGCTCTGCCCTGTCCAAGTCCTCATGGCGCCGTCTTGGGAGCTCCCTGTGGTTGGAGGTTGCACTGGTTGCCGGACCGGTCGTGGCGGCTTTGTTGGCGGCGGTTGGCGTCCGGCGGCGGGGTGCGGGTGGTGGTGCAGCAGCGTGGTGGTGGCCCTCGCAGCTACGTGGGGGCTAGGCGGCGGGGCTGCAGGTAGGGTGAGCCGCGACGGCATGTTGGCGGCTCACGGTGGTGTTCTTGGCAGGACGGTAGCGGCGGCGGCTGGCATGTTCCGGCGTCAGCTGGCGCGTAGGCGGCTTGTATCAGCCTTCGATCCCTCTTCTCGTCGTCCGGGCGCTACTCTCGTCGAAGGGTTAGCCCTCTCCCAGCTGCGGTCCACTGCTCGTCTCACGCCCGGCTGCAGGATCGAACTCGTCTCGTGCCCGGCAGCAGGACTGGACTCGTCTTGCACCCGGCAGCAGGACCGAGCTCGTCTCACGCCCGGCGGTAGGACAGGCCGATGGAGGCTAGTTTTGGCCGGCCTATTGGGTCTCGGCGCTGGGGGCAGCTCAGGGGTGCAAAAGGCGGGGCCTTTCCACTCGTCTCTTTGGTTGGGGTAGCGGTGGGTGGCGGGTGAGGTGGCGTCGAGGTCTTGGATGTCGGGGTGGCGGCCCTGGTGGTGGTGTCGCAGTGCTCATGGTAGAGCTCATGGCTTGGTACTGCCCGGTGACCATGGGCGTGTGGGCGGCATGGTCGCCGAGGTGTGGCATTCGGTGGCAGTGAGTATTGGCCGGGGTGAAAACCTGTTCTATCTATGGACGGACCGGCGGCGGCGAAGCTCGTTCCCTTCTTGAAGGCGTCATCGCGGCCATCATTGCCCGTCGTGTTGCTCCAGGGGAAACTCTGACCCTCGGGTCGGGCGGTGCCGGCGCTCCGGTGCCGTATCCTTTCTGAAGGCGCCGTCTTGGAGCCCACGGTTCGTCATATGCGGCTTCATCTCTTCACAGTGGCGTGTTCACGATCGAGGACCCGGCTGCTCTTGTAGTGCTTGGGGTGGTGTTGCTGCGCTCAGCGCCTATGTATCTTGCGTTGGGTGTGTGCGTGTGTTGTGGTGGCGTGCGTTTGTATCGGGTTGTTGTTGGTCGTTGCTTTATATATAAAGCGGGGCGAAAGCCATTATCGATAAATAATAATATTCTTTGGGATAACATACGACAAGTACATCACCATCTAATGTTACCATCTTCTTTGAATAGTGAACTGGTATGTGCACCAAAAATAGTAATTTTCTGACATAAGGCATCCATAAAATGAGTTATATTTTTTTCCTTCCTTTTTTTTTGGTTTTTGGAGGAAGTGTAGGGCCGATATCTAGCTTCAATGTAGCACCATCAGTATTCCACCATTTGAAATTTTGCTATCGTGCTCAACTTTGCTACAACGTGAAATGGATGTACAACAACATGCCTTCTATGAAATGTCGACAACTAATATATGCTGCACCTGATCAATATTTTCGCAAAATCGTACGGGTTGAATTTCCACCATTTAGTCAGTGCCCACAACTGATATATGCTGGTGACCTGTATTACATGTGATTGTAGCAAATCGTATGATGTATGTAGCACTAGTGCAGAATCAGCCTTTAGTCCCGGTTCACTAACCGGGACTAAAGGGTGGGGACTAAAGCCCCCTCCCCTTTAGTCCCGGTTCGTCACGGCCCAGGACCAAAGGCCCACCACGTGGCATGAGCCCGCGCCGGGGGCTGGAGGACCTTTAGTCCCGGTTGGTGACACCAACCGGGACTAGAGGTTTAGGGGTTTAGGGTTTTAGGATTTATGAATTATGGTTTATTTTTCATTTTTGTTTTGTGTTTTTCATTTAATTATTTTTCATTTCAAACATATTTTACGCTATTGCAGTCGTCAAGTGTCACTGCTACTACATACTTGTGAGAACCTAGCTTAATAGGAATGATAGATTATTCATATCAACAAGGAATTCCTTCTTTTCCGGGAGCGCATTCGAAAAGAACTCCAAAGTTAAGTGTGCTTGGCTTGGGGTAATTCTAGGATGGGTGACCGACCGGGAAGTAGCTCCCAGGTGTGCACGAGTGAGGACAAAGTGCGCAGAAAAGACTAGTGTTGGTCTGTAGGGCCAGTCTTGACCCCGTCAGGCGTAACAGGGTGTTACAATTGGTATCAGAGCTGACCCTCGCGGTTACACGGACATGCAAGGGTCAGGTGCGCGGTCATGTGGCGCATGGCGCGTGAGGCCCGTTGTGGCACACAGCATGGCACTTGTGCCGGACTGGACACGCATAAAGAGGGAACGTTCTTGATGGGCCGACAAGGACATCGGTTCCTTTGAGTGGGGGTGTATGTGAGAGTCTTGCTTAATAGGAATGATAGATTACTCATATCAATAAGGAATTCCTTCTTTTCGGGGAGCGCATTCGAAAAGAACTCCAAAGTTAAGCGTGCTTGGCTTGGGGTAATTCTACGATGGGTGACCGACTGGGAAGTAGCTCCCGGGTGCGCACGAGTGAGGACAAAGTGCGCAGAAAAGACTATTGTTGGTCTGTGGGGCCTGTCTTGATCCCTCCAGGCGTAACAGGGTGTTACAATACTGTACACGTCATATATAATAGAATTTCTCGTACGACCAATTATATATCATAGAATTTCTCATACGACCATGCACACACATATATATACAATTTGGTATATACAATTTCTTCTACAATTTGCAGATCATTACATGCAGGCATGGTGTAATGGTATTCTCCTTCGGGATTTATGACCTGGTCAAGCAAAAATCCCTCAATTTCCTCTTGAAGTGCTCGTATGCAGTCCGTTGGTAGGAGTTTATCCCGCATCTCTTGCATCTTTATTAAAGAAGGAGATCAATATGAATATATTAGTTGTGTGTATATATATTAGATCATGATAAAAAGAACTTTGAATTGTGTTTGCGTACCCAAAGATTTCTTGCATCTTTGCTCCTTTCGGTCATAAAGCGAATGTTCTCGCAAACGTAGTACGCACATAAATTATTCCCCGACGCTTGACTCATGCACTTTACGCGAATAGAATTCAATCAGATAATAATTAATCAAGCATGATAATGATATTGAAACTAGAATTAAAGAGATGCACGGACGTAGCTAGTACTACTTAATTACGTACCCTGGGTTGCACCCATTTCAGCTCTTGTTTCCATGGGCCTTGAACCTGTTTGATGAACTTTTGCCAAACCCTGCCCGCCGGCAAAGAAAATGAATAAAGGAGTTATTAATTAGTTGATATCAGGAAATGAACTAAAGAGGCCGACATAGTGCGATAATGATTGAAATTACCTGCCGAGCATGTTCTTCACGATTGAGTATTATTTAGGTTCTTTAAGTAGTGAGTCCAGTACTTTAACTTTTCCCTCGTCAACTTCAATGATTAGCAGGATCCAGTGGAAACTGCATGCGCACATGTTTGTATAATTAAGCGGGCATATGCATAACTCATCAACTACAGTAATTAACATCTAGTAAGCAAAACAGAATTTGTAGTACAAGACAGCAACACTCATCCGAAGTTGTAAGGAAATAGTATTTCTGGTTGGGTATTTAGTCGCTTCAAAAACTCTAGCAAGCTTCTCTCTGTTTCTTTTTTGTGACGTGACCACACATCTTCATTAACGGTATTTGGGTCAATGAACCCAATGCCATAGCGTCCATCTCTTTTCATTTCATAAATCTTCATTCTGCATAATATCACAGAAAAGAATATAGTGAGGATAATTACAGGCAATGAACGAGCACATCTAGAGACTTAAATTACAGAAAGAAATCACTTACAGACAATAGCAACTGACGAGAGATTTGTCGAGTGCGTCTTGATTGAATAACTGAAACATTTCTTGAAACTCAACACATAAATCTTTTGCATGGAAGTAATGCTCTGCCTTGACTTTCACCATGAGGGCCTCTCGCCCGTTATTTATTTCTCTCAGGTACCAGTCATGCAATCTGCGCATTTTCGTTGATAGATTCTGGACCTCCTCAGGCTTGACCAGAGGTTGGACGGGGACATACTTCCATGCTAGTTCCGCCTCTTCAAACCCGGGGAGAACCTCGATTTCTAGGAGTTGTTCAACAGTGACACCGTTCTCTTTAGCCATCCGTCTATGAGCGTTGGTTATTTCCGGCCTATCGGCGGTACTCACATGTGATTGTACAATGAGCGGGGGGATCGATTGCACTGCCTGTTCTCCCAGCTGGGGAACAGTTTTCCCACTTTTTTTATTACCTGCTTGGCTCGAGCTCGAGCTCGACTCCTTCTCTTTTTGTGCACGATATAAGTTCTTAATAGAGCACTCATAGTCTGAGTCTGTTCTCTTCACAGCCGATTGAGCATTATCAATAAAGTGTTGTATGACTTCATCAGGTATTTTCTCCTTTGGCGGCGGGGGCGGTTTCGGTGCAAAATGGGCCTTCACTTGGGCAGCCACTTCGGCGTTGTTTTCCTCGATAGTCATCTCGTAAGCCAACTTCTTTTTGGCAGGAGGAGGGGCTTTCTTGCTTGGTGCTCTCTTCCACTTTGGAGAAGGCTGACGCGCCCGAGATCGATATGGCGGGCTCGCGCTGATGGGCTTCGTCTCGGGGTGGGGTGCTAGAGTCGGCTGACGCGGTGGCGGACTAGGGCCGAGCTCCATCTCGGGCAGGGTTGGAGTCGGCTGACGTGGTGGCGGACTTGGAGGAGCACGAGTCGGTTAACGCGGTGGCAGACTTGGAGGAGGAGCCGGCTGACGCGGCGGACTTGGAGGAGGAGTCGGTGGCCTTGGAAAGACGATGCAATCCTTTCTCCATAGAATGATACGACGTATGGCGTCTCCCAGTGTGCGCTCCTCGTCACCTCCAGGAATGTCAAGCTCTAGCTCGTCATATCCCGACATCACTTCATCCACCCCGACACGAGCATAGCCAGCTGGAATCGGATTGCCATGGAAGGTTGCTTCAGGGGGATTTGTTAAAGCATAGCCGTCCGCTACCTTCATGGATATGTTCTTCACTTTCATGTGTAGCTCACAAGGTGTCGTACCTTTGATATCATCCAAAGGGTATCTAGCCAGCAGTGCATCATCGGCCGGGGTGGAACCCACGCTGCTTTTCGGCATAGATGGGACGGTGCTATCCAATGCTGGATCTGCTTGCTGCTGCCGCTGCTGAGACGCCCTTTCCTAACTAAGTGAGTCGATCTGCTCCTGATGCCGCATGAAAGCGCGTTCCAACTCCGTGTGCTTTGATTCTACCAGTTGAAGGAGGACTGCTTCCTCCTTCCTCTGTTCCTCCTCCAGCTTCCTCTTCTCCTCCTCTTGCTACTTCTTTCTCGCACGGCTTCTGTAAGTGGCGTTCCAATCCGCAAACCCCTCAAACCACGGAACAATGCCTTTGCCTCGTGTTCGTCCCGGGTGTTCAGGATTCTTCAGGGCGCGCGTAAGCTCGTCGTTCTCTCCCTAGGGCTTGAACACCCCCGTTCGAGCCTCTTGTATTGCAACAAGTCAAGCGTCGGAGGCTTCTTTAAGACTTGCCCGCTCCATAACCAGCCCTATCTTTGGGTCCAACTTCCCCCCATGCGCATAAAACCAAGTCATGCACCTGTCGGGCCAAGTCAATGTAACTGGAGTGACCCCTACAGCAATCATCTGTTCCTCAGCAAGATTCCACTTAGGCCGGCCGACTTGGTAGCCACCTGGCCCCAGAGTACGGTGTCACTTTTTTTCCGTAGCATTACACTTGTTTATTCTCGACCATTCCTGAGCTGCTTCCGATTCCTTGAATTGCACGAAAGAGTCCCAGTGATCTCTTGCCTTCTCCAGTGCTCCCTTGAATGCTAGAGTCTGCTTTCCTTCTGTTTCATACTTGGCCCATATTCTTTTCTTGTGGTTGGAGAATGCTATCGCCATCTTCTTAAGAGCACTTTTCTTGACTTTCTCCCGTTCTGTATCTGTCAAATGATCTGGTAGGGTGAAATGTGACATGAGTGATTCCCAAAGCAGATCTTTTGCTCTTTCGGAGACAAAACTAACTCCTTGATCTCCCTTTGCTGGCTAATTCCATTCTTGAACAGAGATCGGGATTTGGTCCCTGACAAGAACTCCGCATTGACGAGTAAATTTGTCCGCATTCTTTTTAGGATCAAGCGGTTCGCCATTTGGTTTGATGGCATCGATGTTGTACTTTATGCCAGCCTGCAACCTTTTGGCCGGGCCTCGTATTGCCCTGCTTGTAGAAGATTTGCTCGATCCGGAGGGCTAAAATAAGAAAGATCGATTCATTAATATATATATATATATACACACACAAATCAATTAATACATGTAATGATCACCAGAGGCCTTATATATATACCTCGCTGGTCTTTGTTAATTGAAGAACATTTCCTTCGTCATCATTGTTGTGGCGTTCATCTCTTCGTTCGTCTTCATCAAATACTCCCTCACCGGAATTGTTCAGATATTGCGAGTCCTCATCTTCAGGTTCTTCATTCTCTGGGCTCGGGGAGCGTATGATGTCAAACATGGTCTCTTCTCCGTCTCTGCTGGTATCGTCCATAGCTTATATTAACTAATTCAGAAGAAAGATAAAATAATTTAGTATTCAAATTAGAATGCAATCAATAAGGAAAAACTGAATCATAGTAGATAATATGCATCTCGGATAATATCACGCTAATACATCTCGAATAATCCAGATAATATGCATCATCGAATATAATCTCGAATACATCATCTTGAATATTATCGAATATAATCTCGAATACATCTCGAGTATTATCACTAATACATCTCGAACATCACTAGCTAATACAGATCGAATATTATCGAAGAATCTAGTTCACTCGCGGTTCCTGAGGGGCGGGCGGTGGACACCCAAAGAGAAGGAACCATCACAGGATCATAGCTCAGGTGAGATCCCTGAAGAACCTGCCAGGTATTGGAGAACCTGACGTCCAACGCAACCATGTAGCGACGGAGGTGCTCGTCCTCCTCCCTGACACGACGACGTACCACCTCCGCTGGGTTAGGCTACCTCCGCACCGAAAGTGGCCCACGCGACCGCCACCAAAGAAGCTCCGGGTCGACGACGGGAGCCCGGTTCCTCACCAAGCTGTGCGCCCCGGAAGGTAGCACCTCCCAGTGCCAGCCCGACGGAGCCCAGTCCCGGACATGGCGCCTCTCAAGCAGGTTGTCGCCAATGAGTCGACGACGAGGATGCGGGCCGGGCATCGTCGACGCCAAAAATGTTTCTATGCAAATTTAACATTCTTTAAATGCTTGATTATGATTTTTGTAATTCTTGTTCACTTCATTTTTGTAATTCTTGTTCACTTCTATACTATACATGATACAACATTAAAAGTATAAAAAACTAAAAAACAGAAGAAAAAAACTAGCTAGTGAAAAAAAATCTATGCAAATTGTATACATACATACATATATGAGCAATACATACATACATACATACATATACTAATTAAGCATACATATACATATACTAGTGAAAAAAAAACTAAAAAACAGAAGAAGAAAAAAGATGAACAAATGAAATTTGCTAAGTGTGCTGGCCGCTGGGAGGCTCACCGGCCGGGTTCGTCGGGGCGGAGGGACACCGGAGGCGGGAAGGAGGTGAAGGAAATATGCCCTAGAGGCAATAATGAAGTTGTTATTTATATTTCCTTATATCATGATAAATGTTTATTATTCATGCTAGAATTGTATTAACCGAAAACTTGATACATGTGTGAATACATAGACAAAACACCGAGTCCCTAGTAAGCCTCTACTAGACTAGCTCGTTGATCAAAGATGGTTAAGTTTCCTAACCATAGACATGTGTTGTCATTTGATGAATGGGATCACATCATTAGGAGAATGATGTGATGGACAAGACCCATCCGTTAGCTTAGCATAATGGTCGTTAAGTTTTATTGCTATTGCTTTCTTCATGGCTTATACATATTCCTTTGACTATGAGATTATGCAACTCCCGAATACCGGAGGAACACCTTGTGTGCTATCAAAAGTCACAACGTAACTAGGTGATTATAAAGATGCTCTACAGGTGTCTCCGAAGGTGTTTGTTGGGTTGGCATAGATCGAGATTAGGATTTGTCACTCCGAGTATCGGAGAGGTATCTGTGGGCCCTCTCGGTAATGCACATCATGATAAGCCTTGCAAGCAATGTGACTAATGAGTTAGTTACGGGATGATGCATTACGGAACGAGTAAAGAGACTTGCCAGTAATGAGATTGAACTAGGTATGGAGATACCGACGATCGAATCTCGGGCAAGTAACATACCGATGACAAAGGGAATGACGTATGTTGTCATTGCGGTTTGACCGATAAAGATCTTCGTAGAATATGTAGGAACCAATATGAGCATCCAGGGTCCGTTGTTGGTTATTGACCGGAGATGTGTCTCGGTCATGTCTACATAGTTCTCGAACCCATAGGGTCCGCACGCTTAACGTTCGATGACGATTTGTATTATGAGTTATGTGTTTTGGTGACCGAAGATTGTTCGGAGTACCGGATGAGATCACGGACATGATGAGGACTCTCGAAATGGTCGAGTGGTACAGATTGATATATTGGACGATAGTATTCGGACACCAGAAGTGTTTCGGAATGTATCGGGTACGTATCGGAGTACCGGGGGGGTTACCGGAACCCCCCGGGGGAAAGATATGGGCCATATGGGCCATAGGAGGGAGGCAAGGCATCCCACAAGGGTTGGCGCGCGCCCCCCCATGGGGGGTCCGAATTGGACGAGGGGAGGGGGCGCGGCCCCCCTTTCCTTCCCCCATTCCCCTTCCGGTAAAAGGAAAGGGGGGGGGGGGGCGAATTGCACTAGGAGTCCAAGTGGGACTCCTCCCACTTGGTGCACCCTAGGCCGGCCTCCTCCCCTCTCCCACCTTTATATACAGGGGCAGGGGGCAGCTCCAAGGACACACCAATTGTTCTTAGCCGTGTGCGGCGCCCCCCTCCACCGTTTACTCCTCCGGTCATATTGTCGTAGTGCTTAGGCGAAGCCCTGTGCGGATCACTTCACCATCACCGTCACCACGCTGTCGTGCTGACGAAACTCTCCCTCGACACTTTGCTGGATCAAGAGTTCGAGGGACGTCATCGAGCTGAACGTGTGCAGAACTCGGAGGTGCCGTACGTTCGGTGCTTGATCGGTTGAATTGAGAAGACGTTCGACTACATCAACCGCGTTAAGCTAACGCTTCTGCTTTCGGTCTACGAGGGTACGTGGACACACTCTCCCCCTCTCGTTGCTATGCATCTCCTAGTTAGATCTTGCATGAGCGTAGAATTTTTTTGAAATTTCATGCTACGTTCCCCAACAGTGGCATCAGAGCCAGGTCTATGCGTAGATGATATGCACGAGTTGAACACAAAGAGTTGTGGGAGATGATAGTCATACTGCTTACCACCAACGTCTTATTTTGATTCGGCGGTATTGTTGGATGAAGCGGCCCAGACCAACCTTACATGACCACGTTCATGAGACCGGTTCCACCGACAGACATGCAACTTGTTTTGCATAAGGGTGGCTGGCGGGTGTCTGTTTCTCCAACTTTAGTTGAATCGAATTTGACTAAGGCCGGTCCTTGTTGAAGGTTAAAACAGCAAACTTGACGAAACATCGTTGTGGTTTTGATGCGTAGGTAAGAACGGTTCTTACTAGAAACCCGTAGCAGCCACGTAAAACTTGCAACAACAAAGTAGAGGACGTCTAACTTGTTTTTGCAGGGCATGTTGTGATGTGATATGGTCAAGACATGATGTGATATACGTTATTGTATGAGATGATCATGTTTTGTAAAAGTTATCGGCAACTGGCAGGAGCCTTATGGTTGTCGCTTTATTGTATGAAATGCAATCGCCATGTAATTGCTTTACTTTAAGCAATAGTTGGCGAGACGACAACGACGCTACGATGAAGATCAAGGTTTCATGCCGGTGACGATGGAGATCATGACGGTGCTTTGGAGATGGAGATCAAAGGCACAAGATGATGATGGCCATATCATGTCACATATTTTGATTGCATGTGATGTTTATCTTTTATGCTTCTTAGTTTGCTTAGTACGGCGGTAGCATTATAAGATGATCCCTCACTAAAATTTTAAGGTATAAGTGTTCTCCCTGAGTATGCACCGTTGCGACAGTTCGTCGTGCCGAGACACCACGTGATGATCGGGTGAGATAAGCTCTATGTTGACATACAACGGGTGCAAGACAGTTTTGCACGTGTGGAATACTCGGGTTAAACTTGACGAGCCTAGCATGTACAAACATGGCCTCGGAACACTGGAGACCAAAAGGTCGAACGTGAATCATATAGTAGATATGATCAACATAGAGATGTTCACCATTGAAAACTACTCCATCTCACGTGATGATCGGACATGGTTTAGTTGATATGGATCACGTGATCATTTAGATGACTCGAGGGATGTCTATCTAAGTGAGAGTTCTTAAGTAATATGAGTAATTGAACTTAATTTATCATGAACTTAGTCCTGGTAGTTTTTTCATATCTATGTTGTAGATCAATGGCCCGTGCTACCGTTCCTTTGAATTTTAATGCGTTCCTAGAGAAAGCTAAGTTGAAAGATGATGGTAGCAACTACACGGACTGGGTCCGTAACTTGAGGATTATCCTCATTGCTGCACAGAAGAATTATGTCCTTGATGCACCGCTAGGTGATAAGCCCCCTCCCGCTAATGTAGACGCTTTGAACGTCTGGCAAACGCGGTCTGATGACTACTCTATAGTTCAGTGTACCATGCTCTACGGCTTAGAATCGGGACTTCAAAGACGTTTTGAACATCATGGAGCATATGAGATGTTCCAGGAATTGAAGTTAATATTTCAAGCAAATGCCCGAGTTGAGAGATATGAAGTCTCCAACAAGTTCTATAGCTACAAGATGGAGGAGAATAGTTCTGTCAGTGAACACATACTCAGAATGCCTGGGTATCATAACCACTTGACTCAGCTGGGAGTTAATCTTCCGGATGATAGTGTTATTGACAGAGTTCTTCAATCACTGCCACCAAGCTACAAAGGCTTCGTGATGAACTATAAGATGCAAGGGATGAATAAGACAATTCCTGAGCTCTTCGCTATGCTCAAAGCTGCGGAGGTAGAAATCAAGAAAGAGCATCAAGTGTTGATGGTTAACAAGACCACCAGTTTCAAGAAAAAGGGCAAGGGAAAGAAGGGGAACTTCAAGAAGAATGGCAAGCAAGTTGTCACTCCCGGGAAGAAGCCCAAGTCTGGACCCAAGCCTGAAACTGAGTGCTTCTACTACAAAGGGATTGGTCACTGGAAGCGGAACTGCCCCAAGTATTTGGCGGATAAGAAGGATGGCAAAGTGAACAAAGGTATATTTGATATACATGTTATTGATGTGTACCTTACTAATGCTCGTAGTAGCGCCTGGGTATTTGATACTGGTTCTGTTGCTCATATTTGCAACTCGAAACAGGGGCTACAGATTAAATGAAGATTGGCTAAGGACGAGGTGACGATGCGCGTCGGGAATGGTTCCAAGGTCGATGTGATCGCCGTCGGCACGCTACCTCTACATCTACCTTCGGGATTAGTTTTAGACCTGAATAATTGTTATTTGGTGCCAGCGTTAAGCATGAACATTATATCTGGATCTTGTTTGATGCGAGACGGTTATTCATTTAAATCAGAGAATAATGGTTGTTCTATTTATATAAGTAATATCTTTTATGGTCATGCACCCTTCAAGAGTGGTCTATTTTTATTGAATCTCGATCGTGGTGATACACATATTCATAATATTGATGCCAAAAGATGCAAAGTTGATAATGATAGTGCATCATATTTATGGCACTGCCGTTTAGGTCATATTGGTGTAAAGCGCATGAAGAAACTCCATGTGGATGGACTTTTGGAATCACTTGATTATGAATCATTTGATGCTTGCGAACCATGCCTCATGGGCAAGATGACTAAGACTCCGTTCTCCGGAACAATGGAGCGAGCCACTGACTTATTGGAAATAATACATAACGATGTATGCGGTCCGATGAGTGTTGAGGCTCGCGGCGGTATCGTTATTTTCTAACCTTCACAGATGATTTGAGCAGATATGGGTATATCTACTTAATGAAACACAAGTCTGGAACATTTGAAAAGTTCAAAGAATTTCAGAGTGAAGTGGAAAATCATCGTAACAAGAAAATAAAGTTTCTACGATCTGATCGCGGCGGCGAATATTTGAGTTACAAGTTTGGCCTTCATTTAAAACAATGTGGAATAGATTCACAACTCACGCCACCTGGAACACCACAGCGTAATGGTGTGTCCGAACGTCGTAACCGTACTTTATTAGATATGGTGCGATCTATGATGTCTCTTACCGATTTACCACTATCATTTTGGGGTTATGCATTAGAGACAGCTGCATTCACGTTAAATAGGGCACCATCTAAATCCGTTGAGACGACACCGTATGAACTGTGGTTTGGCAAGAAACCTAAGCTGTCGTTTCTTAAAGTTTGGGGTTGCGATGCTTATGTGAAAAAGCTTCAGCCTGATAAGCTCGAACCCAAATCGGAGAAGTGCGTCTTCATAGGATACCCAAAAGAGACTGTTGGGTACACCTTCTATCACAGATCCGAAGGCAAGATATTTGTTGCTAAGAATGGATCCTTTCTAGAGAAGGAGTTTCTCTCGAAAGAATTGAGTGGGAGGAAAGTAGAACTTGATGAGGTAATTGTACCTCCTCTCAATTTGGAAAGTAGCTCATCAGAGAAATCTGTTCCTGTGATGCCTACACCAATTAGTGAGGAAGCTAATGATGATGATCATGAAACTTCAGATCAAGTTTCTACAGAACCTCGTAGGTCAACCAGAGTACTTTCCGCACCAGAGTGGTACGGTAATCCTTTTCTGGAAGTCATGTTACTAGACCATGACGAACCTACGAACTATGAGGAAGCGATGATGAGCCCAGATTCCACGAAATGGCTTGAGGCCATGAAATCTGAGATGGGATCCATGTATGAGAACAAAGTGTGGACTTTGGTTGACTTGCCCGATGATCGGCAAGCCATAGATAATAAATGGATCTTCAAGAAGAAGACTAACGCTGATGGTAATGTTACTGTCTACAAAGCTCGACTTGTTGCAAAAGGTTTTCGACAAGTTCAAGGAGTTGACTACGATGAGACCTTCTCACCCGTAGCGATGCTTAAGTCTGTCCGAATCATGTTAGCAATTGCCACATTTTATGATTATGAAATCTGGCAAATGGACGTCAAAACTGCATTCCTTAATGGATTTCTTAAAGAAGAGTTGTATATGATGCAACCAGAAGGTTTTGTCGATCCTAAAGGTGCTAACAAAGTGTGCAAGCTCCAGCGATCCATTTATGGACTGGTGCAAGCATCTCGGAGTTGGAATATACGCTTTGATAGTGTGATCAAAGCATATGGTTTTATACAGACTTTTGGAGAAGCCTGTATTTACAAGAAAGTGAGTGGGAGCTCTGTAGCATTTCTAATATTATATGTGGATGACATATTGTTGATTGGAAATGATATAGAATTTCTGGATAGCATAAAAGGATACTTGAATAAGAATTTTTCAATGAAAGACCTCGGTGAAGCTGCTTATATATTGGGCATCAAGATCTATAGAGATAGATCAAGATGCTTAATTGGACTTTCACAAAGCACATACCTTGATAAAGTTTTGAAGAAGTTCAAAATGGATCAGTCAAAGAAAGGGTTCTTGCCTGTGTTACAAGGTTTGAAATTGAGTCAGACTCAATGCCCGACCACTGCAGAAGATAGAGAGAAAATGAAAGTCATTCCCTATGCCTCAGCCATAGGTTCTATCATGTATGCAATGCTGTGTACCAGACCTGATGTGTGCCTTGCTATAAGTCTAGCAGGGAGGTACCAAAGTAATCAAGGAGTGGATCACTGGACATCGGTCAAAAACATCCTGAAATACCTGAAAAGGACTGAGGATATGTTTCTCATTTATGGAGGTGACAAAGAGCTCGTCGTAAATGGTTACGTTGATGCTAGCTTTGACACTGATCCGGATGACTCTAAGTCACAAACCGGATACGTATTTATATTGAATGGTGGAGCTGTCAGTTGGTGTAGTTCCAAGCAAAGCATCGTGGCGGGATCTACGTGTGAAGCGGAGTATATAGCTGCTTCGGAAGCAGCAAATGAAGGAGTCTAGATGAAGGAGTTCATATCCGATCTAGGCGTAATACCTAGTGCATCGGGTCCAATGAAAATCTTTTGTGACAATACTGGAGCAATTGCCTTGGCGAAGGAATCCAGATTTCACAAAAGAACCAAACACATCAAGAGACGCTTCAACTCCATCCGTGATAAAGTCAAGAAGGGAGACATAGAGATTTGCAAAATACATACGGATCTGAATGTGGCAGACCCGTTGACTAAGCCTCTTCCACGAGCAAAACATGATCAGCACCAAGACTCCATGGGTGTTAGAATCATTACTATGTAATCTAGATTATTGACTCTAGTGCAAGTGGGAGACTGAAGAAAATATGCCCTAGAGGCAATAATAAAGTTGTTATTTATATTTCCTTATATCATGATAAATGCTTATTATTCATGCTAGAATTGTATTAACCGGAAACTTGATACATGTGTGAATACATAGACAAAACACTGAGTCCCTAGTAAGACTCTACTAGACTAGCTCGTTGATCAAAGATGGTTAAGTTTCCTAACCATAGACATGTGTTGTCATTTGATGAACATGATCACATCATTAGGAGAATGATGTGATGGACAAGACCCATCCGTTAGCTTAGCATAATGATCGTTAAGTTTTATTGCTATTGCTTTCTTCATGACTTATACATATTTCTTTGACTATGAGATTATGCAACTCCCGAATACCAGAGGAACACCTTGTTTGCTATCAAACATTACAACGTAACTGGGTGATTATAAAGATGCTCTACAGGTGTCTCCGAAGGTGTTTGTTGGGTTGGCATAGATCGAGATTAGGATTTGTCACTCCGACTATCAGAGAGGTATCTCTGGGCCCTCTAGATAATGCACATCATGATAAGCCTTGCAAGCAATGTGACTAATGAGTTAGTTACGGGATGATGCATTACGGAACGAGTAAAGAGACTTGCCGGTAACGAGATTGAACTAGGTATGGAGATACCGACGATCGAATCTCGGGCAAGTAACATACCGATGACAAAGGGAATGACGTATGTTGTCATTGCGGTTTGACCGATAAAGATCTTCGTCGAATATGTAGGAACCAATATGAGCATCCAGGTTCTGCTGTTGGTTATTGACCAGAGATGTGTCTCGGTCATGTCAACACAGTTCTCGAACCCATAGGGTCCGCACGCTTAACGTTTGATGATGATTTGTATTATGAGTTATGTGTTTTGGTGACCGAAGATTGTTCGAAGTCCCGGATGAGATCATGGACATGATGAGGACTCTCGAAATGGTCGAGAGGTAAAGATTGATATATTGGACGATAGTATTTGGACACCGGAAGTGTTTCGAAATGTATCGGGTACGTATCGGAGTACCGGGGGGGGGGTTACCGAAACCCCCCGGGGGAAAGATATGGGCCATTTGGGCCATAGGAGGGAGGCAAGGCAGCCCACAAGGGTTGGCACGCCCCCCCCCATGTGGGGTCCGAATTGGACTAGGGGAGGGGCGCGGCCCCCCTTTCCTTCTCCTCCTCCCTCTCCTTCCCCCTTTCCCCTTCCGGTAAAAGGAAGGGGGGGGGGGCGAATTGGACTAGGAGTCCAAGTGGGACTCCTCCCACTTGGCGCACCCTAGGCCAGCATTCTCCCCTCTCCCTCCTTTATATGCGGGGAAGGGGGGCGCCTCCAAGGACACACCAATTGTTCTTAGCCGTGTGCGGCGCCCCCCTCCACCGTTTACTCCTCCGGTCATATTATCGTAGTGCTTAGGCGAAGCCCTGCGCGGATCACTTCACCATCACCGTCACCACGCCGTCCTGCTGATGAAACTCTCCCTCGACACTTTGTTGGATCAAGAGTTCGAGGGATGTCATCGAGCTGAACGTGTGCAGAACTCGGAGGTGCCGTACGTTCGGTGCTTGATCGGTTGAATCGAGAAGACGTTTGACTACATCAACCGCGTTAAGCTAACGCTTCCGCTTTCGGTCTACGAGGGTACGTGGACACACTCTCCCCCTCTCGTTGCTATGCATCTCCTAGATAGATCTTGCGTGAGCGTAGAATTTTTTTGAAATTGCATGCTACGTTCCCCAACAGGAGGCGCGGGCGGCGCTGGGGCTCAGGGAGGAGTGCGGGCGCGCGGCGTCGGGCTTGGGGAGGAGGCGCTAGCGGCCAATGTGGGGACGGCGACAATGAGTGCGGGCGCTCGCGGCGGCATCGGGCTTGGGGAGGGAGGCGAACGGGCGGCCGGCTTTGGGGGCGGCTACGACGAGGGCGGGATCGGGAGCGACGACGAGGACGGGCTCGGGGGCGGCGGCGAGCTCCGATCCGGCAGCCTGGCGGCATCGAGGTCTTCGGCGTCGTCGGGGCAAACAGATGGTGTGTTTGGAAATTTTGCAAGTGCGCGCTTATATATGAAACCCTTTAGTCCTAGTTGGTGGCTCCAACCGGGACTAAAGGCCCCCCTTTAGTCACGGTTGGAGCCACCAACCGGGACTAAAGGCGGCGGGAAGCCCAGGCCTTTAGTCCCTATTGGTGGCTCCAACCGCGACTAAAGGGGTCCTTTAGTCCCGGTTGGAGCCACCAACCGGGAGTAAAGGCCTGTTCCTGGCAAGGCGAGGTGCGGTGGAAGTTTAGTCCACCCTCGCCCAGCGAAGGGCGCCCGCACTGGTTTATAAGCCCCGTCGCGGCAGCTCCTTCGAGCTCCTCTCTAAAGCAGGCCTGTGTGGGCCTAACGAATCTGTCACTGAACTGTGGGCCCTACGTGCCCTGCGGGCCTACATCCTGGCCCAACTAGTAGTTGGGTTTCAAGTCGTATGCAGGCCGTGGCGGCCCAGTAGGCGGGCATTTTTTTTAAATTTATTTATGTTCCAGTTTTTTTTGCTTTATTTATTTTCTTTTGTTTCTGAGTTGTTTTTTGCTTTATTTAGAGTTTTGAGTGAATCTTTTTGCTTTAGGTCACAAAAATTATAAACTTTCTGTTAGTGCCAGTAGTTTTCAAATTTGAATTATTTGAAATTTGTCTGAATCACTAGTTTGTGAATAACTTTACTTTAAAAATAGATGATACCATGCCAACTTTTTAGCACATGCCATGTGGGTGAAATGATGATACCATGCCAACTTTCAACCTTTTCAGAGTTCATTTGTAGTGCTTTTCAATTTCAAGGTCATTTAGCTAAAAAAATCAGTAAATGCATGAAAATAGCGAATGAAGTCAGAAAGGGTTGAAAATTGATGACATGACTTTGAATGGTGCATATTGAACGCACACAAAGTCTTGAGTTGAAATAAGTTAAAAAATGAAATGCCTTTGTAACAGATGAGTTTTCGTTCGAAACCCTGATACTTCGAAAGAGATTGTCCATTTTGTACATGAAGTGCATCCAGTTTTTGCCGCAACCCTCTCAACTTTTTAGCACATGCTATGTGGGTGAAATGATGATACCATGCCAACTTTCAACCTTTTCAGAGTTCATTTGTAGCGCTTTTCAATTTCAGGGTCATTTAGCTCAAAAAAATAGTAAATGCATGAAAAATAGCGAATGAAGTCAGAAAGGGTTGAAAATTGATTAGATGGCTTTGAATGATGCATATTGAACGCACAAAAAGTCTGGAGTTGAAATAAGTTTAAAAAAATGAAATGCCTTTGTAACAGATGAGTTTTCATCTGAAACCCTGATACTTCGAAAGAGATTGTCCATTTTGTACACGAAGTGCATCCAGTTTTTGCCGTAACCCTCTCAACTTTTTAGCACATGCTATGTGGGTGAAATGATGATACCATGCCAACTTTCAACCTTTTTAGAGTTCATTTATAGTGCTTTTCAATTTCAAATGCCAAAACACATAAGTACCCTAACTATTACAAAGATTCCCCCCGGTTTGTCTGAAGTGGGACTTTCCAGATATATAAGTACCCTAACTATTACAAAGAAACTCACTAGAGAAGAAAGTGATGATGGTGAAGCCGGTCAGATCCCAGAGTGAGATCTTGGGGTATAAAACTTTTTCTTCGCGTGTGTCCCTTTGCGCCGTAACCATGGACAATCTTCATCATTTAGCTGGATGCTTGGGTCAATGTTCACTGTGAAGGGAGCAATTTCATGAAACTTTTCATAATCTTCTAACATGTCTGTCTTGTCCTCCACTCCCACGATGTTTTTTCCCTGAAAGAACTATGTGGCGCTTTGGCTCATCGTATGATGTATTCGCTTCCTTATCTTTTATTTTTCTCGGCTTGGTAGACATGTCCTTCACATAGAAAACCTGCACCACATCATTGGCTAGGACGAATGGTTCATCTGCGTACCCAAGATTGTTGAGATCCACTGTTGTCATTCTGTACCGCGGGTCTTCCTTTACCCCACCTCCTGTCAAATTGACCCATCTGCACTGAAACAAAGGGACCTTCAAACCACGTCCATAGTCAAGTTCCCATATCTCCTCTATGTAACCATAATATGTGTCCTTTGGCCTATTGGTGTTTGCTGCATCAAAGCGGACACCACTATTTTGGTTGGTGCTCTTTTTATCTTGGGCGATCGTGTAAAATGTATTCCCATTTATCTCGTACCCTTTGAAAGTCAATATAATCGAAGATGGTAACTTGGCCAGCAAGTAGAGCTCATCTGCAACAGTGTCGTCATGCATGAGACGTGTATGCAACCAACCGCCAAAAGTCCCCGTTTGTTCACGTGTAATCCAGTCGTCAGACTGCTCCGGGTGTTTGGAGCGTAGAATATTCTTGTGTTCCTCGATATACGGTACCACCAAGGAGGAATTTTGTAGAACTGTGTAGTGTGCTTGTTCCCAAGAATGCCCGTCCATAAATATTACTTGGTCCTTTCCTAGCGTGCCTTTTCCACCCAGTCTGCCCTCATGCCGTGATTCAGTAACACCAATCGGCTTAAGGTCAGGAATAAAGTCAACACAAAACTCAATGCCCTCCTCTGTTTCATGTCCCTTGGAGATGCTTCCTTCTGGCCTAGCACGGTTATGAACATATTTCTTTAAGACTCCCATGAACCTCTCAAAGGGGAACATATTGTGTAGAAATACAAGACCCTGAATGGCAATCTCGTCGACTAGGTGAACTAGGACGTGCATCATGATATTGAAGAAGGATGGTGGGAACACCAACTCGAAACTGACAAGAAATTGCACCAAATCATTCTGTAACCTTGGTAGGATTTCTGGATCGATTACCTTCTAAGAGATTGCATTGAGGAAGGCACATAGCTTCACAATGGCTAATCGAACGTTTTCCGGTAGCAGCCCCCTCAATGCAACCGAAAGCAATTGCGTCATAATCACGTGGCAATCATGAGACTTTAGGTTCTGAAACTTTTTCTCTGCCATATTTATTATTCCCTTTATATTCGACGAGAAGCTAGACGGGACCTTCATACTGAGCAGGCATTCAAAGAAGTGATCAAAGCATATGGTTTTATACAGACTTTCGGTGAAGCTTGTATTTACAAGAAAGTGAGTGGGAGCTCTGTAGCATTTCTGATATTATATGTGGATGACATATTGTTGATTGGAAATGATATAGAATTTCTGGATAGCATGAAAAGGATACTTGAATAAGAATTTTTAAATGAAAGACCTCAGTTAAGCTGCTTACGTATTGAGCATCAAGATCTATAGGGATAGATCGAGACGCTTAATAGGACTTTCACAAAGCACATACCTTGACAAGATTTTAAAGGAGTTCAAAATGGATCAGTCAAAGAAGGAGTTCTTGCCTGTATTACAAGGTGTAAAGTTGAGTAAGACTCAAAGCCCGACCACGGCAGAAGATAGAGAGAGAATGAAAGTCATTCCCTATGCCTCAGCCAGGTTCTATATGGTATGCCATGCTATGTACCACACTTGATTTGTGTCTTGCCACTTATCTGGCAAAGAGGGTACAAGAGTGATCCAGGAGTGGACCACTGGACATCGGTCAAAATTATCCTTAGTTACCTAAGAGGACTAACGAAATATTTCTTGGTTATGGAGGTGATAAAGAGTTCATCGTAAAGTGTTACATCGATGCAAGCTTTAAGACCGATCTGGATAACTCTGAGTATCAATCTGGATACATATTGAAAGTGGGAGCAATCAGCTAGAGTAGCTCCATACAGAGCATTGAAGACATAGAAATTTGCAAAATACATACGGATCTGAATGTGGCAGACCCGTTGACTAAACTTCTCACACAAGCAAAACATGATCACACCTTAGTACTCTTTGGGTGTTAATCACATGGCGATGTGAACTAGATTATTGACTCTAGTAAACTCTTTGGGTATTGGTCACATGACGATGTGAACTATGGCTATTAATCACATGGCGATGTGAACTAGATTATTGACTCTAGTGCAAGTGGGAGACTGAAGGAAATATGCCCTAGAGGCAATAATAAAGTTGTTATTTTATATTTCCTTATTCATGATAAATGTTTATTATTCATGCTAGAATTGTATTCATCGGAAACCATAATACATGTGTGAATACATAGACAAAACACCGTGTCCCAGTAAGCCTCTACTAGACTAGCTCGTTGATCGAAGATGGTTAAGGTTTCCTGACCATGGACATGAGTTGTCATTTGATAATGGGATCACATCATTAAGAGAATGATGTGATGGCCAAGACCCATCCGTTAGCTTAGCATAATGATCGTTCAGTTTTATTGCTATTGCTTTCTTCATGTCAAATACATATTCATTCGACTATGAGATTATGAACTCCCGGATACCGGAGGAGTGCCTTGTGTGCTATCAAACGTCACAACATAACTGGGTGATTATAAATATGCTCTACAGGTATCTCCGAAGGTATTTGTTGAGTTGGCATAGATCGAGATTAGGATTTGTCACTCCAAGTTTCGGAGAGGTATCTCTGGGCCCTCTCGGTAATACACATCATAAGCTTGCAAGCAAACGACTAAGGAGTTGGCCACGAGGTGATGTATTACGGAATGAGTAAAGAGACTTGCCGGTAACGAGATTGAACTAGGTATGAAGATACCGACGATCGAATCTCGGGTAAGTAACATACCGATGGACAAAGAGAATTACGTATGTTGTCATAACGGTTCGACCGATAAAGATCTTCGTTGAATATGTAGGAGCCAATATGAGCTTCCTGGTTCCGCTATTGGTTATTGACCTGAGGGGTGTCTCGGTCATGTCTACATAGTTCTCAAACCCGTAGGGTCCGCACGCTTAACGTTCGTTGATGATATAGTATTATATGAGTTATGTGATTTGGTGACCGAATGTTGCTCGGATTCACGGATGAGATCACAGACATGACAAGGAGTCTCGAAATGGTCGAGAGGTAAAGATTGATATATAGGACGATGGTATTCGAACACCGGAAGTGTTTCGGGGGCAACTGGGTACTTATCGGGTCACCGGAAGGGGTTCCAGACACCCCCGGCAAAAGATATGGGCCTTATGGGCCACAAGGGGAAACACACCAGCCACAAGGGGCTGGTGCGCCCCCCATATGGGCCGGCCAAGGTGGAGAAGAAAGGGGAAGGAGGAAAGGAAAGAAAGGGAATAGGATTCCCCCTTCCTTTAACCTCTCCCCCTTTCCTTTCCCCTCCGATATATATGGCAGGGGGGCGCAACTAGGGAGGAGCCCAAGTAGGATTCGGTCCTACTTGGGGCGCCTCCTGGCCTCTCCCCTCCCCCTCCTACCTATATATGTGGGAGGGGGGCGCCTAGCACACACCAGATCAATTGTTAGCCGTGGGCGGCGCCCCCTCCACCGTTTACACCCCCGGTCATATTTTCGTAGTGCTTAGGCGAAGCCCTGCGGAGATCACTTCACCATCAGCGTCACCACACCTTCATGCTGACGGAACTCATCTACTACCTCGACATCTTGCTAGATCAAGAAGGGGAGGGACGTCACCGAGCTGAACGTGTGCAGAACGCGGAGGTGCCGTGCGTTTGGTACTTGATCAGTTGAAGCGCGAAGAAGTTCGACTACATCAACCGCGTTGTGAAACGCTTCCGCTCACGGTCTACGAGGGTACGTAGACACACTCTCCCCCTTGTTGCTATTCATCTCCATGGATAGATCATTGCGTGTGCGTAGATTTTTTTTTGTTTTCCATGCAATGATTCCCAACAGTGGTATCCGAGCCAGGTCTATGGGTAGATGATATGCACGAGTAGAACACAAAGAGTTGTGGGCGGTGATAGTCATACTTCTTACCACCAACGTCTTATTTTGATTTAGCGGTATTGTGGGATGAAGCGGCCCAGACCAAACTTACATGTCCACGTACATGAGACCGGTTCCACCGACAGACATGCAACTAGTTTTGCATAAAAGAGGCTGGCGGGTGTTTGTTTCTCCTACTTTAGTTGAATCGAATTTGACTGCGGCCGATCCTTGAAGAAGGTTAAAACAACAAACTTGACGACTCACCATTGTGGTTTTTTGCCGTAGGTAAGAACGGTTCTTGCTAGAAGCCCGTAGCAGCCACGTAAAACTTGCAACAACAAAGTAGAGGACGTCTAACTTGTTTTTGCAGGGCATGTTGTGATGTGATATGGTCAATACATGATGTGATATACGTTATTGTATGAGATGATCATGTTTTGTAAGTTATCGGTAACTGGCAGGAGCCTTATGGTTGTCGCTTTATTGTATGAAATGCAAACGCCATGTAGTTGCTTTACTTTATCACTATGCGTTAGCGATAGTTGTAGAAGCAATAGTTGGTGAGACGACCATGACGCAATGATGGAGATCAAGGTGTTGAGCCGGTGACAATGGAGATCATGACGATGCTTTGGAGATGGAGATCAAAAGCACAAGATGATGGCCATATCATGTCACATATTTTGATTGCATGTGATGTTTATCCTTTATGCATCTTATTTTGCTTAGAACGGCGGTAGCATTATACGATGACCCCTCACTTAATTTCAAGATAATAGTGTTCTCCCTGAGTATGCACCGTTGCTACAGTTCGTCGTGTTGAGACACCACGTGATGATCGGGTGTGATAGACTCTACGTTCACATAAAATGGGTGCAAGATAGTTTTGCACATGCGGAATACTTGGGTTAAACTTGACGAGCCTAGCATGTACAGACATGGCCTCGGAACACTGGAGACCGAAAGGTCGAACGTAGATGACTTGAGGGATGTCTATTTAAGTGAGAGTTCATTAGTAATTTGATTAATTGAACTTAATTTATCATGAACATAGGCCTGATAGTATTTGCATATCTATGTTGTAGATCAATAGCTCGCGCATAGCTCCCTTGTTTTATTTTGATATGTTCCTAGAGAAAACTAAGTTGAAAGATGATAGTAGCAATGATGCGGACTGGGTCCATGATCTGAGGACTATCCTCATTTGCTGCACGGAAGAATTATGTCCTTGATGCACCGCTAGGTGACAGACCTATTGCAGGAGCTGATGCAGACGTTATGAACGTTTTACAAGCTCGATATGATGACTACTTGATAGTTTAGTGCGCCATGCTTTATGGCTTTGAATCGGGGCTACAAAGACGTTTTGAACGCCACAGAGCATATGAGATGTTCCAAGAGCTAAAATTGGTATTTCAGACTCATGCCCGTGTCGAGAGGTATGAGACCTCTGACAAGTACTTTGCCTACAAGATGGAGGAGAATAGCTCAGCTAGTGAGCATGTGTTCACAATGTCTGAGTACTACAATCGCTTGAATCAAGTGGGAGTTAATCTTCCAGATAAGATAGTGATTGACAAAATTCTCTAGTCACTATCACTAAGCTACTAGAACTTCGTGATGAACTATAATATGCAAGGGATGACGAAAATGATTCCCAAGCTCTTCGCGATGCTAAAATCGGCGAAGGTAGAAATCAAGAAAGAGCATCAAGTGTTGATGGTTAACAAGAACACTAGTTTCAAGAAAAAGGGCAAGGGAAAGAAAGGGGAACTTCAAGAAGATTGGCAAGCAAGTTGTCAGTCCCGTGAAGAAGCCCAAAGCTGGACCTAAGCCTGAAATTGAGTGCTTCTACTACGAAGGAAATGGTCACTGGAAGTGGAACTGCCCCAAATACTTGACGGATAAGAAGGATGGCAAAGTGAACAAAGGTATATTTGATATACATGTTATTGATGTGTATTTTACTAGTGTTCATAGTAGCCCCTGGGTATTTGATACCAGTTCAGTTGCTAAGATTAGTAACTCGAAACAGGAGTTACAAAATGAACAGAGACTAGTTAATGACAAGGTGACGATGTATGTTGGAAGTGATTCCAAGGTTGATAAGATCACCATCGCACACTCCCTCTACCTTCGGGATTAGTGTTGGACCTAAATAAATAAATGTTATTTGGTGTTTGCGTTGAGCATGAATATGATTGGATCATGTTTATTGCGATACGGTTATTCATTTAAGTCAGAGAATAATTGTTATTCTGTTTACATGAATAAAACCTTCTATGGTCATACACCCAATGTAAATGGTTTATTGAATCTCGATCGTAGTGATACACATATTCATAATATTGATGCCAAAAGATGCAAAGCTGATAATGATAGTGCAACATATTTGTGGCACTGCCGTTTAGGTCATATTGGTGTAAAGCGCATGAAGAAACTCCATGCAGATGGGCTTTTGGAATCACTTGATTTTGAATCATTTTATACTTGTGAACCATGCCTCATGGGTAAGATGACTAAAACTCCGTTCTCCAGAACAATGGAGCGAGCTAAATACTTATTGGAAATAATACATACCGATGTATGTGGTCCGATGAGTGTTGAAGCACGCGGCGGGTATCGTTATTTTCTCACCTTCACTGATGATTTGAGTACATATGGGTATTGAGGGAGTCCTGGATTAAGGGGTCCTCGGGCGTCCAGGCTACGTAATGTGGGCCGGACTGATGGGCCATGAAGATACAAGACAGAAGACTCTCTCCCATGTCCGGATGGGACTCTCCTTGGCATGGACGACAAGTTTGGCGTTCGGATATGAAGATTCCTTTCTTTGTAACCGACTTTGTACAACCCTAGCCCCCTCCGGTGTCTATATAAACCGGAGGGTTTAGTCCGTAGAGGCAATCATAATCAGACAGGCTAGACTTCTAGGGTTTTAGCCATTACGATCTCGTGGTAGATCAACTCTTGTAATACTCATATTCATCAAGATCAATCAAGCAGGATGTAGGGTATTACCTCCATAGAGAGGGCCCGAACCTGGGTAAAACATCGTGTCCCCCGTCTCTTGTTACCATCGACCTTAGACGCACAGTTCGGGACCCCCTACCCGAGATCCGCCGATTTTGACACCGACATTGGTGCTTTCATTGAGAGTTCCGCTGTGTCGTCGCTAGAAGACTCGATGGCTCCATCAATCATCCACAACGATGCTGCCTTGAGGAAGGTCTTTCTCCCCGGCCAGATCTTCGTATTCGGTGACTTCATACTGCGGGCCAACTTGCTTGGCCATCTAGAGCAGATCGACAGCTACGCCCCTGGCCATCAGGTCAGGTTTGGAAGCTTGAACTACGTTGCTGATATCCACGGAGACTTGATCTTCGACGAATTCGAGCCCATGGCAGCCGCTCCCTGCCACCGTGATGAACATGACCTAAATCTGTCATCATACCATACCCGGGAGATAGCGCCTATAACTGCTCTGGCCCTAGATCCGGAGCAGATCGCGCCACCCGAGGACGGGAAGCTCAACCCCGCCACTGAAGCTGCAGACTCAGCGGCGTTGGAGCCGCACACAGACCCAACTTTGAACGGGATCTGTGTCACCGGAACCTCGGATTCGTCTCCGGCCACAGGTTCCGAACCGCGTGCGTCCGCGCCCATCAAGCTCGATCGGGCACCGACCGTCGAGTTCAGCTCCGCGGATATCTTCCGGCACTCACCTTTGGGTGATGTGCTAAACTCATTAAAAACCCTCTCCTTAGCGGAGGACTCACAGCCGAATTATATTCGGTTTGAACTGGAGGCTGATGACGGAGAATTTCGCTTCCCACCCACCGCCCACTTCATTGCCATTGTCGAAGACTTAACCGACATGCTCGATTACGACTCCGAAGACATCGACGGTATGGACCACGATGCCGGAGAGGAGCAGGCCCAAAACCCGCCGTTTACTGGGCGCTGGACAGCCACCTCCTCATATGATGTGTACATGGTGGATACTCCCAAAGAGAATAACAGCGATAACGAGAAAGATCCAGTCGAGGATAAACCTCCTGAGACACGGCCAAAGCGCCGACGTCGGCGGCACCGCTCTAAATCACGCCGTGGAAAAGACAGCAATACCGGCACGAGAGAAAACAATACTCCGGACGATGCCGAAGACAAAGAAGATCCCATCGAGCCGACTTCCGAACGGGACGATAGGGAAGATGGGCAAGTCAGCCCTGACAAACAGGCCATAAACGAAGACTCAGAGGACAGCAACTATCTTCCACTCTCCGAAGACGAGGTGAGCCTCGGCGACGAAGACTTTATCGTGACTGAGGAACCCGTCGAGCAGGAGCGCTTCAAGCGCCGGCTAATAGCCACTGCGAGGAGCCTGAAAAAGAAACAGCAACAGCTTCAAGCTGATCAAGATCTACTCAATGACAGATGGACTAATGTCCTGGCAGCCGAGGAATACGGACTCGAGCGCCCCATTAAAAGTTACCCGAAGCGTAAACTGCTACCCCAATTCGACGACGAGGCACTTGAGCCCAGGCCATCAACACGTAATGAGGCAATAATAAAGTTGTTATTTTATATTTCCTTATTCATGATAAATGATTATTATTCATGCTAGAATTGTATTGATCGGAAACCATAATACATGTGTGAATACATAGACAAAACACCGTGTCCCTAGTAAGCCTCTACTAGACTAGCTCGTTGATCAAAGATGGTTAACGTTTCCTGACCATGGACATGAATTGTCATTTGATAACGGGATCACATCATTATGAGAATTATGCGATGGACAAGCCCCATCCGTTAGCTTAGCATAATGATCGTTCAGCTTTATTGCTATTACTTTCTTCATGTCAAATACATATTCCTTTGACTATGAGATTATGCAACTCCTGGATACCAGAGGAGTGCCTTGTGTGCTACCAAACATCACAACGTAACTGGGTGATTATAAAGATGCTCTACAGGTATCTCCGAAGGTATTTGTTGAGTTGGCATAGATCGAGATTAGGATTTGTCACTCCGAGTTTCGGAGAGGTATCTCTGGGCCCTCTCGGTAATACACATCATAAGCTTGCAAGCAAACGACTAAGGAGTTGGTCACGAGGTGATGTATTACGGAACGAGTAAAGAGACTTGCCGGTAATGAGATTGAACTAGGTATGAAGATATCGACGATCGAATCTCGGGCAAGTAGCATACCGATGGACAAAGGGAATTACGTATGTTGTCAAAACGGTTCGACCGATAAAGATCTTCGTAGAATATGTAGGAGCCAATATGAGCATCCAGGTTCCGCTATTGGTTATTGACCGGAGAGGTGTCTCGGTCATGTCTACATAATTCTCGATATAGTATTATATGAGTTATGTGATTTGGTGACCGAATGTTGTTCGGAGTCCTGGACGAGATCACAGACATGACGAGGAGTCTCAAAATGGTTGAGAGGTAATGATTGATATATAGGACGATGGTATTCGGACACCGGAAGTGTTTCGGGGGTAACCGGGTAATTGTCGGGTCACCGGAAGGGGTTCCGGACACCCCCGACAAAAGATATGGGCCTTATGGGCCAAGAGGGGAAACACACCAGCCACAAGGGGCTGGTGCGCCCCCCATATGGGCCGGCCAAGGTGGAGAAGGAAAGGGGAAGGAGGAAAGGAAAGAAAGGGAATAGGATTCCCCCTTCCTTCCACCTCTCCCCCTTTCCTTCCCCCTCCGATATATATGGCAGGGGGCGCGCGGCTAGGGAGGAGCCCAAGTAGGATGCGGTCCTACTTGGGGCACCTCCTAGCCTCTCCCCTCCCCCTCCCACCTATATATATGTGGGAGGGGGGCGCCTCGCACACACCAGATCAATTGTTAGCCGTGTGCGGCGCCCCCCTCCACCGCTTACACCCCCGGTCATATTTTCATAGTGCTTAGGCGAAGCCCTGCGGAGATCACTTCACCATCACCGTCACCACGCCGTTGTGCTGACGGAACTAATCTACTACCTCGACATCTTGCTGGATCAAGAAGGCGAGGGACGTCACCGAGCTGAACGTGTGCAGAACGCGGAGGTGCCATCCGTTCGGTACTTGATCGGTTGAAGCGCGAAGAAGTTCTACTACATCAACCGCATTGTGAAACGCTTCCGCTTACGGTCTACGAGGGTACGTAGACACACTCTCCCCCTCATTGCTATGCATCTCCATGGATAGATCATTGCGTGTGCGTAGAATTTTTTTATTTTCCATGCAACGATTCCCAACAGTGGTATCAAAGTCAGGTCTATGCGTAGATGATATGCTCGAGTAGAACACAAATAGTTGTGGGCGGTGATAGTCATACTGCTTACCACCAACGTCTTATTTTGATTCAGCGGTATTGTGGGATGAAGCGGCATGGACCAACCTTACATGTCCACGTACATGAGACCGGTTCCACCAAGAGACATGCAACTAGTATTGCATAAAGGTGGCTGGCGGGTGTCTATTTCTCTTACTTTAGTTGAATCGAATTTGACTGCGGCCGGTCCTTGAAGAAGGTTAAAACAACAAACTTGACGAATCATCGTTGTGGTTTTTTGCCGTAGGTAAGAACGGTTCTTGCTAGAAGCCCGTAGCAGCCACGTAAAACTTGCAACAACAAAATAGAGGACGTCTAACTTGTTTTTGCAGGGCATGTTGTGATGTGATATGGTCAAGACATGATGTGATATACGTTGTTGTATGAGATGATCATGTTTTGTAAGTTATCGGCAACTGGCAGGAGCCTTATGGTTGTCGCTTTATTGTATGAAATGCAAACGCCATGTAATTGCTTTACTTTATCACTATGCATTAGTAATAGTTGGCGAGACGACCACGACGCAACGATGGAGATCAAGGTGTCGAGCCGGTGACAATGGAGATCATGATGATGCTTTGGAGATGGAGATCAAAAGCACAAGATGATGGCCATATCATGTCACATATTTTGATTGCATGTGATGTTTATCCTTTATGCATCTTATTTTGCTTAGAACGGCGGTAGCATTATAAGATGATCCCTTCACTTAATTTCAAGATAATAGTGTTCTCCCTGAGTATGCACCGTTGCTACAGTTCGTCGTGTTGAGACACCACATGATGATCGGGTGTGATAGACTCTACGTTCACATACAACGGGTGCAAGACAGTTTTGCACATGCGGAATACTTGGGTTAAACTTGACGAGCCTAGCATGTACAGACATGGCCTCGGAACACTGGAGACCGAAAGGTCGAACGTGAATCATATAGTAGATATGATCAACCTAGAGATGTTCACCATTGATGACTACCCCATCTCACGTGATGATCAGACATGGGTTAGTTGATTTGGATCACGTATCACGTAGATGGCTTGAGGGATGTCTATTTAAGTGGGAGTTCATTAGTAATTTGATTAATTGAACTTAATTTATCATGAATTTAGGCCTGATAGTATTTGCATATCTATGTTGTAGATCAATAGCTCGCGTATAGCTCCCCTGTTTTATTTTGATATGTTCCTAGAGAAAACTAAGTTGAAAGATGATAGTAGCAATGATGCGGACTGGGTCCGTGATCTGAGGACTATCCTTATTTGCTGCACGGAAGAATTATGTCCTTGATGCACCGCTAGGTGAAAGACCTATTGCAGGAGCTGATGCAGACATTATGAACGTTTTACAAGCTCGATATGATGACTACTTGATAGTTTAGTGCGCCATGCTTTACGGCTTAGAATCGGGGCTACAAAGACGTTTTGAACGCCACAGAGCATATGAGATGTTCCAAGAGCTAAAATTGGTATTTCAGACTCATGCCCGTGTCGAGAGGTATGAGACCTCTGACAAGTACTTTGCCTACAAGATGGAGGAGAATAGCTCAGCTAGTGAGCATGTGTTCAGAATGTCTGAGTAACTGGGTGATTATAAAGATGCTCTATAGGTATCTCCCAAGGTATTTGTTGAGTTGGCATAGATCGAGATTAGGATTTGTCACTCCGAGTTTTGGAGAGGTATCTCTGGGCCCTCTCGGTAATACACATCATAAGCTTGCAAGCAAACGACTAAGGAGTTGGTCACGAGGTGATGTATTACGGAACGAGTAAAGAGACTTGCCGGTAACGAGATTGAACTAGGTATGAAGATATCGACGATCGAATCTCGGGCAAGTAACATACCGATGGACAAAGGGAATTACATATGTTGTCATAACGGTTTGACCAATAAAGATCTTCGTAGAATATGTAGGAGCCAATATGAGCATCCAGGTTCCGCTATTGGTTATTAACCGGAGAGGTGTCTCGGTCATGTCTACATAGTTCTCGAACCCGTAGGGTCCGCACGCTTAACGTTCGTTGACGATATAGTATTATATGAGTTATGTGATTTGGTGACCGAATGTTGTTCGGAGTCCCGGATGAGATCACAGATATGATGAGGAGTCTCAAAATGGTCGAGAGGTAAAGATTGATATATAGGACGATGGTATTCGAACACCGGAAGTGTTTCGGGGGTAACCGGGTACTTGTTAGGTCACCGGAAGGGGTTCCAGACACCCCCGGCAAAAGATATGGGCCTTATGGGCCAAGAGGGGAAACACACCATCCACAAGGGGCTGGTGCGCCCCCCATATTTGCCGGCCAAGGTGGAGAAGGAAAGGGGAAGGAGGAAAGGAAAGAAAGGGAATAGGATTCCCCCTTCCTTCCACCTCTCCCCCCTTTCCTCCCCCCTCCGATATATATGGCAGGGGGGCGCGGCTAGGGAGGAGCCCAAGTAGGATTCGGTCCTACTTGGGGCGCCTCCTAGCCTCTCCCCTCCCCCTCCCACCTATATATATGTGGGAGGGGGGCGCCTAGCACACACCAGATCAAATGTTAGCCGTGTGCGGCGCCCCCCTCCACCGTTTACACCCCCGGTCATATTTCCGTAGTGCTTAGGTGAAGCCCTGCGGAGATCACTTCACCATCACCGTCACCACGCTGTCATGCTAACGGAACTCATGTACTACCTTGACATCTTGCTAGATCACGAAGGCGAGGGACATCACCGAGCTGAACGTGTGCAGAACGCAGAGGTGCCGTGCGTTCGGTACTTGATCGGTTGAAGCGCGAAGAAGTTCGACTACATCAACTGCGTTGTGAAACGCTTCCGCTTATGGTCTATGAGGGAACGTAGACACACTCTCCCCCTCGGTGCTATGCATCTCCATGGATAGATCATTGCATGTGCGTAGAATTTTTTTTGTTTTCCATGCAACGATTCCCAACACATACCACATCACCTTGGCAGGAATCTTCTTCCTATGCCGCTCGCCCTCAACATCACCAGGGTCATCACGGCTGATCTTATAGCGCAATGCACCACATACCGCGCATGCATTCAAATCCTCGTACTCACCACGGTAGAGGATGCAGTCATTAGGGCATGCATGTATCTTCTGCACCTCTAATCCTAGAGGGCAGACAACCTTCTTTTCTTCGTACGTACTGTCGGGCAATTCGTTGTCCTTTGGAAGCATCTTCTTTAACATTATCAGCAACTTTTCAGATACACCATTCTATGCCTTCCATTGCAGCAATTCCAGTGTGGTACCCAGCTTTTTCTTGTCATCTTCGCAATTTGGGTACAACAATTTTTTGTGATCCTCTAACATGCGCTGCAACTTCAGCTTCTCCTTTTCACTTGCGCAGTTTCTCTTTGCATCAGCAATGGTCCCACCAAGATCATCAGCGGGCTCATCTAATGCCTCTTCTTCAGCTTCTTTCCCCATTGTTGTACCATCGTATTCAGGGAACCCATGGCCAGGATAGCTGTCATCATCCTCTTCTTCTTCATTCTCTTCCATTAGGACCCCTCTTTCTCCGTGCTTGGTCCAACAGTTATAGCCGTACATGAAACCAGACGTAAATAGGTGGACGTGAATGGTTCTTGAGTTAGAGTAATTGTGATTATTCTTACAGACAACACATAAAACCATCCGCCCGCTTGTTTGCCTCAGCCGCAACCAGAAAAGTATGCACGCCATTAATGAACTAGGGATAGCATCGGTCATCGTACATCCATTGCCGGCTCATCTTCATTACACAACATTGAAAAGACCAAATTAATACAAGTTCATACACACTAATTCTCATAAAACAACATACAAACTCTCTACCTAAAGCATTTAAATGCAACAACAAATGCGATCAAGATCGCAACTAAGGTAACAATTGATCCAACAGCATAGTGATACCAAGCCTCTTTATTAATGACATATTTTCTTAACTTTCTAATCTTCAAGCGCATTGCATCCATCTTGATCTTGTGATCATCGACGACATCGGCAACAAACAACTCCAGTTTCATCTTCTCTTCTTCAATTCTTTTCAATTTTCTTTTAAACACTCGTTTTCTTTTTCAACTAAATTTAACTTCTCGACAAGAGGGTCGGTTGCAATTTCTAGTTCACATACCTCCTAAAAAAATATCTATGTCAACTTGATGGGCATAATTGTCATAAACACGAAATGCAACAAACAGTTATAAAAGAGAATATATGTACCACATCCGAATCATAAACCGGACGAGGGCCGGCGGGGACGGATATCAAAACCATGCCACTATGTATAACAAACAACCATAAAGGTAAGAAAATTATACAAGTAACTATCTAAATCACACAAACATAATTTTTTTTAATAAAAAGGATAAGAACAAGAGGCTCACCAAGGTGGTGCCGGCGACGGGACGGTGCGGGCGATCGACGATGGTTAGGACGGTGACGGGAAGGCACTAAGTAAACCACACCTACCACTACTAGGGAAAACCTTATACACAGAGGTATAGCAGCAGCGCTGGTCGAAACTAGGCGCTACTGCTACTTAGTAGTAGCGTTTGTCACAAAAGCACGCTACAACTATAGTTATAGTAGTAGCACGTCTGCAAAAAAACGCGCTACTACTATAATTCCGACACTGTTGCCGGTAGGCTAGGAATAGTAGTAGCGAGCCTGTGTGAAACACGCTATTGCTAAGTGCGTTGTAGCAGCGCGTTTCAATGGTAGAGCGCTACTGCTAAGAAAAAGAAAATAAGTAGAAAAATTAATAAAAAATAAATGAAAATGAAAGAAATAGAAAAAGGAGAAATGAAAAAAAGAAAAAGAAAAGAAAAAGAAAAATAGAGGAGAAAGGCATAGCAGTAGCGCTTGTTCTCACAAAGTGCTATAGCTACTTTAGCAGTAGCGCCTTTCTGCTCCCGCGCTATAGCTAAGTTCCTTAGATAAAACAAAAGAAAAAAGGAAATAAATAGCTGCTTACAGTAGCAGTAGCGCGTTTTAGTGGAAAGCGCTATAGCTACCGTAGCTATAGCGCGTTTTGCTTGCCAGCGCTACTGCTTATTTGACTTAACCACACGCGCAGGCTCAAAATTTTGCTAAGTCCTTTTCCCCCTCTCCCCTTCTCCCCCCACCCTCGCCCGCCGTCGATCTGTCGCCGCCGTCGATCGCCCCTGCGCCCGAGCCGCGCGCCCCCGAAGCCACACCCTTGTCCGCTCCTCGCCACCCCTGCTCCCTCGTCGCCCCTACCTCCGTCGCCGTCGCCGTCACCGGAGCCGCGCGCCATCGCCGCCACCGGAGCCGCGCGCCCCCGGAGCCAGCTCGTCCGCTCCTCGCCGCCCCTGCCTCCCTCGACGCCCCTGCCTCCCTGCAACGTTCCCCCGAGCCACCCTCAACGCCCTCCTCAATGTAAGCCCCACCCCTCCTCTCTAGGTTAATTAACTTAGGTGAATTTAGTTATGAACCCTAGGAATTAGCAGTAGTGGTACTAGTAGATGTTAAATAGATTAACTTAGGTTAATTAGGTTAGGGCAGTAGAGCAGCAGCATAAAACAGGACCCTAGGAATTAACTTAGGTTAATTAGGTTAGGGCAGTAGTGGTACTAGCAGATGTTAATTAGATGTTTTTTAGTTAGGGAAGTAGGGTTTTACTAGGTTAATTAGGTGAAGTTAAATAAATGACCTAAATGAATGAAATTAGTAGTTAACTAAAATTTTAGGACAAATTTGTATATGCTTAAGTACTTAACTAAATATTATTTTTAGGACAAACTTGTATATGCTTAAGTAGTTAACTAAATATATTATAGGGTTGTATATATAGTTGCTTAAGTACTTATATAGTTGTTCTGCACCCAATGTATGCTTAAGTAGTTGTATAATTCCTAGGGTTCATCAATGGGTGCTTAAGTAGTTGTAGATGCTTAAGTAGCTAGCTAGGGTTCATCTAATTAGTTAGTACTTGTAGATGCTTAAGTACTAGGGTAGTAGGGTTAGGGCAGTAGGGTTTATTTTAGAGAAAAAATTCAGTATAAAAATATAAATTTCTATTAGTGCTGCAAGTGTACTAGGTTCCTAATTTTTACTGATTTTTTATTATGACAGAAATTTAGGACATAATTTGAAATTTGTGTAGATTTTCTTGAAGTGTCAAACATTGAAGTGGTCATGATATATGCAAATTTCTCAATTGTGTTTGCTCATGTTTATCTACTGTTGTAGTTGCTCATGTACATGTTCTTAAGTGGTCCTGTTATATGCAACATTGAAGAGGTATGATTGTACCCAAGTGGCCTTTTGTTGTTTGCAGGGAATGATTCCGAGTGGCCTATGTTTTGCCGGAATGTTGATTCATTTCTGTTCCGGCAAATTTCAGGTGCTCGATTTGTCCACTTTTTAGCAAAGGTCATGCAGAAATTTTCCGTGAATTTTGGCATGACTTGTGCTACAAACTAGGACATATCGAGTGCCCCGGATTTGCCGCACTGGGAAGGAATCAACGTTCCTACAAAACATAGGCCTTTTTAATGTCATTATTCATTTTATTAGGTCTATAATTAATTGACTAGATTTAATCGTAGGAAACACGGCTAGCAACGATGAAGGACGGGGTTCTGGTGATTGTGACGTCTACCTGGCGGCAGACGATTATTTGAACCTTCTCGATGAGCAACGGTTATTGTTGCAGGGCCCACCTGTCACATCCGAGACCGACATCGAGACCGGCGCCGAGACTGGCGTTGAGACCCAGACCGGCACCGAGACCGGCACCGAGACTGGCAAAGCCGGTATACAACCGAAACCGAAGAGGAGACGTCGACGCCCAAACCAGCTCATCACTACTAGACTGGTGGTCACGGAGGTGGAGGATGGCAATTTTGAGCCAAAAGAGCCTGAGGAAGCGCGAGCGTGCTACGGCAATCAAATAGGCTGCATCGTACGGACAACCGCCACCATTAACGATGAGAAACTAAAGAAGATAGAAAATATGAAGCACTCCCTCCTAACGAAGCTGCACTAGGTATTCTTGTTCCCGGGCCGGGATGAAAAGAAATATACTGATCCAGATAAAGACCCGGCAATGAAGAAGATAAACAAACGCGCCATGAGCAAGTTTAGCGATGCGTTGGCCGCCTGGAAAGTAAGGGTGAAAGCAAGGATCATCGACAAAAAGGAACCCTACTCCGAGATTGTAAAGGATAATCCGACAATTACGGAAGAGCAGTTTGAAATATTCAAGGCGGCTTGCGATGCCGAAGCTGCCAAAGAAAAGTTGAAGTACATGAAGGGGCTTCAAGAGAGGAACATGGGGTGCCACCACCTCGGAAGCCGTGGTTACGCGGGGAAGAGGTCCATATGGGCCAAGGAGGACGCGGAATGCGAAAGTCTGGGCATCCCAGACCCCTTGGCGGAGTTCACCGTCCCGCAGGAGCGTGACGTCCTCAGGGCCCGGTACTGTTGGGACCCAGTGAAGAAGGTTTTCGAGACGGACGCGGTCACGACGGAGTTCATGAGACTGCTGGTAATTTTTAATTACCCCCTAATTTTAGCTTCTGATCAATTCGACTGCACGTTTAGTCATATTTGTAAACATCCTTATTCCTTTTGCAGAGAGAGCAGCACAGGATCGCGGCCGAAAGCGACTCGCCGTCTGATGCGTTGGCGAGGCCCAAGTGGGACACCCCATTCAACCAGGCCTTGAACATATTGAAAGGACTCCCGGTGGACACTCGGCCGTCGTATGGATGCGTGCACGGCGTCGGAGACGGCGCCACATGGAAGAAGTACTACCGTGAGACCATGGAGGAGAGAAACGAAAGATGGAGGTTAACTGAAGAAAACATCGACAAGAAGGTTGCGATTGCGGTTGATAAGAAATCAACGGAGACAGTCAAAGCAGCGGTAGCTGCCGCAAAGGAGGAAATGGCAGCTTCGTATTGTGTGTTGCTTCCGGCTATCGTCGCTTGGAGCAGGGAAAATCCAAATAAAGATGCAGCGGACTTTCCCCTTGCCAACTTCTTCGGGAGCAGCTCGACTAGCGTTGCACCAGCACCTGCTCCCGCACCAGCTCCTGCACTGGCTCCCGCACCTGCTCATAGCAGCCTGTCCTCCGTCTCGGACGTGCTCGACAGTGCTTCATCTTTGGCTGAGCTCGACACCCTCACGGTACCTGTCACACCGGCCCTCTTCAATAAATGTACAATCTCCCGTTTCCGTTGCCTTTCGGATGTCTCACGTCGCAGACATGTCTTTGCAGGCCGACAAAACCCCGTGCACCATACTGTACACTATCAGCGGCCAGAAGGTGGACGTGGGTAAGGCGACGATAGTGAAGCCGAAGGAACCATTGTTCCACAGCCGGTCAATCCCCCCTGACGTCTACAAGGTTTCCGTGGCCAGTGTCAAACCGGGCCACAAGAATTTTGCTCCTCCGGTACCAGGGGGAGATTACGACGAGACCCTGCGGCGGCTTGGCGATTGCAAGAGGTGGGTCCTATTGTGGCCAAAGAGTCTGCTTTGTCTGGAGGCGGCCGGGAGCACACCCACGACCACGCAGACTCAGCAAGGTACGAACATCAACACCCTACCTACCCAATTAGCGTCGCTTGTCGTGCCGGGTGATAGCGGACGGGGTGAGGAAGAGGCTCCATTAGTCGCTGATGACGTCGCCGCCGTCGAAGAAGCAATGCATGATATCGATGCCATGGATGAGGATGAGGATGACGATGACACTCTACAGTTTATCAATACTGGCGCCTATGACGATGGAGGATTGATGGCTCAGCAGTATGAGTACTCAGGGTTTGAGCGTCATGAGTCGGTGCCTGAATTGCCGCCTTCGGAGGCTGAACGTATTATAGAGGACCCTCCAGTACCAAAAAAGCATAGGAAAAGAGCGAGGAAAGGCAACAAAGCTGCTTCTATGATCCAGCCGCCTCCGCAGCCTCGGGTTCAAGAACGTATACCTATCCCCGGTGTGGCAAAACACCATATCCCAGGTCATCCGATCCTACCTAAGGCAGCGTTACAGGCCATATACGGCGATATAAGGAGACTTCATGACGATGTGCTGCAGAGAGAGAAAAGCCTAATCGCCTCGGAAAATCCAGGATACCCACTCTACGTGGTTAACGTGCCGCGGCAAAGGTTTTACGTCGACACATTCCCCGCGGAGAAGTTCTTCCTTCGATTCGATTACATCTTCGACATGTTTCACTTGAAAAAGCTGGATTTTACGTTTGCCCGCCTTTTTGCCTTGCACATGAACTACATCATCAGGATTGAGCACATACCTTATATCTGTGTCGCTGACCCGTACTTCATGCACGAGGCCTTCTTGGCAGTCTGCCCAGAGCACCGTGAATACGCGAGGGACTACATCGCCAATTTCATGGTCGCCAATAAGGACAAGGAGACGATTCTTGTGCCTTATCATCCCATGTAAGTCATCCGCGCGGATATCCTTCCTTCGATTTCAATCATTCATTTGCACGGTGGAGGCTAATTTGAGGTGTACTTATTTTGCGCAGCGACGGGCGCGCTGTCCTCATCATCCTTTACCCCCGATTCTCCCATGCTCTTTACTTGGACTCATCGAAGAACATGAAGAAAAAGGATTACACCCACATCAAGTCTGTTCTCGACAGTGCTATCTTTACCTACGGCGCATGGGGTGGAGAGATCAAGACCAAGAAGATAAGGGACCGCAGGCCCTGCTTCGGCCATAAGACCGACTTCTGCTGCATCCAGCAACCGAGTGGTACTCTTAGTGATGGATTCTATGTCCTCCACCACATGCTGGAGTACAGACGGGATCAGCAGAACCTTCGCATGTCACCTACATTCGGCGATGCCCATATTCTGCAATGGGCAAAGAACCTAGGAGATATCCCGGATCATCGACTTCGAGCTGAGTTCTATCACATCCAGCGTGAACTTGCCCAAATCATCATGAAGGAGGTCCTCGAAAAAACAGGGATGTTCTACGAGGAAGGGCAAATGTCGCGGGAAGACGTCCGAACACGCGTAGCCGCTCAGCGTCTCGACCTGAAGCCTTTCACTAAGCTCGGGGACTATCTCCCTGACTTGGATGGATGGCACGACATGTTGGAGTGATTGACGATGTATGACAATGTGTCCGTTTAGTCCATACTTTTTGTATGACAAAACTTTGAATTATGCACGACGAAACTTTATTTGTGATGTAATTAAACCGTCCTCCTCAACTAGCGAAGATCACTCTAGTTAGGGCATTTTGGGTACGATGAACTTTGCTATTTATGCGTATGATATGTTGCTTCTATTTTTGCCAAGTCTGTCTCTTTCTGTTGCTCAACTATATATGTTGCATATCATCGACTCATGTGACGATGCAGGTGCATAGATCATCGATGGCGAAGAAGTGCTACGCCAGGAGTATACGACGAGTGGCCGGAGTGTCAGGCCCAGGTGTACCGGTTTCCGGTTTCCGAGCGACAGCCAGTAGTTAGTTTAGGTTCACGCTAATGCGAGAGAGGGATACGAACTCATGTACTGCATAGTTCCACTCTCACTCAGAGTGATAGCTCTTCTCGCGTATATCATTGTTTAGATGGATGACGATGTAGTTGCAAGTAATCGAGACTTGTATCGCTATTTTCGAGATGATGACGAGAGACCACTTTGTGTTGGATGATGATTATGATGATGACATGATTTGATGAGACTATTTGTATGTATATGCTATGATTACATTTATATGTGTATGATATGCTAAAGATTATTGTATAAAGCCTATTCAAATACAAAACAAATATGCAGAAAAAAAAAACAGAAACTAATAAAACTAGCAGTAGCGAGGGGAATAAAGTTAGCAGCAGCGCGCTCTTACCAGTAGCGCGTTCTAGTTAAAAGCGCTGCAGCTATTAGCAGCAGCGCGTTTCAATAAAGCTCGCTGCTGCTAGCCATGTATAGCAGTAGCGTGGGACGACACATGCTACTGCTACATGTTAGCTGTAGCGCCTTATCAGTAGTGCGGCACCCCGCGCTACTGATAGCCAAAAAACCAGCGCTACTGCTAGGCTTTTCCCTAGTAGTGTACATATGCAAACTAAGAAGTAAATTTGAGCTCAAATTGCATATAAATCAAATAAACTCCCACATATAATTACTCACAAACTAAAACCCACAAATCACTATCCTTATAGAGCATTCCAAGAGCTAATCTAGCAATGAGAGATGAAAGGACAAAGTTGCTAATCTTTGTGAACACTTGGATGGATGGGGTGCCTTCAAATCTTGACAAATTTTGGCAACAATGGAGGATGAGCTCGAGCAAGAGGGGAAGAACAGAGAGGAGAGGAAAAGGGAAAATGGGCTCGGGCTGGACGAAGGGTTTATATAAGAGCATCTTTAGTCCTGGTGGACTGGGGATAGCACTGTCCCTCTAACCATCCAACCACAGGTTGGTTCGCCAGTTCCTTGAGATTTGAAGGGCTTTGAGAGGGATTAAATCCACTACAAGTCAAATCTATCCCAGTCTCTTCAATCCTCTCCAATCCTTTTGTGGGAGGGATCAACCAAACAAGCCGGTAGATTGTGTGATAACTTGAGTGAGCAAAAATATACGTTTTCTGAACTATAAAAAGGGCAGCAGCGACTCTGTCGCTGATATGGACGCCCCGCAACGGTAGATGCGACCCACTGTATCCGTCTGGAGCTCACGCACCGACGGGCTGGGTGGTGCGGGCACTGCCTCACTGCCGATGGCAGCGAGCGTGCAGGGCGGCGTCCAGCCGCCGCGGAGGAAGAGCTCACGACCGTCGAGGAGGAGCTCCCGCCCCGGTCCATCCGCGAGGTCGGGGCGCAATGCGGAGCATGAGCTCCTTCTCGTCCTGGTCGGACGCATTGGACGAGTACCCGGCGGCGAGCCCCACCAGTCGATGTTGTTGGAGCCGGATCCGGAGTTAGCCATGGCGGAGGTGGAGGAGGGGGCGGAGGGGCTCAGAATGGGAGGGGATGAAGGGGAGCGGAGAGAGCGAGAGAAGTGAGCGGAGGGAGCTAGCGAGAGAAGTGAGCGAAGTGGGTTTGAGACTAGGGTTTCGTTTGGACTTGTGGGGCGGTGGTGGGGCTGATATGGGCCATACCGCGTTGGAAGGATGTGACAGCATTGCACGGGCGCATCTAGGCGTCCTCATGTGCGCTCCAAATTTGGGCCGGATATGGGGAGTGATGGCCAGTCCAGGCGTTTGGGCAGGAAATGAGGCGCCCGGTTAGGTGTCGTTTTTCTTTCAGGCACTATCATGGCAGCCTAGCGGCATGTTTGGACGGGTTTGGCAGTCCGGGTTGTAGATGTTCTAAATGCCGAGAAAACGTGACGTGAGTGTGATGTACTCACGAGTACAAATCCACATACTTTCTCGGGTAAAGAGCTTTTTAGATCATTAGAGGGAGTATCTGTTTGGATTCTTCTGACCTACGCTTCTCTTTATCAATGGCGGTCGCTATTCTGGTACGTTGATTTTATGTGGCCTTGTCATGACGACTTTCTGATTGTCTATTACAATAAGTTTTGTCCGGCTCCGGTGAAGGAGGGGTGATGACGGCAGCGCGCCATCGGCTTGATTCAGTGCTTGTAATCGTCGTTAGTGGTCAATTGACATGGATGTGATTTTTATCATTTCTAGTGTTCTTTATACTACTACTGGATGACTCGTTGCGCCAATGGCGCAAGGGGCGAAAGGGAGCCAAGTATTGTGAGAATATTTAGACACCCAAGTCGAAAACCAAATGTGGCCAACACTCCCGCATCCTCTGCTTCGAAGCCGCCTTTTCTCACCGGATCTAACATAAAGAGCAAATTTCAGAGAAAATATAAAGCATGGAAGGCTTTAAGTTATACTATTGAGACCATACCACCATATCTTCATTTAGTTTCTTTGGGAATCTAAAGGTCTAAGAGAATGGTACATGTGAGAAGCTGTGAATCCACATAAAAAAACTAAATTAACCTCCAAACAAACATTTCAGTTATTTACCTGGGAAGCAACATCACTTCATTTCCAATAGAAATATGACCAGTTCATTTACAAAGTAAAGATACTCATCCTTGAAAAGTGAAACAAAACTGCAGAAGAGCAAGGTGTCAAAATCAGTTGAGAAATTAGATATTGATAGTTGAACTTGGCGAGCATAGCATATGCTAAGATCGGACAATATGATTAAACACAACAATGGAGGAAGTATCACAAGTAAACCAACATTGACACACTTCAGTAAATATGGTCTGAATATTTCAGAACTAAGTCTTAGGGTTTGGGTTCAGGGATGTGAAACTGCACCAATCATCCAATTTACCGGCGGCGGCAACAGACATCGGGTCAAATGAAAATTCATGGAGTACTACTATCCAAACCACTAACTAAATCAAGACAGTGAATCTCAGACGAACACTCGGCAAGATCTGAAGATAGCAAGCATCTTCAGAGAAACGGAGAAAAGAACAATAGCTACAGCATGGAAGCCACCCTACTTGAGCGGCCGAGCTCAGACCCGTGCGGCTGCTAGCTGTTGCTGCACGCATGTGGATGGAGAAGGAGATCCAGCCGTGGTCAGGGACCCTGTGGTCCTGTTGCTCGTGGCCGGGACCCCGCCGGCGTGTGCGACGGGTGCGCTCGCTCGCGCTGGAGCTCGCCCTAGCCCACCTGGTGCGGTGCGGCTCGCCATGGCCTGCCGTCGTGCGGTGCGACTGCGACCCTGTCTCTTCCTGTTGAGCACGGAGGAGCCTTCTCATTCTTGCAACCTACGTACACGCAGAGAACGAAAGAGTGCTCATATCATACAGAAAATGCATGTAAGATTGTATCTTCAGGCACACTTATATCTTCAACCGAAGCAAAGCAAACTCATACATATGCACATGATATCCCTGTAAGGATGTGATAAGAATATTGAGAATTAATATCAAGCAAGAAAAAAGCATGAGTTGCAGATTTAGTGAGGTGAGATAGGGCTGACCTGTAACTCACCAATCGCTGAAAGAAAACTTGTGATCAACTTCCTCCCTTTAGTAACATACACCTCCAAACTCTGGAATCAAATCAGAAATCCAGATGGGAGGAACGAAAAAATAGATGTGAATGATCTTTACAGAAAACGAAAAAAACCACACTTGCAGGCTAAAGACATGTTTGTAAATAAAATAACAGCCTGTATGTAATCCGTCAGGAAAAATGATATTGCAAACAAAAATGTTAAATTTCTTCCTCTGTAAGGTGAAAACCCTCAAAAGGAGTAACCCCATGGTCCCATTCTAAATTTCTTGGGACATATATTAATGACTAAAGTTTTCAAATTTCTCGGAATATTAATCATAAAGCTAAAGAATGCATGAAACAACGGACAAAATATATCTATCATAGGATTACCTCAAAGACAAAAATACAAAGAGAGTATTGGGATAAATTATCGAATCAGTTCAAGTGAAGAATGCATACCCAGGGGTTTTACCCCGCCTCCCCGGCCTCCCCAAACACACACACACACACACACATCATGTTCTTGCCTCTAGTGTACAGCTTCTTATGTGAAGGCTGTACCAAAGTACATGAGATAACATGAGGTTAGTTATTTTTCACAGTAACAATCTTAATTGTGAGACATCACTATGCAATATCTCAGAGCTGGTAAACAAAGAGTTACACATTATTGAGGGTTTGTGACAGGATGGTATGCCGACAAGTTAAGGTGATAAATTTTTTGGTGTATTTTCTCTTATGGGCAAGGAAGCAAGAGTTTTGCTATTACAAATTTACTATACATACATGTTGAAGTTTTTGCATACCTACAGCTTCGAACTGATTGGTTCATCCAATGCCCTCTCCTCCAGCTCATAAATCATGAAGCCGTGTCGGACCATTAATGTTCTCCTCTAGCAAGCACCTGGGTAAAGATACTAAATCAAACACACACAAAAGTGCCAATGAAATACAGATTCTGCGGCACAAACTGAAGGTACGACAAACATTTGCTGCAGTAGTAGTTTAAACACATGCTGATTGTGACGGAGAACAGGATGGTTCTCATCGTTCTCATTTAAGCCCAGTCATCTCATTCATGTCAAGGGTACTGTAAAACATGATTGTTAAAATTCAGAAACATCAAACTATATAACATCCTCCTGACTATCACCAAAAAAAAGAAGTGAATCCCTGCCACCGGAGATATTGGCACAACAAAATCGAAGCCACTCACATGGGCACGCTCCTTAATCTCCACATACCTGCTGCACGCCTCAGGGTCTAGCTTACCAGAACTGAGTTCTTCGCATCCACTAAACACAATCTGATACAAATAGACCATTCTACCACAGAGCTCGGGGAGAAACATGGCGGTGGCTCCTCGCCCTTTAACAATGAGCATGTTTGAGCCAATCAAGAAGGCAAAAAGGAAATGAACAAAACAATTGCAACTGAAGAAATCAGGATGCTCCCTGCAAATAACATATCTCTAGAACCCCAAAAAAATGAAACTGCAGTCCATAGGGCAGGTTGCGAAGTATGTGCGGCAGCAAACAAGAACTGCATGATCAGATCATCCTCGATGGCCGGCATGATGTCCTAATCACATAGCGGTGGTGCTACTAATTAAATTGATAACTGTGATGCTTTTATCTAAATCTGAAGACAACAAATGGTGTCATGAGACCGAGTTTAACTATGTGCGGAGGCAAACAAATATGGTTTTAGAATGGCTACAGTCAAAACTACTTTTGTATTGACTAACAATAAAAAATAATTAGAATGATAACATGAGAATGAGGTTAGTAGATTCATGTCTTGGAAATTATGCATTTTGTGTGTTTTCTGCCTTTCGTGTCAATGTCAAACAGTATACACTTTGTACAATACACTAACTGGTAATTGTCAGACAAACAGGAAGAGAAACCAAAGACTCGGAAAACAGAGAGTAAGAACGAACACCGAGGACCTATCACTACTATGTTAATAGGCAAGTCTCGAGAGCAGTGTTGATACTTAGATGAGTGATTCAACGCTGGAGTACTAATTAGTGGCTGGGACTGCTCAAACCATCGAGCTGGGTATATTGTATATAATACGTAGTTGAGTGATCGCCTTTAGATGCTTCAGATGCTGAAGAGTATTTTCTAATTAACATTAACATATATATTATGCTATGCATCCTGACATATGCACTTCCTTGTAATTGTTGATATGTATGTATCATTGCTAGCAGCCGTCGTTGGCCTACTTGGAGAACAAATAAGCATTTTAACATAAGGGCATCACAAAAGAATCCGAATACAAAAACTATGTTAGGTCTGCAGTTTTTTTTATGCATCATCTGAGTTTAGTGTACTTTTTGTGCAGCAGCAACCTGAAGCCAAAAGAACCCAAGACTGTACAATCTAAAATAAAAACATGTCCACAAGGCTAATAACATTGAAATCTGAGTCCTACTACAGCAATTCAAACAGTCAATAGTCAGAAGAGGCTAATTAAGGTACTGGTATAAGGTACTTAACTGGGTATACATAATATCTAGGATCAAAGAATTTAGATAAGATGCCAAGGGTTCTTCACTCTATAAATGGAAATCACCGATACACTAAAGCCATGGTTGTCATTGCATAGCTCTAGACAAAATAATAAGGGCAATACCAAAAGATTTATGCATTAGTGCATGAACGAAGAGAAAATAAAATGAGCCTATAATGTCCCATGCTACATGAACACCAAATCAGGGCAACAGAAGATCACCCACACAAAAATGGAACTATGTGAGTATAAAATTTCAGGAAAACAATAGTATGGTGAGATGCATTGTGTAATAAGGATTATAAGCTCGTGTATGTACATTTGAACAAATAGAAGATTAAGAAAGGGGAACATGCAACAAAAAAAAGCTTTCGAAAAGTAGTAGTAATTTTACCTATGTAACAGAGAAAGTACAAAAATGTATTGGTTGGCATTTCCTCTGGATGGCGAATTGCCTGGGATAAAAAAGCAGTAGCTATAATGATGGTGTTACTTTCTTGCGCAAGCACCAAAACTTCGCCAAAAATTAAAATATACTGGGAGCATTGTACCTTTATTTTCCCTATAATCCTTGCCCTTGCTTCTAGATTATATGATGGCGGTGCAAGCTAGCCAACATCTTCAGATTAGTCCATCCAAAAAGCACCCCAAAGGTAACAGTTGTATTGATTGTATCATTCATCACGCCATTATCAGAAATTCAGTTGGTGCTTAATAGTAAATAGAAGTGCAGGACATGCTCATCCCGCTTACTTAGGACTCATAGGCCTTATCTAATCCCTCTCCAAAGCAAATCTTTCAATGCAGTCCTTCCTTGTCTGCAGGAAGTGCAGGACATGCTCATCCCGCTTACTTAGGAAACATCGGACCGTAAAAGAATTGAGGAGACAAGTAGACAACAACACAGACCTTCCAATGCAGTCCTCAGGGGCTCTACTAACTCTGGGAAGTCAATCTCATCAAGCGCTTTGAAGATGTCTTCGGCGTTGCTTGTCTGCATCTTTCCTTCCTTGCACACATCATCTGCCCTGCAAATAAGATCACACTCATGTTACTATCATCATCCAAAAAGCATCACATCACAAGTATAAGCATAATATTATTTATACTCTCAGGTGGCTCTCCCCTCTACCAAACAGCAGAGCAATTAGCTAAAAATCTTAATTATGCAAATCCTAAACCAGCAGTGCTAACTATAAACCCCCAAACATTTCATATAAGCATCATATTTCAATACCTCTGTAACCTTTGCGCCGTGAAGAATGAAAACTGCAGAAGCCTGAAGCTTTTCTTCTTCAGAAAACTGCAAGTGTTAACACGCATTCACTGAAAGTTTAGCTTTTCTTCGTTCTTCTGAAAAATCAAAATTATTAGTGGCGAAGCTACTCTTCTCCATTAACCACTCCGTGTTTGCTGCTACTACAGATATGAACAAGTTCCCAGTACTTAGGGGGCAACAGTATATATAATCTTCTAATGCTCCAATATAGGATTATGACAAGTAGTTCCAGTACCTAATATCCTTGTAACTAATCCATCTCTATTGCCTCATGTGCCACACTGTCCAAAAGATTCATAGTAAAAGCTAGCCCTTTCACATCAGCATATTCCTCAAGAAATCTTCCTCCTCGGGTACTTACACAAACATCTCTTGTGCACACCTGCAACCTCACAGTAGGGGAGGAAAAAAAGGTGTTGCAGATTAGTGGTGGAGTTAGGAAGAGATGTTCAAAACTGGGGGTGGGAGACAAGGTAAGACCTTGAGATGACGCGTCGATGTAGCAGCGAATCCAAGGTGGCTTTCCTTGGCTCGTCGACGTCGTTGGCTCGCGGAGACGGAAGGCATGTTGGTGGCGCCTCCTCCTGCAGTGCAGCTACAATCCAAGATCCTCATGCTGAGTTGAGAACCTGAGGGAGAGGGAAAGGTCGGATGGCAGCAGCAGCGGAGCAGCCACCTATGCTCCCCTTACCCATTGGAATCGGGCTGAAGTACATGAGGTGCGGAGGTGGTGCAGCCAGCCGGTGGCGGCCACGATGCGGGAAGCCATGGGGAGGAAGGAAGAGCCGCCGCCGGATGGGGAGGAAGGAGGAGCCGCATCACGGGCCCCGCCTCTCGGTCCACAGCCCGCGCCGCCGCGGACGTCCCGAGCCCCGTGGAGTGCGCCGCCGCCCGGAACGCGAAGAGGAGGGAGGGGCTCGTGGCACCAGGAGGCTAGGGTTCGTGGGAGGGGATCGGGGAAGAGAGCAGCGTGGGTGGGTGGGGGCGCGAGTGCGGGCTCGAGTGAGAGCGCTCGGGGCTTATCTCTCCCCGTGTTGCTACAGTAAATCGTGAGGCACTGTTCATGCGCAAAAAAGGAGACGTGGCCACGCCGGCTAGTAGCCTCACTTCTTCAAGGTTTATATGTTCAATGAGCAGTTGATGAATAGATTGAATAGATTAAAAGTTTTCTCGGTAAAAAAGGAGTACCCGTTTTTAGGATCGAAAAAAATCCGTCGACAAACTCGTCGTTGCCGCTCTACCCGTCATGGAGCGAGCTCATTCTCACGGAGAGCTACAACGTCCCCCACTTGTTTTCATAATCCTGCTCGTAATCATTGTCGTATACCGTCATTCTAAACAATTGTACGGCCCAAACACGTAAGCGTCACCTTGCATTGTGCAGAAGCTGCTCCAAATCTGGCATGGACGGGTTTGGTGTGGACCAGTTGAGAGACAAAGAGAAACCAAGATAATTACACCTAGTCCCTGTACTCTTTGGCGTGTAACACGATGGTCCTCGAACTTACGGAGTGCTCCACTGCTGTCCTCAAATACGAGAATACGCTCCAATACGGTCCTAGCTGCGTCTCCCACTACACCCTGCAGCCCAGCCCTGTGCCATGTCAGCATACAATACACGTGTGGGTCCGGCATGTCAGCAAATCAAAGAGAAACATGGAAAAAATATTGCTAAGTACGATCCAGAGCCCACACGCTGCCTAACAGACGAACCAACCAACAAACAGGATGATGATTCGTGTCTAACAATGATCTAGAACCTTACACTACTCCCGTGTCGCTCCCCGCGTGGGCGGCCCGGGAGCCAACCCTAGCCGCCGGCGACCCGCCGCAACCCACCAACCCTCCTCCTTGTCGTCGCCGGAAGGCGCCGCCGGGCAAAGCCCGGGCGGCGTCAGCGGCGGCAGGGATTTTCTTCTCCCTGCGAGGGGCCTGTCCGACGCGGCGCGACTCGGCTGGGCAGGGACGCGAGGCAATGCGGGCGAGCTGGCGACGGCGTGGCGAGCTGGTGCGCGAGGGCGCGGATCCGGCCTCGGTGCGCGCGGATCTGGCGCCCTGGCCTGTGCGCTGGCAAGGTACGGCGCGGTCGCGCGGGTGTGCTGCTGCCGGCTGGGCGCGCGGGTCCGTGGTGGATGTGCGAGGGCGCGGGTCTGGCGCCCTGGCCCGTGCGCGCGGAGAGGTGGGGCGTGGAGGTGCTGAGGTCGGCTAGCCGCGGTGTGGATGTCCGCTGTAAAGCTTCAACGACCCTGACGGGCTTCTTCGGCCTAGTTTCGTGGATCTGCGGTGGCGCAGTCCATGGCTGCGGGAGGCAGGGCAAGGATGCCGGGGCGGCAGCCCTGGAGGATGGCTGTGACGGCATGGGCTGCTGCAGCGGCCCGGGGCGGTGGATTCAGAGCGGTGCCCTCGGATCTGACCCGGCGAGCGCGTCGATTCCCTGCCGCATGGGGTGTTGCAGCGGCTCGTCACGTGAGGGCTACGGCGGCTGACGACGGTGGATGCTCTTCATAGCAGGCTTGGCTCCGGTGGTCTGGGTATCCATGTGCCCAGATTTGCAAGCTCATTGATTGGAGACGAGGGACTTGCGCGAAAGCTTTTGACGACGTCGACGCCTGTGGGCGTCGTGACCTTCTTGGAGGCGTTGTCGTAGAGCTCCTCCTCTCCTTTGATGTGCTTGGGCTCTCCGGGTGAGAACCTAAACTCCAGTGTTCTGGAGTGGGCGGCGGCGGCGTTTACGCCGAAACCTTCTTGAAGGCGTCGCTTTGGAGGGTCAGCATTTGGATGTTATGCGGGGCTCTTCCGTTTTCAAGGGCGGTGTATGCCGGGGCGGCGGCTCCGGGATCTTTTGTTGAGAGTCGAGGCGGCGGCCTCGGGCAGCGGTGCGATGACGGATCCAGGAGGTAGGGCTGCTTGTCAGCATGGCTTGGGTGAGGACCTTGAGCTTCGGGGGCGGCAAGGTTGTTGGCTCGGTCAACGCGTCCCAGCGGGGGCGGTTGGACGGTATGTTGGGGCGGCGGCCCCGGATGTGGTGCGGCGTTCGTGGTCTGCGTGCGGTTGTCCTGAGCAGTGTGGGCTGTGGGTAACTGTATCGTGCGGCGTTGCTGCTCGAGGGTGAGCGGTGGCATGTCGGGGTGGCGGCCCCGGATGTGGTGCGATGTCCGTGGTCTGCGTGTGGTTCTCCTTAGCAGTGTGGGCTGCGGGTAGCTGTATCATGCGGTGTTGCTGCTCGAGGGTGAGCGGTGGCATGTCGGGGCGGCGGCCCCGGAAGGCGGTGACGGTTGAGTGCGCAGGGAGCGTCAGAGCAGTGGATGTCGAGGCGGCGGCCTCGAGAGATTTGCAGCTTCGAGGGCATGAACCTCGTGTCGTGTGGGCATGTCGGTTGTTGCAACTAGTGATGGGCTATGGAGTGCTTGCCTTTCCATTGCTGCGGGTGAGTCTCGGGTCTGCTCCTCCTATAGCAGCCACGACTTCTTCTCTCCGGCGGTAAAGGAAGGTCGGCTTGATCGGTGGAGCGGGTCCCCTGTTGGTGTGTGTTTTGGTTGGTTGGCGTTTGTTGCCGTGTTCCACATGTCGTCGATGAGTGTGGGCTTTGCCCTGTGTGTTTTAGCCTTTGGGAGTGGGCTTGTCCCTTGTTGTTTCGGTTTTCGCCCAGTTTTCCGTAATTAACTAGGCAATTCTCTTCTACTTAATTAATAGGTGAGGCAATCTTTGCCTCCGTTTCGAAAAAAAAAATGATCTAGAACCTTATATAAATCAGTGCGTAACGTACCTCTATCGGTTTCCTTTTCTATTTTATTTACCATTTTCATGTTTATTTTTCCTTTTATTTGACAATTTTTTAATAATATACATAAATTATGTATTAATAATTCTTGTAGTTTTTCTTACTTTTTTAAAATAGAAAAGTTTAAAAGGGAAAATAAACAAGTACTTTTGAAAATTAAAGAATAAAAAACAGTAGTTGGGCGTATAATTGGATAAAATATAATCTTTTTTTCTAAAACCACGCTGAACATTATCCAAAATACATGTTGTCAATTTATTTTAAATAGTTTGTATTAAAAAAATATAGTGATGATACACAATAAATGTCCGTGCTTGTGGTCCTGAATGAAGATGCATAATTTTTTCTACATTTTTTTGTTAAATCCACATAATTTTTATAAGTTCATGTTTACCTCTTCAAGGCACAAATTAATTAATGTAGAATACAGATTTAAAATACACTATAACTGGATTTTTTATATGAAAAAGAAAAAATAATACAAACTCGGTAAAATAAAATAAGATGAAAATAAGATAAGCATCAGGAAAATTGCTTGAAGATATTAAAAAAAAGTATGCCACACTAACTGGCTGGCTTAACTACATGTCCGGTTGATGGCGTGAAACGAAAATTTGATTTATATAGCCTTTAGATCATTGATTTATAGGTAGAATTGGCCGGATTGGTGGTTGGCTGCCCACATTTGTAGAGGGAGTGGCGCGAGATGTAGCTAGGACCATATTGAAGCCTATTCTCGTATTTCAGGACCATAGTGGAGCACTCTCCGAGTTCGAGGACCATCGTGTTACATGCCGGAGAGTACAAGGACTGTAGGTGTAATTATCTCAACCTGATGGACTGGGGATAGCACTGTCCCTCTGACCATTCAACCACAGGTTGGTTCGTCGATTCCTTGGGATTTGAAGGACTTTGAGAGGGATTAAATCCACTACAAGTCAAATCCACCCCAGTCCCTTCAATCCTCTCCAATCCTTTTGTGGGAGGGATCAACCGAACAAGCCCGTAGATTGTGTGATAACTTGAGCGAGCAAAAATATACGTTTTGTCAACTATAAAAGGGGAGAAGCGTGAGAGCAAGAGTAGTACACCTCTGTCTCTTCCTCTTCTCACTCGACCCGAGGTTAGCAGAAGGAAAATGGGTGTACGTCGTGAGGTGGAGGTGGTGGAGTCATGCATGGTGACGCCCAGCGAGCAGACGCCTAGCCATGGCCTCTGGCTCTCCCCACTCGACCTCACAATGGACAATACAGGCCACACCCCAACCGTCTACTTCCACAGCTCCAGCCTCGTCGACGACTTCTTTGACGTGACCCGGCTGAAGGTTGCATTGGCCAAGGCCCTTGTGGCCTTCTACCCTCTAGCCGGCCGTCTCAGCGTGGACGGCGACGGTAGGGCAGAGATCGACTACGCCGGCCAGGACGCGCTCTTCGTCGTCGCTCGCTCGGACCTCGCCGTCAAGGGCTTCGTCGACTTCTAGCCGTCGCCGGAACTAAGGAGGCTCTTTGTTCCATGCGTTGAGGACTCGCCGTCCATCATGTGCGCCATTCAGGTGACCTTGATGGAATGCCACTAAAAAGAAACATGTTAACTTGTGATCTTCTGTCAGTGACCCTAAAAAAATTGATTATAAATCTACGATCATTTAAGACAAATTGATCAAAAGCTGTTCGGAGGGCTCCAAACCCTAAACTATAACGACTATTTTGGTCAGAAAGGTCGTAATTTTCTTACACGAAATGGTCATAAAGCAAACAACACTGGTCCGCTGCCTTATTTCTAGCTGATAACGATCAATATAGATGGTCATAGCCTTGTAAATTGTGGTGCATTGCTATGACTAGGCGTCACCTCATCAGTTTTGCCTATGTGTCATGTCTATGTGTCAAATTTTGCCCTAGGTTGTGAAGCAGCCTATATTTCTGTCATTCCCACAATTCTCAAAAAAATTGGGCATTCTTTACTATCCAAATGATTGCCTCATGACAATATTCAGCTCTATTTGCCTGGTAAATCTTCCTCGGCAAATTTTCAAAGTTTCTGTTTAGCTAGAACCGTTGTGAAGTAAGTACTAGCTAGGCATATCCTAATGAGCTGAATTTTTGCCACATCTTCTATATTCCCAAATCACATCTCTCCACAAAATTTGAACCCCATCTAACAATCTATGTGAGCTCATCATCCAATCTTTGTTTCTGATAATATTTTCAGTTTGTGAAGCAACTATGTTTTATGTTAATTTATAATTACTAAAATTTACCAGGACATGACCCTACCCATATAACCTCCCTCCACTAAATTTTAGCTCATTTAATCTAGCCAATTTCCCTCAATATTTTTTCCAATTTTCTGTTCAGTGGAGAGCACTATGAAGTAAGTACCATTTTTATTTATCCAAATGGTATGAAATTTTTACAGAGCCTTCATATGCCCAAATTATCATCATCCTCCAAACTTCAGATCAGTCCATTCATTCATTTGAGTCCAGCTTCAACATTCATATTTCTGTTTAGTGTGGTACTTTACAAAGCAAGTGACACCTAGGCTCCTCCATTTGAGCTGCAAATTTTTCAGGAAAGTGTCCTTAGTAGATGATCATCCTCGGCCAAACCTCAGGCCCATTGGCCATGTTCCCTACCACTAATCAAACACTTGGCTGCTAATTCATGTTTGAGCTTAGTTCAGTATACTCGTGAGATTCTTCTATTGCCTTCTTTTTCCAAACACCTACCGGGCGAGTGCCCAACCCACTAGACATGCCTAGGCCGTCCATAATGCGTGGCAACGCCACGGTCACGCGGCGGGCATGCGAGTTTACGCGCTCTGGAGTTGGGGCCCTCGGCCACCATCCAAACCTCAACGTATCGCCACCAAACCATGTATTTCTGATTAAATAGGTACTTATGTACCTATAAATGATTTTTGTAAAAAATAAAGAGCAAACTATGAGGCAGCTGCAGTTCGAATTTAACCCGCTTCCTACTGAATTGGCGGAAATTTGTCTTTTTCACCAGAGGTGTATAAAAACTTTTGACAACCAAACATTTTGTCAATTGTACATTAAATATGGCCTAATATATTATAAAAATGATCTGATCCCATTTTGCAACAAATATATGATAGGCCCTTCACACAAAAAAACTCATTTTGGGCACTCAAAAAATAGAAAATGAATTTTTCGTCCAAAGAAAATGAAAACTTTCTTAGGCAACATTGTTTGATATTTCAATATGCACCCTTGTGCACAATATGAGATCATTTGAACAAACTATGCTATGAATTTCTGATTAAATAGAAACTTATGTACCTAGAAATGATTTTTGGAAAAAATAAAGAGCAAACTATGAGGCAGCTGCAGTTCAAATTTGACCCGCTTCCTACTATATCACCGGAAATTTGTCTTTTTCACCAGAGGTGGATCAAATCTTTTGACACCCAACCATTTTGTCAATTGTGCATTAAATATGGACTAGTATTTTATAAAATTGATTTGGTCCAATTTTACAACAAATATATGGTAGGTCCTTCACAAAAAAACTTATTTTGGACACTCAAAAAATGGAAACTTGATTTTACGTCCAAAGAAAATGAAAACTCCCTTAGGCAATATTGTTTGCCATTCCAAGATGCACCCTTGTGCACAATATGAGATCATTTGAACAAACTATGCCATGAATGCGGCCATAAGATTTTATCATTTGGCTTGAAAGCCATGAATCTTCACACATGATAGCTCATTTCTAAGAACTCTTTTTTAAAACAATTGCCGTATTACAAGTTTATTATTTTTCCTGATAACTTGGTCACATATAATGACACAATGCGAAGGTTTTCTAATTTTTTGTTTTTTTTATATTTTTCATGCCCGTTTCAAATTGCGGTCAAAACGGCGGGCATGGCCGTTCCTAGCTAGTGGTTGAATCTTGGAAAACTTTTGGTGTTTTTCTGATTAAATAGATACTTATGTACCTAGAAATAATTTTTGGAAAAAATAAAGAGCAAACTATGAGGCAGCTGCAGTTCAAATTTGACCCGCTTCCTACTGAATTGGCGAAAATTTGTCTTTTTCACCAGAGGTGGATCAAATCTTTTGACATCCAACCATTTGGTCAATTGTGCATTAAATATGGCCTAATATTTTAGGAAAATGATTTGGTCCAATTTTGCAACAAATATATGGTAGGTCCTTCACAAAACAACTCATTTTGGCACTCAAAAAACGGAAAATGAATTTTTCGTGCAAAGAAAATGAAAACTTCCTTAGCCAACATTGTTTGCCATTCCAAGATGCACCCTTGTGCACAATATGAGGTCATTTGAAACAAAGATTTGGTAGGTTCTTAAAAAAAACCGATTTCGGGCACTCGAAAAATTGAAAACGACTCTTTTGTGCAATGAAAATGAAAACTCCCCAGATCAACATTGTTTGTCATCACAAGATACACACATGCGCACAATATTCATTCATTTTAACAAACTATAAGTGGTTAATATGTTGAATGTTTGCCCTAAATAAGAGGATAAAAACTATAAGAGAAACATAAGCTGAATTCTGATTGGTGGAATCCGTTGTGGCATGGATCGATGATGTGGCAAACATCCGTCCATCCATACATCAATCCATCCATCCATCCAACCCACTGCAGCCTCTCTCTCTCTCTCACACACACGCGCGTGAACCCTAGCCGATCCAGATCCCTCCCCGCCCCCACTCCTCTCCCCGATCCAGATCCCTCCGTCGCCGCCCCGTCCTCCCCTTCCTTCCGCCGCCTACCTCTCCCCTCGCCTCCGCCACCCACCTCTTCCCTCGCCGCCGGTCTGCACCCTCCCCTTCCCCCCACTCCTCCCTCGCCTCCGGCCAGAATCGTCGCTCCTGCCTTCCACCACCCCCCCGTGGCTAGCTAGGGTTTCGGCCGCCACCCCTAACTTCGCTAGGATCCACCACTTCCGGCGATGGCGAGGCCAGAGGTGACCGGATCCGGCACCAGTAAGCCCCTCCCCTCCTTCTTCGGGCACCATCTTCTCCTCACCTCATCTCATGTTCCTTTTCGGCAGGTCGCCATGGGCGTGGACGGTACGGCGACAACGGTAGGAGGGGCGCACCTCCTCTCTCTCGCGAGTCGTGACCCATCTATCTCCCACACGACTACACGCCATCAACACCGCCCATGCTAGCGGATTCCATCGGGTTCCAGGCTCCCCTTGCTCCGGGCCTTCATCCTCTCCGTCCAGATCAGTCGGGCGTGGCCCCTACCCTCGCCTGCGGTTAGGGTTTCGGTCTACTCCAACAGCGGCATGGCTTCGGTAGGTTTCTCCCCTCCATCCTCGTCGGGATCCACAGTAATCGCCGCCCCACCCTTTCCTCTTCACCGCACCTCACCTTACTTTCTATTCCTTTCCGTTCTTGCAGGTCACCCATCCTCGAGGAGCATGAGAAGGACCTGCTCTGCTCTGCTCCTCTTCTTCCTTGACCATTTGTACCACCATGGCCCCGGGCTGCTGCAGCATCGAGTTCAACATCTCAGGTAACCCCTCCTTCCTACACTCCTTGCTTGCAGTAGGCCTTTTTAAGTTCCAATATGCTAGTTTAGTTTGCCACAGTTTGGGGCTACTCCAATCTGAACAAGTCCCTGTAGCTTGGAGTGCCTTGGGTTTCACTTAACCTGTGTGTACATGTAAGTAACAGAGGAAAAGAAAGTAAGAGAGCAATTTAGTTTCAGAGAGAAAGAGAGAGATATGCGTACATGTATAATTCAGGCAATGATTTATACATGTATTCTTGGACTGCACCATGAATGAGCATGTCTTGTTCAACTAAAACAATTTATTAATTGAAAAGAACCAACCCCAACAAGTGATACGTGCATGCTAATTATTATTAGATTCAAAACCTAATCGATGCCTTCTTGCACTAGGTACACCCCTGAATTTGTGGCCTGTACAACCTGATCGATGTACAACTCATTTGCTTGAGAGCAGTTTTAGTTGATTCTTTGATGGCCCTACCTCCCTGTGATTATGCAGGTGCCTTGTTTGTTTTTATTATCTAAAAACTACCTCCCTGGAACATTAGTTTGTTACTTGTTTCCACTGAGTGAATCCACTGATATGTAGGATATTGTTTGTTTCTTATGCCTCTCAGATCGATAATATCAGGCAGTAACCCATGAATTAGTCTCTTGGTTACTTGAAATAAAATCCATGATTGTGGTATGTACTATTTGATCACAATTAAGTATAAGATAAGACGCCATGTTAAGGCAAACCTGAGAACACTTGCTTATGAGAACCAACTGTACTTTTTAGATATATCCAAGTGAAGATGTATTGTTACTATGGCAGTGAATTTTTCTATGTGAGATTAGAATTTGAGTGCCATCATTCATCTTATGGTATCTTGTTCTCTGTGATAACTGTTGACTTGCATGATACAATGTTGATTTATTATATATGGATTAGGAATATGATCATGTCTCCTGTAGAATTGGATTTCTCTGGTTGTTCCGTAAACTGAATTTGGTTCAGTTAAAAAATTGCACTACCTGGCAGTTTTGGGCAGCGAGCTTCTAACTGAAAAACGAGTTCGTTATGCTCATAATTTCAAGTTGGCCTCTACATATGAGTTGTAAAGCATGTTCTAAGGTTTCCGTAGAGTACTTATTTGCTTCGTTTGGATGTACGGTTTGAGAGCAGTCGTCTATTTAGTTTGCTGTCCAGAAATATAGTACAGTTTGTAAAAGCAACCAATTCATGATAAGACTTGGTGAGGCTGATGCACATAGCTACTTTCAGTACCTTGTTAACAGTGTTGATTGTTGGACAAGCTAAATCCTGTATCAGGGTCCTGTTCTTGTAAACATTATGTAAAGCTAAAATTCTTCCGTGTCTTGCTCTTTTGCTGGTGCCACTATACATGTTAGATTGCTAGCTGTACTTGTTTCCATCTCAAATTACTTGGGTGTCATTCATATGTACATAAGATAATTGTATTGCAAAAAGATCTTTTATATAAATTCTGTTGGCTAAAGAAATAAGCTATGTACATCACGCACGGATAGGAAATCTTCTTCTTTTGTTTGTGTTATTTACATAATTTTGTCAATAACTCCTCGGCTTCGATGCCCTAGGATATTCACTTTGCAACTCCATTTATTGATTCTTCAACGCGAAATGCAGTTTGCAGGGAGCTCAATAAAGGTTGGACAGTGGTGAGGGCTCTGATGGTGGTGATGTTGTTGGGCTGGTTGTGGCCTCATGTGCGGCAGCAAGGGCTTCCCTCCTCTAACCTCTATCGATGGCCATGGCATGGTGAGCTCTCTGTTTCCTGGATCCAAACCCCCTCCTTCATTCTATCTCTGATTCCAACGTTTCCCCCTTTGCTCAATTGATTCGATCTGGGGCTGTAGGCGACCTCCACGGACGAGGAAAGGAGAGGACAAGCAGTCCCTGACGCCAAGTACTCCTCAAGGTCCCAACACAAGGACAAGCAGCAGCAACAACATCTTCTTCCATTCAGCACAAGGACAAGCAGCAGCAGCGACCATAGCAGATGCAGCCATGGAGAGGAGGACGATGACGCTCAGCAGCAGTAGCAGCTCAAGGTGCGCCCCCTCCCCTCCCCTCTCTGTTTTCAAATTTTGTGGCAGCTAGGATTTTGAATTGTACTTAGTTCTGTGATTTACTCATGTTCGTGCTAATTGGCCAATACATGCTTTTCTGTAACTTTAGATATTTTCCAGAACAGTTTGCTTGGTCCTTCACATCTAAAGCTTGCATGTACTGTAGAAGCTCTACTTTATGCTAATACCTGCATGTGTAACATTTTGCGTGGCATACTTCTAAATGGACAAGTACATGCGACGTCCAGCGTCAACGATGTTGCGGACCATATGCTCAAGTGCAGCCCCATCCATCGCATCGACACAAAGTAAGGTATGTACTCATCTTGCTGAACAGATATGGGCCTGATGCTTGATGTCCTTATGCTTGATGCATGTATCATGTGACACACATTAGTAAACCTGAGTTAACTTTGACATAGTTGCTCTGTTACACCTATACAGTAGATGGAAAGATGAATAGCTGGTAGTTTAATAGGTACTATTGATTGAATATGAATGTTATTCCTTATACTCAAATGGAACTTTGATCTGCTGTAACTTTGAATGATGGTTTTTAAACCTTGTTGTGTATGTGAAACATTCCATGCTTGTTTGCTGCTAAGTTTGTCATATGTGCCAATTCAATTCCCAATTTTGATGAACAGGCATATTCCAGTTAAGTAGAATGATCTTGTTAAAATAATAATAAGTAGAATGATAAAATACTCGTGTGTCTTTAGCTTTTATTTTAAAAGTATTCATGTAATATTTCTTCTATCAGTGACATACTTTTTGTTCTCTTTTGAATGCCCAGATGTTTTGCATCAGCCTGTCATTGCTAAGGAAGCAGCAGTACTTGAAGAAGCAGATTACATGTTTTTCCATTGTGAAGCACTAGATAGATCTATTTATTTTTCCTGTTCTGGAGTATTTCAGCAGCTGAATGCTTGAATACGACATGTTGTAGGTTGCTTGGATCTGTATAAAATACGGATGTGATGGAAATTTGTAGAATGTGAGTTCTGAGATATTTCTATAATATTCAGCTAATTGGTGGTAACTTGATTCATATTGTTATTCAAACTGGTTTGAAAACGTTCGTTAAATGGGCTGGAGTTGGACCTTAAAGAGGCCAAGGCTCAAATTATATTGGAAAGATATGTTGGGTAAAAAAATAAAACAAAATGAAATGAATGTGGAAAAGCCAAGGCCCAGGAAAGAAAAAGCCTGGAAAACATTGGGCTGGACTCATTTTGCTAAACATAATTTGGTAGAAAAAAAGATAAAAAGGCTAAAATGTTGGGCCTGGCCCATGTAGCTGACCAAAATTAATCAAAAAAATATAAAAATGGCTGAATTGTTGGGCTCGGCCCATGTAAAACACCGAACTGGACCGGGCTGATTCTTATCAACGACCTTTTCATTTGGTCGCAATTTTGCCACGTCAATTAGCCACGTCAGATCCGATGTGGCCTGGGCAGACAACTAGCGACCAAAACAGAAGGTCATAGGATCAACGACCTTTTGTTTTGGCTGTTGCCTTCAACGACCATACCACAGAGAAGGTCGTTAATATTCATTAAAGATGGTCAGCTTTTGACCATCTGTTTTTGGTCACAAAAAGGCCGCAAATGAAAAACAATGACCATTCAGCGACCAATAGTGATGGTCGCAAGTTGACATATTTCTTGTAGTGTGCGGTGGGGTGACTTTGGGGATTGCACTGCACCACGCCGCCATCGACACTGTTAGCACGATGCACTTCTTGCAGACGTGGTCCGCCTTCTCCAGAGACGGTGATAGAGCCGGGGGCACCGGCGCTCGAGCTTCCGTGCCACGACCACACCCTCCTCCGCGCGCGCACACCACCTGTCGTCCACCATGACGCTCTCACCGTGTTCTGGCCCAAGGTAAGCCTATCCGAGTCATCTGTCCACGTCGCCAGCGAGATCTTCGTCTTCTCCAAGGGTCATGTCGCAGCCCTGAAGCATGCCTGCAGCGGCAGCGGTGGCAGTGGCCGTGTGAGCACGTTCTGCGCCGTGAGCGCCCACGTGTGGCGGTCCTTGTGCGCTGCACGCCGGCTACCGCCGGACGCAACTACATGCCTCAGCTTCCCGGCTAACGTCCGGCCAGTCCTGAGGCCGCCGCTGCCGGGGCGCTAGTTTGGCAATGGGATCATCAACATGGGCACCGCCGGCAAGGTGCGGGACATCAGATTGGGGGAGCTGGCATCCGTTGCCGACCGGATCAAGGGCGCCATCCATCGAATGGATGACGAGCTGGTGTGTTCGGCCATCGACTACTTGGAGATGAATGGCGGGCAGCAGCCGGGCCGTGGCAGCCTGCCGGAGACCGAGCTAAGGGTGGTCAGCTGACTGGGAATGCCACTTTATGACGCGGATTTCGGGTTGGGGGGGGGGGGGCGCTCGGGATGCACCTCGCGGAGGAGCAGCGCGGCGATTGCGTCTGCCTCATGGACGACCTCGGTGGCGGCGTGCGCATCCTCGTGTCTGCGGAGGCTGTTGTTCTCGACGATTTCCGGCGCCTGCTCTATGCCATCTTCTAAAGCCTCTGTTCATATGCATTGCAGTCTACACAGGGCAAGTATGTGGATCATCATGCATGATGCAGATTCATTATGTATACTACTACTACTACTACAGTACTATACTCTCTTCTTCTTCTCTGCTTTTTCTTTTGATGAGGAACCATTGTACATCTTCCTTATTCGGGAATGTACCACTATCTACCAGTTATAGTATATTGTGACGGTTAAGGCTTATGTAAGAATATTATTAAAGAAATTTACTGCATGATTCTGATTAAAGAAACGTTTCTTGCTAAATATAGCATACTGGCTAGGATTAGGGTTTTAATCCCTCTTTTCTCCCTCCATTAAGGCGTGTGAAAGGAAGTAGAGTAGAAAGCTAGCTAATGAAGCTAGTGCAATGGTTAAGCACTCAACAAACGAATCAAGTGCCCGGTGATGGCCACCATGATCGTGCAATGTGCATGGACGATTGACCAATCAAATGTGCATGCATGCATGAATCGGTGCTGGTACGTGCACCTGTGTTTGGTAACTTCCAGGCATCTCCAAAGTGATACGTCTCCAATGTATCTATAATTTTTTATTGTTCCATGCTATTATATTATCTGTTTTGGATGTTTTATATGCATTATTATGCTATTTTATATTATTTTTGGGACTAACCTATTAACCTAGTGCCCAGTGCCAGTTTCGGTTTTTTCACAGAAAAGGAATACCAAACGGAGTCCAAACGGAATAAAACTTTCGCGACGATTTTTCTTGGACCAGAAGACACCCCGGAGACTTGGAGTTCAAGTCAAAAGAGCCACGAGGCGGCGACAAGGGGGGAGGGCGCGCCCCCTGCCTTGTGGGCCCCACGTGACTCCACCGACCTACTTCTTCATCCTATATATTCACATATATTCCAAAACCCTCAGAAGCATCCACGAAAAGACTTTTCCACCGCCGCAACGTTCTGTACCCATGAGATCCCATCTAGGGACCTTTTCCGGCACCCTGCCGGAGGGGGATTCGATCACGGAGGGCTTCTACATCAACTCTATTGCCCTTCCGATGAAGCGTGAGTAGTTTACCTCAGACCTACGGGTCCATAGTTAGTAGCTAGATGGCTTCTTCTCTCTCTTTGATTCTCAATACCATGTTCTCCTCGTTGTTCTTGGAGATCTATCCGATGTAATATTCTTTTGCGGTGTGTTTGTCGAGATCCGATGAATTGTGGATTTATGATCAGCTTATCTATGAATATTGTTTGAATCTTCTCTGAATTCTTATATGTATGATTTGATATCTTTGTAATTCTCTTCGAATTATCGGTTTGGTTTGGCCATCTAGATTGGTTTTTCTTGCAATGGGAGAAGTGCTTAGCTTTGGGTTCAATCTTGCGGTGTCCTTTCCCAGTGACAGTAGGGGCAGCAAGGAACGTATTGTATTGTTGCCATCGAGGATAAAAAGATGGGGTTTACATCATATTGCTTGAGTTTATTCCTCTACATCATGTTATCTTACTTAATGCGTTACTATGTTCTTCATGAACTTAATACTCTAGATGCAGGCAGGAGTCGGTCGATGTGTGGAGTAATAGTAGTAGATGCAGAATCATTTCGGTCTACTTGACACGGACGTGATGCCTATATTTCATAATCATTGCCTTGGATATCGTCATAACTTTGCGCTTTTCTATCAATTGCTCGACAGTAATTTGTTCACCCACCGTATTATTTGCTATCTTGAGAGAAGCCTCTAGTGAAACCTATGGCCCCCGGGTCTATTTTCCATCATATAAGTTTTCGATCTACTATTTTCCATCATATTACTTTCCGATCTACTATTTTGCAATCTTTTATTTTCAGATCTATAAACCAAAAAACCCAAAAATATTTACTTTATCTTTTGTTTAGTTTTACCTATCTCTATCAGATCTCACTTTTGCAAGTAACCGTGAAGGGATTGACAACCCCTTTATCACGTTGGGTGCAAGTTGTTTGATTGGTTGTGCAGGTGCTAGGTGATTTTTGCATTGTCTCCTACTGGATTGATACCTTGGTTCTCTAACCTAGGGAAATACTTATCTCTACTTTGCTGTATCACCCTTTCCTCTTCAAGGGAAAAACCAACGCAAGCTCAAGAAGTAGCAGGAAGAATTTCTGGCGCCGTTGCCGGGGAGATCTACGCCAAGTCAAGACATACCAAGTACCCATCATAAAACTCTCATCTCTTGCATTACATTATTCGCCATTTGCCTCTCGTTTTCCTCTCCCCCACTTCTAAAATGATTTTTGAAAAGATTTGCCTTTTTATTCGCCCTTCTTCTGTTCGTCTTTTTCTTTTGCTTTTTGTGTGCTCGTGTGTTGGATTACTTTCTTTGTCACGATGGCTCAAGAGAATATCAAATTGTGTGATTTTTCCAACACTAATAACAATGATTTTATTAGTACTCCGATTGCTCCCGCCACTAGTGCGGAATTTTATGAAATTAATGTCGCTTTGCTGAATCTTGTTATGAAAGATCAATTTTCTGGCCTTCCTAGTGAAGATACCGCATCCCATCTGAATAATTTCGTTGAGTTGTGCGATATGCAAAAGAAAAAAGATGTGGATAATGATATTGTTAAATTTAAGCTATTTCAGTTCTCACTTCGTGATAGTGCTAAAACTTGGTTTTCATCTTTGCCTAAAAATAGTATTGATTCACGGAATAAGTGTAAAGATGCTTTTATTTCCAAGTATTTTCCTCCCGCTAAGATCTTCTCTCTTAGGAACGATATTATGAATTTTAAGCAACTTGATCATGAACATGTTGCACAATCTTGGGAGAGGATGAAATTGATGATACAAAATTGCCCTACTCATGGTTTGAATTTGTGGATGATTATACAAAAATTTTATGCCGGAATGAATTTTGCCTCTAGAAATCTTTTAGATTCGGCCGCGGGAGGTACTTTTATGGAAATTACTCTAGGAGAAGCTACTAAACTTCTAGATAATATTATGGTTAATTATTCTCAATGGCATACCGAAAGATCTTCCACTAGTAAAAAAGTGCATACAATTGAAGAGATTAGTGTTTTGAGTGGAAAGTTGGATGAACTTATGAAATTATTTGCTAGGAAGAGTGTTTCTATTTATCCTAATGATATGCCTTTGTCTACTTTTATTGAGAATAATAATGAATCTATGGATGTGAATTTTGTTGGTAGGAACAATTTTGGTAATAACGCGTATAGAGGTAATTTTAATCCTAGGCCGTTTCCTAGTAATTCCTCTAATAATTATGGTAATTTCTACAACAATTCTTATGGAAATTATAATAAGATGTCCTCTGATTTTGAGAATAGTGTTAAAGATTTTATGATTTCGCAAAAGAGTTTCAATGGTTTGATTGAAGAAAAATTGCTTAAGATTGATGGTTTGGCTAGGAACGTGGATAGAATTTCTCTTGATGTTGATTCTTTGAAAATTAGATCTATTCCACCCAAGCATGATATTAATGAGTCTCTCAAATCTATGAGAATTTCCATTGATGAGTGCAAAGAAAGAACCGCTAAGATGCGTGCTAAACGAGATTGGTTTGTAAAAACGTGTTCTTCTAGTTTCCGTGAAAATAAAGATGAAGATCTTAAAGTGATTGATGTGACTCCTATTGAATCTTTGTTTTCCAATATAAATCTTGATAAATATGGGATTGGAGATGAGTCAACTTTAGTTAAAAGGCGTCCCAATAATTCGGAGTTTTTAGATCTTGATGCAAAAATTGATAAAAGTGGGATTGGAGAGGTCAAAACTTTAAGTAGCAACGAACCCACTCTTTTGGACCTCAAGGAATTTAATTATGATAATTGCTCTTTAATAGATTGTATTTCCTTGTTGCAATCCATGTTGAATTCTCCTCATGCTTATAATCAAAACAAAACTTTTACTAAACATATCGTTGATGCTATGATGCAATCTTTTGAAGAAAAGCTTGAATTGGAAGTTTCTATCCCTAGAAAACTTTATGATGAGTGGGAACCTACTATTAAAATTAAGATTAAAGATTATGAGTGCCATGCTTTGTGTGATTTGGGTGCTATTGTTTCCACGATTCCAAAAACTTTATGTGATGTGTTAGGTTTCCGTGAATTTGATGATTGTTCCTTAAATTTGCATCTTGCGGATTCCACTATTAAGAAACCTATGGGAAGGATTAATGATGTTCTTATTGTTGCAAATAGGAATTATGTGCCCGTAGATTTCATTGTTTTTTATATAGATTGCAATCCTACATGTCCTATTATTCTTGGTAGACCTTTCCTTAGAACGATTGGTGCAATTATTGATATGAAAGAAGGAAACATTAGATTTCAATTTCCGTTAAGGAAGGGCATGGAACACTTTTCAAGAAAGAAAATTAAATTGCCATATGAATCCATTATGATAGCTACTTATGGATTGCATACCAAAGATGACAATACCTAGATCTATTCGTGTTTTTATGCCTAGCTAAGGGCGTTAAACAATAGCGCCTGTTGGGAGGCAACCCAATTTTATTTTTGTTTTTGCTTTTTTGTTCCTATTTTTCTTTGAATAATTCATCTAGCCTCTGGTTATATGTGATTTTGTGTTTTAATTAGTGTTTGCGCCAAGTAAAACCTTTGGGATGGCTTACGGTGATAGTTGATTTGATCTTGCTGAAAAACAGAAACTTTTGCGTCCAGTCACAAAATTTTAGTAATTCCCCAGAGCTTTTAAAAACCCTAAGTGTTTTTATACGAGATTGATATACAAATTTCCTCTGTTTTACTAATTTTTCAGAATTTTTGGAGATACATAAGTATTAGAACAATTCGGATCTTCACAGACTGTTCTGTTTTTGACAGATTCTGTTTTCTTTGTGTTGTTTGCTTATTTTGATGAATCTATGCGTAGTATCGGGGGATATGAAACATGGAAAAGTTGGAATACAGTAGATATTACACCAATATAAATAAATAATGAGTTCACAACACTACCAAAAGTGGTTATTTAATTTCTTATACTAACGGAGCTTATGAGATTTTCTGTTGAGTTTTGTGTTGTGAAGTTTTCAAGTTTTGGGTAAGGATTTGATGGACTATGGAATAAGGAGTGGCAAGAGCCTAAGCTTGGGGATGCCCAAGGCACCCCAAGGTAATATTAAAGGACAACCAAGAGCCTAAGCTTGGGGATGCCCCGGAAGACATCCCCTCTTTCGTCTTCGTCTATCGGTAACTTCACTTGAGGCTATATTTTTATTCACCACATGATATGTGTTTTGCTTGGAGCGTCTTGTATGATTTGAGTCTTTGATTTTTAGTTTGCCACAATCATCCTTGCTGTACACACCTTTTTAGAGAGACACACATGAATCGTGATTTATTAGAATACTCTATGTGCTTCACTTATATCTTTTGAGCTAGACAATTTTGCTCTAGTGCTTCACTTATATCTTTTTAGAGCACGGCGGTGGTTTTATTTTATAGAAATTATTGGACTCTCATGCTTCACTTATATTATTTTGAGAGTCTCTAAACAGCATGGTAATTTGCTTTGGTTATGAATTTAGTCCTAATATGATAGACATCCAAGAGGGATATAATAAAAACTTTCCTATAAAGTGCATTGAATACTATGAGAAGTTTGATTCCTTATGATTGTTTTGAGATATAAAGATGGTGGTATTAGAGTCATGCTAGTGAGTAATTGTGAATTGGAGAAATACTTGTGTTAAGGTTTGTGAGTCCCGTAGCATGCACGTATGGTGAACCATTATGTAACGAAGTTGGAGCATGAGATATTTTTTGACTGTCTTCCTTATGAGTGGCGGTCGGGGATGAGTGATGGTCTTTTCCTACCAATCTATCCCCCTAGGAGCATGCGCGTAGTACTTTGTTTCGATGACTAATAGATTTTTGCAATAAGTATGTGAGTTCTTTATGACTAATGTTGAGTCCATGGATTATACGCAGTCTCACCCTTCCACCTTTGCTAGCATCTCTAGTGCCGCGCAACTTTCGTCGGTACCATACACCCACCATATACCTTCCTCAAAACGGCCAGCATACCTACCTATTATGGCATTTCCATAGCCATTCCGAGATATATTGCCGTGCAACTTTCCACCATTCCGTTTTATTATGACACGCTTCATCATTGTCATATTGCTTTGCATAATCATGTAGTTGACATCGTATTTGTGGCAAAGCCACCTTTCATAATTCTTTCATACATGTCACTCTTGATTCATTGCATATCCCGGTACACCGCCGGATGCATTCATATAGAGTCATATTTTGTTCTAAGTATCGAGTTGTAATTCTTGAGTTGTAAGTAAATAAAAGTGTGATGATCTTCATTATTAGAGCATTGTCCCATGTGAGGAAATAAAAAAAAGGCCAAAAGTCCAAGCAAAAAAAGACAAAAAAATGAGAGAAAAAGAGAGAAGGGGCAATGCTACTATCCTTTTTCCACACTTGTGCTTCAAAGTAGCACCATGATCTTCATGATAGAGAGTCTCCTATTTTGTCACTTTCATATACTAGTGGGAAATTTTCATTATAGAACTTGGCTTGTATATTGCAACGATGGGCTTACTCAAATTGCCCTAGGTCTTCATGAGCAAGCAAGTTGGATGCACACCCACTTAGTTTTCTTTTGAGCTTTCATACATGTATAGCTCTAGTGCATCCGTTGTATGGCAATCCCTACTCACTCACATTGATATCTATTGATGGGCATCTCCATAGCCCGTTAATACGCCTAGTTGATGTGAGACTATCTCCTTCTTTTTTGTCTTCTCCACAACCATCATATTCTATTCCACCTATAGTGCTATGTCCATGGCTCACGCTCATGTATTGCGTGAAAGTTGAAAAGGTTTGAGAACACTAAAAGTATGAAACAATTGCTTGGCTTGTCATCGGGGTTGTGCATGATTTGAATATTTTGTGTGATGAAGATGGAGCATAGCCAGACTATATGATTTTGTAGGGATAAGCTTTCTTTGGCCATGTTATTTTGAGAAGACATAATTGCCTTGTTAGTATGCTTGAAGTATTATTGTTTTTATGTCAATATTAAACTTTTGTTTTGAATCTTATGGATCTGAACATTCATGCCACAATAAAGAAAATTACATGGATAAATATGTTAGGTAGCATTCCACATCAAAAATTCTGTTTTTATCATTTACCTACTCGAGGACGAGCAGGAATTAAGCTTGGGGATGCTTGATACGTCTCCAACGTATCTATAATTTTTTATTGTTCCATGCTATTATATTATCTGTTTTGGATGTTTTATATGCATTATTATGCTATTTTATATTATTTTTGGGACTACCCTCTTAACCTAGAGCCCAGTGCCATTTTATGTTTTTTCCTTGTTTTTGGGTTTCGCAGAAAAGGAATACCAAACGGAATAAAACCTTTGCGATGATTTTTCTTGGACCAGAAGACACCCCGAAGACTTGGAGTTCAAGTCAGAAGAGCCACAAGGCGGCGACAAGGGGGGAGGGCGCACCCCCTGCCTTGTGGGCCCCACGTGACTCCACCGACCTACTTCTTCATCCTATATATTCACATATATTCCAAAACCCTCAGAAGCATCCACGAAAATACTTTTCCACCGCCGCAACCTTCTGTACCCATGAGATCCCATCTAGGGACCTTTTCTGGCACCCTGCCAGAGGGGGATTCGATCACGCAGGGCTTCTACATCAACTCTATTGCCCTTCCGATGAAGTGTGAGTAGTTTACCTTAGACCTACGGGTCCATAGCTAGAAGCTAGATGGCTTCTTCTCTCTCTTTGATTCTCAATACCATGTTCTCCTCGTTGTTCTTGGAGATATATCCGATGTAATATTCTTTTGCGGTGTGTTTGTCGAGATCCAATGAATTGTGGATTTATGATCAGCTTATCTATGAATATTATTTGAATCTTATCTGAATTCTTATATGCATGATTTGATATCTTTGTAATTCTCTTCGAATTATCAGTTTGGTTTGGCCAACTAGATTGGTTTTTCTTGCAATGGGAGAAGTGTTGGGGAACGGAGCATGAAATTCAAAAAATTTCCTACGCTCACGCAAGATCTATCCATGGAGATGCATCGCTACGAGGGGGAGAGTGTGTCTACATACCCTTGTAGACCGTTAGCAGAAGCGTCTCACAACGCGGTTGATGTAGTCGAACAATCCTTCGAGCTCCACCGATCAAGTGTCGAACGTACGGCACCTCCGAGTTCTAACACACGTTCAGCTCGGTGACGTCCCTCGCCTTCTAGATCCAGCTAGTCGTCGAGGTAGTAGATGAGTTCCGTCAGCACGACGGCGTGGCGACGGTGATGGTGTAGAGATTCCGGCAGGGCTTCGCCTAAGCACTCCGGAAATATGACGGTGGCTCTAAACGGTGGAGGGGGGCGCCGCACACGGCTTTGATCAAGTCAATTGTGTGCCTAGAGGGGGCGTCCCCCCTCCGTATATAAAGGAGGGAGGGGGCCGGCCTCTAGAGGAGGCGCACCAAGGAGGGGGGAGTCCTACTAGGAGTGGGACTCCCACCCCTAGTAGGACTCCTCCTAACAAGGGGGGAAAGAGGGGGAAAAGAGGGAGTAGGAGAGGGGGTGCGGCCCCCCACCCCTAGTCCAATTCGGACCCAAAGGGGGGGGGGGGCTGGCGCAGGCAGCCCTTGGCTGCCCCCCTCTCTTTCCCGCAGGGCCCAATAAGGCCCATAACTTTCTCCCGGTATTCCCGTAACTCCCCGGTACTCCGAAAAATACCCGAGTCACTCGGAACCCTTCCGACGTCCGAATATAGCCTTCCAATATATTGATCTTTACCTCTCGGACATTCCGAGACTGATCGTCATGTCCTTGATCTCATCCGGGACTCCGAACAACTTCGGTCACCAATCACATAACTCATATAATACTATTACATCATCGAACCTTAAGTGTGCCGACCCTGCGGGTTCGGGAACTATGTAGACATGACCGAGATGACTCCTCGGTCAATAACCAATAGCGGAATCTGGATACTCATATTGGCTCCCACATATTCCACGAAGATCTTTATCGGTTGAACCTCTTATATCATCATACGTTGTTCCCTTTGTCCTGCGTTATGTTACTTGCCCGAGACTTGATCGTCGGTATCCCATACCTAGTTCAATCTCGTTACTGGCAAGTCTCTTTACTCGTTCCGTAATACTTCATCATGTAGCTAACTCATTAGCTATGGTGCTTGCAAGACTTCTGTGATGCTGTATTACCGAGAGGGCCCATAGATACCTTTCTGATAGACGGAATGACAAATCCCAATCTCGATCCATCACAACCCAACAGACACTTTTGGAGATACCTGTAGTGTACCTTTATATTCACCCAGTTACGTTGTGATGTTTGATGACACCCAAAGTATTCCTACGGTGTCCGGGAGTTGTATGATCTCATGGTCTGAGGAACATATATATGACATAGTGAAAGCAGTAGCCCTAACATAACGATCATGTGCTAAGCTAACGGTTGGGTCAAGTCCATCACGTCATTCTCCTAATGAGGTGATCCCGTTATCAAATGACAACTCATGTCAATGGTTAGGAAACCTTAACCATCTTTGATCAACGAGCTAGTCTAGTAGAGGCATACTAGGGACATTATGTTTGTTTATATTCACACATGTATATAGTTTCCGGTTAATACAATTATAGCATGAATAATAAACTATTATCATGAACGGAGAAATATGATAATAAACACTTTTATTAATTGCCTCTAGGGCATATTTCCAACAGTCTCCCACTTGCACTAGAGTCAATTAATCTAGTTTACATCTCCATGTAATTAACATCAAATCAGTTCTAGAGCTGATCATGTTTTGCTTGTGAGAGAGGTTTTAGTCAACGGCTCTGCAATATTCAGATCCGTGTGTTCTTGGCTAATCTTTATGTCTTATGTAGATGCTGCTACCACACTCTGTTTTGGAGCTACTCCAAAAACGACTGTCCCACTATACACATCCGGTCTGAGACTCATAGTCTTCTGGATCGGTGTTTAAAGCTTGCATTGTCGTAACCCTTTACGACAAACTCTTTATCACTTCTATTCCCGAGAAATTCTTCCTTAGTCATCATAAGGATAATTTGACCGCTTTCCAGTGATCTACTCCTAGATCACTTTGGTATCTCTTTTACCAAACATATGGCAAGGCACACAGTATAGCATACTTTATAGAATCTATGGCTGAGGCATAGGGGATGATCTTCATCCATTCTATTTCTTCTGCCGTGGTCAAGATTTGAGTCTTACTCAACTTCACACCTTGTACCACAGTCAAGAACTCCTTCTTTGACTGATCATTTTGAACTTTCTTCAAACTTGTCAAGGTATGTGCTTCGTGAAAGTCCTATGAGGCGTCTCAATCTATCTCTATAGATTTTGATGCCTAACATGTAAACAACCTTTACCTCGGTGTTCAAGTATTACTCCACTTCACACCAGGCAAGAACTCGTTTCTTTGACTGATCTATTTTGAACTTCTTCAAAAATCTCATCAAGGTGTGTGAAAATCTTTATCAGGCGTTTTGATCTATCTCTATAGATCTCAATGCCCACTCTGTGGATAACTCAAAAACAGGTTTTATTGAAAAACTCCTTTCAATTAATTCTTTATGCTTTCCAGAAATTCTACATCATTTCCAATCAACAATATGTCAGTTACATATACTTATTAGAAATGTTATAGAGCTCCCACTCACTTTCTTGCAAATACAAGCTTCTCCATAAGTTTGTATAAACTCTAAAACTTTGATCATCTTATCAAAGTGTATACTCCAACTCCGAGATGCTTGCACCACTCCATAGATGGATCGGTGGAGCTTGCATACCTTTTAGCATCCATATGCTAGTTAAATACTAACAGATTTTAGCATCGCTACGGGTGAGAAAATCTCATTGTAGTCAACTCCTTGAACTTGTCGATAACTTTTAGCGACAAGTCGAGCTTTATAGATGGTGACATTACCATCAGTATCCATTTTCTTCTTGAAGATCCATTTATTTTCAATAGCTCACCGTTCATCGGGCAAGTCTACCAAAGTCCACACTTTGTTCTCATACATGGATCCTATCTCGGATTTCATGGCCTCGAGCCATTTCTCGGAATCCGGGCTCGCCATAGCTTCTTCATAGTTCGAAGGTTCACCGTTGTCCAACAACATAATCTCCAAGACTGGTTTTCCGTACCATTCTGGTGCGGAACGTGTCCTGGTTGACCTTCGAAGTTCAGTAGTAACTTGCTCTGAAGTATCATGATCAACATCATTATCTTCTTCTCTGGTCTGTGCTGGTGTCGCAGAAATTTCTTCCTGTGGCGTGCTACTATCCGGAGGAGGTACAATTACCTCATCAAGTTCTACTTTCCTCCCACTCACTTCTTTCGAGAGAAACTCCTTCTCTAGAAAGGATCCATTCGTAGCAACGAAAACTTTGCCTTCGGATCTGTGGTAGAAGGTGTACCCAATGGTTTCCTTTGGGTATCCTATGAAGACGCACTTATCCGCTTTGGGTTCGAGCTTATCTGGCTGAAGCCTTTTGACATAAGCATCGCAGCCCCAAACTTTCAGAAACGACAGCTTAGGTTTCTTGCTAAACCACAGTTCATACGGTGTCATCTCAACGGATTTAGACGGTGCCCTATTTAAAGTGAATGCAGCTGTCTCTAATGCATAACCCCAAAACGATAGTGGCAAATCGGTAAGAGACATCATAGAACACACCATATCTAATAAAGTACGATTATGACGTTCGGACACACCATTATGCTGTGGTGTTCCAGGTGGCGTGAGCTGTGAAACAATTCCACATTGTCTTAAGTATGTGCCAAACTTGTAACTCAAACATTCTCTTCTTCGATCAAATCGTAAGAACTTTATTTTCTTGTTACAATGATTCTCTTCTTCACTCTGAAAATTCTTTGAACTTTTCAAATGTTTCAGACTTATGTTTCATCAAGTAGATATAACCATATCTACTCAAATCAACTGTGAACGTGAGAACATAACGATATCCACCGCGCGCCTCAACACTCATCGGACCGCATACATCGGTATGTATTATTTCCAACAAGTCTGTTGCTCGCTCCATTGTTCCGGAGAACGGAGTTTTAGTCATCTTGCCCATAAGGCATGGTTCGCACGTCTCAAATGATTCATAATCAAGTGATTCCAAAAACCCATCAGCATGGAGTTTCTTCATGCGATTAACACCAATATGACCTAAGCGGCAGTGCCACAAATATGTGGTACTATCATTATCAATTTGGATCTTTGGCATCTATGTTATGAACATGTGTATTACTACTATCGAGATTCAATAAACCATTAAGTGCATGATCATCAATGATATTATCCAAATAAATAGAATAACAATTATTCTTCGAAAATGAATAACCGTCTTGCAATAAGCACTATCAGATATAATGCTCATGCTCAACGCAGGCACCAAATAACAATTGTTTAGGTTTCAACTAATCCCGAAGGTACAGAGAGCGTGCCGACGGTGATCATATCAACCTTGGAGACACTTCCAATGCACATCGTCACCTCGTTCTTAGCTAGCCCTCGTTTATTCCGAAGCTCCATGTTTCTAGTTGCAAGCAACTAAACCAGTATCAAAATACTCAGATGCTCCTACGAGTACTAGCAAGGTACACATCAATAACACGTATATCAAATATATCTTTGTTGACATTGCCAGTCTTTTTATTTGCCAGTTTACTTTGAGGAAGTTCCGCTCCCAGTGATATTTCCCCATGCAATGGGAGCACTAAGTCTCGGGTTTGGGCTCAACCTTGGGTTTCTTCGCGTGAGCAGCAACTGTTTTGCCGTTTTTCTTGAAGTTCCCCTTATTTCCCTTGCCCTTCGTGAAACTAGTGATCTTATTAACCATCAACACTTGATGCTCCCTTCTTTGATTTCTACATCCGCAGCTTGTAGCATCGCGAATAGCTTAGGATCGTCTCTATCCTTTGCTTGTTTATAGTTCATCACAAAGATCTAGTAGCTTAGTGATAGTGACTAGAGAACTCTATTAATCACCACTTTATTCGGAAGTCTAACTCCCACTTACTTCAAGTGATTAAAGTACTCAGACATTATGAGTACATGCTTACTAACGAAGCTGTTCTCCTCCATCTTGCAGCTACAGAACTTGTCGAAGGTGGCATACCTCTCGACCCGGGTGTGAGCTTGAAAAACAAACTTTCAGCTCTTGGAACATCTCATATGCTCCATGGTGCTCAAAACATTTTTGGAGCCCCGGTTCTAAGCCGTAAAGCATGGTGCACTGAACTATCGAGTAGTCATCTTCTCTTGTCTGCCAGACGTTCATAACGTCTTCAGACAAAGCCATAGGGGTTGCTCACTGAGCGTTGCATCAAAGACATAAGCCTTCTGTGCAGCAGTAAGGACAATCCTCATAATATGGACCTAGTCCGCATAGTTGCTTCCATCAACTTTCAACTTTGTTTTCTCTAGGAATCAAAACAAATTCTGTGGAACTACAGCGTGGTCTATCGATCTACAACACAAGCTTGCTAAGACACTAATGACTATGTTGATGATAATTGAAGTTCAATTAATCAAATTACTTAAGAACTCCCACTTAGATTAACATCCCTCAAGTTTTCTAAGTGTAACATGATCCACATCAAACTAAGCCAACTCCGATCATCACGTGAGGTGGATTAGTTCATCAATGGTGAACATCTTTCATGTTGATCATATCTACTATATGACTCATGTTCGACCTTTCGGTCTCTCGTGTTCCGAGGCCATATCTGCATATGCTAGGCTCGTCAAGTTTTAACCCAAGTATTCCGCATGTGTAAAACTGGCTTACACCCGTTGTATATGAACGATTGCATCTAACACACCCGATCATCACGTGATGTTTAGCAGCATCGATCTTTAGCAACGGTGCATACTGTGGGGTGAACACTTATCTTGAAATTTAGTGAAGGGATCATCTTATAATGCTACCGTCGTCCTAAGCAAAATAAGATGCATAAAAGGATTAACATCACATGCAATTCAATATATGTGACATGATATGGCCATCATCGTCTTGTGCTCTTGATCTCCATCACTGAAGCACCGTCGTGGCCTCCATCGTCACGGGGTTGGCGCCATGATCTCCATCGTAGCGTCGTGACACCTTGATCTCCATCGTAGCGTCGTGGTCGTCTCGCCGACTATTGCTACTACTACTACTACTGCTAACTCATAGTGGTAAAGTAAAGCAATTACATCGTGTTGGCATTGCATACAATAAAGAGACAACCATATGGCTCCTGCCGGTTGCCTGATAACTTACAAAACATGATCATCTCATACAACAACTTATATCACATCATGTCTTGACCATATCACATCACCAGCATACCCTGCAAAAACAAGTTAGACGTCCTCTACTTTGTTGTTGCAAATTTTACGTGGCTGCTACGGGTTTGCAAGAACCGATTCTTACCTACGCAAAACCACAACGTGGTGTAGTGATTGCTTTTTGATCTTCTAAAAGAACCCTCTTCATTGAAACCGGTTCAACTAAAGTGAGAGAAACTGACACCCGCCAGCCACCTTTACGCAGCTATGTGCGCCAATGGTGAAACCAGTCTCGCGTAAGCGTACGCGTAATGTCGGTCCAGGCCACTTCATCTCACAATACCGCTGACCGAGTAACAACTAGTAACGGCAAGCAATATGTATACACCCACGCCCACAACTCCTTTGTGTTCTACTCGTGCAAAACACATCTACGCATAGACCTGGCTCATGATGCCACTGTTGGGGAACGGAGCATGAAATTCAAAAAATTTCCTACGCTCACGCAAGATCTATCCATGGAGATGCATCGCTACGAGGGGGAGAGTGTGTCTACATACCCTTGTAGACCGTTAGCGGAAGCGTCTCACAACGCGGTTGATGTAGTCGAACAATCCTTCGAGCTCCACCGATCAAGTGTCGAACGTACGGCACCTCCGAGTTCTAACACACGTTCAGCTCGGTGACGTCCCTCGCCTTCTAGATCCAGCTAGTCATCGAGGTAGTAGATGAGTTCCGTCAGCACGACGGCATGGCGACGGTGATGGTGTAGAGATTCCGGCAGGGCTTCGCCTAAGCACTCCGGAAATATGACGGTGGCTCTAAACGGTGGAGGGGGGCGCCGCACACGGCTTTGATCAAGTCAATTGTGTGCCTAGAGGGGGCGCCCCCCTCCGTATATAAAGGAGGGAGGGGGCCGGCCCCTAGAGGAGGCGCACCAAGGAGGGGGGAGTCCTACTAGGAGTGGGACTCCCACCCCTAGTAGGACTCCTCCTAACAAGGGGGGAAAGAGGGGGAAAAGTGGGAGTAGGAGAGGGGGTGCGGCCCCCCACCCCTAGTCCAATTCGGACCCAAAGGGGGGGGGGGGGGCGGGCTGGCGCAAGTAGCCCTTGGCTGCCCCCCTCTCTTTCCCGCAGGGCCCAATAAGGCCCATAACTTTCTCCCGGTATTCCCGTAACTCCCCGGTACTCCGAAAAATACCCGAGTCACTCGGAACCCTTCCGACGTCCGAATATAGCCTTCCAATATATCGATCTTTACCTCTCGGACATTTCAAGACTGATCGTCATGTCCTTGATCTCATCCGGGACTCCGAACAACTTCGGTCACCAATCACATAACTCATATAATACTATTACATCATCGAACCTTAAGTGTGCCGACCCTACGGGTTCGGGAACTATGTAGACATGACCGAGATGACTCCTCGGTCAATAACCAATAGCGGAATCTGGATACTCATATTGGCTCCCACATATTCCACGAAGATCTTTATCGGTTGAACCTCTTATATCATCATACGTTGTTCCCTTTGTCCTGCGGTATGTTACTTGCCCGCGACTTGATCGTCGGTATCCCATACCTAGTTCAATCTCGTTACTGGCAAGTCTCTTTACTCGTTCCGTAATACTTCATCATGTAGCTAACTCATTAGCTATGGTGCTTGCAAGACTTCTGTGATGCTGTATTACCGAGAGGGCCCAGAGATACCTTTCTGATAGACGGAATGACAAATCCCAATCTCGATCCATCACAACCCAACAAACACTTTTGGAGATACCTATAGTGTATCTTTATAGTCACCCAGTTACGTTGTGACATTTGATGACACCCAAAGTATTCCTACGGTGTCCGGGAGTTGTATGATCTCATAGTCTGAGGAACATGTATATGACATAGTGAAAGCAGTAGCACTAACATAACGATCATGTGCTAAGCTAACGGTTGGGTCAAGTCCATCACGTCATTCTCCTAATGAGGTGATCCCGTTATCAAATGACAACTCATGTCAATGGTTAGGAAACCTTAACCATCTTTGATCAACGAGCTAGTCTAGTAGAGGCATACTAGGGACATTATGTTTGTTTATATTCACACATGTATATAGTTTCCGGTTAATACAATTATAGCATGAATAATAAACTATTATCATGAATGGAGAAATATGATAATAAACACTTTTATTAATTGCCTCTAGGGCATATTTCCAACAAGAAGTGCTTAGCTTTGGGTTCAATCTTGCGGTGTCCTTTCCCAGTGACATTAGGGGCAGTAAGGCACGTATTGTATTGTTGCCATCGAGGATAAAAAGATGGGGTTTACATCATATTGCTTGAGTTTATTCCACTACATCATGTCATCTTACTTAATGTGTTACTCTGTTCTTCATGAACTTAATACTCTAGATGCAGGCAGGAGTCAGTCGATGTGTGGAGTAATAGTAGTAGATGCAGAATCATTTTGGTCTACTTGACACGGACGTGATGCCTATATTTCATAATCATTGCCTTGGATATCGTCATAACTTTGCGCTTTTCTATCAATTGCTCGACAGTAATTTGTTCACCCACCATATTATTTGCTATCTTGAGAGAAGCCTCTAGTGAAACCTATGGCCCCCTGGTCTATTTTCCATCATATAAGTTTTCGATCTACTATTTTCCATCATATTACTTTCCGATCTACTATTTTGCAATCTTTTATTTTCAGATCTATAAACCAAAAAACCCAAAAATATTTACTTTATCTTTTGTTTAGTTTTACCTATCTCTATCAGATCTCACTTTTGCAAGTAACCATGAAGGGATTGACAACCCATTTATCGCGTTGGTTGCAAATTGTTTGATTCTTTGTGCAGGTGCTAGGCGATTTGTGCGTTGTCTCCTACTGGATTGATACCTTGGTTCTCTAACTGAGGGAAATACTTATCTCTACTTTGCTGCATCACCCTTTCCTCTTCAAGGGAAAAATCAACGCAAGCTCAAGAAGTAGCACAAAGCTGACCAATAAAAAGTCCGCATTTGTTGGACTGAATGATTCAGAAACAATTTGCAATTCACGCGGTACCGAATCCGTCCGTGGGCCGGTCTGGACGTCCATTTTCCGAAACCAGAGGCAAAGTAGGGGCTTCGCAGGCGTTGGGACCGCTGATGGCCTTAGGTACACATCAATGACGTTGCCGGGTTGCTTGGGGCCTTGGATGAGTGTTGGCATCATAATGAACTTCCGCTTCATGCACAGCCAAGGAGGAAGGTTATAGATACATAAAGTCACAGACCAGGTGCTATGATTGCTGCTCTGCTCCCCAAAAGGATTAATGCCATCTGCACTTAAACCAAACCATACATTCCTTGCGTCATCTGCAAAGTCCTCCCACTTTCTCTCGATTTTTCTCCACTGCGACCCGCCAGCGGGTACTCTCAACTTCCCGTCTTTCTTACGGTCTTCTTTGTGCCATCGCATCAACTTGGCATGCTCTTTGTTTTGGAACAAATGTTTCAACCGTGGTATTATAGAAGCATACCACATCACCTTGGCAGGAATCTTCTTCCTGGGCCGCTCGCCCTTAACATTACCAGGGTCATCGCGGCTGATCTTATAGCGCAATGCACCGCATACCGGGCATGCATTCAAATCCTCGTACTCACCGCGGTAGAGGATGCGGTCATTAGGGCATGCATGTATCTTCTGCACCTCTAATCTTAGAGGGCAGACAGCTTTCTTTGCTTCGTACGTACTGTCGGGCAATTCATTGTCTTTTGTAAGCATCTTCTTTAACATTATCAGCAACTTTTCAAATCCCTTGTCAGATACACCATTATATGCCTTCCATTGCAGCAATTCCAGTGTGGTACCCAACTTTTTCTTGTCATCTTCGCAATTTGGGTACAACAATTTCTTGTGATCCTCTAACATGTGCTGCAACTTCGGCTTCTCCTTTTCACTTGGCGCAGTTTCTCTTTGCATCAGCAATGGTCCGACCAAGATCATCAGCGGGCTCATCTGATGCCTCTTCTTCAGCTTCTTCCCCCATTGTTGTACCATCGTATTCAGGGAACCCATGGCCAGGATAGCTGTCATCATCCTCTTCTTCTTCGTTCTCTTCCATTAGGACCCCTCTTTCTCCGTGCTTGGTCCAACTGTTATAGCCGGACATGAAACCGGACGTAAACAGGTGGACGTGAATGGTTCTTGAGTTAGAGTAATTGTGATCATTCTTACAGAAAACACATGGACAACACATAAAACCATCCGCCCGATTGTTTGCCTCAGCCGCAATCAGAAAAGTACGCACGCCATTAATGAACTGGGGAGAGCATCGGTCATCGTACATCCATTGTCAGCTCATCTTCATTACACAACACCGAAAATACCAAATTAATACAAGTTCGTACATAAAGTTCATACACACTTATTCTCATAAAACAACATACAAACTCTCTAACTAAAGCATTTAAATGCAACAACAAATGCGATCAAGATCGCAACTAAGGTAACAATTGATCCAGGAGCATAGTGATACCAAGCCTCTTTATTAACGGCATATTTTCTAAACTTTCTAATCTTCAAGCGCATTGCATCCATCTTGATCTTGTGATCATCGATGACATCGGCAACAAACAACTCCAGTTTCATCTTCTCTTCTTCAATTCTTCTCAATTTTTCTTTCAAATACTCGTTTTCTTTTTCAACTAAATTTAACTTCTCGACAAGAGGGTCGGTTGCAATTTCCGGTTCACATACCTCCTACATAAAAATATCTATGTCAACTTTGTGACGCCCCCGGCTTAATCGTACACTAATCATACACACAAATATACACGATCAAGCCTAAGGACTCACTTGAAGATATCACAACACAACTCTAAAACATAAATAAAGTCATACAAGCTTTATATTACAAGCCAGGGGCCTCGAGGGCTCGAATACATAAGCTCGCTTACAAGCGTCAGCGGAAGCATCAGATATCTGAGTACAGATATAAAAGATAAAACAGATAGGCCTTTAAAAGGCGGGGCAAAAGAAAACACTATGATCGAAAAGGCGCAGGCCTCCTGCCTGGGACCCTCCAAACCTACTCCTGGTCGTCAGCCAACTCATAGTAGTAACCACCCTCGGGGTAGTAGTAGCAGTCATCGACGGGGGCAGCTGTCTCAGGGGCTCCGTCATCTGGTTGTATCAAACGGATATGGAAAAAAAGTGAGGAAGCAAAGCAACCGTGAGTACTCATCCGAAGTACTCAGTAAGCAAGGATCTACACTACACATGCAACATTATCAAAGAAAGACTGTATATGTGGACTGGGCTACAGAAATGCCAGAATAGAGGGAAGGACTAGTCCTATCGAAGACTAGCATCTTCATCGGTCTTGCAGCATTAAAAGAGTGTAGATTAGCACAGTATAAAGTAGTAGTAGTGTTATCAACCTCGGCCAGAGATCCTTTCTCGACTCCCTGCGAGAAAGCAATCCCAGAGCCCTAATATCCATATCTCATCTCAAGTATCCAATTCTAGTTGTATCGATCGGGATACAACTCCGAGCGTCCGTTACCGAGGATCCGGCTATGCATAGATGTTTTCTTCCCTGCAGGGGTGCACCAACTTACCCACCACGCTCGCTTAACTCCGGCCGAACACACTTTTCTGGGTCATGCCCAGCCTCGGTTAAACAACACGCCGCAACCCGACCTAGGCTTAACAGAGAGGTCAGCACGCCGGACTAACATATGCGCCCAGGGGTCTTGGGCCATCACCCCGGGAACTCCTGCATGTTGCAAACGCGGCCGGTGAGCAGACCTAGCCCCCCTTATACAAGTGCAGGGCGTTACCAGTCCAACCCAGCGCGCGCAGCTCAGTCGCTGACGTCTATTAAGCTTCGGCTGATGCATACGACGTAGAGTGCCCATAACTGTTCCCACGTGATGGTTAGTGCTATCGAGCCAAAGGCCCATTCGGATCAAATATCCAAATCGTTAGTGTGTTGGTAGCATGCGGTAACGAGCAGAGACTCACGATCGATGTGACCCCGTCGCCCCGTCTCGAGGACTTGCTGCAAGGGCTAAGAATGCCCGGCCGCGCTTTGTAATTATCTCTCGGGTACCCTCCAGGTCAACCCGACTCCATATTACTCGCCACTTAGGCTCACGCGGGTACCCCTCAGGGTCGACCCGCCTTTCCAAGTAACAGTTGTAAATTCCAAGTATCCGTGTGTCCATAACATCAGGGGAATCCAAGGTATCACCCTTGTTGCATTCCTACTCGATGTAACCGTCAAGGTGAATTCAGAGGAATCACCCTCGATGGGTTCACACTTGAGGTGTTGCACGACAACGTCGTTATCGGGAGTGGTGAAGGAGGAATCACCCTCGATGACCATGACCGAATAGCTACTCTACAGAGTTAACATCAGAAGTGCTAAACGAGCTATCACCCTCGGCACTCGATAGTAACGCTGCAGTGTCGTACAACTAGGGGGGTGATGTGCGGTGCCGGGGCCTGGTTGTCGATCACGTTCATCGAGTCATTTGATAATCCAGCGGGGGCAGCTGGGTCAAAATGGGGTCTCTGGTGATTCTCTATCCAGCCTATACTAAGCAGTTTACGATAAACAGGTAGGTATCAACAACAGTTACAAAAACAGGCTATGCATCAGAAATAGGTTAAACAGTACCATCAACAATTTCTAATGCAAGCATAAGAGAGAAAAAATAGGCGACATAGGCATGCTCAAAGGGGGGGGGGGTGCTTGCCTGGAAGCTCTGCGGCAAGAGAAGGGTCGTCAACAGTGTAGTCGAACGCTGGAGCTGCGTCGGCCTCGGGGACTACGTCGGTGTCGGGGTCTACCGAGAGAAAAGAGGGGGGGGGATAAATACACAGCAAACATATGCAACACAGAGCATGCTATGCTAACGTGCAGTGCAGGGTTGCCTAAAGACATGTCTAAATCATTTTAGTTATTTTAGGATTAAAGTTGGAATTATTAACCGGTGTATATGCACTATTTATCTATCGGAAACAGGCTAAAAGTTGCGGGTTCACCTCCGTAGAGGGTCCCGACACGGAAACAGATGGCACGGTTGGATTCGTGGGATTTTGCTCAGCAACTTTCATGTATAAAGTTTTTCCATCCGAGCTACGGATTATTTTCTACGATTTTTCAAAGATTTTAGCATTTTCTGGAATTATTCAACTTAACAGAAATAACAGAAAAGGAATATGACGTCAGCATGACATGGGGATGACGTCAGCAGTCAACAGCCGCACTGACCAGGTCAAACCTGACCAGTGGGGCCCACCTATCATAGACTCTGAACTTAATAGGGTTTAATTTAAATCTATCAGAGTTAATTAGCATCTGGGCCCCACCTTTCAGTGACTATTTAGTTTAACTAATTATTTTTATTTAGGAAAATGTTTTAGTTAGGTTAATTATGCGGTGGGGCCCGTGTGTCAGTGGCACAGGGGTGCCCAGTCAGCAGTTGACTGGGTCAACCCAGTCAACGGGGCCTATGGGGCCCGCTGACAGTGACCCAGGGGTGGCCCCAGGTGTGCCACGTCAGCGGTCGGCGCCGGAGCAACGCCGGCGAGGCGAAACACGGCGGCGCGGCCTCGGGCATCGCCGGAAATCGGCCTCAGGCGGCCGTTCGGCCCGCGGCTAGTTTTGTTGGAACGAGCACTCGCTCGCGCGTCGATCTGTGGCGGCGGTTTGACCAGAAACGGCCGGAGACGGCGACGGCAAGCGGCGGAGGCGGCGCCGGAGTTCGGGCATCAGCGGATCCAGCGATACACGGCACGGCGGAGCGAGCTAGCTAGCGCTACGGGGCCCTATGCGCGTGCTGAGCATGACTACGAGCTCGGACGAGCTCATCGGCGAGCGTGGCCACGGCGAGGAGCTCGACGGCGGCGCTGTGTTCGGCCAAAGCACAAGCGGTGAGCTACGGGCGCAGCAAGCTAAAGGAGGAGATGGGAGAGGTGACGGAGCTCACTGAGCGGCTTGAGGTGGCCGGCGAATGGCTTAGTAGCTGCAGGGGTGGCCGGACTCGAAGGAGCTCGCCGGCGACAGAGGCGGAAGGGGCGGAGGAGAGCGGCCTCTGCAGAGCCTCCCCGCTCCTGCTCGAGGTCGGAGACGAATGAACCGAGGGCGGCGGAGCTCGTGGACGCCCTGGCGGAGCTTGGGGTCGAGGGTGGCCGCGGGATCGACGCGGCGACGGCGACGACCACGTTCGGAAGAGGAGAAGAAGAGGCGAGGGCGATGGGAACGAGGGGAAGGGGAGTGGATGAGGACGTAGGGGAGAGGCCGAGGGGGGGGGTCCTTATCCCCTCGTGTCGGTGGGCGTTGGTGGCGTCGTCATGTCGCCATTTCGCCGGCGCTCACCGGCCCGGCCAGACGCGCGCCGATAGCGCGAAGGAGAGAGAGGGAGGAGGGATAAAGAGGCCTGATGGGCTGGGCCTCAGGCACTGTGCACTTAGGTCCAGTGCACAGTGGACTTTCTCTTTTTCTATTTTGTTTTTCTGTTTTTCTTTTTCAGAGACGGTTTTTGAATTAGAATGAGCTACCAAATAATTTTGTACAATTGTGAAACTTGGTCACATAAATACAATGGAATATTTTGCACTGCCACATAAAGTTTGGGCAATTTTGGAATTCATTTGAATTTTTCATAATTGGAATTGGCATTTTAAAATATTATTTTGCACTGTAATAATTGCTACTATCCATCTTAGCATTGTGGTGATGTTGTTTTCCTTAACAATGAATTGTTTTGGAATATTTGTTAAATGATGAACATTTTTCCAGCAACTTTTGTGCAACTTGAAATTTCATTTTGAATTTGAATAGAATTCAGAGAAGGAATTTGAAATGAGATATTTAACCACTGTGATTAATCAATGCAAATGATGATGACTTGGCATGATCATAAGGGATTACTGTGGTGTGATACTGGGGATGTTACAAATCTCCTCCACTACCAGAAATCTCGTCCTGAAATTTAAGTGGGGAAGTAAAGAGTAACTTCAGGAGAACTGACCCTTGTAGGGTCGATTATCTGGTGGATAATTCAGGGGATGTGGCAGAAGTATCTCTCGAGTTGAAACTTAAGAAAACATCAAGATCAAAGTATGAAGGTACAATAGGAAGTTTCAAGCGAATGGACAAACGATCGATACCTGAACAGAGTGTGAGAAGGGGGTTCAGAGCATCGGGAATAGATCATCTCTCAGAGGGTGGCTCGTGATAACACACAAAGCCAAGAGCAAAGGTTACTTCGGAATCAAGGATGTTCAGGAGAGTCAGGTTCCGATCCTGTGGAATTGTGATGAGGGTCGATCGAGAGTAGAGAGAACGGTGTCATCTTACCGGGCACGACAACAAGGTATGTCAGAGAATAGTCTGTTAGTTATGTCGGTAACAACGTCGGTACCAAGGGCGAGGGACGAAGAGAACCATTTTCCTGCTCGTTAAAACGAGGCAGACCAATAGGCAAAGTTCTCGTCCATCGGGGGTTACCGGAATGTCATCAATAATAGTAACAGGGTCTCACTGACAAGGTTGTACATCGGGGTGTTTTATAAGCAGGCAATTATTTCTGTTTATATCATATATAGATCATAAGAAAGGTTAAACAAACCAATGGAAAGGAAAATGTGTTTATGCACAAGAATTAGGAGTGTATCTTTTCCCAAGGAAAAGTAGAGCACGATATACATGTCAGATCAACAAGTAAACCACTATTTAAATAAAGGGGCAAGGGAATTCATGATGTTATCCATACAACGGTGTCTGGATAATAGAGCAAGAAACATTTGGCAATGTGCCTCCAATGTTCTTGTTGATATTCGGAATACCACAGCCATGCTTCGAGGTAGCATTGGTATGGTGTTTCAAGTAAAAGGTTGGATCTGAAGAGCACAAGAGTTGCAAAGGAACAATTCACAGATACAAGATGAACTTATACCAAGGGAACAATTGATTTTAAGAGAAGCTTCCATGATAAGATCTACATCGTGTCTATGGGCATGAACACAAAGTTCAAGGTCGACTCCCACTTCTCCAATGCATGATCTTTCATTCACTGCTCTGTTAAAATTTATATGATCGTGAAGAACTACCTGGTGAAATACCAGAGGAGTATGACCCGCGAAAATTATCGGGTTCACACAGATTAAGAAGGCATAGGTTCAACCCATCGGGGCATCTCAGGAACATATACCACGAACTTCAGGAGTACATAACTCAAATTCGATGGTAGAGCATGGCTGACTAAAAGAGAGGAAACATTTTACCAAAGGCATTATGTATCAGGGAGAACTTACAAGATTTCAGATGTTAAGGACACTGTCGGATAACAACCCAACAATGGATTTGGCGATTCACGATGGAGTTGATGTGAGTATCGGTAATCAATCAGAGGGAGAAGGGATGCAAAGGCATTGACAAGGAATGTCAACGAAGATTGCTAAACATATGGAATTAACCGTAATGCAAGCAGGCATGGAGATTCAAGAGCAATAGGCCGCAGAGGATTTTCGGGAGATCGAATTGCATTCGAAGAATTTTGTGAGACATATGAACAACTGGGGATGAATGAATCCCTAGTAAATGTGAGAAATTATCCGCAGTGTGAAAGAAGCTGCACGGCAGTAGGCTCAAAGGATTCCCGGATTAACGAGGAGTATTTCGGGGTATCTCGCACATAAAGGAGTATCTGGGAATGAAGATACAAACGGCAAAGATGTGTAGCTGTCTATGGTGATTATCGGTAGTAGGGAACTTGCAAAAGCAGTGGGCATAATGGTCTCGGGAAACATCGAGGAGTATCTGCAGAATCTTCTGGCGAAGCAAGCGATCATCTGTGGTGAAGGAGCTCTCTGGGATGAAGTGGTTACGAGAACCTAATGTCAGAGTTAGTAAAATATCCCCTCCTCGTGTCGGTGGGCGTCGGTGGCGTCGTCGTGTCGCCGCTTCGCCGGCGCTCACCGGCGCGGCCAGACGCACGCCGACAGCGCGAAGGAGAGAGAGGGAGGAGGGATAAAGAGGCCTGGTGGGCTGGGCCTCAGGCACTGTGCACTTAGGCCAAGTGCACAGTGGCCTTTCTCTTTTTCTATTTTGTTTTTCTGTTTTTCTTTTTCAGAGATGGTTTTTTAATTAGAATGAGCTGCCAAATGATTTTGGACAAATGTGAAACTTGGTCACATAAATACAATGGAGTATTTTGCACTGCCACATAAAGTTTGGCAATTTTGGAATTCATTTGAATTTTTCATAATTGGAATTGGCATTTTAAAATGGTGTTTTGCACTGTAATAATTTCTATTGTCCATCTTAGCATTGTAGTGATGTTGTTTTCCTTAACAATGAATTGTTTTGGAATATTTGCTAAATGATGAACATTTTTCCAGCAACTTTTGTGCAACTTGAAATTTCACTTTGAATTTGAATAGAATTCAGAGAAGGAATTTGAAATGAGATATCTAACCACTGTGATTAATCAATGCAAATGATGATGACTTGGCATGATCATAAGGGATTACTGTGGTGTGATACTGGGGATGTTACAAACTTGATGGGCATAATTGTCATAAACACGAAATGCAACAAATAGTTATAAAAGAGAATATATGTACCACATCCGAATCATAAACCGGGCGAGGGCCGACGGGGACGGATATCAAAACCATGCCTCTATGTATAACAACAACCATAAAGGTAAGAAAATTATACAAGTAACTATCTAAATCACACAAACATGATTTTTTTATATAAAAAGGATAGGAACAAGAGGCTCACCAAGGTGATGCCGGTGACGGGATGGTGCGGGCGATCGACGATGGTTAGGACGGGGACGGGAAGGCACTAAGTAAACCACACCTACATATGCAAACTAAGAAGTAAATTTGAGCTCAAATTGCATATAAATCAAATAAACTCCCACATACAATTACTCCCAAACTAAAACCCACAAATCACTATACTTATAGAGCATTCCAAGAGCTAATGTAGAAATGAGAGATGAAAGGACAAAGTTGCTAACCTTTGTGAACACTTGGATGGATGGGGTGCCTTCAAATCTTGACAAATTTTGGCAACAATGAAGGATGAGCTCGAGTAAGAGGGGAAGAACAGAGAGGAGAGGAAAGGGGAAAATGGGCTCTGGCTGGACGAAGGGTTTATATAGGAGCATCTTTAGTCCCGGTTGATGAGCCAAACCGGGACTAAAGGGGCTCATGGGGCCCCAGCCTAACACCAGCCTGCCACCACCCCTTTAGTCCCGGTTTGTGACACAAACCGCCACTATAGGTACAAAACGAACTTGGACTAATGATACCCGTGCCCCTAGCTGTTGGAACCGGGACTAATGGTCACATTAGTCCCGGGCTGTAATCGAACCGGGACTAATGAGGCGAATGTAAGGTCGTTTTTCTACTAGCGAGTCTCAATAATTGGATAATAAAGGTGGTTCTTCCTTGAATCTAGGAGATGTTTTCTTTTGCTATGGAGATGATTATTGGACTATACCCAATTTTGCATCTTACATAATTGTGGCTCACACTTTCAGAATTTCTTACTTTTTAATCTTGCATATTATTTTATGTTACACATGGTCTACTTTGAGATGCTCACCAATTTCTCACCGCAGGTTACACAGTATAAATTTTTGCTTAGTTGAAAGATTTGCATGCTATCAAAGTGCCTCTGTAAGTGTTTTGGTTGCAAGTTTGTTTTCTGATAGCTCTACTTCTTATAGTTTTTATGTTTTACTTATGTTTTAAAGTTAAACGATGGAGTTCCTTTTCCATTAAAATTTACTGAGATGCGGGACTCTGAGGCTCGCCAAGAAGTTTCGTGCCGTCAAATAGAAACATAAAGAGATATGAAATTCTGGTGTTGGTGCTACATTAATTAAGTCGAGCAACATATGTAGAATTGTAAATTAGATATCAAGCGATAGTAGCATTCACATGTCCTTTTGCATTGTTTTGTTTGACTTGAGTAGGTGTCAATATTTAATTAAGTATGGCATGTGTTAACCTATAATGATGTATGTATATTGCTATTATGTAGTGAACCTAAACCTGCTACCTTCATTTACTTATATTACATGCATGATAGTAATATGCAAGTGCATAAAGTACATGATTGCTCCTTATCGCTTAGTTGCTCGTGCTTACTTGCCTAATACCTAACACAATACTATTTATTCCATGTGATAAAATTATTTGTGTGAACAAGCCTTTGAGGTTGAATATGTTTCTGATTTCTCCACCAACCAAACTTTTGTTCTTTGCCATTTATAATGGAGCGGGCGCAGCAAGGCGTGCCTTTCCCTTCTAGTATGAAACAATTGCTCTTGGAGTAACCTGCAACCAAAACAGCCATTCATGCCCATCTTCTCTGAAGTTCGATGCAGCGGTTGCTCTACCATAGGTACTGCGGCCGTAGAAGGATTGAGATTCTCTACTATTCTTGTCGAAAACCAGAAAGGAATAAGAAAAATAATATTTGGTAAGGCTGTCGCAGTTCCTCTAACGAATTTCTGTGATATAAAATACAAACTTATTATATTATCACTGCCAACTACTAATGCGAATTCTTGACCTTGTTTCCCTCGAAAAGAATACTTTTCCACATGAAGTTATTTATGACCATTTAAAAAAAAGTTATTTATGAAAAAGGGTCAACTTCCACGTTCTGAAGTTAAAACTAAAAAATAAAAAAATAGCTCAAACTCTTGCACACCTTCAGCCAAATAACTACAGAGACGCAGAGTAGAACCATGTAGCACTGGTCTTACAAACAACTCAATTCTAAATGCACCTGGGTCTGGAACTCTTGCTCAATTCTATCTTCCATATTTTTAATCTCCTCTCCAGCAGCTTAGTTGTTAAATAGGTTTAAAAAAGCAGCTTGGCTAAGCCCTCAGTGGTGCCAGTCTCACGGTCTGCATAGAAGATGGTGGAGCACTTGACGTCGTCGTCCATGTCGACGTCCAATGTCGGACATTGGGTCGTGCATTGTCGCCACCTCAAGGATAAGCAGGCCGGCCACGAAGTCCATGGCGGTGGCCGTGGGCGTCGACAGTTTATGACCAATTACATTGTAATCTATATTAAATAGGTCCCCACAGACATAACAAGTTCTGGAAAGAAATTATACGAATAGATCAAAAATATACATTCCAAATGGAGCTCTTTGCCTGTTCCATGAGAACAACAATATTGAACTTTTTTCTTTTAGCAAGCCAAGCAGTAGTAGCAAGAAGTTCCACATATATATATATAAGACACATCTAATTCCTAGTGAAGCTGTTTCTACCTAATCACTTAAAAGGTATAAAACAGTAAGAAAAGGTGAAGCAAAAGAAAAGCACAGAAAAATTAAACGTGCAGATTGATTACTTGAAGGGTGTGGCGTATCTAGAAGTTTGTTGCTTATGCAACTTTTCTATTCTAATTTAGAGGCTTGCTTCAATTGGGGAGTAATAACTCAAAAAAATGTGCACTGGGGAAAGGGCATTATTACAATTATAACATTACAGGAATCTGCACAACTTGTATTTGTATACACTAATTCTGAAGGATTTGCAAGTATCTAACATCTGAACTTCTATCTGATAATATGCTATACCGAAGTACCAAACCATTCGGCTTTTGGATAATGTTACTAATGCATATTTCAGGTACTTGCAGATATTAATAATTTAATATTCATCAATTTGATGCTAAAACGTTTGTCATTTCTTTTGGAACTGTTATGGTCATACTGTGACATTTCTTTTAATGATTCGAGCAGTATTCTCCAATGTCCTGGATGTCCATGCATAACAATCTAAATCTCCTACTCCTATAGGCTCATACCAGCTTGAGCAATCAATGGACAGCAAGCAAACAATCAGATCAGTCATACCAGTTGTTTTGCTGTTAGTGTGCTTCCTCCATATCAAGTTCGTAACAATCCTGCCAAGCCCAGTTGACAGTACCTAAACCAGCATAGAATACAGAGGGTAATTAAAAATTGCAACCCTATTTTGCCAAACAATCAGGTGCTGCAAAAGCTGTATTTTCAAGTACCGTCCTAACAATTAGCGCCATCAGCATGGCAGAGAGCACCGTCAAAACTTGAGTGCCGCATTGCCATTCCCATGACTCATGAGAGCCGCAATGATTAGTGTCTGGTCGCCAAACTTTACCTAGCAAGGGATGAACCCGCAGGAGTCAATAATAAGCACATAAACAGTATATGTATGCACATGCAGGAGTGCAAATTCACAAAATTTAATCTCCCGGTTTTATCTAAATTACCTCGAAAGTATGGAGTCAGTACACACCTGGGCAGAATTGGAGCATCTATGCTCAGAGGAAAAACACATCTGCATTGCGCAGCTTCACCAATAATAAAAATATTAAGATGGCATCTGAAAAAAAAAAGTAGGTGGCTACAACTTGGGTACATCAAATCGCCCAAAATCCGCAACTAGCTCCCCCAAATCTTCAATAGTGATCCCAACAAATAACAAGTAATCCCAAAAAAGAACAAGTAATCTTCCGCTTCAAAAGAAAAATGTGCTTTAGTCACTATTGAAAATAACAAATGTTGCATAGAACAACGAAAAGTTGTGGTAGCTCCCGGGGGTCGGGACCCCCGGTTATCCTGCCCGTTTGGCACCGCTGAGATTCGTGCAGTTTGCTGTCATACGCAGAGCATCTGCAGACTTTGCATACTTATCCAGCCTCTTTGACTGTTCTAATCGTGGTGCTTCTAGGGAGTAGTACTAGGCTATAGGGGTAGGCAGCAGCCGTCCCGCAGCAGGTTATAGGCCTGTGGTCAAGCAGTCTACTGCTGAAAAGATTTGTCATAGGTATGCATGCGGCGCATCATGCCATAGCAGGCTACTGTGCCGACAGCTGCGCCAGGCCATGTGCATCAGTGCATGTGGCTTGTGAAAATAGTTGTATTCCTTAAAAAAAAACTCCCCAAAAAAGCTTTCTATTCGGCATCTCTCTGTCTCTTGACTTTTGCATGCATTTTCTGTAACTTTTGCATGCTGCGTAATCTCTCTCCTCTTCCTTCGTTCATATCCTGTGTCTATATTCCCTCTCTCTTAACTATTGTTGGTGCCAAACTGTCTTTTTTTGTGTGGGATGGCAAAACTGTTCGTGCTTGGACTAATCGAGCTAGCGGGAACTCGACGATTTGATGTAGCTCTTCACTTGATATACAATGACGGGACAGGAGACAACGCTCTAGTGCAAATCCTTGCGCCTCATGGGAAAGAAGCAACAGTACCGAGCGGTGTGACAGGCGAGGGAGAATCTGTACAGGTTGAACAGTTGCCTCTGTGTTCCCTCTCCTCTCCCCCATTTTCAAATAATCTACTGCTCCCGCTTTTACTGTTCACATAGCCTGCAAATCCATTTGTTGCTACAAGACAGGGCACAAATCGCCAAGCTGGCTAGTGTGGATGGACGGCAAGATAGAGGGGTGCACCGACCCCCGGGACCTAAAAATCCTTTCTCATAGAACAATGCATGCTTTCCTGCGGAAACCCTGCTAATTTTTCAAAGGTTACGTGTTGCGCCATCGATCCTTTTCAGCTAGTGCATGTGGACGTGTTCGAGATCAGACACGTCGAGGCCGTTTATCTCAGCGAGTGCCACCTTGAATTGCCTCTCTTGCTCCTCATAGCTCAACGAATCGAGTTCGGGGCTGCTCCAGTGTCCGAGGCCGCACAAGATCCCATTGTATTCCATCATCCGCTCTCTAAAGTTGGGCTCCCTCATTAGCGCGAGGAAGCCGTGGAGGAGGTCGTCGGGTGATTTGGCGGCCTTGGCGGCTGCAAACAGCGGAGGCTCCTCCCCACCCAGAGTTTGCCACTCTGCGAGAAATTTGAGGTCGTAAAGATTCGGAAAGTGAATCCGGATCAGGCGGATGTGCCCGTAGCGGCCGTGATTTTGTTTGGGATAGATCTGAAGAGGGTTCCATAAGCAGTCCACCAAGTGGGCGATATCCTCAGCGCCGTCCGAGGTCACCCAGGTGACATCGGTTATCATGACGGCGCGGCAGGCCCTGAAAGCGTTGCCGAAGCGGGCGTGGTCGACGCGGCCTACGCAGGGCTCCACGCCCAGCTTCAACGTAAATCGCTCCTCCTTTGCCGACGGCACGCCCAGGTGGAACCGCCAGACGCGGGCGAGGTCCCCGTCACGGTTAACCAGCGCCAGGGCGATCTGCAGAAACCGCACGCCTCTGACCCTGTTGTAGATGTGCTCGCAGTTGGCGTCCATGTTGCGGTGGTACGGCATGAGGCCAGTAATGTGGTAGACGCCGTCGGCGTCTGCCGTGAGTTCGCGGGTGCAGGCCGGGATGGGGCGGGGAGGGAGGTCGTAGGACGTGGCCACGACGGCGATTGGGAAGTCCCGGAACATGTCCGACATGCGAGCCAGCTCTGCCTCCTGGTTATGGGCCCAGACCTCCACCACTCGCGCAGTGCCCGTGCCCCTGCCCGCGGCGGCTTCAGCATGCGGCGGCGGCGGCCGATGCGACATACTCCTAGCTAGCTAGGCCTGATTGATCGATCGACCGATCTATTCTAGTATTGGACCCGTCGAGCGCCAGGATTTTATACAGGATACGGGAGTCGTCTTGTGTTGTGGATCGGAAACCGTTGTTGCGGAGAAATAAACTACGCTATGTTTGGATGTAGACATTCAAGACCTGGATATTGCATTGGCTCCAATGCCTAATATCCCAAGGCATTGGTATTGAGCTGCAATGCCACACTTTGTGTTTGGATGTTCTTGTATTGGGCACTTGGAATTCAAGGGATGGAGCAATGCCAAATCTTGTTTGGATGCGCATAGTGTAGAATTGGGCATTGTGAAATGTATGAACAATATAATAATTGCTTGTACAAGTTTGGAAATTAAATCTGATCATCATGCCATATATTCGAGAGATTATGTATTATAATACAATAAAATTGCATGCAAATAATTTAAAAATTGGCACAGACAACATCAATTGTCCAAAATACATGAAAAATTGGCTGAAAAGTGTACATAGGCAACAGGAGCATATTATTATGCACTGGACAATATGAACTGTTCAAATATATGAAAAAAAAGGCGGAAAACTATACATTACAATAGCTGAAAATTATACATAAGCAACATGAGCATATTATCATGCACTGGACAATATCAACTCCTTAAAACACATGAAAAATTGGCTGAAAACTGTACATTACAGTAGTATACAGCAGCATATTATGATGAACTTGATAACACTATCAACTGTTCAAAAACATGAAAAATTATGCTGAAAACTATATGTAACAGCCGCATATCATGATGAACTTGAGAACATCAATTTGTCCAAAAAATATCAACAGCAACATATTATGATAACCTTGCCAACAACATTACATATTATAACATGTCTCACACCATCCAGAACACATAGCGAGTCTTGTGCATAACAATGCAACTTTAGGACAACTTTAGAAGTCTCTCACAAACTAGGAGAACTAAAAGTAGCAACACACATACATATTATCCATCAAGAGCCATTCTACTAATTCAACATCAACAGCCATTCCTTCCTGAAGTTCATGGGAAGCTCAAGAAGCGCTTGGTACAAGCGTTCGCTAAGGATCAACTTACCATAAGATCGCAATATGTCACCACGAGCCAGATCAGGGATCATCTCAAGTGTCGCAAGGATTTATGTTAATTTATGCTACAGCAAGCTATCAAAATTTCAGCAAGCATTCAGTCATTCAAGACAGGGCACAACAAGCATTCACTATATAGTCAAATACTGATTCTAGTTCTCTTCACCACATGAACGCATGGCCAAACAAAACTTATTTTTTCCTTACTAATAGCAGAAATTATCTCTGAACATACCTTCAATTGGTCTACAGGGATGTGCCAATCCAAGAAAAATAACCTGCAGCAGAGTTAATTTAAGAAAGATTAGTATCTTAGTATGCAAACATATTGGGGAAGAGGGACGAACTGTGATGGGGAAGAGGGGGAGCGGCCATCAGATCTGAATGGGAGGGAGGGGAGGTCATGGGATTAGGGTTGAGTAGGAGAGGGAGAAGGGCGGATGGGGGGGGGGGGGGTAGATTGACGGGGCTACCGCCGATAGGGATGGGAGAGGGACAATCCAAGGGACGGGTCACCGGCGGCCATCGGACCTGAAAGGGGTGGGGAGATTGGGGATGGCAGGGGGAGATGAAGCACGAGGAGAAGGCCTACCGGAGCAAGGGGAGAAGGAGGAGGAGCGGGAGATGGAGGAGACCTGCTGGAGATGGGAAAGGAGGAGGACGGCGGCGGGAGATGAGCACCCACCTGCGCCGCCGCTGTTCTCCCGCGCCGCTTCTCCCGCGCCTCTCTGTTCTCTGTTTTCGGGGGGAACGGGGAGGGTTGAAGAGGTAAGCGAGCCAGGCTGGGCAATTTCAGCCAAAAACAGAGCGCGGAGGCAAGGTATTCACGCGGGCACTCGCTAGTCTTGGCGCGCTGTGTCCAATATCAGGCTACGATGCCACGACCGAATACCCAGGACATCCAAACGCTGGCATTCGGGAGTTACAAATGCCAAATGCCAATATTACCTCCCAATCCATACATCCAAACATAGCGCTAGGGACTTCTCCGATGAACACTAGGACTGCGATCGGACGTCTGATCCCTGCGGATAGCGATTGCTTTCTAAACGGGCCGCACGCATGAGTGGCTAGCGATTTTTTTCTTTCTATGAACGGGCCGCACGCATGAGTGGCTAATTGCGAAATCACTAATCAAGGAGTACTCGTTCCAAAGATCACTCACACCTTCTCAGGTTGCGAAAACGTGTTTTTTTTTGTTTCTGAGAGGCACGGCCGTGACTCTCGCGAAAGCATATTCGTGCCTCTCGGAAGCAAAACCGTGTCTTTCGCGGAAGGAAAAAAAAATCAGAAAACGTGTTTTTTTTTGTTTCCGAGAGGCACGGCCGTGATTCTCGCGAAAGCAAAACCGTGCATCTCGCGGAAGCAAAACCATGACTCTCGCGAAAAGGAAAAAAACGCGTTTATCCGTGAAATTTGAAAAAAAAAATTGTCCAAAAGTTCAGGAAGACCGGTAGAAAACCGAAACGTCGAAAAAAACCAGGAAAAAAACCGTTTAAAAAGCGGAAAACGCGTGCGAAAAAATAAAAATAAAATCCGGAGGGAGCGTCTAGAGCGCAACACGTGGCGGGCGGCTGGGAGCGCGCCGAGTGGCGCTGATCGTTGCGAGGCTCCCGAAGGAGCGCTCGTTAATTAGTTGCTCTCGGCTAATTGGCTATCGAGTTTTTTCTTTCTATAAACAGGCCACAGTATATGTCCTCTATACCCGTTAAAAAAAGGCAATGATACGCGCCGGTGCGCCCGCCCAAAGTTTCAGCCGATTGCGCGCGGGCCGCCGGATGCCAGCTGTATAGACCGTCGGATCTAGGTAACCCCCCCCCCCCCCCCCCCCCGCCGCCGCGACGATGGCAAAGTGGATCTCACGCAGCACCCACGTCTCCCCCCGCATATCGCCAGCTCGCCGGCGTCTTTGCCATCGTTGCTGGATGCACTACTACAGCCGCAGCACCCCCCCCCCTCGCAGCTCTCGCCCTCCATGGCCGCGACACCATCGCTCGCGCTCGCCGCGCTGGTGGTCGATGCTCACCGGGGTCCCTCAGGTCGTCGCTGTCACGGTCATTGGCAGCGTCAGTTGCAGCCCGCCGGCTTGTCGAGTCGAAAGCTCGCCGTGGTCACCATCGTACATGGTGGAAGCTTCTGCAAACGCTGGTTGTAACTTTGCCATAGCCGGTTGCAGCTTTTGCGGTCCGTCCGTAGTCTCTGTCATCTCCAGTCGAGGCTTTTTTGTTTGCCAGTTGGAGCATTTCCCATCAACAATTGTAGCTTCTCAAGTGCCGATTGCAGCTTCCATGGTGCCCCGCCTCAGCTTTCATGTATCTCTGGTTGGAGCTTTTATTTCTCACCGGTGGCAGCTTTCTCGTGTGCCGGTTGTAGCAATTTGAAGTGTTGGTTGTAGCACAGCGTGACAACGTTTGTAGCAAAAATTCCCGACCCCAGCATGTCCATTGTAGCAAAATGAGACACCGGTTGTAGCAAATTTCAACACCAGTTGTAGCAAAAATCCCTTGATGACCGTGGCTACAACTCCCGCGAACTCGGGTTGCAGCTCTGATGAACGTGGTTGTAGCTTTTTTGGTAAACGGTTGTAGCATTTGTCGACACACCTTGACGGTTGTAGCTCCGTTGTGCGCACGTTGTAGCATCTTTGCAAGTTGATTATAGCTTTGTGGTACGTGGTTGTAGCATTCGCGACACTGTCGTCGGCAGGTCCTCGTGCAGAACCTCACCTGCCGGTCGTGGTTTCACCCACCCTCGTTGCCCTGCCGTTTGCAGCTCCTCCATCTGCCGGTTGCAGCTCCCGCGTACCCGGATGTAGCTTTTCCGTCCACCGGTTTCAGCTCCCCCGGATGTTGGGAAACGTAGCAAGCAATTTAAAAAATTTCCTATGCTCACGCAAGATCTATCCATGGAGACGCATAGCAACGAGAGGGGGAGGGTATGTCTACGTACCCTCGTAGACCGAAAGCGGAAGCGTTTGACAACGCGGTTGATGTAGTCGTACACCTTCACGATCCGTCCCGATCAAGTACCGAACGTACGACACCTCCGCGTTCAGCACACGTTCAGCTCGATGACGTACTCGTCTTCTTGATCCAGCAAGAGGGGCGAAGTAGTAGATGAGTTCCGGCAGCACGACGGTGTGGTGACGGTGGTGGTGAAGAACAATCTCTGCAGGACTTCGCCAAGCACAACGAAAACTATGACGGAGGATAAACTAGAGGGACGGGGTTGCCGGCACACGGCTTGGTGTTTCTTGATGTCTCCTAGGTGCTAGCCCTACCCCTCTATTTATATGTTGAGCCTTGGGGTCGAAACTTGGAGTAAAAGCCTCCTCGAAGTCGGTTTTGCCCGCAAGGAAGAGTCCTTCTCGGACTTCCAGGACCAGACGCCATAATCCTTGGCGTCAGGGTCTCCGGCGTTTGGCCCCCGGCCTCCGCAAAACTCCTTTTGCACCGACCTAAAGCCCCGTGGGCTTTACCCCTTGGCCGAACCATATCATCTTATATATCAATCTTTACCTCCGGACCATTCCGGAGCTCCTCGTCATGTCCATGATCTCATCCGAGACTCCGAACAACATTCGGTCACCAACATACATAATTCATATAGTACTATATCGTCAACGAACGTTAAGCGTGCGGACCCTACGGGTTCGAGAACTATGTAGACATGACCGAGACACCTCTTCGGTCAATAACCAATAGCGGAACCTGGATGCCCATATTGGCTCCTACATATTCTACGAAGATCTTTATCGGTCGAACCTTTATGACAATATACGTAATTCCCTTTGTCCATCGGTATGTTACTTACCTGAGATTCGATCGTCGGTATCTCTATACCTAGTTCAATCTCATTACTGGCAAGTCTCTTTACTCATTCCGTAATACATCATCTCGTAACTAACTGATTAGTCATTTGCTTGCAAGGCTTCTTATGATGTGTATTACCGAGAGGGCCCAGAGATACCTCTCCGAAACTCGGAGTGACAAATCCCAATCTCGATCTATGCCAACTCAACAAACACCTTCGGAGATACCTGTAGAGCATCTTTATGATCACCCAGTTACGTTGTGACGTTTGATAGAACACAAGGTATTCATCCGGTATCCGGGAGTTGCATAATCTCATAGTCGAAGGAATATGTATTTCACATGAAGAAAGCAATAGCAATAAACTGAACGATTATTATGCTAAGCTAACGGATGGGTCTTGTCCATCACATCATTCTCCTAATGATGTGATCCCGTTATCAAATGACAACACATGTCTATGGTTAGGAAACCTTAACCATCTTTGATCAACGAGCTAGTCAAGTAGAGGCTCACTAGGGACACAATGTTTGTCTATGTATTCACACATGTATTTAGATTTTCGATCAATACAATTCTAGAATGAATAATAAACATTTATCATGAATAAGGAAATATAAAATAACAACTTTATTATTGCCGCTAGGGCATATTTCCTTCAGTCTCCCACTTGCACTAGAGCCAATAATCTAATTCACATCGCCATGTGATTAACACCCATAGGTCACATCGTCATGTGACCAATACCCAAAGAGTTTACTAGAGTCAATAATCTAGTTCACATCGCCATGTGATTAACACCCAAAGAGTACTAAGGTGTGATCATGTTTTGCTTGTGTGAGAAATTTAGTCAACGGGTCTGCTACATTTAGATCCGTATGTATTTTGCAAATTTCTATGTCTTCAATGCTCTGCATGGAGCTACTCTAGCTGATTGCTCCCACTTTCAATATGTATCCAGATTGATACTCAGAGTCATCCAGATAGGTGTTAAAGCTTGTATCGACGTAACACTTTACGACGAACTCTTTATCACCTCCATAACCGAGAAACATTTCCTTAGTCCTCTTAGGTAACTAAGGATAATTTTGACCGCTGTCCAGTGGTCCACTCCTGGATCACTCTTGTACCCTCTTTTCCAGATAAGTGGCAAGACACACATCAGGTGTGGTACATAGCATGGCATATCGTATAGAACCTATGACTGAGCCATAGGGAATGACTTTCATTCTCTCTCTATCTTCTGCTGTGGTCGGGCTTTGAGTCTTACTCAACTTCACAACTTGTAATACAGGCAAGAACTCCTTCTTTGACTGATTCATTTTGAACTTCTTCAAAACTTTGTCAAGGTATGTGCTTTGTGAAAGTTCTATTAAGCGTCTCGATCTATCCCTATAGATCTTGATGCCCAATATATAAGGAGCTTCACCGAGATCTTTCATTGAAAAATTCTTATTCAAGTATCCTTTTATGCTATCCAGAAATTCTATATCATTTCAAATCAATAATATGTGATCCACATATAATATCAGAAATTTTGCAGAGCTCCCACTCACTTTTCTTGTAAATACAGGCTTCACCGAAAGTCTTTATAAAACCATATGCTTTGATCACCTCATCAAAGCGTATATTCCAACTCCGAGATGCTTGCACCAGTCCATAGATAGATCGCTGGAGTTTGCATACTTTGTTAGCACCTTTAGGATCGACAAAACCTTCTGGTTGCATCATATACAACTCTTCTTTAAAAAATCCATTAAGGAATGCAGTTTTGACGTCCATTTGCCAGATTTCATAATCATAAAATGCGGCAGTTGCTAACATGATTCGGACGGACTTAAGCATCACTACGGGTGAGAAAGTCTCATCGTAGTCAACTCCTTGAACTTGTCGAAAACCTTTTGCGACAAGTCGAGCTTTGTAGATAGTAACATTACCATCGGTGTCAGTCTTCTTCTTGAAAATCCATTTATTCTCTATGGCTCGCCGATCATCGGGCAAGTCCACCAAAAGTCCACACTTTGTTCTCATACATGGATCCTATCTTAGATTTCATGGCATCAAGCCATCTGTCGGAATCTGGGCTCATCATAACTTCTTCATAGTTCGTAGGTTCGCCTTGGTCTAGTAACATGACTTCTAGTACAGGATTCTGAAGGAAATATGCCCTAGAGGCAATAATAAAGTTATTATTTTATTTCCTTATGTCATGATAAATGTTTATTATTCATGCTAGAATTGTATTAACCGAAAACTTAGTACATGTGTGAATACATAGACAAAACAGAGTGTCACTAGTATGCCTCTACTTGACTAGCTCGTTAATCAAAGATGGTTATGTTTCCTAACCATAGACATGAGTTGTCATTTGATTAACGGGATCACATCATTAGGAGAATGATGTGATTGACTTGACCCACTCCGTTAGCTTAGCACTTGATCGTTTAGTATGTTGCTATTGCTTTCTTCATGACTTATACATGTTCCTATGACTATGAGATTATGAAACTCCCGTTTACCGGAGGAACACTTTGTGTGCTACCAAACGTCACAACGTAACTGGGTGATTATAAAGGTGCTCTACAGGTGTCTCCGAAGGTACTTGTTGATATGGCGTATTTCGAGATTAGGATTTGTCACTCCGATTGTCGGAGAGGTATCTCTGGGCCCACTCGGTAATGCACATCACTATAAGCCTTGCAAGCATTGTAACTAATGAGTTAGTTACGGGATGATGTATTATGGAACGAGTAAAGAGACTTGCCGGTAACGAGATTGAACTAGGTATTGAGATACCGACGATCGAATCTCGGGCAAGTAACATACCGATGACAAAGGGAACAACGTATGTTGTTATGCGGTTTGACCGATAAAGATCTTCGTAGAATATGTGGGAGCCAATATGAGCATCCAGGTTCCGCTATTGGTTATTGACCGGAGACGTGTCTCGGTCATGTCTACATAGTTCTCGAACCCGTAGGGTCCGCACGTTAAAGTTCGGTGACGATCGGTATTATGAGTTTATGTGATTTGATGACCGAAGTTTGTTCGGAGTCCCGGATGAGATCGGGGACATGACGAGGAGTCTCGAAATGGTCGAGAGGTAAAGATCGAAATATTGGAAGGCTATATTCGGACATCGGAAAGGTTCCGAGTGATTCGGGTATTTTTTGGAGTACCGGAGAGTTACGGGAATTTGTATTGGGCCTTAATGGGCCATACGGGAAAGGAGAGAAGGGCCTCAAGGGTGGCTGCGCCCCTTCCCCATGGACTGGTCCGAATTGGACTAGGGAAAGGGGGCGCCCCCTTCCTTCCTTCTCCTTCTCCCTTCCCCTTTTCCTATTTCATGTGGGAGGTGGAATCCTACTAGGACTAGGGAGTCCTAGTAGGACTCCACACTTTGGGCGCACCCTATGAGGGCCGGCCTCCTCCTCCCTCCATCCTTTATATACATGGCCAGGGGACACCCCATGGAGACACAACAATTGATCATTGATCTCTTAGCCGTGTGCGGTGCCCCCCTCCACCATAATCCACCTCGATCATATCGTAGCGGTGCTTAGGCGAAGCCCTGCGTCGGTAGCATCATCATCACCGTCACCACGCCGTCGTGCTGACGAAACTCTCCTGTGAAGCTTTGCTGGATCGGAGCTCGCGGGACGTCATCGAGTTGAACGTGTGCTGAACTCGGAGGTGCCGTGCGTTCGGTACTTGGATCGGTCGGATCGTGAAGACGTACGACTACATCAACCGCGTTGTGCTAACGCTTCCGCTTTCGATCTACGAGGGTACGTGGACACACTCTCCCCTCTTGTTGCTATGCATCACCATGATCCTGTGTGTGCGTAGGAAAATTTTGAAATTACTACGTTCCCCAACAGATTCCCGTACCACTCTGGTGCGGATCGTGTTCTGGTTGACCTACGAAGTTCTGTAGTAACTTGATCTGAAGTTTCATGATCATCATCATTAGCTTCCTCTCTAGTTGGTGTAGGCATCACGGGAACGGTTTTCTGTGATGAGCTACTTTTCAATTCGAGAGAATGTACAATTACCTCATCAAGTTCTACTTTTCTCCCACTCACTTCTCTAGAAAGGTTCCATTCTTGGCAACAAATATCTTGCCTTCGGATCTGTGGTAGAAGGTGTACCCAATTGTTTCCTTAGGGTATCCTATGAAGACGCACTTCTCCGATTTGGGTTCGAGCTTATCAGCCTGAAGCCTTTTGACATAAGTGTCGCAACTCCAAACTTTAAGAAATGACAGATTAGGTTTCTTGCCAAACCACAATTCATACGGTGTCGTCTCAACGGATTTAGACGGTGCCCTATTTAACGTGAATGCAGTTGTCTCTAATGCATAACCCCAAAACGATAGTGGTAAATCGGTAAGAGACATCATAGATCGCACCATATCAAATAAAGTACGGTTACGACGTTCGAACACACCATTACGCTGTGGTGTTCCAGGTGGCGTGAGTTATGAAACTATTCCACATTGTTTTAAATGAAGGCCAAACTCATAACTCAAATATTCACCTCCATGATCAGATCGTAGAAACTTTATTTTCTTGTTACGATGATTCTCCACCTCACTCTGAAATTCTTTGAATTTTTCAAATGTTTCGGACTTGTGTTTCATTAAGTAGATATACCCATATCTGCTCAAATCATCTATGAAGGTCAGAAAATAACGATACCCGCCGCGTGCTTCAACACTCATCGGACCGCATACATCGGTATGTATTATTTCCAATAAGTCATTAGCTCGCTCCATTGTTCCGGAGAACGGAGTTTTAGTCATCTTGCCCATGAGGCATGGTTCGCAAGTATCAAATGATTCATAATCAAGTGATTCCAAAACTTTATCTGTATGGAGTTTCTTCATGCACTTTACACCAGTATGACTTAAATGGCAGTGCCACAAACATGTTGCACTATCATTATCAACTTTGCATGTTTTGGCATCAATATTATGAATATGTGTATCAGTACGATCGAGATTCAATAAACCATTTATATTGAGTGTAAGACCATAGAAGGTTTTATTCATGTAAACAGAACAACAATTATTCTTTGTCTTAAATGAATAACCGCATTGCAATAAACATGATCCAATCATATTCATGCTCAACGCAAACACCAAATAACATTTATTTAGGCTCAACATTAATCCCGAAGGTAAAGGGAGTCTGCGATGGTGATCTTATCAACCTTGCAATCACTTCCAACACACATCGTCACCTTGCCCTTAACTAGTCTTTGTTCATTTTGCAACTCCTGTTTCGAATTACAAATCTTAACAACTGAACCGGTATCAAATACCCAGTGGTTACTATGAACACTAATAAAGTACACATTAATAACATGTATATCAAATATACCTTTGTTCACTTTGCCATCCTTCTTATCCGCCAAGTATTTGGGGCAGTTCCGCTTCTAATGACCATTTCTTTTGCAGTAGAAGCACTCAGTTTCAGGCTTGGGTCTAGCTTTGGGCTTCTTCATGGGAGCGACAACTTGCTTGTCATTCTTCTTGAAGTTCCCTTTATTTCCCTTGCCCTTTTTCTTAAAACTAGTGGTCTTGTTAACCATCATGTGACGCCCCCGGCTTAATCGTGCACTAATCATACACGCAAATGCACACGATCAAGCCTAAGGACTCACTTGAAGATATCACAACACAACTCTAAATCATAAATAAAATCATACAAGCATATATTACAAGCCAGGGCCTCGAGGGCTCGAATAAATAAGCTTGATGACAAACAAGCATCAGCGGAAGCGTCAGATATCTGAGTACAGATATAAAGAAAAACAGAAAGGCCTTTAAAAGGCGGGACAAAAATGAAACACTACGATCGAAAGGCGTAGGCCTCCTGCCTAGGACCCTCCGAACCTACTCCTGGTCGTTAGCCATCTTGAAGTAGTAGCCGTCCTCGGTGTGGTAGAAATAGTCGTCGGCGGGGCAGCGATCTCAGGGGCTCCGTCATCCGGTCACGACAACTGATAAGGGAGAAAAAGGAAAGCAAAGCAACCGTGAGTACTGCGAAGTACTCAGCAAGCAAGGATCTACACTACATATGCAACATTATCAAGGGATGGCTGTATATGTGGACTGGGCTGCAGAAATGCCAGAATAGAGAGGAAGGCCTAGTCCTATCGAAGACTAGCATCTTCAGCATCTTCATCTGTCTTGCAGCATAAGAGGAGTACAGAATAGCATAATGTAAAGTAGCAGTAGTGTCAAATAACAGTCTCGCCCAGAGATCCTTCCTCGACTCCCTGCGAGAAAGCGATCCCGGAGCCACATATCCAGGTATCATCCAAGTTCTAGCTGTACCGATCGGGATACAACTCCGAGTGTCCTTTACCGTAGGACCGACTATCGATAGATGTGTTCTTCCCTGCAGGGGTGCACCAACTTACCCACCACGCTCGATTAACTCCGGCCGGACACACTTTCCTGGGTCATGCTCGGCCTCGGCCAAACGAAACACCGCAACCCTACCTACAGCTCAGCAGAGAGGTCCCCGCCGGTCTACCTCCTAAGCGCAAGGGGGTCTTGGGCCATCGCCCCTCGCCCTCCGGGTCGTTGTGTGCAGGGTGGATACCAGCACCGCCTCGGAAGGCCGGTACGATCCGACCGTGCCACAATGCTGAACTGGACGTCTGACAGAGCTTTCGGCTGATGTTACGATGCAGAACGCCCATACTATGCCCACGTGATGGTTAGTGCTATCCGACCAGAGGCCGGCTCAGATCATATATCCAAATCGTAGTGTCCTAGTGGCTTGCGGTAACGAGCAGAGACTCACGAAAGATGTGACCCCGTCGCCCCGTCTCGAGGACTTGCTGCAAGGGCTAAGAATGCCCGGCCGCGCCTCGTGGAATAACTCACGGGTAACTATCCATCACTCGCGGGTACCCCTCAGGGTCGACCCACCTTCTCAAATATCAGTATCATCAGTTATGTAAGGCATCCGTGAGGCTACCATATCAAGGGGAATCCTGAGGAATCACCCTCGATGGAATTCCGCTCGATGTTGTCGTCAAGGTGAACGAAGGAGGAATCACCCTCAAGGTCCACACTTGAGGTGTTGCACGACGGCGTCGGTATCGGGGGTGGTGTAGGAGGAATCACCCTCGCTTACCACGACCGAGTAACTAACCTACAAGGTTATCATCGGAAGTGCTGTCGAGGTATCACCCTCGGCACTCGATAGTAACCCAGTAGTGTCGAGAGACAAAGGGAAAAGTGAGGTGCGGTGCGGGGTCTGCTCTTCGATCCCGTTGATCGGGTCTTCTGAAACTCCAGCGGGGCAGTCGGGATAAGTGGGGGTCACTAATGGGGCTCTACCCAGTCTATACTAAACAATTTTAGAATAGCAGGCAGTTATCAACAGTAGGCTACAATAAACAGGCTATGCAGCAGATATAGGAAAAGCACTAACAGTAGCACAATTCTAATGCAAGCATAAGATATTAGAATAGGCGATATCGAGATGATCAAAGGGGGGCTTGCCTGGTTGCCCGGCGGCAAAGGCAGAATCGTCGGTGTAGTAGCCAATCACCGGAGATGCGTCGATCTCGGAGGCTACGTCGGGACCGGGCTCTATCGAGAGAGAAAAAATGGGAGGAAACAAATAAATATAAAGCAAACAAGTGCTACACAATGTATGACATGACGATATGCAGTGCCGGGCGTGTCCTAACATAGGGTTGCCCGTCACCGAGGAAGGGAGAATCCAACCGGGAATGTTTTCCCGGTTCCGGACATCTGTCGGACAGATGAACCGGAGGGGGACTGTTCCATGTTCGGATAGTTAGGGACGTGTGATGGACGAACGGACAGCGTATTCAGGTTCGTCTTGTAATTCTGAGCAACTTTCATGTTTTAACTTTTTCGATCTGAGCTACGGTTTAAAAGATACGAATTTTTAAAGTTTTAATCATTTCTGGAACTTCTGGATTATTTTAAATTCGAATTATCCAAACAGAAATTGCTAGGGGTACCCGAAATCGTACCCAGCTGCTCAGCACAGAGGCTGGCCAGCGGGCCCAGTTGAGTGAGTCAACTGCCCAGTCAGCAGAGGCTGACTGGTGGGGCCAGTGCCCAGTCAGCAGGCTGACTGGGTCAACCCTATCCACTGGAACAGTGGGCAGGGCCCACATGCCATACACAGCGAGTTAATTAGAGGGGTTAGGTTAACTGGTTGGGTTAATTATAGGGCGGGGCCCAAGTGTCAGTGAGGGTTAGCGTGGGGGTTAGTGACTAATGACGCCACATCATCAGGCAACGACGGCTAACCGCCGGTGCTAAGCAGGCGGCTCCGGCGATCGTCGGCCGGCCATTTCTAGCGATGAGGAGGCGCGCTGATGGCACCGTTGGGTCGGGCTCGATGCGGCGCACCTAGGGACGGCATCGAGGTGGCCGGGGACGGGTCGTAGCGGCAGCAGCGGTGAGCTGGGCGGCGGTGGCGCTCGGGCGCTCGACGGATCGGTGGAGCGGTGCACGTTTGGAACGAATGGATGGACCAGGCGGCAGCTACACGACGTCACAGACTCGGTGGCGCGCTCGGTTGAGCCCGAGCGGCACTATAGCAGCAGCACGAGGTGCGGCGGCGGCGGCCGGAGCAAGCAAGCTCGGCTATGGCGGAGATGAGAGCTATGGGGCGCGTCCGGCAGCGAGAAGAGGGGGAGGAGGAAGAGTAGCTCACAGGGAGGGCACATGGAGGCCCGGCGAGTGACTAGGAGCTGCCGGGCGCCAGAATCGACGCGACGGAGCTCGAGGTCATGGCGGAGGGAAACGGTCGCGGGTGTCGTCGTTCTGGTGTCCCGGCTCGGACTTGCAGGTGAAGGCGACGTGGATGACGGCGACGGTCCTCCTGGACATCAGCTGACGACGTGGGGAGCTCGGTGGACGTGTGTACGACGGCGGTCTGGCGATGGCTGCGTAGGCCGTGGTGGATCTGGAGAGCGAGGGGGAAGAGCGAGGCCAGAGGGTAGGGGATCTGAGGGCTAGGGTTCCAGGGGGTGCTCTGCCTCGACCTTATCCTCCGTCGGAGCCGTGGGATGCTCGACGGGTGGCGGTCGGCGGCGGTGTCAGCACGGGCGGGCGACAGCGCGCGATGGTAGGGGATGAGCAGCTCGGTTGGGCTGGGCCGGCAGAAGGGCCACTGTAGCGACTGAGGCCAGTAAGTGCACAGTAGGAGTTTTCCTTCTTTTCTTTTTCTGAAAAGAAATAGTTCATGTAGTAATTATTTGAACTAGCAAATGAGCTTCTCTGTAAATGAAGCTTTGCACAAAAATGAAGCTCAATATCGTGGTGCTACACAAAAAGTTTGGGGCCGCTGGAAGGGGTTAGGCATTTTTGGAAAAATGAAAAGAGCCAAAGAAATTGCTGCTGGGCCACTAAATAATTTCTAGGACAAATTTGGGAATTCCAAAAATGTTGGTTTCAATTTTATAATCGTCTTGGGATTATTTGCTAGACGGTGAACATTTTTGCAGCAACTTGGTGCAACTTCATTTTGCACTTGTGATTTGAATTAGGATTTGAATTGGAATTGGAATGAGATATGTTGCAATGTTGATCAAGCATAGTTAATCATGGTGACTTGGCATGATCAGAGGGTGATCACTGTGGGGTAAGGCTGGGGGATGTTACAAATCTCCTCCACTACAAGAAATCTCGTCCCGAGATTTAAGTAGGGAAATAAAGGGTAACTTCGGGAGAACTGACCCTTATCGAGTCGACTATCTGGTGGACAAATCAGGGTTTGTGACAGAAATATCTCTCGAGTTGGAACTCAGGAAAACGTCGAGAGCAAAGTATGAAGTTACAGTAGAAAGTTTCAAGCAAAGGGGCATTCGATCGATACCTGAATGAAGAGCGAGAAAGGGGTTCAAGGTACCGGGGGTAGATCGTCTCTCGGAGGGTGACTCGTGATAACACATAAAGTCATTAGCATAGGAAACTTCATAATCAAAGTTGTATGGAAGAGTCAGGTTCCGATCCTGTGGAACTGTGGAGGGGGTGTCGATCAGAATAGGGAGAACGGTGACATCTTACCGGTCACAACAACAAGGTATGCCAGATGAAAGTCTGTCACTATGTCGGCAACAACGTCGGTACCAAGGGCGAGGGACGAAGAGAACCAATTTCCTGCTCGTTTGAACGAGGCGGACCTATAGGCAGAGTTCTCGTCCATCGGTGGTTACCGGAATGTCTTCGACGATAGTAACAGGGTCTCACTGACAGGGTTGTAGACCGATATGTTTTCATAAGCAGAGAATTTATTTCTGCCCAGACAATTTAGATTACAGGAAAGGTTAAACAAAACAATGGAAAGGAAAATGTTTTTACACACAAGTATTGGGAGTATATCCTCTCCAAGGAAAAGGCGGAGCAAGATATACATGATGGGGTAGCAAATTCAAAAGCTTTTTAGGTAAAGGGGCGAGGAATGAATCATGATATTACCCATACCACGATGTTTGGATAATTGATTAAGAAACAATTGGCAATGTGCTTCCAACGTTCTTGTTGATATTCGGAATACCACAATCATGCTTCATTGCAGCAATGATATGGTGTCAAGTAAAAGATTGGGTTCGAAGATCTCAAGAAGTACCGAGAAACATTTACAAGGGTATCTCGGGACGTAAGGAATAACCAAACACAACCAGGTTTGTGTTGGTCGAAAGTCAAGGATGACATCGATGATAACACAAATCATTGAAGAGCAAGGATGATAATTCTCACCATGAATTCGATCGATATCCTGAAAGAGCTCGATATGTTGATGATGATCATGACACATTTGTCGAGAGGTTACAAGAAGATGTAATCGGTCAGCGATGACATCAAGCAAAAGGAATGATGAAACGAAAATTTATTGGAACCACTGATGCGACACAAGCTCAAAATCAAACTTGTTATTTGAGGTGAAATGATAAGATGAGGAGGATCGACGTAAGCTTCGCTCATCGTCGGAAGTTGTGCTCCGGGATTCAGGGCCAGGTAGCACAGTTAAAATTTAGCACGATATTGATATAGCCGGCCAGGCTAGGAATGATGTGATGGGGTATCATCCCATAAGAATTTACAAGAGTTAGTGCAATGACACAGTATCTTCGAGATAACAGGGGCTATACTCTAGGTAGATCAGAATAGAGGTTGGACAGATGCAATGATCTACAAAACACAAGTAATTTTAACTTGTCCGAGAAATGGGATCAAAGAAGAATAATCATGGTTGGAACCACGATTGCAAGGGATCAATTCATAGATACAAGATGAACTTATGCCAAGGGAACAATTGATTTTTACGAGCAGCTTCCATGATAAGTTCTACATCGTTTCCATGGGCATGAACCCAAAGGTTCAAGGTCGACTCCCACTTCTTCAATGCATAAGCTTTCATTCACTTCTCGTTTTCGAAGAAATTGTAGTGATGAGAATTTATCTGGTGAAGCACCAGAAGAGTAGGACTCGCATAACTTCCGAGTTCACCCAAATTAGGGAAAGCATAGGTTCAACCCATTGGGACATTTTTATGAAGCTATACAACCATCAACCAAGGCAGGGGGTGCGAGTTCGAAAGCAGAGCAACGAAGTCAAAATAGATGATACAATTTACCGAAGGTATTAAGTACCAAGGGAAGAGCTCACAAGATGTTTGAATATGAAGGATACGGTCGGATATTAATCCAATAAAAAGATCAGGTAAACGACAAAGGATCCGAGGTGAGTAGCGGCACTGAACCAGAAGAAGAAAGAATGTATCGGCATTAGATTATAGAAACATCGGAATAATCCGACGTTTAATTTCAAAGAAGTTATGGTTCAGAAACGAGGGATCAGAAGCAAAAGCTCTGATCAAAAGATGAGTAGGTCGAATGGAGATAGACGGACAACTTTAGTGTTCCGTCTTGCAGAGATCTCCATCCATGGTTACGTGACATGTCCTGGTCAGTAGTCAGTCCCAGGTCAATATGCAGAAGGAATGCACTAGGAAGGAACCGATAAGGTTCTTAGAATAGGGAAGAATCGATCGAATAAGGGTCCACAAAAGGAATCAAGTGATCCGTGAGAACTAACGGGGAAAGGTTTTAACAACTGATTCCACCTGAGCGTCCTTCGAGAAAGGACGGGAGGCAAGCACATCGGATTAAGGAAGCACTTGATTGACCCAAGTATAAATTCAGAGATTTCACGATTTCCAAAGCCAGGAGTGACAATTAGTTCACCTGGGCAGAGGGATGAGTGATTTGTACATGCTTACTTGGACAATCAATCAATACTTGATTGGCCGAGAACTAGCTCATGTCCGGAATGGTGACTGAGCCGGAAGGAAAATTTCTAAGAATCGACGGATGATAGGGACTATTCTCATTCATATTGAATCAATTGATTCGGAACGACAATGACAAGGAATGCAATTGAATATAGCGAGACATATGGATTTAACCATAATGCAAGCAAGCAAGAATTTCAGGAGCAGTAGGCTGCAGAGGATTCTCGGAAGATCCGATGATATTTCAAAATGCTATAGGAATCACAGGAGCAACTGGGGAGGATCGGATCCCCGGTACTGTGAGTAACTAACCGTAGTGCGAAAGAAGCTGTCCGGCAGTAGGTTCAAAAGGATTCCCGGTTTAACAAAGAGTATTACGGGGTACCTCGTACATACATGAGTGACTGGCCATAACGATATAACGGCAAGGATGTGTAGACATCCACGGGGATTATTGGTGTTAGTAAACTGCAAAAGCAGTGGGTAAAGGGTCTCGAAAAACTTCGGGAAGTATCTTCGGAGTCTTCTGACGAAGCAGACGACCATCTGTAGTGAAGGGGCTCTCCGGGAGGAAGTGGTTACGAGATCCTATTGCCAGGGTTAGCAAAAATCTTTAACCCGAATAGACGAGAGATCAGAGTCCCAGAGTATAGACGAGGAATAAAAGATCCTATTACCACCCAATTGGCAACGTGGGCCCGTAAGCCACACAGTCAAGTTAGTAAAACAGTTTTGGACCACTAGACTCAACTTCGGCCAAGGAGTTGGAAAGGGGGATTCCTAGAGGCAGTAGGCTCTGATACCAACCTGTGACGCCCCCGGCTTAATCGTGCACTAATCATACACGTAAATGCACACGATCAAGCCTAAGGACTCACTTGAAGATATCACAACACAACTCTAAATCATAAATAAAATCATACAAACATATATTACAAGCCAGGGCCTCGAGGGCTCGAATAAATAAGCTTGATGACAAACAAGCATCAGCGGAAGCGTCAGATATCTGAGTACAGATATAAAGAAAAACAGAAAGGCCTTTAAAAGGCGGGACAAAAATGAAACACTACGATCGAAAGGCGTAGGCCTCCTGCCTAGGACCCTCCGAACCTACTCCTGGTCGTTAGCCATCTTGAAGTAGTAGCCGTCCTTGGTGTGGTAGAAATAGTCGTCGGCGGGGCAGCGATCTCAGGGACTCCGTCATCCGGTCACGACAACTGATAAGGGAGAAAAAGGAAAGCAAAGCAACCGTGAGTACTGCGAAGTACTCAGCAAGCAAGGATCTACACTACATATGCAACATTATCAAGGGATGGCTGTATATGTGGACTGGGCTGCAGAAATGCCAGAATAGAGAGGAAGGCCTAGTCCTATCGAAGACTAGCATCTTCAGCATCTTCATCTGTCTTGCAGCATAAGAGGAGTACAGAATAGCATAATGTAAAGTAGCAGTAGTGTCAAATAACAGTCTCGCCCAGAGATCCTTCCTCGACTCCCTGCGAGAAAGTGATCCCGGAGCCACATATCCAGGTATCATCCAAGTTCTAGCTGTACCGATTGGGATACAACTCCGAGTGTCCTTTACCGTAGGACCGGCTATCGATAGATGTGTTCTTCCCTGCAGGGGTGCACCAACTTACCCACCATGCTCGATTAACTCCGGCCGGACACACTTTCCTGGGTCATGCCCGGCCTCGGCCAAACGACACACCACAACCCTACCTACAGCTCAGCAGAGAGGTCCCCGCCGGTCTACCTCCTAAGCGCAAGGGGGTCTTGCGCCATCGCCCCTCGCCCTCCGGGTCGTTGTGTGCCGGGTGGATACCAGCACCGCCTCGGAAGGCCGGTACGATCCGACCGTGCCCCAATGCTGAATTGGACGTCTGACAGAGCTTTCGGCTGATGTTACGATGCAGAACGCCCATACTATGCCCACGTGATGGTTAGTGCTATCCGACCAGAGGCCGGCTCAGATCATATATCCAAATCGTAGTGTCCTAGTGGCTTGCGGTAACGAGCAGAGACTCACGAAAGATGTGACCCCGTCGCCCCGTCTCGAGGACTTGCTGCAAGGGCTAAGAATGCCGGGCCGCGCCTCATGGAATAACTCACGGGTAACTATCCATCACTCGCGGGTACCCCTCAGGGTCGACCCGCCTTCTCAAAAATCAGTATCATCAGTTATGTAAGGCATCCGTGAGGCTACCATATCAAGGGGAATCCTGAGGAATCACCCTCGATGGAATTCCGCTCGATCTTGTCGTCAAGGTGAACGAAGGAGGAATCACCCTCGAGGTCCACACTTGAGGTGTTGCACGACGGCGTCGGTATCGGGGGTGGTGTAGGAGGAATCACCCTCGCTTACCACGACCGAGTAACTAACCTACAAGGTTATCATCGGAAGTGCTGTCGAGGTATCACCCTCGGCACTCGATAGTAACCCAGTAGTGTCGAGCGACAAAGGGAAAAGTGAGGTGCGGTGCGGGGTCTGCTCTTCGATCCCGTTGATCGGGTCTTCTGAAACTCCAGCGGGGCAGTCGGGATAAGTGGGGGTCACTAATGGGGCTCTACCCAGTCTATACTAAACAGTTTTAGGATAGCAGGCAGTTATCAACAGTAGGCTACAATAAACAGGCTATGCAGCAGATATAGGAAAAGCAGTAACAGTAGCACAATTCTAATGCAAGCATAAGATATTAGAATAGGCGATATCGAGATGATCAAAGGGGGGCTTGCCTGGTTGCTCGGTGGCAAAGGCAGAATCGTCGGTGTAGTAGCCAATCATCGGAGAAGCGTCGATCTCGGAGGCTACGTCGGGACCGGGCTCTATCGAGAGAGAAAAAATGGGAGGAAACAAATAAATATAAAGCAAACAAGTGCTACACAATGTATGACATGACGATACGCAGTGCCGGGCGTGTCCTCACGTAGGGTTGACCGTCACCGAGGAAGGGAGAATCCAACCGGGAATGTTTTCCCGGTTCCGGACGTCTGTCGGACAGATGAACCGGAGGGGGACGGTTCCATGTTCGGATAGTTAGGGACGTGTGATGGACGAACGGACAGCGTATTCAGGTTCGTCTCGTAATTCTGAGCAACTTTCATGTTTTAACTTTTTCGATCTGAGCTACGGTTTAAAAGATACGAATTTTTAAAGTTTTAATCATTTCTGGAATTTCTGGATTATTTTAAATTCGAATTATCCAAACAGAAATTGCTAGGGGTACCCGGAATCGTACCCAGCTGCTCAGCACAGAGGCTAGCCAGCGGGCCCAGTTGACTGAGTCAACTGCCCAGTCAGCAGAGGCTGACTGGTGGGGCCAGTGCCCAATCAGCAGGCTGACTGGGTCAACCCTATCCACTGGAACAGTGGGCAGGGCCCACATGCCATACACAGCGAGTTAATTAGAGGGGTTAGGTTAACTGGTTGGGTTAATTATAGGGCGGGGCCCAAGTGTCAGTGAGGGTTAGCGTGGGGGTTAGTGACTAATGACGCCACGTCATCAGGCAACGACGGCTAACCGCCGGTGCTAAGCAGGCGGCTCCGGCGATCGTCGGCCGGCCATTTCTAGCGATGAGGAGGCGCGCTGATGGCACCGTTGGGTCGGGCTCGATGAGGCGCACCTAGGGACGGCATCGAGGTGGCCGGGGACGGGCCGTAGCGGCAGCAGCGGTGAGCTGGGCGGCGGCGGCGCTCGGGCGCTCGACGGATCGGTGGAGCGGTGCACGTTTGGAACGAATGGATGGACCAGGCGGCAGCTACGCGACGTCACAGACTCGGTGGCGCGCTCGGTTGAGCCCGAGCGGCACTATAGCAGCAGCACGAGGTGCGGCGGCGGCGGCCGGAGCAAGCAAGCTCGGCTATGGCGGAGATGAGAACTATGGGGCGCGTCCGGCAGCGAGAAGAGGGGGAGGAGGAAGATTAGCTCACAGGGAGGGCACATGGAGGCCCGACGAGTGACTAGGAGCTGCCGGGCGCCGGAATCGACGCGGCGGAGCTCGTGGTCGTGGCGGAGGGAAACGGTCGCGGGCGTCGTTGTTCTGGTGTCCCGGCTCGGACTTGCAGGTGAAGGCGACGTGGATGACGGCAACGGTCCTCCTGGACATCAGCTGACGACGTGGGGAGCTCGGTGGACGTGTGTACGACGGCGGTCTGGCGATGGCTGCGTCGGCCGTGGTGGATCTGGAGAGCGAGGGGGAAGAGCGAGGCCAGAGGGTAGGGGATCTGAGGGCTAGGGTTCCAGGGGGTGCTCGGCCTCGACCTTATCCTCTGTCGGAGCCGTGGGATGCTCGACGGGTGGCGGTCGGCGGCGGTGTCAGCACGGGCGGGCGACAGCGCGCGATGGTAGGGGATGAGCAGCTCGATTGGGCTGGGCCGGCAGAAGGGCCACTGTAGGGACTGAGGCCAGTAAGTGCACAGTAGGAGTTTTCCTTCTTTTCTTTTTCTAAAAAGAAATAGTTCATGTAGTAATTATTTGAGCTAGCAAATGAGCTTCTCTGTAAATGAAGCTTTGCACAAAAATGAAGCTCAATATCGTGGTGCTACACAAAAAGTTTGGGGCCGCTGGAAGGGGTTAGGCATTTTTGGAAAAATGAAAAGAGCCAAAGAAATTGCTGCTGGGCCACTAAATAATTTCTAGGACAAATTTGGGAATTCCAAAAATGTTGGTTTCAATTTTATAATCGTCTTGGGATTATTTGCTAGACGGTGAACATTTTTGCAGCAACTTGGTGCAACTTCGTTTTGCACTTGTGATTTGAATTAGGATTTGAATTGGAATTGGAATGAGATATGTTGCAATGTTGATCAAGCATAGTTAATCATGGTGACTTGGCATGATCAGAGGGTGATCACTGTGGGGTAAGGCTGGGGGATGTTACACATCAACACTTGATGCTCTTACTTGATTTCTACCTTCGCCAATTTCAGCATCGCGAAGAGCTCGGGAATCTTTTTTGTCATCCCTTGCATATTATAGTTCATCACGAAGTTCTAGTAGCTTGGTGATAGTGACTAAAGTACTCTGTCAATCACTATCTTATCCGAAAGATTAACTCCCACTTGATTCAAGCGATTGTAGTACTCAGACATTCTGAGCACATGCTCACTGGTTGAGCTATTCTCCTCTATCTTGTAGGCAAAGTAATTGTCAGAGATCTCATACCTCTCGACACGGGAATGAGTCTGAAATACCAATTTCAGTTCTTGGAACATCTCATATGCTCCGTGGCGTTCAAAATATTTTTGAAGTCCCGGTTTTAAGCCGTAAAGCATGGCGCACTAAACTATCAAGTAGTCATCATATCGAGCTTGCTAAACGTTCATAACGTTTGCATCTGCTCCTACAATAGGTCTGTCACCTAGTGGTGCATCAAGAACATAATTCTCCTGAGCAGCAATGAGGATAATCCTCAGATCACGGAACCAGCCCGCATCATTGCTACTATCATCTTTCAGCTTAGTTTTCTCTAGGAACATATCAAAATAAAACAGGTGAGCTATACGCGAGCTATTGATCTACAACATAGATATACTATCAGGACTAAGTTCATGATAAATTAAGTTCAATTAATCAAATTACTTAAGAACTCCCAATTAGATAGACATCCCTCAAGTCATCTAAATGATACATGATCCAAATCAACTAAACCATGTCCGATCATCACGTGAGATGAAGTAGTCATCAACGGTGAACATCTCTATGTTGATCATATCTACTATATGATTCACGTTCGACCTTTCGGTCTCCAGTGTTCCGAGGCCATGTCTGTACATGCCAGACTCGTCAAGTTTAACCTGAGTATTCCGCATGTGCAAAACTGTCTTACACCCGTTGTATTCGAACGTAGAGTCTATCACACCCGATCATCACGTGGTGTCTCAACACGACGAACTGTCGCAACGGTGCATACTCAGGGAGAACACTTATACCTTGAAATTTAGATAAGGGATCATCTTATAATGCTACCGCCGTACTAAGCAAAATAAGATGCATAAAAGATAAACATCACATGAAATCAAAATATGTGACATGATATGGCCATCATCATATTGTGCTTTTGATCTCCATCTCCAAAGCATCGTCATGATCTCCATCGTCACCGATTCAACACCTTGATCTCCATCGTTGCGTCGTGGTCGTCTCGCCAACTATTGCTTCTACAACTATCGCTAACGCATAGTGATAAAGTAAAGCAATTACATGGCGTTTGCATTTCATACAATAAAGCGACAATCATAAGGCTCCTGCCAGTTGCCGATAACTTTTACAAAACATGATCATCTCATACAACCATGTATATCACATCATGTCTTGACCATATCACATTACAACATTCCCTGCAAAAGCAAGTTAGACGTCCTCTACTTTGTTGTTGCAAGTTTTACGTGGCTGCTACGGGCTTCTAGCAAGAACCGTTCTTACCTACGCATCAAAACCACAACGGTGATTTATCAAGTTTGCTGTTTTAACCTTCAACAAGGACCGGCCGCAGTCAAATTTGATTCAACTAAAGTAGGAGAAACAGACACCCGCCAGCCACCTTTATGCAAAACTAGTTGCATGTCTGTCGGTGGAACCGGTCTCATGAACGTGGTCATGTAAGGTTGGTCCGGGCCGCTTCATCCAACAATACCGCCGAATCAAAATAAGACATTGGTGGTAAGCAGTATGACGATCACCACCCACAACTCTTTGTGTTCTACTCGTGCATATCATCTACGCATAGACCTGGCTCGGATGCCACTGTTGGGCAACGTAGCATGCAATTTCAAAAAAATTCTACGCTCAAGCAAGATCTATCCATGAAGATGCATAGCAACGAGAGGGGAAGAGTATGTCTACGTACCCTCGTAGACCAAAAGCGCAAGCGTTTGACAACGCGGTTGATGTAGTCGTACACCTTCACGATCCGTCCCGATCAAGTACCGAATGTACGGCAGCTTCGCATTCAGGACACGTTCAGCTCGATGACGTCCTCGCCTTCTTGATCCAGTAAGAGGGGTGAAGTAGTAGATGAGTTTCAGCAGCACAACGGTGTGGTGACGGTGTTGGTGAAGAACAATCTCCGCAGGGCTTCGCCAAGCACAACGGAAACTATAACGGAGGATAAACTAGAGGGACGGGGTTGCCGGCACACAGCTTGGTGTTTCTTGATGTCTCTTAGGTGCTAACCCTGCCCCTCTATTTATATGTTGAGCCTTGGGGTCGAAACTTGGAGTAAAAGCCTAATCAAAGTCGGTTTTGCCCGCAAGGAAGAGTCCTTCTCGGACTTCCAGGACCAGACGCCATAACCCTTGGCGTCTGGCCTAGACGCTATGGGCCTCGGCGTCTGGCCCAGGGCCAGACGCCAGGGTCTCCGGCGTTTGGCCCCCTGGCCTCCGCAAAACTCCTTTTGCACCGACCTAAAGCCCCGTGGGCTTTACCCCTTGGCCGAACCATATCATCCTATACATCAATCTTTACCTCCGGACCATTCCGAAGCTCCTCGTCATGTCCCTGATCTCATCCGGGACTCCGAACAATATTCGGTCACCAACATACATAACCCATATAGTACTATATCGTCGACGAACGTTAAGCGTGCGGACCCTACGGGTTCGAGAACTATGTAGACATGACCGAGAGACCTCTCCAGTCAATAACCAATAGCGGAACCTGGATGCCCATATTGGCTACTACATATTCTACGAAGTTCTTTATCGGTCGAACCTTTATGACAACATACGTAATTCCATTTGTCCATCGGTATGTTACTTACCCGAGATTCGATCGTCGGTATCTCTATACCTAGTTCAATCTCGTTACCGGCAAGTCTCTTTACTCGTTCCGTAATACATCATCTCGTAACTAACTCATTAGTCATTTGCTTGCAAGGCTTCTTATGATGTGTATTACCGAGAGGGCCCAGAGATACCTCTCCGAAACTCGGAGTGACAAATCCCAATCTCGATCTATGCCAACTCAACAAACACCTTCAGAGATACCTGTAGAGCATCTTTATGATCATCCAGTTACGTTGTGACGTTTTATAGAACACAAGGTATTCCTCCGGTATCCGGGAGTTGCATAATCTTATAGTCGAAGGAATATGTATTTGACATGAAGAAAGCAATAGCAATAAACTGAACGATCATTATGCTAAGCTAACGGATGGGTCTTGTCCATCACATCATTCTCCTAATGATGTGATCCTGGTATCAAATGACAACACATGTCTATGGTTAGGAAACCTTAACCATTTTTTATCAACGAGCTAGTCAAGTAGAGGCTCACTAGGGACACAATGTTTGTCTATGTATTCACACATGTATTTAGGTTTCCGATCAATATAATTCTAGCATGAATAATAAACATTTATCATGAATAAGGAAATATAAAATAACAACTTTATTATATCCTCTAGGGCATATTTCCTTCACCGGCGTGCTTCCTCCTCTGTCCTGCCATCCCGTGGTCCATCTCTGATCTCTGTGGCGTCGCGGAGCTAGAAGAAAAGGCCCGACGAGCCATCGGAGAGTGATGCAAAAAAGGAACATATGGGGTCCGCCAGTGCAGGCCTCGCCGGAGAAGCCACGGTGCTCGCCGACAGCGCTTGAGGTCGTCGGGGGGGAGGAGGGATGAAAGGAGGAGGGAGGTCGAGTGGTGGAAGGAAGAAGAAGGTAAGGCAAAAGGAAAAAAAAATCTGGGAGGAGGACGCGCGACAGACGCTGGATCTATGTGGATCGAACGCGAGCGACGCGACCGGCCGAAGCGCGCTGACATGAAACGTTTTCCTTAAAAAAAACATATGTCCTGTATATATCTCTCCAATTATAATGTCTTTTTTTTGCGGTTCTCTCCAATTAGAATGTCGAGTGAACAAAAATCGACGGGTAGGTATATAAAAAATGCATTATGAGGTGACCAGAAAAAGAGAATTAACCTAGAAATTCCCAGAAAAATCATAAACATCTAGCCATCAGTTAAGTTAAAAAGTCGATCACAACCAATGTATATCTCAGATAGTCTATGAATACTAAAGTTCATTAAAATTACCCACCAATTGCCCTCTATTAGTTTGTCTCGCCCTAAATAAAAGGAAAAAAAATGTACACCAGGGTCACGAACTACCCTAGGGCATCCTCACCCACGCCGCCGTTTCATCCTCTCTTTTGGAAGCCGCCTACCAGATCTTCTCCACCCTTTACCATCTTCAACCTTGTTGTCTTGGCATTCTTGCCGTATCGGGTGAGTACGTAGTATCTCAGCGGTACAGGATCAACTTGCTGAAATATTGGTCATGGGTGTTGGGCGGGGAGCGGAGCCTGATCTTGCATCCACTAAATTTGGTCTAAATTCGAGTATGCGTGTTGTAACAAAGTAACAAGGCGGTCTCCGGTGTTGTCCAACTAGTAGCAAGAGCTGAAAATTGGATCGGCTCGCTGTCAACCACTTGAGGCTGACGCCTTGCACGCTCCTGGGAATGGCATTTTATATCATAAACAAGCGTAATTTATTATGTTTTGTACCTTACCAAATACTATAACATCGAATTGTCACATATATACTATGAACCATGAAATATAAAAAAAAGAATTTTTGTTAGAACTTGCATAGGCAGAATGCATATATGAACCATTGTTGAAGGTGTTGTTGACCTGCGGCAAAAGCATAAAGATTGATGCAAGTTCATAATCTAAGAGAGGGCGAATTAATTGAACCAGCGCCACAAAAGTACTTGAACTGCAACACTCATACAAACACAAGCATTATTATTTTTGCATAACCAGCTAGAACTAATTGAACCAGAGTAACTGAACCAGCTGTAGTATGTACATAAACTAGATTTTGTTTAGAATTTGCATAAGCAGCCAAGCAGGATGCATGAACCATCCTCGTATGTGTTGTCCAACCGTGGCAAGCATAAATAGAGTATTGTACTGAACTAGCGCTTCAAATGAACTTCAACTGCAACACTCACTCACCTATTTTCCTGAAGTAACAAAAACAGTGTAACTGAACCAGCATCTACCATGTATTTGCACTACTAGGAGAAAGCTTATAGATAGAATATTAGCGGTAGCACGGTTGGGTGACATTAGTCTTCTCAACAGTCGACGAATCCTTCTTGACATTCATCGATCGGCAAGTGAAAATATACTTGAAGAGACCCCAATGGGGCGGACAACCTATGAAGTTTTCACAAAGAGAAATGAAAGCCGAGAGATAGATGATGGCGTTGGGAGGAAGATGGTGGAGTTGCGCGCCGAAGTAGTCGAGGAACGCTCGGAAAAATGGGTGGGAAGGCATCGAGAAACCCCACTCGATATGGGTGACGAGCAGGACGCGCTCATCCTCTTGAGGCGCCGGCTCGACCTCCCCTGCGCCCGGGCGACGCCACCCATCGTGCGGGATCAGCCCCTCCTCTACAAGCTCCTCCAACCGCCGAGTCGTGATGCGCGACGGGATCCAGTCCCCCGCTGCGCCGCCGGCCGCCGCACCGGAGCCGGAGGAGGCGGCCTTCCCCGCCTTCTTCGCCTTCTCGGCCTTGGCCATGGAATCCCTCGCCATCGTCGCGTGCTCGAGTGAAGAGGAGAGGCGGACGAGTCGGGGAAAGACAATGGGTATCTGAGGCCCGACCCTCTGCCTCCAAATCTTTTATATCGCCAGACGAATCTCCAGTCGGATCTCCCGCCGCTGATCTCTGATCGACAGCCCGCGTGACAAGGCTTTGCGCAGAGCAGGCGCGGCACGTGGCGGAAATTGTGCACGAGAATCGAGGAGCCACGCCCCCACTTTCCCCACTAACGCACGCCGTTACCGCTTCTGCGCGTGAACGTATGAGTTCAAATCCCGTGATTCCCAGGACGAATCAATCCGATTGATTATCTACAGTTCCTTTCCTAAAGGACACGCGTCAGTCCGACTGACCACCTCCGCGGGGACCCGTGCACTCGGCCACGTTACACACCCGACTGAAGTCTTCTTCAGGATCGTTATGTGACGAGCTTGATGCCCCTTCGCGTGTTCACTTGGCCCTCTCAGTAGGCTCCAAGGCGCATGACTCGTAAACCTGGACTCGTAGAAGGCCCGCGCTGGCGTTCCCCTGGGATATGGAGTGGCATCTCTCCGAAGAATCAGACCACGCGCCGGTGTCTCCACTCGGGTTGTAATGGCATGCCCCCACTCGGGCCCCTAGTCTATCTCCTCCGAGAGACAAAACGAATGCCACCAGGTTTTTTCTCGACGATCGACAACACCCGATCATCTGGGTAAACCTGAAGTCCAGAATCCGTTGTGTTTTCATCCAAGGAACGACAAACCACAATGTGGAAACATATTCCGAGTGCCCCGGCAGCACTCGGACTCAACCGAAGGATCGGTTTGTCTATCCTACGAAATCTCAACTGATTCGGGGGCTAATGATGAGGTCACCTATTACAGGTAGGGTCAAGGACCCGTCATTTGGGACCCACGTAGGGCTCATAACCATCATAGGTAGATCCCTGGACCATGCCAACATTCGGATGAATACATCAGGAAGTCCACTCGGACAGCTCGACGACACTCGGACGACCACCCGCCACTCGGCTGACGAACCATCACTCAGACCAAGGAGGCAAGCAGGCGGCGTGGGAGCTACAACGGCCGAGGAATCCTAAGGCATCCACTAAATAGAGTTAAGACCACCGTTACCTGTAACTGTTGTAATAGAGACTCATTACATTAGTAACTAACTCATTCAATGTCATTAATTACCTCGGCGGCGTGAGAGACATGGGGCTGCAGCGCACTCTATAAAAGACGCACCCCTCTCCATAGCCAGGCACGAGCAACCTTTCTATCCATACCCATCAAATCAAAGCAAGTCTCAGGGCACGAGACGTAGGGCTTTTACCTCCACCGAGTGAGGGGCCTGAACTCGTTAAACACCGAGTGTTACACCTGCGCCGTAGCTAGGCTCTGCCCCTCTTATTCGTACCCCATAGTACTCATTGTCAGGATCGTAACCCCGACAGCTGGGCCTGGGGTATTTTACATGCCCTCTCCGGCGTTTTCGCTCCGAAGCGACGATCTTCTACAGAGATCGTGTCCGCCGGTACCTTGATCAAAGTTGAGGACACAAAAATGTATTTTTTTTAATTTCTATAAGTATGCTATTTGTAAGAGTTTGGTCTATTTAAATTTGACAAAAAGCCCTACGTCTTCGTGAGAGTAAATCACCGACCACCAATGCCTCCATGCTCGTTGCGACAAAAAGTGAAACAGGGTTCAATGTAGACATACACATATGCACTCTCGCATATAATCTAACATATGAACACTAACATATCATCTACTGAAGGACAGAGCCGTTGAGCTTTAGAATTCACAAAGTTGTCATATTATCTCCATGTCAATGGAACATGAGTGATCATTTATTGTCAAGCTAGCATAGCCCGAGCGCTTCAAACAGGAAATTCGCAGGGCACACACCTGCCTAGCCGTGACGGGACGCACGATTGTCTCGTGATCGGCAAAGTTGTTGAATTCGGCATGAGGGCACATCAAATTTTAAGTTCCAGTTTGTGAAACTTGTGATTTTTGTCATTCTTTGTATCAAGTTTCAGCAAAATGAAACTTAACGCAATTTTGGAAACTCGTCAAAACATATGCAAATGGGTCTTATTTGAAAGTCCTCATCACAAGAAACATGAATATGAAAACGGAACTTAATTTAGACTTTTGGTTCATAAGATATGAGAGATTGAAAATCAAAATCCAAAAAAAGGGGGTCGATGCGCCTGCCCCTGTGGGACTGAGTTTCGGTGCCGTAACTGCAGGTGTCTTTGGGTCAGTGACACGTAGGCCCACATATCACGGACCCAAAGGCACCTATGACACCGAAGCAGCGCCCGCCCCTGTGTACCACAAATCTCATTCCGTCTTCAACCCTCTTTTTTGAAAGAAAAAAGTATTATTGGACTCGATCCCATTTTGGTTTTTAGAAGCAAACAAAGTCTGCGTTCAATAAAAAATGACCATGACCCGTTATACATATCAATAGTTATCTCTTGTACTCTTCCCCCAAAAAAGGTTATTTCTTGTACTCTCTCAAAAAAAGTTATTCCTTGTAAACTACCGATAGCCGCCGGATCAAGATTGTCTCATCTTTTGCACTTGCACCAATCCTGAAATAACAAAATTGCACCATAAAAGCCAAGGCGGCAAACACAAATACAAACTGATCAATCATGAATTCTTGATGGATCGCCTAACACCGCCAAAATGAGACATTAATCAACTACGAGTGTTACGTGTAGTCGTTTCCATTGGTTATACATACATAGCTCCTTTTTTAAAACCAACTATTGATTGGATCCTGAAAGAAACCTTTGCCCGGCCGAGCACCGCGGGACTGCGCCAATGGATTTGTTAGCTATCGTCACCTTGCTAGCGTACTCATCGTACGTACAAGACAAAAGTTCTCCGAGCAAAGCATCTATACACGTCGTAGTCTCTCGCGTGAGCTAATTAATAGCGGCAAATTCCACGGCATCAATGCATCATCGTCGTATATATATACAAGTCTACTCCAGTGAGATACACGCATCGGTCGACCCAAGATGGCAGCAGCAGCACCAAGCAGAGAGGAGCTGTGGAGCCTCGCCGGCAAGACGGCCCTCGTCACCGGCGGAACCAAACGAATCGGGTACGCCCTGCATGCATGTTTCTTTCATGCATGCTACTGTGTGTTTGTTACTGATCACACACACACTCACTTGCGTACCATGCATGCATGGCTCAGGCGCGCGATCGTGGAGGAGCTCGCGGGGTTCGGCGTCCGGGTGCACACCTGCGCCCGGAGCGACGCCCACGTGCAGGAGCGTCTGCGCGGATGGGCCGCCGACGCCGACGCGGGCCGCCTGAGCGCGCGCGTCACGGGCTCGGCATGCGACGTCTCCGTGCGCGGCGACCGGGAGGCGCTCATGGCAACGGCCAGCGCCGAGCTGGGGGGCAAGCTGGACATTCTTGTCAACAACGCCGGGCAGACCTTCTTCGGGGCGGCCACTGTTGAAAATATGAGCAAATTACTACGAGATTTAATCCGAATAAACAGAAGATAAACCATGACAGCAATAGCAGAGATTAAACTAATCATGCAAATTAGCATAGTCGATGAACAGATCACATTTAGGGCACATACTAGAAATATGAATTCTACCACGATCTCGAACAAGAAGGATAGAATTACATACGGTGCAGCGGGAGCAGCACCGCCGGCGTTGAGGTTGTCGCCCATGTCGTCGAGGATGAAGTTGCCGAGGTCGGGGAAGAAGTCGTCGTTGGCGAAGTCGTCGCTGCCAGCAGTCGCGCGAGTGCGCTCCCCAAAAACCTGATCGCCCTCTTCCGTACAGGATCACGAGAGGCGGGATTCCGGAGGCCTACTGTCCCTTCTCGCGGTGCACGCCGGAAGGAGGGATGGAGAAGACTTGCGTGGCGGCGCAATGATCTGGAACGGTGGTACGAAACCATACGAAGCGGCGGCGGCTAGGGTAGACGTCTGCCTGACTATATAGTGTAGGCCGGATAGATCGTGGGAGTAAATCCCACGTCCGAGTCGCGATCCAAAAGAATCGGAAACGGTTCAGTAATTAACGCGTCCATTAATTATTAATTAATAACTCATTAATTTTTCCCGAGCAGCAAAAATATAGACAACGTGCATAGCTCGGTCCTCGGCTCGGCTCAATCCCGCGGCGCGGCGCGTCGTGGCGAGGCGAGCGAGGAGGAGGAGCGCGCGTGTAGGTCTCCTCTTCTCATACTCTTACAAGTGGTAGAAGAGCTCACCTTATGAAGAGGTGCAAGTCTCACTCAACTTCCGGGGTGGGACTAAACTTTAGTCCCACTCACACCACTCACAAGCTATGCATGAATGGGCCAAGAGAATTTCAGAATTTTAGTTGGGCTTTGGGCCAAAGGCCTATTAGCAAATTCCAACAATCCCCCACAAAGTCTCATTGGCACATCTCATCACTTAGTTCCAAAACATTGTTTATATACCGGTGCTCAGTGGAGACTGTAAAGTTGAACTTCCACTTAGAGATTTATGCTACACTAGATCACAACTTGAATAGTGGACTATGCCTTGAACTACAAATTTTCTGCAAGACTAGTTTCACACAAATTCTTGACCGATACTGGGCTGCCGCAAGGCTTCCACGCGGGTGGAGCGTATACGTCATACTCCAGGGCCTTTTATGAATTTATTAGAGAACACCCAATTCTCACAGACTGCGACGTTAACAGTCAAATTCATATAGGTGTGTTCCTCAGGAGATGCTCTGCAGGACAACATCTCTGCTTACCCGAATAAGCCACTTGGAACACATTAAGATAAGTATCAACCTGCCATGCAGATCAGCAAAGTATTGCATCTTCACGGAGTGGGATAATTAATATAGGGATACTCTCCTCCCAGCTGACCAACAGCTTGTCTCCCGTTTCTACCTCACGGGATCTCCGGTCACATAGAATGGGTTACCACTATGGACAACTCATGCGGTGGGTCTCAAACCCATCTCCATCGATGCATTATCTATCACATTACGTGATAGACCCTTTGTGAAGGGATCTGCCAAGTTTTTTGACGTTTGGATATAATCCAACGTAATAACTCCGGAGTTCCTCAATTTTCTGACAGATTTTAGTCTCCTCTTCACATGCCTTGAGGACTTCATATTGTCCTTAGAACTGTTTATCTTGACGATCACAGTTTGATTATCACAGTTCATCAGGATAGGGGGTATTGGTTTCTTAACCATAGGTAAGTCCATCAAGAGCTCACGAAGCCACTCTGCTTCAACAGTGGCAGTGTCTAATGCTGTGAGTTCTGCTTCCATAGTTGACCTCGTTAAGATGGTCTGCTTGCAAGACTTCTAGGAAACAGCGCCACCGCTAAGTGTAAAAACATAACCACTTGTGGCCTTAATCTCATCAGCATCAGATATCCAGTTTGAGTCACTATAACCCTCCAGTACTCTTGGATAACCGGTGTAGTAAATCCCATGGCTCGCAGTGCCTTTCAAATAGCGCATAACTCTCTCAAGCGCATGCCAATGATCATCTCCCGGTTTTGACACAAACCGACTCAGTTTGCTCACAGCAAAAGAGATGTCAGGCCTCGTGGCACTCGCCAAATACATAAGCGAACCAATAATCTGAGAATACCTCAGTTGATCCTTAGCAATCCGTCGATTCTTTCGAAGCAACACACTAGCATCATATGGAGTTGGAGAAGGCTGGCAGTCGCTATACCCAAAACGACTCAAGACCTTTTCCACATAGTGAGACTGAAGCAGTGTAATCCCACCATTCTCATCTCTCAACAGCTTGATGTTTAAGATAACATCAGCTACTCCTAGATCCTTCATCTCAAAGCAACGAGATAAGAAATCCTTAACCTCATTGATTAAATCAAGTTTGGTTTCAAAGATCAGTATGTCATCGACATACAGACAAAGAATAACTCCTTCGCCCCCACCATGGCGATAGTACACACACTTGTCACCATCGTTTACTACAAAGCCGGCAGCAGTTAATGTTCTTTCGAACTTCTCATGCCACTCCTTAGGAGCTTGTTTAAGGCCATATAAAGACTTTAATAACTTGCACACCTTTCCTTCCTGACCAGGTACTACAAAACCATCTGGCTGATCCATGTAAATTTCCTCCTTCAACTCTCCATTGAGGAAAGCCGTCTTAACGTCCATTTGATGAACGAGAAGACCATGTGAGGCAGCCAGTGATAGTAGCACCCGAATAGTGATCAGTCTAGCCACGGGTGAGTAAGTATCAAAGAAGTCTTCACCTTCTTTCTGGGTATAACCCTTAGCCACAAGCCGTGCCTTGTACTTGTCAATTGTACCATCAGGTCTAAACTTCTTCTTGAACACCCACTTACATCCTACAGGTTTGCACCCATAAGGACGGTCAGTGATCTCCCAGGTTCCGTTAGCTAAGATGGAATCCATCTCGCTACGAACAGCTTCCTTCCAGTAGTCAGCATCAGGAGATGCATAGGCTTCTGAAATAGTCTGGGTGTGTCATCCACAAGGTACACAATGAAGTCATCACCAAAGGACTTTGCAGTCCTCTGTCTCTTACTCCTCACAGGAGTTCCATTGTCACCCTCAACAGGATTCCCAACGTGTTCCATCGCAATGGTGGGTTCAGGAATTACAGCGAATTCCTCACTAGATGTAGTAGGTATCTCCTGATTTGATGAACTCTACATATCCTTCATAGGAAATATGTCCTCAAAGAAAGTTGCATCATTCGACTCCATAATCGTACCAACATACATGTCGGATACCTCAGATTTTATTATCAAAAATCTATAACCAATGCTATGAAAAGCATAGCCCAGAAGAACACAATCCACGGTTTTTGGTCCAAGCTTGCGCTTCTTGGGAATTGGTATATTGACTTTCGCCAAACAACCCCAAGTACGTAGGTAAGAGAGTTTCAACCTTTTCCTTTCCCATTCCTCAAATGGAGTCATGGTCTTATGCTTTTTGGGAACTCGATTTAGGACATGACACGCAGTCATTAGCGCCTCCCCCCACCATTCCTTGAAGAGACCCGATGTGTCTAACATGGTGTTAACCATATCAGTTAGAGTTCGATTCTTTCTTTCGGCTACCCCATTTGACTGAGGTGAGAAGGGAGACGTCCTCTCATGGATTATACCATGTTCCGCACAAAACAAATCAAAATCATTGGAAAAATACTCTCCACCACGATCAGACCTAAGCCGTTTAATTTTTCGATCAAGTTGGTTCTCTGCCTCAGCTTTATAGTTTTTGAAGAAAGTTAAAGCCTCATCTTTTGATTTCAGATGGTACACATAACAATATCTAGTGGAGTCATCGATCAACGTCATGAAGTATCTTTTTCCACCTTTTGTCAACACGCCATTCATCTCACAAAGATCAGAATGTATAAGCTCTAGTGGCGCCAAGTCTCTTGCCTCTGCAGTCTTATGGGACTTGCGAGGTTGCTTAGCTTGCACACACACTTGGCAGTTGGAGCCCTTGACAGTAGGTATTTTCGGAATTAAATTCATATTGGCTAGCCGCGTCATGCAACCAAAGTTAATATGACAAAGTCGTGAATGCCAAATATCAGAATCATTATTGTGGCAAACATTATTAATAACTTTAGTGCAAATATCTGACAAAGATAGGCGGAACAAGCCTCCGCTCTCATAGCCTTTTCCAACAAATTGTCCATACTTAGAAATTACAACTTTATTGGATTCGAAAACCAACTTAAAACCATCTCGACATAAACGGGAACCGCTAACGAGATTTTTATTGATGGACGGCACATGATGAATGTTCTTCGGACGCACGGTTTTCCCCGAAGTAAACTTCAGATCGACTGTACCGACACCTCGAACGATGGCATGTGACCCATTCCCCATCAGCACGGGAGAAGTTTCTGTGACCTGGTAAGAAGAAAACATGGAGGTGTCAGCACAAACGTGCACATTAGCACCGGTGTCAATTAACCAATCAGAAGATTGAAATACTGAAAGGATGGTAGGAAGAATACCGTATCCAGATTCCTTCATGTCAGTATCACTGATGACAACATTAGCGGACTTGCCGCTCTTCTCATGTTCGCGCTCCTCAAAGCGGTTAGGACACTTCGGAGCCCAGTGATTAGGATCACCGCAGACATGGCAAAGTCCCTTCCCCTTCTTATGAGAATTCTTCTTGAAGTTGGTAGAATGTGATGGCTTGTTCTTTGTATCAAACTTGCCTTTGCCTTGAGTTTTGTTCTTGTTGTTTTTGAACTTGTTGGGCTGGAAGTTCTTCTTCTGTACCATGTGGGCACTAGAAGCTCCCTCAACAACTCGAGCACGTGTGTCCTTTGCTCTCGTTTTCTCTTCAACATCAAGAGTACCAATGAGATCCGCAACGGAAAACTCCTGTCTCTTGTGTTTCAGGGAAGTAGCAAAATTGTTCCACGAAGGTGGAAGCTTGGCAATGAAGCCTCCGGCAACAAATTTTTCCGGCAACACACACTTGAAGTACTCGAGTTCCTTTGCGAGCAACTGTATCTCATGAGCTTGCTGTACAACAGAGCGCTCATCAGTCATCTTGTAGTCATAGAATTGCTCCATGACGTACAACTCGCTGCCGGCGTCCGAGGCACCAAACTTGGCCTCGAGCGCAGCCCACATGTCCTTGCCGTTGTCAAACGACATATACGAATCCACAATGGAATCATCAAGAACACTCAAAAGAGCGCCTTTAAAGAGAGTATCGATCTTTTCAAAAGCTTCCAGCTGTGCTGGATTAAGATCGCCCTCAGGCTTGCCCTTAGTGGCATCATAGCAGCACATGGTCTGAAACCAGTAGACTGCTCTCGTGCGCCACCTCTTATATTGCATCCCCTTAAAGGCAGGCGGCTTTAAATGCGCAGCAAAACCACTCGGAGTAAATTGCCTATAATCAGGTTTTTGGATTGTTGAAAATATGAGCAAATTACTATGAGATTTAATCCGAATAAACAGAAGATAAACCATGACAGCAATAGCAGAGATTAAACTAATCATGCAAACTAGCATAGTAGATGAACAGATCACATCTAGGGCACATACTAGAAACATGAATTCTACCACGATCTCGAACAAGAAGGATAGAATCACATACGGTGCAGCGGGAGCAGCACCGCCGGCGTTGAGGTTGTCGCCCATGTCGTCGAGGATGAAGTTGCTGAGGTCGGGGAAGAAGTCGTCGTTGGCGAAGTCGTCGCTGCCAGCAGTCACGCGAGTGCGCTCCCCAAAAACCTGATCGCCCCTCTCCCGTACAGGATCACGAGAGGCGGGGTTCCGGAGGCCTACTGTCCCTTCTCGCGGTGCACGCCGAAAGGAGGGATGGAGAAGACTTGCATGGCGGCGCAATGATCTGGAACGGTGGTGCGAAACCATACGAAGCGGCGGCGGCTAGGGTAGACGTCTGCCTGACTATATAGTGCGGGTCGGGCGGGTAGGTCGTGGGAGTAAATCCCACGTCCGAGTCGCGATCCAAAAGAATCGGAAACGGTTCAGTAATTAACGCGTCCGTTAATTATTAATTAATGACTCATTAATTGTTCCCGAGCAGCAAAAATATAGACAACGTGCATAGCTCTGTCCTCGGCTCGGCTCAATCCCGCAACCCGCGGCGCGGCGCGTCGTGGCGAGGAGGAGGAGCGCGCGTGTAGGTCTCCTCTTCTCATGCTCTTACAAGTGGTAGAAGAGCTCACCTTATAAAGAGGTGCAAGTCTCACTCAACTTCCAGGATGGGACTAAACTTTAGCCCCACTCACACCACTCACAAGCTATACATGAATGGGCCAAGAGAATTTTAGAATTTTAGTTGGGCTTTGGGTCAAAGGCCTACTAGCAAATTTCAACAACCACGGCGTGCACGGCGGAGGAGTACGCCCGTCTCATGGCCACCAACCTCGAGTCCTGCTTCCACCTCGCGCAGCTCGCGCACCCGCTCCTCCTCGCCGGCAGCGGCGGCAACGTGGTGAACATCTCATCCATCGGCGGGCTCCTCGGATACCCGAGGTTGTCGTTGTACTCGGCGACCAAGGCGGCCCTGAACCAGCTCACCCGTACCCTCGCCGTCGAGTGGGCGGGCGACGGCGTCCGGGTCAACTGCGTCGCGCCGGGAGGCGTCCGGACGGACCTCCTCGACAGCAGCGGCATTCAGATCGACTCAGAGGCGGCACGGAGAGGATGTGGGAGGCGGAGAGCGCGCGCACCGCTTTGGGCCGCCTAGGCGAGCCGGAGGAGGTGGCGTCGCTCGTGGGGTTCCTCTGCATGCCGGCTGCTTCGTAGATCACCGGGCAGATCATCTACGTCGATGGCGGCCGTACCGTAGCCGCCTAGGCCTATGGTCTCGCTCGGTTAAACTAGTACTCCATCTGTAAAGAACTAAAAACTTTTATATTTCTTTACAAAGAGGGTACAAGTTATTTTACAGATTTTAAGGTGTACTTCCTCTGTAAACTGACCTAAAACGTCCTATAAAAGTTTACAGAGGGAGGCGTACACGGCGCTGGCCATGGAGCGGGCCGACGCGACGCTGTTCTGCAGGCCTCGCCCACCGCTCTCTGGTTCCATTGTGCAAGCCTCTAATTAAAGCGTGCATCATTACCGGTTCTGGACTTGTGGTATCATAGGCAACCTGCTCAAGAAACAGATCTTGAATATATGAAACACCTAGATCTAGCAAATTAAGGTGTCCAGGATAAGGGCATCTTCAACGTGGGTTGTCAAAACCGTCCGCGTCTGTCCGGATCGGATGGTTTGGACGTGTTTTGCCGTCTAACATGGATCTGTATCCGTCCATCGGCCGGTTCCGATGCTCTTTTCCGATAAATCGGAGGCAAAGTGGAGAGGGAGGGGGGCTTTGCGGGACTCCGACGCCCCTGCCTCAATGAAACCCCCCTCCCGGTCCTTTTTTTTCCACTCCACCTCTACTTCCCTCTTCCTTTCATCCGCACCCTCGTCTGAGTGACTGACGCCGTTCTAAGCTTCCGTTACAGCAAGGAACCATGGATATGAAATAAAACATGTAACCAGCTTTCCCCGGGTGAAAAATCTTCTACTAATAACCAGCCTCAGGAACATCCTACCCAGGTTACTTCTATCGCTAAAAGACCTGGTCTTTCAGTTGCTCTCCATTTATCAATGAAGATATAATGCTTTATTTTGTTTACAAAAAAAATGTAAACCTCAAGTTATTCTGGCGGTTAGTGACCAGGGCGTCCGGTTGGGCTTTTGAGAGGGGTTTGACTGGTTAGTGACCCGGCTGTAGATGGATGCTCTTACGTGTTGCGCCATCGATCCTTTTCAGCTAGTGCATGTGGACGTGTTGGAGATCAGACACGTCGAAGCCATTTATCTCAGCGAGTCTGACCTTGAATTGCCTCTCTTGCTCCTCGTAGCTCAACCTCAAGTCATCGAGTTCGTCGCTGGACCAGTCTCCGAGCCCGCACAAGATCCCATTGTATTCCATCATCCGCTCCGTGAACTTGGGCTCCCTCATTAGCGCGAGGAAGCCGTGGAGGAGGTCATCACTCATCAGGCGATTTGGCGGCCTTGGCGGCTGCAAACAGCGGAGGCTCCTCCCCACCCAGAGTTCGCCACTCTGCGAGAAATTTGAGGTCGTAAAGATCCGGAAAGTGAATCCGGATCAGGTGGATGAGCGCGTAACGGTCTTGGTTTTCTTTGGGATAGATCCGGGCACCGTTCCATAAGCAATCCACCAAGTGGGCGATATCCTCGGCGCCGTCCGAGGTCACCCAGGTGACATCGGTTATCATGACGGCGCGGCAGGCCCTGAGAGCGTTGCCGAAGCGGGCGCGGTCGACGCGGCCTACGCAGGGCTCCACGCCCAGCTTCAACATAAATCGCTCCTCCTTTGCCGACGGCACGCCCAGGTGGAACCGCCAGACGCGGGCGAGGTCCCCGTCGCGGTTGACCAGCGCCAGGGCGACCTGCAGAAACCGCACGCCTCTGACCCTGTTGTAGATGTGCTCGCAGTTGGCGTCCATGTTGCGGTGGTACGGCATGAGGCCAGTAATGTGGTAGACGCCGTCGGCGTCTGCCGTGAGTTCGCGGGTGCAGGCTGGTACGGGGCGGCGGGGAGGGACGTCGTAGGACGTGGCCACGACGGCGATGGGGAAGCCCCGGAACATGTCCGACATGCGAGCCAGCTCTGCCTCCTGGTTATGGGCCCAGACCTCCACCACTCGCGCCTTGCCCATGCCCCTGCCTGAGGCGGCTTCAGCATGCCGCGTCGGCGGCGGCGGCGGCTGATGCGACATGATCTTGGCGATGTATATTACGAGGAGACACCCGCTGGAAATCGTAGGATCCATATTCATATATAGATAGTCTGGGGACCAGTAGAGATCGGACCCTAGCGATCGATCCGATTGACTAACAGAACGTGTGGATGGATCGTGGGAACGTCCGATCGACTATCGATTCCCTCTTTTTTGTATATATATAGAGAAGGACTGTCGCTTTTTTTTTAATGCAGAAGGACTTGTAAAAGTGTTCGGTTCGGTTCTAGTAAAAAAAGTGTTTGGTTAGCAGCTGGTAACGGATTTTTTTTTGCAGAAATAATAATTCTTGTATTACTCAATCAAGAGGTACAATCACGGATAACCATGTCCAAAATGACCTCAGGTCCTGATCCAAGGCAGACGCCAGTACGGCATTGGGTCTTACCAAAGTTTGCTAGAGTATGACTAGAAGAATTACAACTGCGGCATATATGAGTGATACAAGAACTGCGTTCGGACATGCTATCTTTGATCTCTCTTACAAGAAAAGCATACTTCAATCTGTTTGTGTCTCCACTTCTTACCATGTTCACTGCCTCCAAATTATCACATTCAATATCAATTGGTAGACTGCTCCATTGTAGTGCGAGCATTACTCCCTCCCTGATTGCTAAAATCTCATATTCCAGCACGTCATTGCATGAGAACAGATGCCTACTAGAGCTAAAAATAATGGCGCTGAGGTGATCTCGGAGAAGCATACCAGTACCGCCCACACCGTCCAGAATGGAGCCATCCATGTTAAGTTTGACACGTCCAATCGCCGGAGGAGTCCATGGTACTGAGTCAATCACTACCGGAATAAACCCCTATGCCGACGGCCCAGGCTGTCGGCATAGCCCTGATTACCGTCGGGACAGGCCTATGCCGATGGCCCCCGTCAGCGTAGGGCCGTCGGCAACATATGCGTCGGCGTACCCCGGGATGCCGTCGGCATAGATGATATCCCGACGGCGTCCGTACATCTATGCAGATGGCCGGGGCCGTCAGCAACGTTCCACGCCTAACGGTGGCTGCCGGCGCCGCCGTCAAGTGCTACCCATACAGGAGACGCCACGTGGCCGGGCTATGCCGACGGCCTAGCCGTCGGCATAACCCTGCCACGTGGCGCCCTCTTATAGCTCCTGGGGCAGGGCTACGCCGACGGCTAAGCCGTAGGCATAGCTCTGCCACGTGGCGCCCTCTTATAGCTCCTGGGGCAGGGCTATGCCTACGGCTTAGCCGTCGGCGTAGTTTCAAATCTACGCCGACGGCTAAGCCGTAGGCATAGCTCTGCCATGTGGTGCCATCTGGTAGCTCTTGGGGCAGGGCTATGCCGACGGCTTAGCCGTCGGCGTAGTTTCAAATCTACGCCGACGGCTTTCAAGCCGTAGGCATAGCTCTGCCACGTGGCGCCCTCTGGTAGCTCGTGGCAGCCCTATGCCGACGGCTTAGCCGTCGGCATAGTTTCTGTCTGATTTTTTTTCTTTTTTCTGTTTGATTTCAATTCAAATTCACAGCAGATACATACAATGAAATAGACATACACAACATCTATAAGTATCATCCTCACAACCAACACCATCACAACAAACATAAGCATCATCACAAACATAAGCATCATCACAAACAACATAAGTATCTACAGAAGCACACAAGTCATCTAAAGGACCATAAAAGACCACAAGTCATCTAAAGAACACAAGTTTATCATCACCACCACCGTCACCCACAGGCTTAAGCGCCAGGACGTCCAGCACCACCGCCAAGGTCGTCACCACCAAGTCCGCCAAAGCCCAGGTCGTCACTGCTAGCGGCAGCACTACCGCCAAGACCGCCATCGCCTCGGTGGATCGGAGTGGCCGGGCTCCGTGAGTCGGGAGTGATGCCAAGACCGGCACCACCACCATTCCGTGCATCGTCATCGTTTGGATCCACATCATCATCACCCAATGGTCTAGCGTCATCATTTTTGACCACATCATCATCAGGTTGATGTCTACTACGCAACCTTCTTCTTGTAGACTCGTGTTGGGGCTCCAAGCGCAGAGTTTTGTAGGACAGTAGCAAATTTCTCTCAAGTGGATGACCTAAGGTTTATCAATCCGTGGGAGGCGTAGGATGAAGATGGTCTCTCTCAAACAACCCTGCAACCAAATAACAAAGAGTCTCTTGTGTCCTCAACACACCCAATACAATGATAAATTGTATAGGTGCACTAGTTTGGTGAAGAGATGGTGATACAAGTGCAATATGGATGGTAGATATAGGTTTTTGTAATCTGAAAATATAAAAATAGCAAGGGAGCAAGTAACAAAAGTGAGCGAAAACGGTATTGCAATGCTTCGAAACAAAGCCTAGGGTTCATACTTTCACTAGTGCAAGTTCTCTCAACAATGATAACATAATTAGATCATATGACAATCCCTCAACATGCAATAAAGAGTCACTCCAAAGTCACTAATAGCGGAGAATAAACGAAAAGATTATTGTAGGGTACGAAACCACCTCAAAGTTATTCTTTCTGATCGATCTATTGGGCTATTCCTATAAGTGTCACAAACAGCCCTAGAGTTCGTACTAAAATAACATCTTAAGACACACATCAACCAAAACCCTAATGTCACCTAGATACTCCAATGTCACCACAAGTATTCGCGGGTTTGATTATACTATATGCATCACACAATCTCAGATTCATCTATTCAAACCAACACAAAGAACTTCAAAGAGTGCCCCAAAGTTTTTACCGGAGAGTCAAGACGAAAACGTGTGCCAACCCCTATGCATAAGTTCACAAGGTCACAGAACCCGCAAGTTGATCACCAAAACATACATCAAGTGGATCACGTGAATATCCCATTGTCATCACAGATAAACACATGCAAGACATACATCAAGTGTTCTCAAATCCTTAAAGACTCAATCTGATAAGATAACTTCAAAGGGAAAAATCAATCTATTACAAGAGGGTAGAGGGGAGAAACATCATAAGATCCAACTAAAATAGCAAAGCTCGCGGTACATCAAGATCGTGCCAAATCAAGAACACGAGAGAGAGATCAAACACATAGCTACTGGTACATATCCTCAGCCTCGAGGGTGAACTACTCCCTCCTCGTCATGGAGACCGCCGGGATGATGAAGATGGCCACCGGTGATGATTTCCCCCTCCGGCAGGGTTCCGGAACAGGGTCCCGATTGGTTTTTGGTGGCTACAGAGGCTTGCGGCGGCGGAACTCCCAATCTAGGTTTTGTTCTGGAGGTTTGGGGATATATAAGAGGTGTTGGCGTCGAGAACAAGTCAGAGGAATCCACGTGGGGCCCACAAGGTCGGAGGGAGCGCCCTCCACCCTTGTGGTGGCCTCGGGACTCTTCTGGTGCATCTCCGGTACTCCGTGGGCTTCTTTTGGTCCAAAAACAATCGTCGTAAATTTTCAGCTCAATTGGACTCCGTTTGATATTTCTTTTCTGCGAAACTCAAAAACAAGGAAAAAACAGAAACTGGCACTGGGCTCTAGGTTAATAGGTTAGTCCCAAAAATTATATATAGCATATAAATGCATATAAAACATCCAAGATAGATAATATAATAGCATGGAACAATAAAAAATTATAGATACGTTGGAGACGTATCAAGCATCCCCAAGCTTAATTCCTGCTCGTCCTCGAGTAGGTAAATGATAAAAAACAGAATTTTTTATGTGGAATGCTACCTAACATATTCATCCATGTAATTTTTTCTTTATTGTGGCATGAATGTTCAGATCCATAAGATTCAAAACAAAAGTTTAATATTGACATAAAAACAATAATACTTCAAGCATACTAACAAGACAATTATGTCTTCTCAAAATAACATGGCCAAAGAAAGTTATCCCTACAAAATCATATAGTCTGGCTATGCTCCATCTTCATCACACAAAATATTTAAATCATGCACAACCCCGATGACAAGCCAAGCAATTGTTTCATACTTTTGACGTTCTCAAACCTTTTCAACTTTCACGCAATACATGAGCGTGAGCCATGGACATAGCACTATAGGTGGAATGAAATATGGTGGTTGTGGTGAAGACAAAAAGAAGGAGATAGTCTCACATCAACTAGGCGTATCAACGGGCTATGGAGATGCCCATCAATAGATATCAATGTGAGTGAGTAGGGATTGCCATGCAACGGATGCACTAGAGCTATAAGTTTATGAAAGCTCAAAAAGAAACTAAGTGGGTGTGCATCCAACTCGCTTGCTCACGAAGACCTAGGGCAATTTGAGGAAGCCCATCATTGGAATATACAAGCCAAGTTCTATAATGAAAAATTCTCACTAGTATATGAAAGTGATATCATAGGAGACTCTCTATCATGAAGATCATGGTGCTACTTTGAAGCACAAGTGTGGCAAAGAGGATAGTAACATTGTCCCTTCTCTCTTTTCTCTTTTTTTTATGGGCCTTCTTTCAAAAAAAATTTGGCCTCTTCTCTTTTTTTTTCGTTCGGAGTCTCATCCCGACTTGTGGGGGAATCATAGTCTCCATCATCCTTTCCTCACATGGGACAATGTTCTAATAATGAAGACCATCACACTTTTATTTACTTACAACTCAAAATTTACAACTCGATGCTAGAACAAGATATGACTATATGAATGCCTCCGGCGGTGTACCGGGATGTGCAATGAATCAAGAGCGACATGTATAAAATATGATGAACGGTGTCTTTGCCACAAATACGATGTCAACTACATGATCATGCAAAGCAATATGACAATGATGAAGCGTGTCATAATAACGGAACGGTGGAAAGTTGCATGGCAATATATCTCGGAATGGCTATGGAAATGCCATAATAGGTAGGTATGGTGGCTGTTTTGAGGAAGGATATGTGGTGGGTTTATGGCACCGGCGAAAGTTGCGCGGTACAAGAGAGGCTAGCAATGGCGGAGAGGTGAGAGTGCGTATAGTCCATGGACTCAATATTAGTCATAAAGAACTCATATACTTATCGCAAAAATCTATTAGTTATCAAAACAAAGTATTACGCGCATGCTTATAGGGGGATAGATTGGTAGGAAAAGACCATCGCTCGTCCCGACCGCCACTCATAAGGAAGACAATCAAAAAATAAATCATGCTCTGACTTCATCACATAATGGTTCACCATACGTGCATGCTACGGGACTCACAAACTTTAACACAAGTATTTCTCAAATTCACAACTATTCACTAGCATGACTCTAATGTCACCATCTTCATATCTCAAAACAATCATAAGGAATCAAACTTCTCATAGTATTCAATGCACTATATATGAAAGTTTTTATTATATCCCTCTTTGATGCCTATCATATTAGGACTAGTTTTATAACCAAAGCAAATTACCATGCTGTTTAGAAATAATCTCAAAATAATATAAGTGAAGTGCGAGAGTTCAACAATTTCTATAAAATAAAATCACTGCCGTGCTCTAAAAAGATATAAGTGAAGTACTAGAGCAAATGACATACTACTCCAAAAGATATAAGTGAAGCTCAATGAGTAGTCGAATAATTATGTAACTATGTGAAGACTCTCTCTCAAAAAAGAATTTCAGATCTTAAGTACTTTATTCAAACAGCAAGCAAAACAAAATAAAGTGACATTGCAAGGATAGCACATATCATGTGAAGAAGCAAAAACTTAGGTTCAACCGATACTAACCGATAATTCTTGATGAAGAAAGGTATGATGCCTACCGGGGCATCCCCAAGCTTAGATGCTTGAGACTTCTTGAAATATTATATTGGGGTGCCTTGGGCATCCCCAAGCTTGAGCTTTTATATCTCCTTAATTCCTTTTATATCACGGGTTCCCTAAATCATAAAAACTTCATCCACACAAAACTCAACAGGAACTCGTGAGAAGAGTTAGTATAAATCAAATACAAAACCTTATCATTCTCTACTGTAGAAAATCACTAAAATTATTATTTAACATTGCATACTAAATGCCTCTGCATATTTAATACTCCTATGCTCAAATAGAATCATTAAACAAGCAAACATATGCAAACAATGCAAACATAACAGCAATCTGTCAAAACAGGACAGTCTGTAAAGAGTGCAATTTTACTGATACTTCCCTAACTCCAAAAATTCTGAAAAATTACCATACTGTAGAATATTTGTTGTTACTCATTGTGTAAAAATTTCAAGATTTTATCATGTTCTGACTTTCCATAAGAATTCATACAACGATAGAAAAATTTCTGTTTTCAAAACAGCAACATATAGACTTGCAAAATAAGCATGGTAAAGGCTAAACTTGACACTTTTATTGAAATTAAAGATGAAAAACATTAATATAAATAGCAGAAATCAAATACTAATAAAATAAAATGACGCTCCAAGCAAAACTCATATCATGTGACGAATAAAAATATAGCTCCAAGTAAGGTTACCGATAATATTGGAGACGAAAGAGGGAATGCCATCCGGGGCATCCCCAAGCTTAGTTGCTTGGATCTTCCTTGAATATTACCTTGGGGTGCCTTGGGCATCCCCAAGCTTAGTGTCTTGTCAATCCTTATTCTCCTCATATCGATATCTCACCCAAAACTTGAAAACTTCAATCACACAAAACTTAACGGAACTTCGTGAGATGGGTTAGTATGATAAAACAAATCATTCACTTTGGTACTGTCAAGACGAGATTCATAACTTTTCTCACATGATGCCTAATGTACCCTATCATTTCTGCAATTTATATTAAGCAATATAAGCCATAGAAACTAGAGAACAAGCAAACTATGCATCGAAAATAGAATCTGTCAAAAACAGAACAGTCTGTAAAGATCTGAATTAAGGTCATACTCTGTTACTCCAAATATTCTGAAAAATTAGGAAAGCGTAGAAGATTTGTATAAAAATCAACTGTAAAAATTTCAGAATTTTTCCATGTTCCAGTAAAAGATAGGAATTTCTGCACTGGACGCAAAAGTTTCTGTTTTTGCACAGAATCAAGTCAACTATCATCCACACTACCCCAAAGGCTTTACTTGGCACTTTATTGAAACAAAAGCTATAAAACATGATTACTACAGTATTAATCATGTTAATACACAAAAACAGTAGGTAAAAGTGTTGGGTTGTCTCCCAACAAGCGCTTTTCTTTAATGCCTTTTTAGCTAGGCATGATGATATCAATGATGCTCACATAAAAGATAAGAATTGAAACATAACGGGAGCATCATGAAGAATATGACTAGCACATTTAAGTCTAACCCACTTACTATGCATAGGAATTTTGTGAGCAAACAATTTATGGGAGCAAGAATCACCTAGCATAGGAAGGTAAAGCAAGCAAAATTTCAAGATTTTCAACACATACACTAGTAGAAAAAGGCCCATTTGTCCCGGTTCCAGAGGCCCATTTGTCCCGGTTCTGGAACCGGGACTAAAGGGTCGGGACTAAAGCCCAATACCTTTAGTCCCGGTTCGCCTACGAACCGGGACAGATGGGGCTCCACGTGGCCGCTGTGGCTTGCCCAGGCAGGAGGGCCTTTTGTCCCGGTTGGTAGCACCAACCGGGACCAAAAATCATCCACGCGTCAGCAGTTCAGGGGCTGGGGTTTTTGTTTTTTTTTTTGAAAGGGGGGGGGGGTTTGGGGGTTTTGTAGGGTTAATTTAGGGGTTTTTTATAATTTGTAGTAGCTAATAGAGAGAAGTGCCCTCTCTTATCTCCGTGCTTGGTCGACGCTACGTACTATACGTATAGAGAGGACTCGACACGCTAGCTAGTAAGCGAATGAAGGAAACCATTAAGTACACAAGATCGTCATGAACATATACAGAGAGAAGTGATCGACCTCCTCCTTCTTCGAGAGATTGGTCGAACAACAAGTTTTCGTATATCTATCCGACGTTACTAGCTACATATATACAATATAAGATCTCTTACACTCCCTAACATCTGATGTCAAGTTCCACATGGTATTCTCCAGCTTTATTGATGACGTGGTCAAGAAAGAATCCTGCCAATTCCTCTTGAATTGCTTTTATGCGATCTTGTGGTAGGAGTTCATCACGCATCTGCCACATCTAATTTGAAGAAGGGGGTCAATACATATATATGAATGAAACTCAACACAAATGATGGTAATAAAATAAAATTGTGAATATTATTGCTTACGCACTTCATATTGTTTTTCAGAGTAGCCCTGCTTAGAGGTCGTTGCGTTGTAGATGTACTCGCAAACGTAGTATCCACAAAAATTATTCCCGCCTTCCTGCCACAACCACTTTACGAGAAATAGAGGTCAATCAAACTGATAATCAAGCATTATAAATGGTATTGATGAAACTAGCTAGAATCAATGGGAGATGTGCGGAACTAGCTAGTAGTACTTACTTTCGGGTGTGTAAATCGCAGCTCCCTTGGCAGTCCCGGAGCTTCTGCGGTGAACACTTTCCAAACCCTGCGAGACAAAGAAAATAATTACTTGATATCAGGAAATGAACAAAGTTGCCGATATGGTGCGATAATGATCGATTGAACTTACTTCTGGAGCATTTCAGTCATGGCCGCATACTCCTTGGGATCTTTTCGTCTTGAGTCTAAGACGGTTACTAGTCCCTGCTCAAGCTTAATCTCTAGGAGAATAAAGTGGAAACTGCGCACGCATGCATAACTCATCAATTACATTACTATAACCTCGAGTAATAAGGGAAACCGAATATGCAGAAGACAGTAACACTCACTTGAAGTTGTAAGGAAAGAGTATTTTATCTTTGTTTTGATTTTTAAGCAATGATTGTAGCAAGTTGGCCTCGGTTTCTTTCGCATTATATTTAACCATCCATTCATCTATGAGATTTGTGTTAATGAACCCAATATCATAGATTTGTGCTTTTCTGCATTCGACGATCTTCAATCTGCATAATATAGTGAGGATAATTATATATATATATGCAATGAAAGAGCTAAGCTATATATAGAGACTTAATTACAGAAGTATAGTACTTACAGACAGTAGCAAGTGATGATTATTTTATCGAGGGCCTTTTGATTGAAAAACTGGAAGAACTCCTCAAATGGAATAGACAACAGATCAATTCCAACGAGGTAGTGCTCCTCTTTAACTCTCAGTGTCAAAATATCCTTCCCAGACTTGCAGGTGTCCATGTACCACTTATGGAATCTTCGCATCATCGTTGTTAGAGGAGGATCACCAGGTTTGACGAGAGGCTTCCCGTACCGGTATTTGTGTTCGTCCACCTCCATTGTATCAAAATGTGCATCGTCGGGCAGGTAATCACCAGGATTGGTACCGGGCAGCATCCCCGGCAGATTTGCGATGATATCGCTAGACACCTTGAGCGGGGGGCACGATTGGTTCGCCTGTTCGCCGAGCTGGGGAATTTTTTTCCCACTTCTTCGTTCTTGTAACCTTTTGTCACTTGAAGTAGTTCCCGACCGGCGCGCTCCTTCCACTGCCTTTTTAAGAGCGCGGACATGGTTGTCATCCGGCGGAGGCGGTGGTGGTCGCTTCAGGGCATCCAAAGTGCGCTTCAATTTCACCGGATCTATCTTCTCCTCCGGAGGTGGATTTTTCTTTGCAAAAAAGTCCTTCACTTGGGCTTGACAGATCTGCGCGTTTTCCTCCTCGGTCATCTCGTATGGTAACTTCTCTAGAGGCTTGAGAGATGGACCGAATCTGTATTGCCTCCCGCCTCTGGCTGTACTGCTAGACGCCGGAGCAGCCGAAGCGGCTGCGGCTGTCTTCCTTCGTTGCTTACGAGGCGGAGAAGGAGGCGGAGTGCTATGACGCGCCGGAGCAGCCGGAGCGGCGGCGGCTGTCTTCCGCTGTTGCTGACGAGGCAGAGGAGGAGGCGGGCTGCTCGGACGCGCCAGCGCAGGCGGAGAAGGAGGCGGAGTGCCGCCACACGCCGGAGCAGCCGGAGAAGGAGGCGGAGTGCCCTGATCACTCGCCGAAGGAGGAGGCGGAGGAGGAGGCGGAGTGCCCTGACTCACCGGAGGAGGAGGAGGAGGAGGAGGAGGCGTCCAGTTCGGAAGGTTGATGAGCTCCTTTCGCCATAGACATGGAGTCTTCAGAGCAAGACCCAGCTGAGTCTCCCCTTCACCGGTAGGGTGGTCAAGCTCGAGCTCCTCAAATCCCTCCGTTATTTCATCGACCATCACAACAGCATAGCCTTGTGGAATCGGAAGGCAGTGAAAAGTTGCGCCGGGTTCAGGAGGTGCAACAGAGCCGACAGCCGCCTTGACTTTGAGGTGCTGCCATTGCGTCATAAGGTGGCAATCTTGAGCCTCTGTGATAGCATCCACGGGGTCGCTGGGAGCCGTGAAGTCAGGCTGCTGAAGGAGCTCGGTGGAAGCCACGCTGCTTCTCCGCTGAGATGGCGGGGTAGCTTCTGGGGTAGCTCCGGCAGGTCGCTGGCTCTGAACTAGTGCTTGTTCCTCTAGCGCTCGTACCCTTGCATTCAGCTTCTGCAGTTCAGTCTGCTCCACTTTCCTCCTCCTCTCCTTGGTTTTGTAACCGCCTGCGCTGGGAAACCCAACCTCCCACGCAACGGAGCCTGCCGTGCCTCGTGTTCGTCCTGGGTGCTCAGGATTCCCGAGGGCCTGTGTGAGCTCGTCATTCTCTCTGTCGGGAACGAACGTCCCTTGCTGCGCTGCGGCGATATACTTCTGAAACTTCTTGACGGGTATTTCAAGTTGCTCCTCCGTCCAACGGCACTTCCCTGTTTCAGGGTCCAAGGTTCCCCCAACCCCGAAGAACCAAGTCCTTGAACAGTCTGGCCAGTTCAATGTCTCTGGTTCGACCCCTTTATCAAGCAGGTCCTTCTCAGCCTTGTCCCACAACGGCCAGGCTTTGAGGTAGCCACCTAACCCCGTGCTCGGTCCTCCATAGTTTCTGCAAATATTACAACATGGCAATTAATATACAAACATGACAGATGGATATATTAGTGCAAACGTAGACCTAGCTAGCTTGACGCTTCTACGGTTTGGGATGGCCTCGACAATGCTTCTAGGGTTTGGGGTGGCCTAGGCAATGCTTCTAGGGTTTGGGGTGGCCTCGACAACGCTTCTAGGGTTTGGGCCGGACCGCCTCTCTCATGAATGTCCGACGTCCGGACCGACAAGGGATTTAACAAAATGACGCCATTCTGGATGTGCAGAAAATGGTCCATATTTTTCCTGGTCTCATCTACCCTTCTATATGTCACGTTGTCTAGTGTCAAAGAATTCAAGAAAACCATGACTTCATCATTAGCCGGAAATGACAGGCGCATAATGGTACGAAGCTCTTCAAAGTTGTTTTGGAACGGAGTTCCCGATAGAATAATTCGCTTTTTGGTACAAAGTTCAGCAAGAGCCTTCCGAATATCGCTATTTGGAAGGCCTTTGCTAAAATTCGTACCAAAAGGTGAATTATTCTATCAGGAACTCCGTTCCAAAACAACTTTGAAGAGCTTCGTAGCATCATACGCCTGTTACTTCTGGCAAATGATGAAGCCATGAATTTCTTCAATACTTTGACAGACAACGTGACATATAGAAGAATATATATATATATATATATATATATATATATATATATATATATATATATATATATATATATATATGAGATCAGAAAAAAAATTGGATCAACTTGTGCACATCCATAATGGGGGCATTCTTGATAAATCTAGACCCTCGACCCCTGGACGACCCTCGACCCTCTACCCTAGTTCACGACCCTCGACCGCTCGGCGATCCATGACCCTCTACCCTAGTTCCCGACCCTCGACCCCCTCATGTCACGTTTGTCTAGTGTCAAAGGATTCAACAAAAGCATGTCTTCATCATTAGGCGAAAGTAACAGGCACATGATGGTACGAAGCTCTCCAAAGTTATTTTGGAATGGAGTCCCAGATAGGATAATTCGCTTTTTGGTACAAAGTTTAGCAAGAGCCTTTCGAATATCGCTATTTGGAAGGCCTTTGCTGAAATTCGTACCAAAAGGCAAATTATCCTATCCGGGACTCCGTTCCAAAATACTTTGACACAAGGCAACCTCTCGACCCCTCGGCGTTCCTCGACCCTCGACCCCTCGACAACCCTCGACCCTCGAACCTTCGGTGATCCTCGACCCCTCGGTGAACCTCGACCCTCTACCCTAGTTCCCGACCCTCGACCGCTCGGCGATCCTCGACACCCTCGTTCCCGATAAAAATTAAGAAGAGGAAGAAGAACAGAAAACAAAAGAGGAGGAGAAGAAAAAAAAAGAGGAGAAGAAGAAGGAATAGAGGAGAAGAAGAAAAAATAGATTAATTAATCTATTTTTTCTTCTTCTCCTCTATTCCTTCTTCTTCTCCTCTCTTTTTTTCTTCTTCTTCCTCTTCTTATTTTTTTCTCCTCTTCTTCCTCTCCTCTTCTTCTCCTTCTTTCTCTTCTTATTTTTTTTCTCCTCTTCTTCTCTTTTTTCTCCCCTTTTTCCTCTCCTTCTTTTTCTTCCCTTCTTCCTTCTTCCTCTTTTCCATACATATAAAAAGTTTAAAAAATACATACATACATACAGAAAATACATATAAAAAGAAAGCATATATATATATAACAAAAAAACATATATATATATATAAAGCAACACGGCGGCGGCGGGGCGCGGTCTCACAGAGGAGTGCGTCGGGGGGGTCGGGGGCGGGCAGGGCGTGGCCGCGGCGTCGGGCGGCGTCGGCGTTGGGCCGGGGCTCGGCGTCGGCGTCGGGGCGGGCAGGGGCTAGCTGGGCGGCGTCGGCGTCGGTGCCGGGCTGCGCGCGGGGCGGACGGCGTCGGCGACGGGGCGGGCAGGGGCGGGCCGGGCGGCGGCGGGGCGGGGCGGGCAGGGCGGGCCTGATGGCGTCGGCGATGATGGCGAGGTGGAGCAGCCTAACGGCGTCGGGGCAGGGCTCGGCGGCGACGGCGATCGACAAGTGATTTTTGGAGAAACTGCTAAGTTTTTCTTATATACACGAAACATTGGTCCCGGTTCGTGGCACAAACCGGGACCAATGCTCCCTTTGGTCCCGGTTCATGCCACCAACCAGGACCAAAGGTCTCTTTTCAGCAGCCCAAAGGGCGGGAAACGGACACCTTTGGTCCCGGTTGGTGGCACCAACCGGGACCAAAGGGGTGGCATTGGTCCCGGTTGGTGCCACCAACCGGGACCAATGCACCCCTTTTGTCCTGGTTGGTGCTACCAACCGAAACCAAAGGCCTTGCGCTGGCGCGGTGCGGTGGGATGTTTAGTCCCACCTCGCTAGTTGAGAGAGCTCGAGAGTGGTTTATAAGCGCTGCTGCGCCCACCCTCTCGACCTCCTCTCAACTGCAGGCTTTCGGGCCTACTCTATGAATCCTTGCCCGTGGGCCTACTGGGCCTGCTGCGGGCCTGAATCCTGGCCCATGGTTGGGTTCCTAGTCATATTCAGGCCGTGGTGGCCCAGTAGGTGGCATTTTTTTATTTTTTTCCAGTTTTTTTGTTTTCTTTTTTGCTTTATTTATTTTATTTTGTTTCTACTTACAACAAAATACTTACTGTTTTTCAGTGATTCTTTTTGCTTTTAGGTAATAAAAATTATAAACTTTCTGTTAGTGCCATTAGTTTTCCAATTTGAATAGTTTAAATTTGAATTCTTTGAAATTTGTGTGAATCACTAGTTTGTGATTAATTTTACTATAAAAATAGATTTTGGAGTGATTCTTTTTCCTGCTATTTAATATTACTGTGTTTTATCATTATATTCAAAAATAGTTTTTGTTATTTTAGTTTCTAACAAAAAAATCTTTATGATAATTCTTTTTGCTATTAAAGTTTCTAACAAAAAAAGTTCTTTATGAAAATTCTTTTTGCTTTTAATGTTTTGAACAGAAAATACTTTGATAATTTTAGTTGCATAAATTTTATATAATTTTAGTTTCAATAATACTAGAGGTTTATCAAAGCTTTTTAGTTTATTATTTTTGCTATTAGAGTTTCATAAAAGTTTTCTAGTTCATTCTTTTTTATATTAGTTCATTCTTTGAGCTAAATGACCCTGAAATTGAAAAGCACTTCAGATGAACTCTGAAGAGGTTGAAAATTGGCATGGTATCATCATTTCACCCACATAGCATGTGCTAAAAAGTTGAGAGGGTTACGGCAAAAACTGGATGCACTTCGTGTACAAAATGGACAATCTCTTTCGAAGTATTAGGGTTTCGGACGAAAACTCATCTGTTACAAAGGGATTTCATTTTTTTTGAACTTATTTGAACTCCAGACTTTTTGTGTGTTCAAAATGAACCATTCAAAGCTACATCATCAATTTTAAACCCTTTCTGACTTCATCTGTTATTTTTCATGCATTTACTGATTTTTTTGAGCTAAATGACCCTGAAATTGAAAAGCACTTCAAATGATCTCTGAAGAGGAAAATTGGCATGATTCATCATTTCACCCCACATAGCATGTTGCTAAAAAGTTGAGAGGTTACGCAAAAACTAGATGCACTCGTGTACAAAATGGACAATCTCTTTCGAAGTATTGGGTTTCGGACGAAAACTCATCTGTTACAAAGGGATTTCATTTTTTTGAACTTATTGAACTCCAGACTTTTTGTGTGTTCAAAATGAACCATTCAAAGCCACATCATCAATTTTCAACCCTTTCTGACTTCATCTGTTATTTTCATGCATTTACTAATTTTTTTGAGCTAAATGACTGAAATTGAAAGCACTTCAAATGAACTCTGAAGAGTTTGAAAATTGGCATGATATCATCATTTACTCATCCATTTCACCCACATAGCATGTGCTAAAAAGTTGAGAGGGTTACGGCAAAAACTGGATGCACTTCGTGTACAAAATGGACAATCTCTTTCGAAGTATCAGGGTTTCGGACGAAAACTCATCTGTTACAAAGGGATTTCATTTTTTGAACTTATTTGAACTCCAGACTTTTTGTGTGTTCAAAATGAACCATTCAAAGCCACATCATCAATTTTCAACCCTTTCTGTCTTCATCTGTCTTCACTTTTTCTTCGCTTGTGTCCTTTGCTTATTGCGCCGTAACCATGGATATTCTTCATCGCTTAACAGGGTGCTTGGGTCAGCCTTGACTTTGAAGGGAGGAATTTCATGAAACTTTTCATAATCTTCAGACATGTCTGTCTTGCCCTCCAATCCCACGATGTCTCTTTTTCCTGAAAGAACTATGTGGAGCTTTGGCTCATCGTATGATGTATTCGCTTCCTTATCTTTTCTTTTTCTAGGTTTGGTAGACATGTCCTTCACATAGAAAACCTGCGCCACATCATTGGCTAGGACGAATGGTTCGTCTGTGTACCCAAGATTGTTCAGATCCACTGTTGTCATTCCGTAATGTGGGTCTACCTGTACCCCACCTCCTGACAGATTGACCCATTTGCACTTAAACAAAGGGACCTTAAAATCATGTCCGTAGTCAAGTTCCTATATGTCCACTATGTAACCATAATATGTGTCCTTTCCCCTCTTGGTTACTGCATCAAAGCGAACACCGCTGTTTTGGTTGGTGCTCTTTTGATCTTGGGCGATCGTGTAAAATGTATTCCCATTTATCTCGTATCCTTTGTAAGTCAATACAGTCGAAGATGGTCCCCTGGACAACGAGTACAGCTCATCAGAAATAGTGTTGTCACCTCTGAGACGTGTTTCCAACCAACTGCCGAAAGTCCTGATGTGTTCACATGTAATCTAGTCGTCACACTGCTCCGGGTGTTTGGAGCGCAGAATGTTCTTGTGTTCATCGACATACGGGGTCACCAAGGTAGAGTTCTGTAGAACTGTGTAGTGTGCTTGAGACCAAGAATGCCCGTCCTTGCATATTATTGAGTCCCCTCCTAGCGTGCCTTTTCCAGTCTGTCTCCCCTCATAGCGCAATTGAGGGAGACCAATCTTCTTAAGGTCAGGAATGAAGTCAACACAAAACCCAATGACATCCTCTGTTTGATGGCCCATGGAGATGCTTCCTTCTGGCCTAGCGCGGTTACGGACATATTTCTTTAGGACTCCCATGAACCTCTCAAAGGGGAACATATTGTGTAGAAATACGGGGCCCAGAACGACAATCTCGTTGACTAGATGAACTAGGACGTGCGTCAGGATATTGAAGAAGGATGGTGGGAACACCAGCTCGAAACTGACAAGACATTGCGCCACATCACTCCTTAGCCTTGGTATGATTTCTGGATCGATCACCTTCTGAGAGATTGCACTGAGGAATGCACATAGCTTCACAATGGCTAATCGAACGTTTTCCGGTAGAAGCCCCCTCAATGCAACCGGAAGCAGTTGCGTCATAATCACGTGGCAGTCATGAGACTTTAGGTTCTGGAACTTTTTCTCTGGCATATTTATTATTCCCTTTATATTCGATGAGAAGCCAGACGGGACCTTCATACTGAGCAGGCATTCAAAGAAGATTTCCTTCTCTTCTTTGGTAAGAGCGTAGCTGGCAGGACCTTCATACTGCTTTGGAGGCATGCCATCTTTTTTGTGCCAACGTTGCAGGTCCTCCCGTGCCTCCGGTGTATCTTTTGTCTTTCCATACACGCCCAAGAAGCCTAGCAGGTTCACGCAAAGGTTCTTCGTCACGTGCATCATGTCGATTGAAGAGCGGACCTCTAGGTCTTTCCAGTAGCGTAGGTCCCAAAATATAGATTTCTTCTTCCACATGGGTGCGCGTCCCTCAGCGTCATTCGGAACAGATAGTCCGCCGGGACCCTTTCCAAAGATTACCTGTAAATCATTGACCATAGCAAGTACGTGATCACCGGTACGCATGGCGGGCTTCTTCCGGTGATCTGCCTCGCCTTTGAAATGCTTGCCTTTCTTTCGACATTGATGGTTGGTCGGAAGAAATTGACGATGCCCCAGGTACACATTCTTCCTGCATTTGTCCAGGTATATACTTTGGGTGTCATCTAAACACTGTGTGCATGCGTGCTATCCCTTGTTTGTTTGTCCTAAAAGGTTACTGAGAGCAGGCCAATCATTGATGGTTACAAACAGCAACACATGCAGGTCAAATTCCTCCTGTCTGTGCTCATCCCACACACGTACACCTTTTCCATTCCACAGCTGTAAAAGCTCTTCAACTAATGGCCTTAGGTACACATCAATGTCATTGCCGGGTTGCTTAGGGCCTTGGATGAGAACTGGCATCATAATGAACTTCCGCTTCATGCACATCCAAGGAGGAAGGTTATACATACATAGAGTCACGGGCCAGGTGCTGTGATTGCTACTCTACTCCCCGAAAGGATTAATGTCATCCGTGCTTAAACCAAACCATACGTTCCTTGGGTCACCTGCAAACTCAGCCCAGTACTTTCTCTCAATTTTTCTCCACTGCGACCCGTCAGCGGGTGCTCTCAACTTCCCGTCTTTCTTACGGTCCTCTCTGTGCCATCGCATCAACTTGGCATGCTCTTTGTTTCTGAACAGAGGTTTCAACTATGGTATTATAGGAGCATACCACATCACCTTGGCAGGAACCCTCTTCCTGGGGGGCTCGCCGTCAACATCACCAGGGTCATCTCGTCTGATCTTATACCGCAATGCACCGCATACCGGGCATGCGTTCAAATCCTCGTACGCACAGTGGTAGAGGATGCAGTCATCAGGACATGCATGTATCTTCTGCACCTCCAATCCTAGAGGGCATATGACATTCTTTGCTGCGTACGTACTGTCGGGCAATTCGTGATCCTTTGGAAGCTTCTTCTTCAATATTTTCAGTAGCTTCTCAAATCCTTTGTCAGGCACAGCATTCTCTGCCTTCCACTGCAGCAATTCCAGTACGGTACCGAGCTTTGTGTTGCCATCTTCGCAATTGGGGTACAACCCTTTTTGGTGATCCTCTAACATGCGATCGAACTTCAGCTTCTCCTTTTCACTTTCGCACTGTCTCTTTGCATCAACAATGACCCGGTGGAGATCATCATCGGGCACATCGTCTGGTTCCTCTTGATCTTCAGCTTCCCCCATTGCAGCATCACTGTATTCAGGGGGCACATAGTTGTCATCGTCCTCTTCTTCTTCGCTGTCTTCCATCATAACCGCTATTTCTCCGTGCTTGGTCCAAACATTATAGTGTGGCATGAAACCCTTATAAAGCAGGTGGGTGTGAAGGATTTTCCGGTCAGAGTAAGACTTCGTATTCCCACATATAGGGCATGGACAACACATAAAACCATTCTGCTTGTTTGCCTCAGCCATTTCGAGAAAATTATGCACGCCCTTAATGTACTTGGAGGTGCGTCTGTCACCGTATATCCATTGCCGGTTCATCTGCGTGCATTATATATAATTAAGTGTGTCAAAAACCATTACAGAACATCATGAATAGATAAGTGACCAAATTAATAGAAGTTCATCATCACATTAAAACCAAAGTACATACATAGTTCTCATTGAACAACATATAGCTCTCCAGAGCATCTAATTAAACCATACATTGAAACTATGTAAAACATTTCAATGCAACAACAAATGCGATCATAATCGCAACCAAGGTAACAATTGATCCAACGGCATAATGATACCAAGCCTCGGTATGAATGGCATATTTTCTATACTTTCTAATCTTGAAGCGCATTGCATCCATCTTGATCTTGTGATCATCGACGACATCCGCAACATGCAACTCCAATATCATCTTCTCCTTCTCAATTTTTTTCAATTTTTCCTTCAAGTAATTGTTTTCTTCTTCAACTAAATTTAACCTCTCGACAATAGGGTCGGTTCGAATTTCCGGTTCACATACCTCCTAGATAAAAAAATCTATGTCACTTTGGTCAGCATAATTGTCATAAACAATAAATGAACCAAATAGTTATAAAATATAATATATACCACATCCGAATCATAGACAGGACGAGGGCCGACGGGGGCGGATACCAAAACCATCGCACTATATAATAACAAACAATAATAAAAGTAAGAAAATTATACAAGTATCTATCTAAATCATACAAGTAAGAATTTTTTTTCTTTTAGAAAGAAGATAAGAACAAGAGGCTCACCACAGTGGTGCCGGCGACGAGATCGGCACGGGCGATCGACGGCGGTGAAGACGGGGACGGGACGTGACGGACCGCTAAACCTAGACAAATCTTGAGGAAAATGGAGCTTGGAGGTCGAGTTTGGAGAGGAGAAAGCTTAAGTAGTGTGGCTCGGGCATTTCATCGAACACCTCATGTGCATAGGAGGTGAGCTAGAGCACCACAAAGCCCTCCCCTCGCTGGCCAGAAAAAAACAGAGCAGTGGAGTGCTCTGCTCGCGGGCGAGGGGTATATATATAGCCAGACCATTGGTCCCGGTTCGTGGCTGGAACCGGGACTAAAGGCAACCCTTTGGTCCCGGTTCCATCCACGAACCGGGACCAATGGATGTGGGCCAGGAGCGAGGCCCATTGGTCCCGGTTCGTGTCTGGAACCGGGACAAAAGGGTGCAGACGAACCGGGACCAATGCCCCACAAGGTCTGGCCGGCCCCCTGGGCGCACGAACCGGGACGTATGCCCCCATGGGTCCCGGTTCGTGACTGAACCGGGACTAATGGGCTGGGTAGGCCTGAACCAAAGCCCTGTTTTCTACTAGCGATAGAGAGGAAAATTGATATTATTGCAATTCCTACAAGCATATATTCCTCCCTCATAATAATTTTCAGTAGCATCATGAATGAATTCAACAATAAAACTATCACATAAAGCATTCTTTTCATGATCCACAGGCATAGAAATTTTATTACTCTCCACATAAGCAAATTTATTCTCATGAATAGTAGTGGGAGCAAACTCAACAACATAACTATCACGTGAGACATAATCCAATTGAAAATTAACATCATGATGACAAGTTTCATGGATATCATTATTCTTTATAGCATATATGTCATCACAATAATCATCATAGATAGCAACTTTGTTCTCATAATCAATTGGAACCTCTTCCGAAATAGTGGATTCATCACTAAATAAAGTCACGACCTCTCCAAATCCACTTTCATAATTATCACAATAAGATTCAACACCCTCCAAAATAGTGGGATCATTACTTCCTAAAGTTGACACTCTTCCAAAACCACTTTCATCAATATAATCATCATAAATATGAGGCATGCTATCATCATAATAAATATTCTCATCAAAAATTGGGGGACTAAAAATATCATCTTCATCAAACATAGCATCCCCAAGCTTGGGACAAACATTAATTACAGTAAATAAATTCTCAAGCATGTCATTCTCATCAAACACAGCATCCCCAAGCTTGTGCCTTTGCATATCATAAGCATAATCACTTTCATCATTAATAGTACAAATAGCACCAATAGTATAGCAATTATTATCATCACAATGAGTAATAGGCATAACAATAATAGGAGCAACATCATTTGGGAGAGATACCTTTTTACCTTTGCTTCTCCGTCTTTTCTTTTTCTTCTTCACATCAAGTGTGGGTTTAATCACCTTTTTGGAGCTCCTTATTGATGAGATTGGTTGAATAAAAAGATCCTCCTTGTTTCCTGATTCATCATAAGAAAAAGGAGGATATTGGGAAATCTCTTCCCCTTCATTAGTATTCTCTTCATCTTCTATTTGTTTTATTGTCTTCAAGTAATTGGCATTATAAGGATTCTCAATGCAATTCACCACACAATACATATAAATTTCATTTAGATCAAAATCAATCATTTTCATGGGAACCCAATCAGGAACATCGTTAGTTTTATGTTTCATTTCTTCATACCCCAAAAATAGACTAAGTTCATTATGATGCTCAAGAGTAATGAGGTTATCACAATTTTTGGACACAATTCGATCATGAAATAATTCACATTGGAAATTAAAATGACCACGTTCATTGCAAAGTTCACAAGGATGGCGAGAAAAATTAAGTCTTTCAGCACAAACATCTAGCCTCTCTTGCAACCATTTAGTTTCTAAATACTTATGCCTCTTGCAAAATCTATCTTTCCTTTTTGGTGTGTATTTGCAAACTCTATGCACTCCATAAAAATTAACATGCTTATAAGAGATATTTTCATCATGACTAGTGCAATCATCATTAGTACTATGGATATTCAAAGAATTCATACTAGCAACATTGCAATCATGCTCATTATTCAAAGATTGTATGTCAAATATTTTATTGCATTCTTCCTCTAGCAATTGAGCACAATTATCGGAATCCTTATTTTCATGAAAGATATTAAAAAGATGAAGCATATGAGGCAACCTCAATTCCATTTTTTTTTAGTTTTCTTTTATAAACTAAACTAGTGATAGAACAAGAAACTAAACGATTCGATTGCAAGATCTAAAGATATACCTTCAAGCACTAACCTCCCCGGCAATGGCGCCAGAAAAGAGCTTGATGTCTACTACGCAACCTTCTTCTTGTAGACTCGTGTTGGGCCTCCAAGCGCAGAGTTTTGTAGGACAGTAGCAAATTTCCCTCAAGTGGATGACCTAAGGTTTATCAATCCATGGGAGGCGTAGGATGAAGATGGTCTCTCTCAAACAACCCTGCAACCAAATAACAAAGAGTCTCTTGTGTCCCCAACACACCCAATACAATGGTAAATTGTATAGGTGCACTAGTTCGGTGAAGAGATGGTGATACAAGTGCAATATGGATGGTAGATATAGGTTTTTGTAATCTGAAAATATAAAAACAGCAAGGGAGCAAGTAACAAAAGTGAGCGAAAACGGTATTGCAATGCTTCGAAACAATGCCTAGGGTTCAGACTTTCACTAGTGCAAGTTCTCTCAACAATGATAACATAATTAGATCATATGACGATCCCTCAACATGCAACAAAGAGTCACTCCAAAGTCACTAATAGCGGAGAATAAACGAAGAGATTATTATAGGGTACGAAACCACCTCAAAGTTATTCTTTCTGATCGATCTATTGGGCTATTCCTATAATTGTCACAAACAGACCTAGGGTTCGTACTAAAATAACACCTTAAGACACACATCAACCAAAACCCTGATGCCACCTAGATACTCCAATGTCACCACAAGTATCCGCGGGTTTGATTATACGATATGCGTCACACAATCTCATATTCATCTATTCAAACCAACACAAAGAACTTCAAAGAGTGCCCCAAAGTTTCTACCGGAGAGTCAAGACGAAAATGTGTGCCAACCCCTATGCATAAGTTCACAAGGTCACAGAACCCGCATGTTGATCACCAAAACATATATCAAGTGGATCACGTGAATATCCCATTGTCACCACAGATAAACACATGCAAGACATACATCAAGTGTTCTCAAATCCTTAAAGACTCAATCCGATAAGATAACTTCAAAGGGAAAAATCAATCTATTACAGGAAGGTAGAGGGGAGAAACATCATAAGATCCAACTATAATAGCAAAGCTCGCGGTACATCAAGATGGTGCCAAATCAAGAACACGAGAGAGAGATCAAACACATAGCTACTGGTACATACCCTCAGCCCCGAGGGTGAACTACTCCCTTCTCGTCATGGAGATCGCCGGGATGATGAAGATGGCCACCGGTGATGATTTCCCCCTCCGGCAGGGTGCCGGAACAGGGTCCTGATTGGTTTTTGGTGGCTACAGAGGCTTGCGGCGGCAGAACTCCCGATCTAGGTTTTGTTCTAGATGTTTGGGGATATATAAGAGGTGTTGGCATCGAGAACAAGTCAGGGGAGTCCACGAGGGGCCCACAAGGTCGGAGTGAAGGAAATATGCCCTAGAGGCAATAATAAAGTTGTTATTGATATTTCCTTATATCATGATAAATGTTTATTATTCATGCAAGAATTGTATTAACCAGAAACTTAGTACATGTGTGAATACATAGACAAACAGAGTGTCCCTAGTATGGCTCTACTTGACTAGCTTGTTTATCAAAGATGGTTATGTTTCCTGACCATAGACATGTGTTGTCATTTGATGAATAGGATCACATCATTAGAGAATGATGTGATGGACAAGACCCATCCGTTAGCTTAGCATTATGATCGTTAAGTTTTATTGCTATTGCTTTCTTCATGACTTATACATATTCCTCTGACTATGAGATTATGCAACTCCCGAATACCGGAGGAACACTTTGTGTGCTATCAAATGTCACAACGTAACTGGGTGATTATAAAGATGCTCTACAGGTGTCTCCGAAGGTGTTTGCTGGGTTGGCATAGATCAAGATTAGGATTTGTCACTCCGTGTATCGGAGAGGTATCTCTGGGCCCTCTCGGTAATGCACATCACTATAAGCCTTGCAAGCAATGTGACTAATGAGTTAGTTATGGGATGAAGCATTACGGAACGATTAAAGAGACTTGCTGGTAATGAGATTGAACTAGGTATGATGATACCGACGATCGAATCTCGGGCAAGTAACATACCGATGACAAAGGGAATAACGTATGTTGTTATGCGGTTTGACCGATAAAGATCTTCGTAGAATATGTAGGAGCCAATATGAGCATCCAGGTTCCGCTATTGGTTATTAACCGGAGATGTGTCTCGGTCATGTCCGCACGCTTAACGTTCGATGACGATTTGTATTATGAGTTATGTGATTTGATGACCTAATTTTGTTTGGTGTACCGGATGAGATCACGGACATGACGAGGAGTCTCAAAATGGTCGAGAGGTAAAGATTCATATATTGGAAGGCTATATTCGGACATCGGAAAGGTTCCGAGTGATTCGGGTATTTTTCGGAGTACCGGGGAGTTACGGGAATTCACCGGGAGAAGTAATGGGCCTTATTGGGCCATACGGGAAAAGAGGAGGCAGGCCAAAGGGGAGGTGGCGCCCCCCCCCCATGGGTCCGAATTGGACTAGGGGAAGGGGGCAGCGCCCCCCTTGCCCTTTCCTACTCCCTCTCTCTTTCCCTCTTTCCTTCTCTCCTACTCCGAAAAAGGAAAGGGATTCCTACTAGGACTTGGAAGTCCTAGTAGGACTCCATACACTTGGCGCGCCCCTAGGAGGGCCGGCCTCTCTCCCTCCCTCCTTTATATACGTGGGCAGGGGGCACCCCAAAGACACACCAAGATTTGTCTTAGCCGTGTGCGGTGCCCCCCTCCATAGTTACACACCTCGGTCATATCGTCGTAGTGCTTAGGTGAAGCCCTGCGCCGGTAACTTCATCATCACCGTCACCACGCCATCGTGCTGACGGAACTCTCCCTCGTCCTCAACTGGATCAAGAGCTCGAGGGACGTCATCGAGCTGAACATGTGCTGAACTCGGAGATGCCGTACGTTCGGTGCTTGATCGGTTGGATCGCGAAGACGTTCGACTACATCAACCGCGTTAAGCTAACGCTTCCGCTTTCGGTCTACGAGGGTACGTGGACATACTCTCCCCCTCTCGTTGCTATGCATCTCCTAGATAGATCTTGTGTGAGCGTAGGAATTTTTTTGAAATTGCACGTTCCCATACAGTGGCATCCGAGCCAGGTCTATGCGTAGATGATATGCACGAGTAGAACACAAAGAGTTGTGGGCGATAATAGTCATACTGCTTACCACCAATGTCTTACTTTGATTCGGCGGTATTGTTGGATGAAGCGGCCCGGACCGACATTACATGACCGCGTTCATGAGACTGGTTCTACCGACGTGCTTTGCACAAAGGTGGCTGGCAGGTGTCTGTTTCTCCAACTTTAGTTGAATCGAGTTTGACTACGGCCGGTCCTTGTTAAAGGTTAAAACAGCACACTTGACGAAAAATCGTTGTGGTTTTGATGCGTAGGTAAGAACGGTTCTTGCTAGAAGCCCGTAGCAGCCACGTAAAACTTGCAACAACAAAGTAGAGGACGTCTAACTTGTTTTTGCAGGGCATGCTGTGATGTGATATGGTCAAGACATGATGTGATATACGTTATTGTATGAGATGATCATGTTTTGTAAAAGTTATCGGCAACTGGCAGGAGCCTTATGGTTGTCGTTTTATTGTATGAAATGCAATCGGCATGTAATTGCTTTACTTTATCACTATGCGGTAGCGATAGTCGTAGAAGCAATAGTTGGCGAGACGACAACGACGGTACGATGGAGATCAAGGTGTCAAGCCGGTGACGATGGAGATCATGACGGTGCTTTGGAGATGGAGATCAAAGGCACAAGATGATGATGGCCATATCATGTCGCATATTTTGATTGCATGTGATGTTTATGTTTTATGCATCTTATTTTGCTTAGTACGGCGGTAGCATTATAAGATGATCCCTCACTAAATTTCAAGGTATAAGTGTTCTCCCTGTGTATGCACCATTGCGAAAGTTCTTCGTGCTGAGACACCACATGATGATCGGGTGTGATAGGCTCTACGTTCAAATACAACGGGTGCAAGACAGTTTTGCACATGCGGAATACTCGGGTTAAACTTGACGAGCCTAGCATAGGTAGATATGGCCTCGGAACACTGAGACCAAAAGGTCGAACGTGAATCATATAGTAGATATGATCAACATAGAGATGTTCACCATTGAAAACTACTCCATCTCACGTGATGATCGGACATGGTTTAGTTGATATGGATCACGTGATCATTTAGATGACTAGAGGGATGTCTATCTAAGTGGGAGTTCTTAAGTAATATGATTAATTGAAATTTAATTTATCATGAACTTAGTCCTGGAAGTATTTGCAAATTATGTTGTAGATCAATAGCTCGCGTATAGCTCCCCTGTTTTATTTTTGATATGTTCCTAGAGAAAACTAAGTTGAAAGATGATAGTAGCAAAGATGCAGACTGGTTCCGCGATTTGAGAATTATCCTCATTGCTGCACAGAAGAATTATGTCCTTGATGCACCGCTAGGTGACAGACCTATTGCAGGAGCAGATACAAATGTTATGAACGTTTATCAAGCTCGAAATGATGACTACTTGATAGTTTAGTGCGCCATGATTTACGGCTTAGAACCGGGACTTCAAAAATGTTTTGAACGCCACGGAGCATATGAGATGTTCCAAGAGCTGAAATCGGTATTTCAGACTCATGCCCGTGTCGAGAGGTATGAAACCTTTGACAAATACTTTGCCTATAAGATGGAGGAGAATAGCTCAACCAGTGAGCATATGCTTAGAATGTCTGGGTACTACAATCGCTTGAATCAAGTGGGAGTTAATCTTCCAGATAAAATAGTGATTGACAGAGTTCTCTAGTCACTATCACCAAGTTACTAGAACTTCGTGATGAACTATAATATGCAAGGGATGACGAAAACAATTCCCAAGCTCTTCGCGATGCTGAAGTCGGCGAAGGTAGAAATCAAGAAATAGCATCAAGTGTTGATGGTTGACAAGACCACTAGTTTCAAGAAAAAGGGCGAGGGAAAGAAAGGGAACTTCAAGAAGAATGGCAAACAGGTTGTCACTCCCGTGAAGAAGCCCAAAGATGGACCTAAGCCTGAAACTGAGTGTTTCTACTGCAAAAGAAATGGTCATTGGAAGCGGAATTGCCCCAAATACTTGGCGGATAAGAAGGATGGTAAAGTGAACAAAGGTATATTTGATATACATGTTATTGATGTGTATTTTACTAGTGTTCATAACAGCCCCTGGGTATTTGATACCGGTTCAGTTGCTAACATTAGTAACTCGAAACAGGAGTTGCAAAATGAACAGAGACTAGTTAATGACGAGGTGACGATGTGTGTTGGAAGTGATTCCAAGGTTGATAAGATCACCATCGCACACTCCCTCTACCTTCGGGATTAGTGTTGGGCCTAAATAAATGTTATTTGGTGTTTGCGTTGAGCATGAATATGATTGGATCATGTTTATTGTGATACAGTTATTCATTTAAAGTCAGAGAATAATTGTTATTCTGTTTACATGAATAAAACCTTCTATGGTCATACACTCAATATAAATGGTTTATTGAATCTCGATCATAGTGATACACATATTCATAATATTGATGCCAAAAGATGCAAATTTGATAATGATAATGCAACGTATTTGTGGCACTGCCGTTTTGGTCATATTGGTGTAAAGAGCATGAAGAAACTCCATGCTGATGGGCTTTTGGAATCACTCGATTATGAATCACTTGATACTTGCGAACCATGCCTCATGGGTAAGATGACTAAGACTCCGTTCTCCAGAACAATGGAGCGAGCAACTGACTTATTGGAAATAATACATACTGATGAGTGTTGAGGCTCGCGGCGGGTATCGTTATTTTCTGACCTTCACAGATGATTTGAGCAGATATGGGTATATCTACTTGATGAAACATAAGTCTGAAACATTTGAAAAGTTCAAAGAATTTCAGAGTGATGTAGAAAATCATTGTAACAAGAAAATAAAGTTTCTACGATCTGATCGCGGATGCGAATATTTGAGTTACGAGTTTGGCCTTCATTTAAAACAATGTGGAATAGTATTAACAACTCACGCCACCTGGAACACCACAGCGTAATGGTGTGTCCGAACGTCGTAACCGTACTTTATTAGATATGGTGCGATCTATGATGTCTCTTACCGATTTACCACTATCGTTTTGGGTTTATGCATTAGAGACAGCTGCATTCACGTTAAATAGGGCACCATCTAAATCCGTTGAGACGACACCGTATGAACTGTGGTTTGGCAAGAAACCTAAGCTATCGTTTCTTGAAGTTTGGGGCTGCGATGCTTATGTGAAAAAGCTTCAACCTGATAAGCTCGAACCCAAATTGGAGAAATGTGTCTTCATAGGATACCCAAAGGAGACTGTTGGGTACACCTTCTACCACAGATCCGAAGGCAAGATATTCGTTGCTAAGAATGGATCCTTTCTAGAGAAGGAGTTTCTCTCGAAAGAAGTGAGTGGGAGGAAAGTAGAACTTGATGAAGTAGTTGTACCTTCTCTTGAATTGGAAAGTAGTTCATCACAGAAATCAGTTCCAGTGATGCCTACGCCAATTAGTGAGGAAGTTAATGATGATGATCATGAAACTTCAGATCAAGTTACTACCGAACCTCGTAGGTCAACCAGAGTACGTTTCGCACCAGAGTGGTACGGTAATCCTGTTCTGGAAGTTATGTTACTAGACCATGACAAACCTACGAACTATGAGGAAGCGATGATGAGCCCAGATTCCGCGAAATGGCTTGAGGCCATGAAATCTGAGATGGGATCCATGTATGAGAACAAAGTATGGACTTTTGATTGACTTGCCCGATGATCGGCGAGCCATTGAGGATAAATGGATCTTCAAGAGGAAGATAGACGCTGATAGTAGTGTTACTATCTACAAAGCTCGACTTGTCACAAAAGGTTTTCGACAAGTTCAAGGTGTTGACTACGATGAGACTTTCTCACTCGTAGCGATGTTTAAGTCTGTCCGAATCATGTTAGCAATTGCCACATTTTATGAAATCTGGCAAATGGATGTCAAAACTGCATTCCTTAATGGATTTCTTAAGAGAAGAGTTGTATATGATGCAACAAAATGTGCAAGCTCCAGCGATCCATCTATGGACTGGTGCAAGCATCTCGGAGTTGGAATATATGCTTTGATGAGTTGATCAAAGCATATGGTTTTATACAGACTTACGGTGAAGCCTGTATTTACAAGAAAGTGAGTGGGAGATCTGTAGCATTTATAATATTATATGTGGATGACATATTGTTGATTGGAAATGATATAGAATTTTTGGATAGCATAAAAGGATACTTGAATAAGAATGTTTCAATAAAAAAACCTCGGTGAAGCTGCTTAAGTATTGAGCATCAAGATCTATAGGGATAGATCGAGATGCTTAATAGGACTTTCAAAATACATCCGGATCTGAATATGGCAGACCCGTTGACTAAACCTCTCTCACAAGCAAAACATGATCACACCTTAGTACTCTTTGGGTGCTAATCACAGAGCGATGTGAACTAGATTATTGACTCTAGTAAACCCTTTGGGTGTTGGTCACATGGCGATGTGAACTATTGGTGTTAAATCACATGGCGATGTGAACTAGATTATTGACTCTAGTGCAAGTGGGAGACTGAAGGAAATATGCCCTAGAGGCAATAATAAAGTTGTTATTGATATTTCCTTATATCATGATAAATGTTTATTATTCATGCTAGAATTGTATTAACCGGAAACTTAGTACATGTCTGAATACATAGACAAACAGAGTGTCCCTAGTATGCCTCTACTTGACTAGCTTGTTTATCAAAGATGGTTATGTTTCCTGACCATAAACATGTGTTGTCATTTGATGAACAGGATCACATCATTAGAGAATGATGTGATGGACAAGACCCATCCGTTAGCTTAGCATTATGATCGTTAAGTTTTATTGCTATTGCTTTCTTCATGACTTATACATATTCCTCTGACTATGAGATTATGCAACTCCCGAATACCGGAGGAACACATTGTGTGCTATCAAATGTCACAACGTAACTGGGTGATTATAAAGATGCTCTACAGGTGTCTCCGAAGGTGTTTGTTGGGTTAGCATAGATCAAGATTAGGATTTGTCACTCAGTGTATCGGAGAGGTATCTCTGGGCCTTCTCGGTAATGCACATCACTATAAGCCTTGCAAGCAATGTGACTAATGAGTTAGTTACGGGATGATGCATTACGGAACGAGTAAAGAGACTTGCTGGTAACGAGATTGAACTAGGTATGATGATACCGATGATCGAATCTCGGGCAAGTAACATACCGATGACAAAGGGAATAACGTATGTTGTTATGCGGTTTGACCGATAAAGATCTTCGTAGAATATGTAGGAGCCAATATGAGCATCCAGGTTCCGCTATTGGTTATTGACCGGAGATGTGTCTCGGTCATGTCTACATAGTTCTCGAACCCGTAGGGTCCGCACGCTCAACGTTCGTTGACGATTTGTATTATGAGTTATTTGATTTGATGACCGAAGTTTGTTCGGAGTCCCGGATGAGATCACGGACATGACGAGGAGTCTCAAAATGGTCGAGAGGTAAAGATTCATATATTGGAAGGCTATATTCGGACATCGGAAAGGTTCCGAGTGATTCGGGTATTTTTCGGAGTACCGGGGAGTTACGGGAATTCACCGGGAGAAGTAATGGGCCTTATTGGGCCATACGGGAAAAGAGGAGGCAGGCCAAAGGGGAGGTGGTGCCCCCCCCCCCCCATGGGTCCGAATTGGACTAGGGGAAGGGGGCAGCGCCCCCCTTTCCCTTTCCTACTCCCTCTCTCTTTCCCTCTTTCCTTCTCTCCTACTCCGAAAAAGGAATGGGATTCCTACTAGGACATGGAAGTCCTGGTAGGACTCCATACACTTGGCGCGCCCCTAGGAGGGCCGGCCTCTCTCCCTCCCTCCTTTATATACGTGGGCAGGGGGCACCCCAAAGACACACCAAGATTTGTCTTAGCCGTGTGCGGTGCCCCACTCCACAGTTACACACCTTGGTCATATCATCGTAGTGCTTAGGTGAAGCCCTGCGCCGGTAACTTCATCATCACCGTCACCACGCCGTCATGCTGACGGAACTCTCCCTCGTCCTCAACTGGATCAAGAGCTCGAGGGACATCATCGAGCTGAACGTGTGCTGAACTCGGAGGTGCCGTACGTTCGGTTCTTGATCGATTGGATCGCGAAGACGTTCGACTACATCAACCGCGTTAAGCTAACGCTTCCGCTTTCGGTCTACGAGGGTACGTGGACATACTCTCCCCCTCTTATTGCTATGCATCTCCTAGATAGATCTTGCGTGAGCGTAGGAATTTTTTTGAAATTGCATGTTCCCCAACATGGAGGGCGCGCCCTGGGGGGTGGGAGCGCCCTCCACCCTTGTGGTGGCCTCGGGACTCTTCTGGTGCATCTTCGGTACTCCGTGGGCTTCTTTTGGTCCAAAAACAATCGTCGTAAATTTTCAGCCTAATTGGACTCCGTTTGATATTCCTTTTCTGCGAAACTAAAAAACAAGGAAAAAACAGAAACTGGCACTGGGCTCTAGGTTAATAGGTTAGTCCCAAAAATTATATAAAATAGCATATAAATGCATATAAAACATCCAAGATAGATAATATAATAGCATGGAACAATAAAAAATTATAGATACGTTGGAGACATATCATATGTCATGGGGTTAATGTTGTAGTAATCGTCTTCGTTCGGGTCCGGTAGCTTACCATGTGGCGACACCTTGAACACAACTTCCCAACCCTTTAGGTACTCTTTCTTGCATGGGTAAGGCAGATAATAAACTTGTGTAGCTTGGGTAGCCGCAATGAAGAGATCAGCTCCGGCATAGACGGTTGATGATTTAACTTCGACCAAACCAATGGAAGGCGTATGTCTCTGCCCCTCCCGCGGATCGAACCATCGGCATTTGAACACAGGCAGACTTAGGGTTTCGCGCCCTTTGCGGAATGAAATCTCGTATTTATTTTGTACCCTTCCGTAGTAGTCTACTGAATTTTGACCGGGGGTGTACACTCCGGTATTTATAGTTTTGGGATCAGGCCGGCTGTTCTGGTGCTCCTCTGTATGGAAGCGATACCCATTCACATCATACTTTTTACATGTCATGACGGCAGGGTCAAAACCCATGGAAACCCATCTCAATTCGTCATCCATAGATATGTTCGGATCTTTTCCCTACAAGTATAATTGAAATTGCTGGGTGCATTAGTTCGGTTAACTAATAAATGTTGAACTAGGTATTTAATAGGGGAATGTGGAAAATTACTTTCTCCATGAACCAAGCAACAAATTTTTTACGTCCAGGGTTTCCATGACGGAGAAGAGTAAGTGCCTCCGCCTCAGTAGGAGGATTCATTCCCGTCCATTCCTCTTGAACGAAATCACTAAAAGAAGAAAAGCGGTGTTAGATCGGGACTAAGTGAACATAGAACATGATGTTGTGCAAGACATAAAGGAATGGTGTAGTGGTATTACCTCATCCACACTTCCTCAACTTCCTTCATGTTGTGCAAGATATAGAACATGAGGTCCTCCCACTCTTGTCGTGGCATGTTATAAGATTTCGAGGCCCCAGCCCTGCCACCTTGCCCGTTGAATAGATGCAGCTTGGGTTGATACTTGGGCTCTTCTATATTGTATCGAGGCACCTTATTATGCAGATGGGCAACGTGTTCTGGATAGTACGATGTCCTGAGGTCTGACACCTCCTCTAGGATAACTGCCTCAGCTATGGAAGCCTCAATCTTAGCTTTGTTTCCACATTTCTGTCGGAGATGCTTGTTCTGCCTCTCAGGGCTGTATTGCCAACGATTCTGCACAGGCCCCCCCAACAATACCTCGTTCGCGAGGTGCAGAATGAGATGTGTCATCGGAGTAAAGAAGCCTGGCAAAAAGATATTCTCTAGCTTGACTATCAACTCCGGTGCCTTCTTATGCAATTGTTCAATCACGTCTTTACTTACTTCTTTAGCACAGAGCGTGCGGAAGAAATGGCTTAGCTCGGCAAGCACTCGCCAGACATGCTCGAGGACATAGCCTCGAACCATCACCGGCATTATCTGCTCAATCCATATATGGTAGGCATGACTCTTGAGCCCGGTCACTTTGCCCGTTGAAAGATTGACTCCCTTACTTATATTCGATGCATAACCATCGGTGAACTTCAAAATGTGTTTCAGCCAGATAAGTACTTCCTTCTTTTCTGGCGGTGTAAGGACAAAGTCAGCATCTGGCTTGAACCAGTTTCTTCGACCGCCTGTGGGAGGCTTCATGTTTAGACGTGGTCTATCACAAATTCTCTGTTGATCAGCTCTAGCTTTAACGTTATCCTTCGTCTTATCAGGAATGTTGAGGATCGTGCGGAAAAGGGACTCTGTGACATTCTTTTCGGTGTGCATCACATCGATGTTGTAAGGAAGTTTGAGGTCCTTGAAATAGGGAAGCTTCGAGAAGGGGGTAATGTGAGTCCAGTTGTGCGTCTCACCATATCCCTCGAAGCCTTTGGCTTTGGCTTTGCCTTTGCCTTTGACTTTAGGCTTGAGAGCTTTTAGCTGAGCAAGAACATCTGCCCCCAAAAATGTTGGAATCTCGGTTACTTCATGGACAACCCGGCCTTTCGTGAAGTTCTTCTTGTCTTCCCTGTCTGGATGGTCTGGAGGGAGGAATTGTCGATGCAAGGCAAAGGCTACATACTTGCCACCCTTACTCAGCCAAATCAAACGCAGAGCCTGCATGCACACTGGGCATGGCATCTTCCCACTTGTACACCATCCATAGAATAGAGCATAGCCGGGAAAGTCATGCATGCAATAGTGCAACCAAACTTTCATCAAGAAATTTCTCTGCAGATCCCGGTCGTATGTCAACCTCGGAAAGTACCAAGAATGGTGCAAATCATCCACCAGCGGCTGCATAAACACACCCAATTGCTTTCCTGGGTATTCAGGCCCCGGAATGATGAGCAACAAGAACATGGTCTTGCATTGCATTAGGGCACCGGGAGGGAGATTGAGGGGAATTACAAACACGGGCCAGCAGCTGTATGGATTGGATGGCATACCATATGGATTGAACCCATCACCTGATATGGCTATTCTAACATTCCCAGCCTCGGCTGCTTCCTCGGGGTATTCTTCATCGAATGACTTCCATGCTTCGCCTTCCGATGGATGTATGATTTTATTTGGATTGTACCTTATACCTTCCTTGTGCCACTTCATCATTTTGGCAGACTCCTCCGTGATGAAAAGGCGCTGCAGTCTTTCTATGAAATGGAGATACCGAAGAACCTTTGCGGGGATGGCTAGCTGCCTTTTATCACCATCCTCACCGACCACCTCAAGGTACCGAGACGAGCAGCACTCCCTACAGTACTTGTCATCCGCATACTCATGCCTAAACAAAAGGCAATTCTTCGGATAAACATGTATTTTCTCATAATCCATAGAGAGTGCCTTCATGATTTTCTTTGTAGCGTACATGCTTTTCGGCAGTTCATGACCCTCAGGGAGGCTGTTAGCCCATACTCCCAGGAATGCTTCAAAGCATTTCTGGCTACAGCCGCACTCAGCCTTGACTGCAATCAGTTGCGAGATGGCATCCAGCTGGGATATTTTCGCACCCGCATAAAGAGGTTTCTTCGATGAGGCCAAGACCTCCAAGAAGGCCTTTGCGGTTGCCTCCGGCTCCTCCGATTCATTCTCTGAAGGTGTCGCATGTGTCGTTTCTGCAGCAATGACATCATCTAGCATGTCCCTGACCCCGTCGTCCGCATAACCATCGATGTGTTGTTGCATCACCTCCTCTCTACCATGGTCGTGCTCGGCTAAGTTTATCGGCAGCATGTCAAAGTTTGGCATATATCCGTGCGTGCGAAGGTGGTCAGACATGTCCTTCTGATTTCTATGGTGACGTCTGGCACATCACGCACAGGGGCATTGTGGGATAATTCTCATTGGACTACGGAATATCTCCTTCAAATACACATCGGTTTTTGTGATCCACTCTGATGTTACTCGATTCCGACGGATAAAACCACTGTACATCCACTGATTATCTGCCATCCTCTGCTTTATTGGGAGCCACACAACAAAATTAAGGATTCAGTTAAATTAATCACATCAAATTTTTATTTTCTACGGCGTTGACGGCACTGAATCCACCTACATCTCTAATAGGTAAAGATGGGTCCTAATCCCACCCGAGGATGTGTAGATTGAGTACGTTCTCCATCCTCTACCCCATTTCGAGACAAAATTTCGGCAGCACCTCCCCGCTGTTCTCCAGATACACGTCTCGGCTAATAGCCGAGAGAATGTGCTCCAGAGAACAATGGGGAGGTGCCGCCGAAATCCTGTCTCGGAACAGGGTAGAGCATGGACAATGTACCCAATCTACACATCCTCGGGCTGTCCATGGAAAACGCTGGACAATCCGAAAGAGCTGTGGTGATAAATATGCAATTGAATGCATATTTATCGATGCAACCATTTCGGATGGGAGACGCCTAGGTTACGCGACTTGACGAGAAAAGAAAATCTAGTGACATGATTATTAAGATGGATTCGTAGCTCACCCTTGACTGTAGAGGAAGTAGTCAAACAGTGACGAGATCACGGACCAATGCCTTAGACGACGATGACTCCAAAGATATGCAACACCACAAAGCTTGTAAATTTTACCGACAAATAAAATTTGATCACCAATGTCTTCATAGATTTATTTACTAAATGAGCAATACAAAATAAATTCATCCACTTAAAGTTTCACATTCAAAGTATTAGAAATGTTAAATCCTAATGAACAAGTTGCCATTTTTGCTCAAATTACTATTTTTTAGCAAGACCATGAAGTGTCAAAAAATATTTCATCATTATTTTGCAAGACCATCATGAACAAAAAACCACTCATCACGGAGATGCGACACAACAAAGAATGCTAATTCCACCGTGCGAAAAAAATATATATCATCACATCACATACAACATTGACACTTCAAACTTGGAAAAAAATCATAGTGCTAATGATATCCATTGATCAATATTTTGCAAACTATCCACATGCAAACAGTACCAAAAAACTAAAAAAAAGGCATAGAAACTTGCTAGTCTAGGCACTCGTTCTGGCCTTCTCTGTGAAGAACAGAAACTAGCATATTTTACCATGAAAATTAGCAGATGCCTAGTACACCGCTCAATTATGGCCTGAGTCCAAATATCACCATGAACTCCAAAACCGCCCACAGATGCCTAGTACACCCCTCAACTTTTCATATACCTAGGGAGCACATATATAATTGCTAGTTGCATAACGTCACTTGCAGACACCCAACATACACCCAAATTACTATTTTTGAGTATATTGCATAATTATGTCACAGCAGGTAAAAAACAGTAGGTACAAACATAGAAAAAAGGAAAAAAGTCCTCACGTTGGAGAGGGCCGACTGGTCGGGGGTGGGGGCGGGGCTTGCCGGTGCTCACCAGCAGCAGAGGTGGGCCGGGAAGGGGGCGCCGGACCGCCGGAGCCGCGGCCGTGGCTAGCTCACCAGCAGCAGGAGGGTCGGGAAGGGGGCGAGGATGACGGGGCTGGTGCGGGGACGGGGCCGCGCGATGTGGGGCGGCCGGGCACGGCCGGCGGCAATGCGGGGCGGGCGGGGACGGCTGGCGATGGTGCGGGGCATAGACGGCCGGCGGCGGTGCAGAGAGGGGGGGGGGGGGGAAAAAAAGGACGCGCGTGCGGGGCAGGGATGGGGGGCGAGCGGTAGGCGGTCGGGACGGCGCGATGCGGCCAGGACGGGGGTGGCAGCGGCACAGAAGGGGGCGGCGGCGGTGCGGGGCGGGGATGGCCGGCGACGGGGGGATCGAGGGGCGGAGGGCGGGGATCGAGCGGCGGCGGGGCTGGATCGAGCTAGCGGATGAGGGGGTTAGGTCGAATGAGTGGTCGGGGTGGGGTTCCCGGTTGGATAAGGTGTGAGGTATGCCGACGGTGTAACCGTCGGCATAGGCTGTTTCCACCTATAGCGACGGTTATGCCGTCGGCATACCTTTTTTTTTCATTAAATTCAATTTATTTTAAAAATACCTAACAAAATTTAATTATTATTTTTACATAAGCTAGCTATCCACGTGACAAGTTCGGCACCAATGTAAAGTACGGTAAAAAATAAAAAAATATTCAGTCGTACCCGCACGATTCCCCCCTCGAAGTAACGGCGACACTGTAGTCCGTGGAGGGGGGCCTAACCCCGGAGCCCCAAGACGGGCGTCTAGACATGCCACATCACTTTCACACATGCATGAGGACCCGGTGAGGTGTTTTGGTGGGATTGCTACCCCCCAAGCCTCCTGGACAGCCTAACCCTGGACCAGTTGACCAGATGATCTAGCCCTTTGACTTTCATCGGACGGGCTTTGACCAGTGGACTCTTCCACCTGGTTGCGATAGGTCAGCCTATAGGAACATCCCCGAACAGGGTCTGGACCCAACCCGCCACTAGATTCCCTCCGGTTCTACCCGACGTGCATGATTCCCCCATCCAAGTTACGGCGGCACTGCCATCCGTGGAGGGGAGCCACACCCAAGAGCCAAGAAGGGCGTCTACACAAGCCACATCACTTTCAGACATGCATGAGGACCCATGCGATGTTTCGGTGGCATAGCTACACCCCGAAGGCCACCGAACCAGACTAAACTCTAGCCCCGTTGACCAGATGATCTAGCCCTTTGACTTTCGTCGGACGGGATTTGACCAGTGGACTCTTCCACCTGGTTGCGATAGGTCAGCCCATAGCAACATCCCCGAACAGGGTCTGGACCCAACCCGCCACTAGATTCACTCCGGCTCGACCCGACGCGCACGATTCCCCCTCCAAGTGATGACGGCACTGCCGTCCGTGGAGGGGGGCCACACCCAGGAGCCCAAGAAGGGCATCTAAGCATGCCACAACACTTTCACACATGCATGAGGACCCGTGTGATGTTTCGGTGGCATAGCTACACCTCGAAGGCCACCCCGAATCCCGTTGACCAGGAGATATAGCCCTTTGACTATCGCCGGACGGGCTTTGACCAGTGGACTCTTCCACTTGGTAGCGATAGGTCAGCCCATAGGAACATCCCCGAACACGGTCTGGACCCAACCCACCACTAGATTTACTCCGGTTCTATGGTACCCGCATGATTCCCCCCTCCAACTGACGGCGGCACTGCCGTCCGTGGAAGGGGGGCCTAACCAAGGAGCCCTAAGATGGGCGTCTACGCATGCCACATCACTTTCACACATGCATCAGGACCCGTGCGATGTTTTGATGGCATAGCTACACCCCAAAGGCCACCTCAAATCCCAGTTGACCAGGAGATCTAGCCCTTTGACTATCGCCGGACGGGTTTTGACCAGTGGACTCTTCCACCTGGTTGCGATAGGTCAGCCCATAGGAACATCCCCGAACAGGGTCTAGACCAAACCCGCCACTAGATTCCCTCCGGTTCTACCCGATGCGCATGATTCCCCCCTCCAAGTGACGGCGGCACTGCCGTCCGTGGAGGGGAGCCACACCCAGGAGCCAAGAAGGGCGTCTACGCATGCCACATCACTTTCAGACATGCATGAGGACCCGTGCGATGTTTCAGTGGTATAGCTACACCCTAAAGGCCATCGGACCAGACTAAACCCTAGCCCCGTTGACCAGATGATCTAGCCATTTGACTTTCGCCGGGCGGGCTTTGACCAGTGGACTCTTCCACCTGGTTGCGATAGGTCAGCCCATAGCAACATCCCCGATCAGGGTCTGGACCCAAAGCGCCACTAGATTCGCTCCGGCTCGACCCGACGCGCACGATTCCCCCTCCAAGTGACGACGGCACTGCCGTCCGTGGAGGGGGGCCACACCCAGGAGCCCAAGAAGGGCATCTACGCATGCCACAACACTTTCACACATTCATGAGGACCCATGCGATGTTTCGGTGGCATAGCTACACCCCAAAGACCACCCCGAATCCCCGTTGACCAGGAGATCTAGCCCTTTGACTATCGTCGGACGGACTTTGACCAGTGGACTCTTCCACCTAGTTGCGATAGGTCAGCCTATTGGAACATCCCCGAACATGGTCTGGACCCAACCCGCCACTAGATTCCCTCCGATTCTACCCGACGCGCATGATTCCCCCCTCCAAGTGACGGCGACACTGCCGTCCGTGGAGGGGAGCCACACCCAGGAGCCAAGAAGGGCGTCTACGCATGCCACATCACTTTCAGACATGCATGAGGACCCGTGCGATGTTTCGGTGGCATAGCTACACCCCAAAGACCACCGGACGAGACTAAACTCTAGCCCCGTTGACCAGATGATCTAGCCCTTTGATTTTCGCCGGACGGGCTTTCACCAGTGGACTCTTCCACCTGGTTGCGATAGGTCAGCCCATAGCAACATCCCCGAACAGGGTCTGGACCCAACCCGCCACTAGGTTCGCTCCGGCTTGACCCGACGTGCATGATTCCCCCCTCCAAGTGACGACGGCACTGCCGTCCATGGAAGGGGGCCACACCTAGGAGCCCAACAAGGGCATCTACGCATGCCACAACACTTTCACACATGCATGAGGACCCGTGCGATGTTTCGGTGGCATAGCTACACCTCGAAGGCCACCCCGAATCCCCGTTGACCAGGAGATATAGCCCTTTGACTATCGCCGGACGGGCTTTGACCAGTGGACTCTTCCACCTGGTAGCGATAGGTCAGCCCATAGGAACATCCCCGAACACGGTCTGGACCCAACCCACCACTAGATTTACTCCAGTTCTACGGTACCCGCACGATTCCCCCCTCCAAGTGACGGCGACACTGCCGTCCGTGGACGGGGGGCCTAACCAAGGAGCCCTAAGACGGGTGTCTACGCATGCCACATCACTTTCACACATGCATCAGGACCCGTGCGATGTTTCGATGGCATAGCTACACCCCGAAGGCCACCTTGAATCCCAGTTGACCAGGAGATCTAGCCCTTTGACTATCACCGGATGGGCTTTGACCAGTGGACTCTTCCACCTGGTTGCGATAGGTCAGCCCATAGGAACATCCCCGAACAGGGTCTGGACCCAACCCGATACTAGATTCCCTCCGGTTCTACCCGACACGCATGATTCCCCCATCCAAGTGACGGCAGCACTGCCGTCTTTGGAGGGAAGCCACACCCAGGAGCCAAGAAGGGCGTCTATGCTTGCCACATCACTTTCAGACATGCATGAGGACCCGTGCGATGTTTCGGTGGCATAGCTACACCCCGAAGGCCACCGGACCGGACTAAACCCTAGTCCAGTTGACCAGATGATCCAGCCCTTTGACTTTCGCCAGACGGGCTTTGACCAGTGGACTCTTCCACCTGGTTGCGATAGGTCAGCCCATAGCGACATCCCCAAACAGGGTCTGGACCCAACCCGTCACTAGATTCGCTCCGGCTCGACCCGACGCGCACGATTCCCCCCTCTAACCAGATTCCCTCCGTGTCGACCGTTTCCCCGCTGCGTGACACGGCGGCAGCGACGTCCGTGAGGGGGGCAATCGATATATAATTGAGGTATGTTTTTTGTTTAGATAAGGCACATTTATGTTGTGAAAAAAAAGAAAATAAATAAAATACGGAAAATTTTGCACAAATTCTATGCCGATGGCTATAGCTGTGCACACGGATCGACAATGCCCTGGATTGATGAGGTGGCGAAGCACACGGATCGATGATGTGGCAGAGGCCATGTGCCAGGCCTACGCCGACGGCTAGGCCGTCGGCATACCTCTGCCACACCACGGACCCCCTACGCCTCGGATCGATGACGTGGAGCCTGCGCCGGTCGGTGATGTCAGCAAATCTATGCAGATGGCCGCCGTTAGCACCCGCCGGCGTAGGTCCGACACCGTCAAACGGTCGCCGCTGACCGGGTAGCCAGGCCCGGGGCTTTGCCGACAGCCCGTGATATGCCGACGGCCCCAGTAGGCGTAGCTCGAGCGGTCCCGATTGTCGTAATATGCCGACGGGGGCCGTCGGCATAGATAAGGCCGTCGGCAATTGGGTAAATTCTAGTAGTGAATGGGGGTTTAATGCATGTATGTGATGTGAGAGGGAAGCAAAACTAAAACTGAACTGGAGCTTTTCCTTTTACATGTTCATCATTTGGGTGAATTGCTATAGACTGCAGTGAAGATAGGTACCTTGACAAGAATCTGATAACGGATTGCCCTAATTTGTGTATGTTTACATCGCTCCGTGTAAACAGATCCCACCAATGTCTCCGCCCGAGCTCTGTTTTCATCCGCCTCCTCCAGCCACCTGGCGTTGATCTCCTCCTCCACTGACAAGATCCTCCGGTGACTAGCAAGGGTGGCCTTGGTGCCGTCTTCCAAGTTCCAACCTCCCTTTAGACAGCTAGCATAAGAAAGTTGCCATGTACTATGTGACCAAAAATTGTGACCTACAAATGGTAGATGTATATTAAAATTGTCATGGTACTTTAATTAAAAATGTCATGCTTTGTATAAGAAAGTTGGCATGTATGTGAAATAACACAAATTATGACCAAAATTGCCATGGCACATGTGTATTAAAATTTGCCATGGTATGTTAATTAAATTTGCCTTGCTTCATATAAGAAATTTGTCATGCATGTAAAAAATAATTTAGTTCATCACACATGGCAAAAACAAATTTTTCCACGGGCAGAAATCTCCATGACAAATCCATATGAAAAAAAATGATGTCCGCATATGCTAAGTTCAAATGAAAATGATGGCAAATTCATAATGTCCGCATCTGCCATGTGAAGATGGAAACACACGATGGTTTAGACGTCACATCTTTAAATTGTTGCAAAATGCAAAAAAGATGCTATGAGTTAAACTCTGCAAATTATTTGTTTGTCATAGCAAATGTAGAGATGTCTAAATTTTTGCCATGGTACTTGAATTAAACTTGCCATGGTCATCACCAACGATCCTCTCATCGAGGGAGGGTCAATCTTCATCAACATCTTCACCAGCACCATCTCCTCTCAAACCCTAGTTCATCTCTTGTATTCAATCTTTGTCTCAAAACCTCAGATTGGTACCTGTGGGTTGCTAGTAGTGTTGATTACTCTTCGTAGTTGATGCTAGTTGGTTTATTTGGTGGAAGATCATATGTTCAGATCCTTAATGATATTTATTACCCCTCTGATCTTGAACATGAGCATGATTTGTGAGTAGTTAAGTTTGTTCCTAAGGACATGGGACAAGTCTTGTTATAAGTAATCATGTGAATTTGGTATTCGTTCGATATTTTGATGAGATGTATGTTGTCTTTCCTCTAGTGGTGTTATGTGAACGTCGACTACATGACACTTCATCATGATTTGGGCCTAGGGGAAGGCATTGGGAAGTAATAAGTAGATAATGGGTTGCTAGAGTGACAAAAGCTTAAACCCTAGTTTATGCGTTGCTTCGTAAGGGACTTATTTGGATCCACATGTTTCATGCTATGGTTAGATTTATCTTAATTCTTATTTTGTAGTTGCGGATGCTTGCGAGAGGGATTAATCATAAGTGGGAGGCTTGTCCAAGTAAGGACATCACCCAAGCACCGGCCCACCCACATATCAAATTATCAAAGTAACGAACGCGAATCATATGAGCATGACGAAAACTAGCTTGACAACAATTCCCATGTGTCCTCGGGAGTGTTTTGCTTTATATAAGAGTTCGTCCAGGCTTATCCTTTGCTATAAAAAGGATTGGGCCACCTTTCTGCACCTTTGTCACACTTGTCACTTGTTACCCGTTACGAATTATCTTACTACCAAACTATCTGTTACCGACAATTTCAGTGCCGGCAGAAAATACCTTGCTGAAAACCGCTTGTCATTTCCTTCTGCTCCTCGTTGGGTTCGACACTCTTACTTATCGAAATTACTACAATTGACCCCCTATACTTGTGGGTCATCAGCGTTGTGTACAGAAGAACAAATAGAGGTACCGTCAGTGCAATATGCAGGAACATTAATGGTGATTACCTGGGCGCATCGGCCCTAGTGTTTTAGGGAGTCACTGCACCAACTTCCTTGGGGGCATTGGCATGTGGGGAAGCTATGGCATTAGTAGCAGACCTTGTGCAAAATCGTATTATCATCGCATCTGATTGCAAACAAGTGGTGTCGGACATAGAAGCATGTACTTGAGGGATATATGGACATACCATTCAAGAAATCAAGATGATGACTAGCGAGTTTTAAGATTGCTCTTTTATCTTTGAAGAAAGAGGTACGAACATTGAGGTGCATAGCCTCGCTAGGCACGCTCTAGGACTATTAGTACTCCACCATCTTTGGCACCTTCATCCTCCCGATCTAAATTGTATTCCCCTAGACATTGTTGATCAATAAAGTGGAGCATGATTTATCCTAAAAAACACCTGGTGCTATAAGCACGGAAGAGGAGGTCTCGAGCATACCCTTCTTGAGTCATGGTTGTATTCTAGGATTCGTTTAGTAGTTTATGGTAGTGTCTTAGCAGTTTTCACATCTTTTTAATTCCATATTTTGCCAAAATATATACATAAATTTTGGAGATTCTAAATCGATCATAAGTAAGACTAGATTCCGAAGATGTGGAGATTTTGAATATTACTATCCAAATATAAGCATATGAGAGATGACCTTTTTTATTAAGAAAAAAATTATTGATCTGGTAATGTGATTACAATCAATTTGGAGAAGCTCCTAGATGCACAAAGGTGATGCATTTAAGCCTCCCAACTGCGGATTGCATGTTCATTCGAGCGAGTAGAGCTAAAGTATAAGTGAGTCCATTACACTTTCTCCTCCCCTTTGATAATCCAAAGTAGAGAACTAGTCGCAAGAGGAATTTTATCTCATCGAAGACATGTCCTAGAATCGATATGTCCTCCCTAGTTCTTTAGCCAATGATGACCGATGCATGATACATTCAATAATCGCAGCATAAAATCCACACCTTAAGGAAGATGCCCTCGGATCAAGTTAGAGTTTCAGCTTCCTTCATGCTATATGCCTAAATATTCCTATGACGACAATTGCACCTCACATTTGCAGCTTTAAATAATAATGCAAGCTCTAGAAACTCCTAACTCATCACAGAAGGATGCAGCAATGTTCGTTTTCACCGAGCTAGCTCTCAGGCGGCCCCTTCCGATATGGCCACTCGAGAAAAGGTGTGAATGAACCTGGGTGAACTGTGCATATATACCCCCTTATTTAAACGTCCATTTTTGCATCTCAATCCATGCATGACTTAGATTGTTACAATGACATCCATGGAGCTTTTCACCCGTTTCCCCTGGATGTCTGCTTTGACTCGTCGCACCAATCCCTGATTCCTTGCAATGAACCATTGAAAGACATTGGTTTTTGATGCAACAAGCGAGTGAAAAAGTTTCTTAATACGAGTTGAAACGATTGATGAAGTACGGAAATTAGACTTTCTGAATTGGAGACTTAGGAGAAGAAGAGAAAAATTAGAGAATTGACCATCTCCCACGAAGAGATGTGACAATCTTGAAGGGAAAATTATATACCTCGCAAAGGTATCTCTGTATGATAAAATATATGATAAGATTGCCATAAATTCTGATCGTCCATGATCAACAATTGCTCGATTGGTTCCTTGCCATTACCAAATATTATATCATTCCTTCAATGCCATGCATGCCGTAATAATAACACCAACCGTCCGATCTCCCAATAGTGAAAGGCACACATCGGTAGGGGGGTCGGGTGGCGCTGGGTGGGCGGGGGCAGCTCGGGGGATAGAAGGTCATGGCTAGAAGGTTGGGGACAATGGGGGGAATATCTGGTGGTACCATCACTTACATGATCCGGCCATGATACCAATTTAAAAAAGTCAAACTTAAATGTTCCAAATATATTCGAAAGAAATTGTGAATGTTCACAACACATATGTCTACAACCCCTAAAAATTCATACTCAAATTCAAATTATACGTTGAGAAACAAAAAGAAAGACAAATTCAACATCAATAATGTCAATAAAGACAAAAACATGAGTAGTGTCAAAAACTAGATTGTTCACATCTGAATATGTCTTTTTGTTTCTATTTGTATACATTGAATTTGGATCTGAAATTTTTAGAGGTTGTATACATATTTGTTGTGAACATTCACAATTTTTTTGGAATTTTTGAAATGTTTAAATTTGACTCTTTTGAATTGGTATCATGTGAGCATGAAAGTTGGTAGTATCACATGGACACAGTTGTTCTGATCCCAAGCTCATGTGAGATCGGATAAACAGTCAAATAAAAAATCAATTTTTTTCTTGAAAAATCTGAATTTTTTTGGTGTCAAACATTTATAGATGTTTTAACCTCCAAAATATTAGTATTTTTGAAAACATATTGGAGCATCGATTTTTTTTTGCCACGTTTTACGCGAATGACACCTCATGATGAAACTTTGCAACCAATGTGTATTTCTCAACAACGATCGAGGCAGAAACATACTAGTAGTATATACCGGGTGCTGCTGGTGTATTAATTCCCGACCTTTCTCATCACCAGGCGGCAGACATGAGCTTCTTCAGGTACCCGATGTGTTCGCACACAAACACGTCACCATGTACCCTCGACGCTGGGGGTGATGCACCGCAGCTCACGTCGAAGGAGACCCACCGGAAGCGCGGTACGCAAGACAATCCGGCGGGCGCTTTTGGAGACCCGAAACCCCACGCGCCCGGGAGGGACCCCGTCAGGGCGCGCGGTGGCTATGGGCTGCCCTACGTCGGCCTGACCGCCCCTAGGGCCTCGAGGTTCGCCGCCCTGCAACAAGAAGAACGAACGAAGAACGAGGAAGAAGAAAAACAAGGGAGAGAGATAAAGGTAAAGGTAAAAGTGGTAGATAGATTTGTTTGATTGTGTGTTGTTCAATCGGCCGTTACCCCTTAGGTATATAAGAGGCAGATGGACTTTACGTACAAGAAAAGGACTCCAAATCACGTCCAAATCTTTCCAAAATTAACCGAACTCGGATTTAGGTAAGTCTGAAACATCAGTTCGGTTTTTAGGTCCCACAGGCCACAAACTACCTTGGATGAAGATGAGCCCAAAAGCAAATTTGACCGTTTCGACGAGATGAACAACTTTCGTGTTGAATGTCTTTCGATTCGAAGCCATCTTGAGGGCTGAATCACTCACGTAAAACAGCTGATTGGTGGCGCTACCCATCAGACAGGTGTCTGGTGGGGCGCGCCATATTTTGCCTCCTGGCAGGGCTGCATTCCGATGGCTCTAACTTTTGCATACAAATTCGGATTGGGACGATTTTATACCAAAATCAACCGTTTCGATGAGACGCACAACTTTTGTGTTGAAACATTTTTCATCGGAGGCCATCTTAATTGAGTTTCATGCCATTCTTTAATCTGGTGTCAACATGAGCAACTCTGGACTTGTCATAACTATTGCATAAGAGCTCCATTTTACACCATGTCCATATCTATCTCGATCTTCTGAAAGAGAGCCATCCGGAGGTGACCTTCAATCATAAGTTTGAATTAGTCTTGATATAACTTAAAGCTACTCTCTATGGTTGGGCCACTTTTGAGCGTCAACACATGCCCCCCTGTTTTTGGGCAAAGCTAGCGTGCCGAAAAATAACTTCTTCCGTGCTGGTTCTAAGGATGATGTCAACACTCCATCGGCCATTTATATGCTTTTAGGATGATAAGTTTATATCGGCCATTGCTTGTTTAAACCTCTTGATGCAAACTTTGGCGAAAACTTCTCAACTTCTATAACAATCCGATGATAAGGTTCCATAGATATGTATCTCAAAGCCATCCTCTGAACCATATTATTCACCCTTTCGCTAGGATTTTGAAGATAAGCAAGAATGAACCAATCCTTGCTTCGCCTGCATAAAAGTTTCATTAGTGGCCGAGGTGGTGAGCTCCAATTCGGCCTTACCTATGTTGGCAAGAATAAACATCGGCTATTGATAGATGTGCAATACACCATGACCAACATGGTAGCTGGATGCTTGCTATGCCAACTCTCTCCAATTGTCATGTCTAGATATATGACGAATATTAAAACAACCCAAGGTAAATTTTACGTCTAGACATATCTCAAGATAAACTAAAAGTGATTCGTCAAAACATTGATAACCCTTGGATATTTGTTGCACTATACTAATAACAAATCACCGAAAGCCTCACTATGTACATCACCTATAGAAAGGGAAAGCTCAAATCCGAATAACAATGCATATTCGGCTTTGATTATTTGTGCATAAATATTTTAAGCAGCATGAGGCTTCACAGAATAGCACCATAAGGAGATATATAAACAACACCAACACCTTGGCCATTGCTACAAATTTAACCATCAATATATAATCACCAAGGTACTAGAGAGATAAAGCTAAAATCAGTATTATGCATTATGTCAATATGATGCTCAATAATAAAATCAACCATGATTTGGCTTTATGTAAATTCTGAAAACTAATAAGCCAAAGCACACCCAATCAAAACGTAAGTCCACTTTGCAGTTTTGGTGAATTGGTCTATGCATAATATCTTCAATGGCATCAATTTTACAGATTTCTATGCAAGCACTTATCTCAATCTCAACTCAAACTAAGGACGATGTTAGAATACCACACCGGCCATTCTTAGATATATTCTTAGGGCGATAGATAAATATCGACCATTACCATGAGGTCCATGTAGAATTCACCCACTAAAGTATGTATAGCCGAAATAAACAAATGAAATAGCAATAAAATATTTTTGCCCCTTTGTATTAGCAACAAAAATGTAACTAACCAAATGTATAGTGATTTGGTAATAGCCTCTCATGATATAGAAAATTATGTTGCATCCACGGATCAAAATAAATCCATGGAGGGTAATTGATCATACCTAGGGATGAATTCCATGGCAAAGGCATCAATGGCATGGTTGAAGAAAATGGATGATGTGCTAACCGAAGATTTTGATGTTGTGATGCACACCTTCAGCTTAATTGTTTGTTGCTTCCATCCTTCTCTTTCTTCACTTTTATTGTACTTGTTGCAATAGGAGCATGCACATCATTTTTGTTATGATTGATCCTCTTGGGAACCCATGCCATGTTCTTCTGTCTCAGCTCTTGTGCACTAAGATTTTGTAATTCCTTCTTTTGCCAATACGATAAGCCGAGCGGGCATCTTGGCTGTGATTCTGTTTTGACCAATGGCAATTCCTTTTTGGTCTTGTGCACTCTCAACTTCCTTTCTTCAGATTTGGCACTCTGACTCTCAATAAGTGGTTGCTTTGTCTCATTGGCTTTAGTAGCCAATGTCAACACTTTAATTGGCTCTTTTTCATTTGAGATCAAATCTGAAGTTGCACTCTTACGACCATCTCTTTTAACACGGTAAACTTGCTTGACCACCTCTTTCTTCTTCCTTGAGCTCTGAACCGATTCCTTATGATTGAAACGGTCTTTAACATGTGATTGTTCAAATGTTGATCTTCTCGGAGCTACATAATATTGGTGAGATGGTCTAAAATAAGATGGCGGATGTGCCCTTGTATCATACCTGTCCCATGATGGATATGGATCTATATGAGCATTGGGAGGCATCCACGACATTGGCATTAGCAGCCCAAAATAAGGATATGAATATGTTGCATTAAAAGTCTCACTTTGCCAATACTGATCCTCATATTTGCGCCTTGGGGGTGGTCTTGGTTTCTTTGCATGATTTGGCCGATAATCATTCTTCTCTTCACTCTTCTTTTGATATTTATCCAATAGTTCAGCGAAGGTGATTTTTGATCTCTTACACTTGCACTTATTTCGGTCTTTGTTTTCTTTTGGTTTGCTTTCATCGATCATTTGATTTGCTTGCTGCCCCCCAGTCTTTGGCGTCTCCATTGTAGCTTCGATGGAATTCTCGCCCTCAAGATTATGTTCATTATGCTCTTCAACAACTTATTTACTTGAAAGCTTGATCCCATCACCTGCAGTTTTTACCCTCTCTTTAAATGGATCGGCTTCAAGCAGCCGATTCAAAAGCTTTTTGCCATCGGGACCAATCGGAATAGACTGGTCATCTCTTGGTGTTTCAACAAACTTCAATCGTCCTTTTTCAATGGCCGATTTAACTATTTGACGAAACATATTGCAATCCTCAAAATTATGCTTGAACGAATCATGCAACTTACAATACATTCGTCCTTGGATAGATGGCTCAACATGGTGATCAAGAATTCTAATATAATTATTTGTCAACAACAAATCAAAGATTTGATCACACATGTTTGAATTGAAGGTATACTTCTTATTCTCAAGTCGATCTTGTTGTGAGAACGACTTTGTAACTAAGCACATGAATGGTTCAGATTTGGATTCTTCCCATTCGGCTATGTATTGTGTTTTGCACTCTATCTCCGATGTCTTTGGATAAGATATTACATTAGCATCGATTTTCTCAATAGAATTTAATCTTGGCTTTAAATTTCTGAAACGAATATAGTTAGAACATTCATGTCTCAATTGATACCAAGTGTAAGCCAAGTAAGAAATAAGCAAAACTACCCAATTTGATATGAACTTTAGATAAAGCAATGGGGAAAACCTTGGCTGCAATAATAATTCACTATCGGTCTTTATAAATGGCACAATGGTTGACCGATATTCTCTAGAACAATTTTATTACTAACAAGTAAATTACTCCTCTTCATTGGTCTTTCAACATTACTTATGTGAATTTTTCTAGTAGATGCATCAACTATGAAGTTGCGACCAAATCTGGAAATAGGTAAATTACTTGCTAGGCATACCTCTTGAAATATGTTGGGAGAGCATGATGATGGTGTGACTTGAACAATATCTTGCTCCGTCTCTGGATGGATCCCCAACGCCTTATCATCTTTTTCTTGATTTCGCGCATCATTACTTTGAAGATCCTTGTTAGCCGAACTTTGTTCGGCTACTTGCTCTTGTCCTTGAGGCTTGTCAACTTCTATGGCACGGAACTCATAGGGCAGGAAGTAAGTTCCATTAACTTAAGAAAAATCAAGCACCGCTGTTTTCCTATGCTTGCCATGCCCTTTCTCAGTGATGCTTGCCTCTTTGGATTTGATGGATCCAAAATATATACTACTTGATTCGGCTTTTTCAACCGAATCACTTTTAGTTTCCGAATCATCATTCTTTTCACAAGTTATATCAATTGGCAAGGCTTCTTTTCTTTGAGCCAATTCCCTATAAATTCTCTCTTGGCGAAGTATTTGTACCCTATCGCACAAAGCTTTAACTCCCCTCTCAATTTCAGCCTGCTCTAGATCAATTTGCCCCCCAATGCTTTTAGTATCTTTCGGCAATGAACTATTAGTGTTGTCAAAATTTTGCAACTGTGTAGAGGGTGTATAATATGCTACGGAACTAGGTGGAGGTGTATGCACTGTTGTATAATCATATGCTCTCTCGCCAATTCTATCAATTGATGAAGTTTCATCTTCTTGTAAAACTCTAGCCTTTATTGCAGCATAATCAGGAAACAACCCCTTTTCATATTGTTCAAGGCAAAGAGCACTAATCCTCTTGTTTTGTGTCAAGTTCTTTTTTAACGTAGTCACAACCGCTTCTGGAAGGGATTGCTCCATAATACTTTCAGATTCTTTCGGCAACGATTCATGAGTGTTGCCGAAATTCTCCAATTGCGTAGAGCATGCATTATATGCTATAATATTAGATGATAGCATGTGCACTCCTGCAAAATTTTCACTTATCCGGCTATGACCATGAAGGTGCGGAGCCGAATTATGAGCATCTACAGTTGCGTACGGTGCTGAAAATTTACTAACATGAGGTTTAGCATATGATGGTTGAGAGTAATTGACCGAATAACTAGTAGTAACATGGCCAATTCCCCTATCCATCGGCATGTTTGGATTAACATGTTGCAAATTAGTCACCGACGAATAAAAAGGTGAAACACTATGTTGCATGCCATTGAAAGTTTCTACATGGGTATATAAGAGGCGGATGGACTTTTCGTACAAGAAAAGGACTCCAAATCACGTCCAAATCTTTCCAAAATTAACCGAACTCGGATTTAGGTAAGTCTGGAACATCAGTTCGGTTTTTAGGTCCCACAGGCCACAAACAACCTCGGATGAAGATGAGCCCAAAAGAAAATTTGACCGTTTCGACGAGACGGACAACTTTCGTGTTGAACGTTTTTCGATTCGAAGTCATCTTGAGGGCCGAATCTCTCACGCAAAATAGCTGATTGGTGGCGCTACCCATCAGACTCCTAGTAGGGCTGCATTCCGATGGCTCTAACTTTTGCATACGAATTCGGATTGGGACGATTTTTATATCAAAATCAACCGTTTCGATGAGACGCACAACTTTCGTGTTGAAACATTTTTCATCGAAGGCCATCTTAATTGAGTTTCATGCCATTCTTTAATCTGATGTCAACATGAGTATCTCTGGACTTGTCATAACTATTGCATAAAAGCTTCATTTTATACCATGTCCATATCTATCTCGATCTTCTGAAAGAGAGCCATTCGGAGGTGACCTTCAATCATAAGTTTGATTTAGTCTTGATATAACTTAAAGCTACTCTCTATGATTGTGCCACTTTTGAGTGTCAACGTCGATGCTTCTTGCCGCCTGCCGCATCCATCTCGGAGAGCTTCTTCAGGTACCCGATGGCGCCCTGCGCGATCATTAGCTTCTTGCACCTCTTGCTCGCCGACAGCGATAGGAGGCACGAGATGGCGTACTTCTTGGCCGTACGTGTTCCCTGGGCTCGGGTCCAGCAGCTTCACTGCACTAGGTTCGGCACGCTCTTCTCGTCCTTCTTCACGCCCATCGCGTTCGCCGGGCAGCTCATCAAGGTCGCCATCGCCTGCGCCGCCACCTCCCACGCGCCGTTCGACTTGGCCTCCAGCAGCGGCATGCACCCGTGCTCACCCACCAGGCGCTTCATCTCCGGGGAGCTGGAGATCCTGCAGATGGCCGCCGCAGCCGCCTGCTGCGCGCCCACGGAGCCGTCCCGGAGCACGTGCGCGAGCCCCGGGAGCACGCCGAGTGACACGAGGCTATCCGGCGAGACGGCAGACACGAGGTTGCGGAGCGCGCCCAGGGCGGACTCCTGCGGCATCGGGCCGTCGAGGTAGGCGAGCAGGCTAGGCAGCGCACCCTCGGACACCAGGGTGCGCCGCAGGTTGTCGTTGCTCTACGTGAAGTTCTGCAGGTACTCCGCCGCATACTCCTTGAAAGTTTGGAACCCAGCACGATGCCGCGGTCGAGCAGGCTGATCATCACGCGCACGATGCCTTCCTCGGCGAGCGCTTGTCGGACCTCCGGCGCCGCGGAGAGGTTCTTGAGCATGCCCGCCGCCGCGGATTGTGAGATGGAGTCCCCGCTCTGGCAGATTTCGATGAGTGGACGGACGCCGTTGTGGCCGACGATTGCGCGGGCAATCTCGGGTGACATGGACAGACGCTGCGGCGTGATGACGGCCTTCTCCCAGCCAACAAGGCTGCCGGACTCTGCCAGCCGGATGAGCGGCGGCAGCGCGCCTTCCAACACCAGCAAGCCCTCGTAGCTGCCGGACTCGGCAAGCAAGCAAAGCACAGTGGCCGCCTTCTCCCTGAGCTTGGGCGCCGTCGCCGTCGCCGTCAGCAGCTGCACCAGCGCGGCCACGTTGCCACGGCCGAGCGCCGACAGCACGCTCGTCTCGTCCTCGCGCAGCGCATCAAGGAGCGCCTCCGCGGCTCGGTGCTTCGCCTCGGCGTGCCCCATTTGCAGCCCACGAGCAGCTCCCGCACGTCCGTCTGCAAGGCTCCTGCCGCCACCGTCTCTGCCGGAGGAGACGGAACCGTCGCATCTGACAGCACACCAGTCTTGACAAGCAGCGCGCAGTCCCGGAGGTTGAGGTCCAGCTTCCTGGCGAGAGCGTCGAGGTCGCTCTGCATCTGCAGATTGCCAGCCTTGGGCGGCTCGCGGAAGAGCACACCGAGCTCGGTGACCTCGGCGAGCCTGGCAGCAACGGACTGCAGCAGCTCCCGACAGAGCGCATTCTTGGAGAAGCAGGGGTGGCTGGACAAGTTGGACAGGCATGGCGGCACCCTCTCCAGCCTCGCCGCGATGGCCTTCCAACGCCCGCCAAAGCCGGTCGCCGTGCGCGCCATGTCCAGCGCCGCCGGCACCAGGCCCCACGCTCACTCGAGCAGATCCTCTACCGTCCCGGTCGGTGCATCCACAAATCATCAAACCATATCTAAAATGGGGGCAAAAGAATCAATCCCCTACAACATCCAGCCTTGTGATCTGAAAATTAATTCAGATAGGTTGTCCTTCAGGTTGACTTGTAAAAACGACAGGCGGCTGCAAAATGTGCGACGTAACCGGCTGGCGCCACTTGTCTCGCTTTGATTCGCTCTGGAATAAATTGTGATATTGTGTGCAAGTTGTAGGACTAAGAGCATCTCTAGCACGACAACTGCACACGTGAAGCAAACTCCATAGCAGATTGTCTGGCTAAATCCAGTTTTAATTCAAAGTCTAGTTCTATGTGGGATGCTACCCCTCCTGAATTTATTTCTCAACTCATTGTAACAGACTTGGCTATTATCTGAGAAATAAAGTCTTGTGATTGTCAAAAAAAAAAAAGAGCATCTCTAGCAAGCAGACGCTGTAAAAGCACCGAACCCGTATAATTCCGATGACTATATGGGTTTGACCCGTTTTTTGGGCCAGACCAAACCCGTATGGTCGCCCCGGCCCGTAAAACGTTTATAGTGGCCCGGACCCCCCTGAAGGAAATATGCCCTAGAGGCAATAATAAAGTTGTTATTTTATATTTCCTTATTCATGATAAAGGTTTATTATTCATGCTAGAATTGTATTGATCGGAAACATAAATACATGTGTGAATACATAAACAAACACCGTGTCCCTAGTGAGCCTCTACTTGACTAGCTCGTTGATCAAAAATGGTTAAGGTTTCCTAACTATGAACATGAGTTGTCATTTGATAACGGGATCACATTATTAAGAGAATGATGTGATGGACAAGACCCATCCGTTAGCTTAGCATAATGATCGTTCAGTTTTATTGCTATTGCTTTCTTCATGTCAAATACATATTCCTTCGACTATGAGATTATGCAACTCCTGGATACCGGAGGAATGCCTTGTGTGCTATCAAACGTCACAACGTAACTGGGTGATTATAAAGATGCTCTACAGGTATCTCCAAAGGTGTTTGTTGAGTTGGCATAGATCGAGATTAGTATTTGTCACTCCAAGTATCGGAGAGGTATCTCTGGGCCCTCTCGGTAATACATATCATAAGCTTACAAGCAAACGACTAAGGAGTTAGTCATGAGGTGATGTATTACGGAACGAGTAAAGAGACTTGCCGGTAACGAGATTAAACTAGGTATGAAGATACCGACGATCGAATCTCGGGCAAGTAACATACCGATGGACAAAAGGAATTACATATGTTGTCATAAGGGTTCGACCGATAAAGATCTTCGTAGAATATGTAGGAGCCAATATGGGCATCCAGGTTCCACTATTGGTAATTAACCGGAGAGGTGTCTCGGTCATGTCTACATAGTTGTCGAACCCGTAGGGTCCGCATGCTTAACGTTCGATGACGATGTAGTATTATATGAGTTATGTGATTTGGTGACCGAATATTGTTCGGAGTCCCGGATGAGATCACGGACATGACGAGGAGTCTCGAAATGGTCGAGAGGTAAAGATTGATATATAGGACGATGGTATTCGGACACCGGATGTGTTTCGGGGTGTACCGGGTACTTATCAGGTCACCGAAAGGGGTTCCGGGCACCCCCGGCAAAAGTTATTGGCCTTATGGGCCAAGAGGGGAAACGCACCAGCCACAAGGGGCTGGTGCGCCCCCCATAGCAGGCCAGCCTAAGGAGGAGAAGGAAAAGGGGAAGGGAAAGGAAAGTGTGGATTAGGATTCCCACTTCCTTCCCTCTCCCCCCTCTTTCCTTCCCCCTTGGGAAAACATAGCAGGGGGGCAGGGCAAGGCAGGGCCCCTAGGGGGCCGGCGGCCAGCCCTAGGGCGCGCCTTGGCCTCTCCCCTCCCCTCCCACCTATATATATGTGGGAGGGGGCGCCTAGCACACCCCATATCAATTGTTAGCCGTGTGCGGCGCCCCCCTCCACCGTTTACACCCCCGGTCATATTTTCGTAGTGCTTAGGCAAAGCCCTGCGGAGATCACTTCACCATCACCGTCACCACGCCGTTGTGCTGACGGAACTCATCTACTACCTCGACGTCTTGCTGGATCAAGAAGGTGAGGGACGTCACCGAGCTGAACGTGTGTAGAACGCGGAGGTGCCGTGCGTTTGGTACTTGATCGGTTGAAGCGCGAAGAAGTTCGACTACATCAACCGTGTTGTGAAACGCTTCCGCTTACGGTCTACGAGGGTACGTAGACACGCTCTCCCCCTCGTTGCTATGCATCTCAATGGATAGATCATTGCGTGTGCGTAGAATTTTTTTTGTTTTCCATGCAACGATTCCCAACAGTGGTATCAGAGCCAGGTTTATGAGTAGATGATATGCACGAGTAGAACACAAAGAGTTGTGGGCGGTGATAGTCATACTGCTTACTAGCAATGTCTTATTTTGATTCGGCGGTATTTTGGGATGAAGCGCCCCGGACCAACCTTACATGTCCACGCACATGAGACTGGTTCCACCGACTGACATGCAACTAGTTTTGCATAAAGGTGGCTGGCGGGTGTCTGTTTCTCCTACTTTAGTTGAATCAAAATTGACTACGACCGGTCCTTGAAGAAGGTTAAAACAGCAAACTTGATGAAACACAGTTGTGGTTTTATGCGTAGGTAAGAACGGTTCTTGCTAGAAGCCCGTAGCAGTCACGTAAAACTTGCAACAACAAAGTAGAGGACGTCTAAGTTGTTTTTGCAGGGCATGTTGTGATATGATACGGTCAAGACATGATGTGATAAATGTTATTGTATGACATGATCATGTTTTGTAAGTTATCGGCAACCGGCAGGAGCCTTATGGTTGTCTCTTTATTGTATGAAGTGCAAACGCCATATAATTGCTTTACTTTATCACTATGCGTTAGCGATAGTTGTAGAAGCAATAGTTGGCGAGACGACCACAACGCAATGATGGAGATCAAGGTGTCGAGCCGGTGACGATGGAGATCATGACGATGCTTTGGAGATGGAGATCAAAAGCACAAGATGATGATGGCCATATCATGTCACATATTTTGATTGCATGTGATGTTTATCTTTTATGCATCTTATTTTGCTTAGTACGGCGGTAGCATTATAAGATGATCCCTTCACTAAATTTCAAGGTAAAAGTGTTCTCCCTGAGTATGCACCGTTGCTACAGTTCGTTGTGTTGAGACACCACGTGATGATCGAGTGTGATAGACTCTACGTTCACATACAACGGGTGTAAGACAGTTTTGCACATGCAGAATACTTGGGTTAAACTTGACGAGCCCAGCATGTACAGACATGGCCTCGGAACACTGGAGACCGAAAGGTCGAACATGAGTCATATAGTAGATATGATCAACATAGAGATATTCACCATTGATGACTACCCCATATCACGTGATGATCGGACATGGGTTAGTTGATATGGATCATGTATCACTTAGACAACTTGATGGATGTTGATTTAAGTGGGAGTTTATTAGTAATTTGATTAATTAACCTTAATTTATCATGAACTTAGTCCTGGTAGTATTTGCAAATCTATGTTGTAGATCAATAGCTCACGATATAGCTCCCTTATTTTTTGATATGTTCCTAGAGAAAAATAAGTTGAAAGATGATGGTAGCAACTACACGGACTGGGTCCGTAACTTGAGGATTATCCTCATTGCTGCACAGAAGAATTATGTCCTTGATGCATCGCTAGGTGAGAGACCTATTGTAGGAGCAGATGCAGACGTTATGAACATTTGACAAGCCCCCTCCCGCTAATCTAGACGATGTGAACGTCTGGCAAACGCGGTCTGATGACTACTCTATAGTTCAGTGTGCCATGCTTTACAGCTTAGAACCGGGACTTCAAAGACGTTTTGAACGTCATGGAGCATATGAGATGTTCCAAGAGTTGAAGTTAATATTTCAAGCAAATGCCCGGGTTGAGAGATATGAAGTCTCCAACAAGTTCTATAGCTGCAAGATGGAGGAGAACAGTTCTGTTAGTGAACACATACTCAATATGTCTGGGTATTATAATCACTTGACTCAGCTGGGAGTTGATCTTCCAGTTGATCGTGTCATTGACAGAGTTCTTCAACCACTGCCACCAAGCTACAAAGGCTTCGTGATGAACTATACTATACAAGGGATGAACAAAACAATTCCTGAGCACTTCGCAATGCTTAAGGCTGCGGAGGTAGAAGTTAAGAAGGAGCATCAAGTGTTGATGGTTAACAAGACCACTAGTTTCAAGAAAAGGGGAAAGGGAAAGAAAGGGAACTTCAAGAAGAATGGCAAGCAAGTTGCCACTCCCAGGAAGAAGCCCAAAGCTGGACCCAAGCCTGAAACTGAGTGCTTCTACTACAAAGGGACTGGACACTGGAAGCGGAACTGCCCCAAGTATTTGGCGGATAAGAAGGATGGCAAAGTGAACAAAGGTATATTTGATATACATGTTATTGATGTGTACCTTACTAATGCTTGTAGTAGTGCCTGGGTATTTGATACTGGTTCGGTTGCTCATATTTGTAACTCGAAACAGGAGCTACGGATTAAACGAAGATTGGCTAAGGACGAGGTGACGATGCGCGTCGGGAATGGTTCCAAGGTCGATGTGATCGCCGTCGGCACGCTGCCTCTACATCTACCTTCGAGATTAGTTTTAGACCTGAATAATTGTTATTTGGTGCCAGCGTTGAGCATGAACACTATATCTGGATCTTGTTTAGTGCGAGACGGTTATTCATTTAAATCAAAAAATAATGGTTGTTCTATTTATATGAGTAATATCTTTTATGGTCATGCACCCTTGAAGAGTGGTCTATTTTTGTTGAATCTCGATTGTAGTGATACACATATTCATAATATTGATGCCAAAAGATGCAAAATTGATAATGATAGTGCAACATATTTGTGGCACTGCCGTTTAGGTCATATTGGTGTAAAGCGCATGAAGAAACTCCATGCAGATGGGCTTTTGGAATCACTTGATTATGAATCATTTGATACTTGCGAACCATGCCTCATGGGCAAGATGACTAAAACTCTGTTCTCCGGAACAATAGAGTGAGCTAATAACTTATTGGAAATAATACATACCAATGTATGCGGTCCGATGAGTGTTGAGGCATGCAGCGGGTATCATTATTTTCTTACCTTCACAGATGATTTGAGCAGATATGGGTATATCTACTTAATGAAACACAAGTCTGAAACATTTGAAAAGTTCAAAGAATTTCAGAATGAAGTGGAGAATCATCGTAACAAGAAAATAAAGTTTCTTCGATCTGATCATGGAGGCGAATATTTGAGTTACAAGTTTGGCCTTCATTTAAAACAATGTAGAATAGTTTCACAACTCACGCCACCTGGAACACCACAGCGTAATGGTGTGTCCGAACGTCGTAACCGTACTTTATTAGATATGGTGCGATCTATGATGTCTCTTACCGATTTACCACTATCGTTTTGGGATTATGCATTAGAGACAGCTGCATTCACGTTAAATAGGGTACCGTCTAAATCCGTTGAGACGACACCGTATGAACTATGGTTTGGCAAGAAACCTAAGCTGTCGTTTCTTAAAGTTTGGGGTTGCGACACTTATGTCAAAAGGCTTTAGCCTGATAAGCTCGAACCCAAATCGGAAAAGTGCGTCTTCATAGGATACCCTAAGGAAACAATTGGGTACACCTTCTACCACATATCCGAAGGCAAGATCTTTGTTGCCAAGAATGGAACCTTTCTAGAGGAGTTTCTCTCGAAAGAAGTGAGTGGGAGGAAAGTAGAACTTGATGAGGTAATCGTACCTTCTCTCGAATTGGAAAGTAGCACATCAGAGAAATCCGTTCCCGTGATGCCTACACCAACTAGAGAGGAAGCAAATGATAATGATCATGAAACTTCAGATCAAGTTGCTACTGAATCTCGTAGGTCAACCTGAGCATGATCCGCACCAGAGTGGTACGGTAATCCTTTTCTGGAAGTCATGTTATTAGGCCAAGGCGAACCTACGAACTATGAAGAAGCTATGATGAGCCCAGATTCCGACAGATGGCTTGAGGCCATGAAATCTGAGATAGGATCCATGTATGAGAACAAAGTGTGAACTTTGGTGGATTTGCCCAATGATCGGCAAGCCATAGAGAATAGATGGATCTTCAAGAAGAAGACTGACGCTGATGGTAATGTTACTGTCTACAAAGCTCGACTTGTCGCAAAAGGTTTTCGACAAGTTCAAGGGGTTGACTACGATGACACTTTCTCACCCGTAGGGATGCTTAAGTCTGTCCGAATCATGTTAGTAATTGCCGCATTTTGTGATTATGAAATCTAGCAAATGGACGTCAAAACTGCATTCCTTAATGGATTTCTTAAAGAAGAGTTGTATATGATGCAACCAGAAGGTTTTGTCGATCCTAAAGGTGCTAACAAAGTGTGCAAGCTCCAGCGATCCATCTATGGACTGGTGCAAGCATCTCGGAGTTGGAATATACGCTTTGATGAGGTGATCAAAGCATATGGTTTTATACAGACTTTCGGTGAATTCTGTATTTACAAGAAAGTGAGTGGGAGCAGTGTAGCATTTCTAGTATTATATGTAGATGACATATTGTTGATTGAAAATGATATTTCTAGATAGCATAAAAGGATACTTGAATAAGAGTTTTTCAATGAAAGACCTCGGTGAAGCTGCTTACGTATTGAGCATCAAAATCTATAGGGATAGATCGAGACGTTTAATAGGACTTTCACAAAGCACATACCTTGACAAAGTTTTGAAGAAGTTCAAAATAGATCAGTCAAAGAAAGGGTTCTTACCTGTGTTGCAAGGTGTGAAGTTGAGTAAGACTCAAAACCCGACCACGGCAGAAGATAGAGATAGAATGAAAGTCATTCCCTATGCCTCAGCCATAGATTCTATAAAGTATTCCATGATGTGTACCATACCTGTTGTGTACCTTGCCATGATTTTGGCAAGGGAGTACCATAGTGATCCAGGAGTAGATCACTGGACAGCGGTCAAAATTATCCTTAGATGCCTTAAAGAGGACTAAGAAAATGTTTCTCGGTTATGGAGGTGATAAAGAGTTCGTCGTAAAGGGTTACATCGATGCAAGCTTTAACGCCGATCTGGATGACTCTGAGTCTCAATCTGGATACATATTGAAAGTGGGAGCAATCAGCTAGAGTAGCTCCATGCAGAACATTGTAGACATAGAAATTTGCAAAATACATACGAATCTGCATGTGGCAGACCCGTTGACTAAACTTCTCACACAAGCAAAACATGATCACACCTTACTAATCTTTGGGTGTTAATCACATGGCGATGTGAACTAGATTATTGACTCCAGTAAACTCTTTGGGTATTGATCACATGACGATGTGAACTATGGGTGTTAATCACATGGCGATGTGAACTAGATTATTGACTCTAGTGCAAGTGGGAGACTGAAGGAAATATGCCCTAGAGGCAATAATAAAGTTGTTATTTTATATTTCCTTATTCATGATAAAGGTTTATTATTCATGCTAGAATTGTATTGATCGAAAACCTAAATACATGTGTGAATACATAAACAAACACCGTGTCCCTAGTGAGCCTCTACTTGACTAGCTCGTTGATCAAAGATGGTTAAGGTTTCCTAACCATGAACATGAGTTGTCATTTGATAACGGGATCACATCATTAGGAGAATGATGTGATGGACAAGACCCATCCGTTAGCTTAGCATAATGATCGTTCAGTTTTATTGCTATTGCTTTCTTCATGTCAAATACATATTCCTTCGACTATGAGATTATGCAACTCCCGGATACCGGAGGAATGCCTTGTGTGCTATCAAACGTCACAATGTAATTGGGTGATTATAAAGATGCTCTACGGGTATCTCCAAAGGTGTTTGTTGAGTTGGCATAGATCGAGATTAGGATTTTTCACTGCAAGTATCAGAGAGGTATCTCTGGGCCCTCTCGGTAATACACATCATAAGCTTGCAAGCAAACGACTAAGGTGTTAGTCACAAGGTGATGTATTACGGAATGAGTAAAGAGACTTGCCGGTAACGAGATTGAACTAGGTATGAAGATACCGACGATCGAATCTCGGGCAAGTAACATACCGATGGACAAAGGTGTGACGACCCCGGCTTAATCGTGCACTAATCATACACGCAAATGCACACGATCAAGCCTAAGGACTCACTTGAAGATATCACAACACAACTCTAAAACATAAATAAAGTCATACAATCTTATATTACAAGCCAGGGCCTCGAGGGCTCGAATACATAGCACGATGGCATACAAGTGTCAGCGGAAGCATTAGATATCTGGGCACAGATATATTACAGAACAGAGATAAGCCTTCACAGAGGCGGGGCAAAGCAAAATACTACGATCGAAAGGCGTAGGCCTCCTGCCTAGGACCGTCCGAATCCTACTCCTGGTCGTCGGTCGGCTCCTCGTAGTAGTACTCGCCGGGAGGGTAGTAGTAGTAGTAGCCGTAGTCGTCGATGGGGGCAGCTACCTCAGGGGCTCCGTCATCTGGCGGCATCAAATGGATATGGGGAGAAAAAGAAAATAAAGCAAACATGAGTACTCATCCGAAGTACTCAGCAAGCAAGGATCTACACTACATATGCAACATTTTCAAAGGGGGCTGTATATGTGGACTGGGCTGCAGAAATGCCAGAATAGAGGGGAAAAGCCTAGTCCTATCGAAGACTAGCATCTTCAGCATCTTCATCAGTCTTGCAACATTAGAAGAGTGCAGAAACATAAAGTAAAGTATAGTTGTGTCATCAACCTCGGCCAGAGATTCTTCCTCGACTCCCTGCGAGAAAGCAATCCCAGAGCCATACTATCCAGCTCATCTCAAGTCACCAGTTCTAGTTGTACCGATCGGGATACAACTCCGAGTGTCCGTTACCGTAGGACAGGCTATCGATAGATTAGTTCTTCCCTGCAGGGGTGCACCAACTTACCCACCACGCTCGCTTAACTCCGGCCGGACACACTTTTCTGGGTCATGCCCGGCCTCGGCTAAGCAACACGCCGCAGCCTGACCTAGGCTCTAAAGAGAGGTCAGCACGCCGGACTAACCTATGCCCCCAGGGGTCTTGGGCCTTCGCCCTGGGAACCCTGCACGTTGCGAGGATGTTTCGGAAGTAGACCTAGCAACCCCTTATACAAGCGCAGTTGCGTTCCCAGTCCAATCCAAAACGGGCCACTCCTCGCTGACGTCAATAGAGCTTCGGCTGATGTATACGACGCAGAACGCCCATACTATGCCCACGTGATGGTTAGTGCTATCAGGCTAGAGGCCCCTCGGATCAAATATCCAAACCGTTAGTTAATTAGGAGCGCGCGGTAATGAGCAGAGACTCACGATCAATGTGACGCCGTCACCCCGTCTCGAGGACTTGCGGCAAGGGCTAAGAATGCCCGGCCACGCCTCGTATTTATCTCGTGGGCACCTTCCAGGTCAACCCATCTCCACATCACTTCACAATATGCTCGCGCGGGTACCCCTCAGGGCCGACCCGTCTTTAGTCACATAGTTCAGTGTAAGTCTTAGCATCAATAGTAACCGTGTGTCTAACACCAAGGGGGAACCCTGAGGAATCACCCTCGATGGAATCCCACCTGATGTTATCGTCAAGGTGAACAAAGGAGGAATCACCCTCGAGGTCCACACTTGAGAAGTTGCACGACGACGTCGTTATCAGGGGTGGTGTAGGAGGAATCACCCTCGCTTACCACGACCGATTAACTAACCTACAAGGTTATCATCAGAAGTGCTGACGAGGTATCACCCTCGGCACTTGATAGTAACCCAGTAGTGTCGGCAACTAAGGGGGAAGCGATGTACGGTGCCAGGGTCTAGTCTTCAATCCCGTTGCTCGGGTCTTCTGATCATCCAGCAGGGCAGTCGGGATAAATGGGGTCTCTGATGGTCTCTACCCAAACTATACTAAACAATTTAGGAGAACAGGCAGGTATCAAAAGTAGGCTACAATAAAACAGGCTATGCAGCAGATATAGGACAACAGTAGCGGCAGTAACTTCTAATGCAAGCATAAGAGAGAAGAGAGTGGGCGATATCGGAATGCTCAAAATGGGGGTGCTTGCCTGTCTGTTCGACGGCAAGGGCAAGGTCGTCAACTGTGTCGTCGGGCTCCTGAGCAGCGTCGACCTCAGGAGCTACGTCGACATCGGGGTCTACCGAGAGAGAAGAGGGGGAAGGAACAAGTAAATACACATCAACGATGCAATACAAGGCATGCTACGACTATGATGCAATGCAGGGTTGCCTGAAGCATGCCTGTGTCATTTTAGTTATTTTAAGGTTAAGGTGGGATTTATTTACCGGTGATTAGTCACTAATCATCTACCGAAATCGGGCTCGAAGTTACGAGTTCTCCTACGTAGGAGGTTCCGACAAGGAAACAGACAGCACGATCAGACTCGTCTCGTCGTTCTGAACAAATTTCATGTTTTAAGTTTTTTGATCTGAGTTACGGATTAAAAGTTATTAATTTTCAAAGTTTAAATTGATTTTATGGAATTATTTAAAATTAACAGAATCATTGAAAATGAATTATGATGTGAGCATGAGGTCATCTCTGCGTCAGCAGTCAACTGACCCGTTTGACTGGTCAAACTGACCAGTGGGTCCCACCTGTCATAGACAGTGGGCTATTAGTTGTTTATTTTAATTAAACTGGGTTAATTATCAGCTGGGCCCCATATGTCATAGACTGATTAGACTAACTAATTAAGTTTAAATTATAAAAATGTTTAATTAACCTAATATGCGGTGGGGCCCGCATGTCAGCCTCATTAGGTTGCCCAGTCAGCATGTTGACTGGGTCAACCCAGTCAACGGGGCCCGTGGGGCCCGCTGGCAGTGACCCAGGGGTGGGCCCCAGGTGTGCCACGTCGGCGGCGACCAGAGAGAGCTCCGGCGAGCCACTACCGCGGCGGTCCACCGCCGGAGTTAGGCGGAAATCGCCCATAGGGAGCCGTTCGGCCCGCGCGTAGGCTCGTTCGAACGAGCTTTGAGCGCCGCATCCATCTATGCTAGTGCGGGGACGTGGGGGTGGCCAGAACGGCGCCGGCGATGAGCAAAGGTGGCGCCAGAGTTTGGGCTTCGACGAATCCCTAGCTAGGGAGTACGGGAGAGCGCGGGCGCGGGCGCGTCCGACTCCTGGAAGCAGCAGGAACACGATGCCGTGCTTAGACGAGCACGACAGAGGCCATGGCCACGGCGGCGAGGCGAACCGCGGTGTCGGGCTCAAGGCAACGGCGGCGAGGTAGCTACGGTGCTCGAGGGGTCAACTGGGAGGAGCAGGGGATGGCGTAGCTCACCGGGCGGCACGCCGAAGGCCGTTGATAGTTTAGTAGCAGCAGAATCGGCGAATCAACCTTGGCTGCGCCCGGCGATCCGAGGAGGAAGACGAGGGCGTGCGCTCGATGCAGAGGCTCCCAGCTCCGCCCGGTGGCACTGTCCGATGCAGCATTCGACGGCGGAGCTGACAGGCACGGGGAGGCGACGAGGCGGTGGCTGTGGCCACGGGAACAACGGACATGCGGCGGCGGTGGCGCTCGGCCAGAGAGGGGAAGAGGCGAGCGTGTGCGCGAAGGGGAAGGAGAGGGGGAGAGTGACGAGGGGAAGCCAGGGGAGATGGACGAGCTCGTCCTTATCCCCTCCCGCGCCCCTGTAGTGTCGGCGGTGCCGGCGTGTCGCCGTGCGAGTGACGCGCGCGCGTTTGGCCATGGAGGGGATGACAGCGCGAGGGAGAGAGAGGTTGGGCCAGGTGGGCTGGGGTCGGGGCACTGTGCACTTAGGCCCAGTGCACAGTGCCTCGTCCTATTTTTCTGTTTTTCTATTTGCTTTTCTTTTATTCTTTTTTGTTTTGAATTAGTTAGGACACCTTTGCACTTTTGTAAAATATGAGGGTTGACCCAAATATTGCTGTGCAATGTTAGCCTTCACCAAAAATTGGTTTGAGCAAAGTTGGATTTCATTTGAATTTGAAATGAATTTAATAAGATTGAATATTACTGTTTTGGTGCTGTTTCATGTGGTTTGTGTCATTTAACCAATCCAAATATCATTGGTTATATTTTTATGAGTGATTCTGGAATATTTGCTATTTAGTGAACATTTTTTCCCATAGTGTTTCAGCAAATTTATTTTGCACTTCTGAATTTGAGTTGATTTTCAGAATGGAGTTTGAATTGTTTTGATTAACCACTATGACTAGGCACTGCAAATGATATGACTTGGCATTATTAGCAGTAGATCACAGTGACTAATACACAGGGGTGTTACAAGTTCTCCTCCTCTAAAAGAAACTCTCGTCCCGAGAATTTAGGAGGTAGAAGGAAAGAGGTCGGGATATTCTTCCCGAAGATGATCCTCGCGTTCCCAAGTGGCTTCATCTTCAGTGTGATTCGACCACTGCACTTTCAGGAACTTGGTCGTCTTCTGACGAGTTCGACGTTCAGCTTCATCAAGGATGCGGATCGGATGCTCCTTATAAGATAAGTCATCTTGCAACTCAAGCATCTCGTGATCCACCGCGCGGTGCGGAGATTCCTTGAAGCATTTACGAAGTTGGGACACGTGGAAGACATCATGGATATGAGAGAATTGTGGTGGCAACTCCAATTTATATGCCACCTGTCCACGTCTGGCAACTATGCGAAAAGGACCAATATAGCGAGGAGCTAGCTTACCCTTGATTCCGAATCGACGGGTGCCCTTCATAGGGGTGACACGAAGATAAGCTTGATCACCTAGTTGATAAGTCAGACCCCATCACTTGCGATCGTAGTTGCTCTTCTGGCGGTCCTGAGCTGCTTTGAGATTTTCTCGAACAATTCTGACTTGTTCTTCAGCGTGTTGAATAATGTCCGGTCCAACGAGTGGTCGTTCCCTAGTTTCTGACCAATTCAGAGGGGTTCGACACTTACAGCCATAAAGCACTTCGAAAGGTGCCATTTTCAGGCTGGCTTGATAGCTGTTGTTATAAGAGAATTCGGCATACGGGAGAGATTCTTACCACTTCTTACCGAATGATATAACACAAGCGTGAAGCATATCTTCAAGCACTTGATTTACTCGCTCGACTTGGCCTTGGGACTGAGGATGATAAGCTGAACTCCATGCAATGTGAGTCCCCATAGCTTCTTGAAAACTTCCCCAGAACTTGGACATGAAAAGACCGCCACGGTCCGAACTGATCTCCTTCGGAATACCGTGGAGTGAAACGATTCTGGAGATATACAGCTCTGCTAGCTTGCTAGCAGTGATAGTCTCCTTGACAGGCAGGAAATGAGCAACCTTGGAAAGTTGATCGACGACGACAAGAATAGCATCGTGACCTTTCTGAGACTTGGGAAGACCAGTAATGAAATCCATCTGGACTTTATCCCACTTCCACAAAGGAATAGGGAGTGGTTGAAGAATTCCAGCAGGCTTCTGATGTTCTGCTTTCACGCGACGACATACGTCACATTCAGCAACATAACGAGCAATGTCCTGCTTCATTCTAGACCACCAGTACCTTTGTCGTAGATCGCGATTCATCTTGGTGCTACCCGGATGGATAGACAGCGGTGTATCATGAGCCTCCTTCATGACCTTGTCTGTCATAAGCTCGAATCGAGGTACTACAATGCGGTCTCTGAAATATAATGTTCCATCTTCAGCAACTGAGAAATCCCGGTACTTATCAAGGTGAAGCTCTTTCTTCATCAAGCCAATTTCAGCATCTTTGGCTTGCGCTTCCTTAACAGCCTTTTGAAGGTCTGGCTGTACCACAAGGTTGTTAAGAGAACCCTGGGGAACAATTCGCAGATTCAGCTGAATCAGCTCTGCATAAAGACGAGGTTGAGCTCGCCTAACCATGATGCAATAAGACTTGCGGCTTAAGGCATCAGCCATCACGTTAGCCTTGCCAGGGGTATATGAAATACTACAGTCATAGTCCGTAATTGTTTCTAACCATCATTGCTGACGGAGATTAAGATCCGGTTGAGTGAACAAGTATTTCAGACTCTGATGATCGGTATAAATCTCACACCGATTACCAAGAAGGTAATGTCGCCATAACTTTAATGCATAGATCACTGCAGCAAGTTCAAGATCATGGACTGGATAATTTTCTTCATGTGGGCGCAATTGACGTGAAGCATACGCAATTACTCTCCGTTCTTGCATTAGGACACAGCCTAATCCCTGACAAGAGGCGTCGCAATATATGACAAAGTCCTTGCGAGAATCAGGAGGAGCAAGCACTGGAGCAGAAGTAAGCTTGTCCTTGAGGGTCTGGAAACTCTCCTGACACTTGTCTGTCCACTCAAACTTAGCGCCTTTGTGGAGCAGATTAGTCAGGGGCTTGGTGATCTTGGAGAAGTTCTCGACGAATCGGCGGCAATAACTGGCTAGACCGAGAAAGCTTCGGACTTGCATGGCATTCTTCGGAGGAGTCCAGTCAAGGATAGCCTGAACACGCTCCGGGTTAACGGCAATACCGTCCTTGGAAATCACAGGTCCAAGGTAGGTCACTTCAGAAAGCCAGAATTCACATTTGGAGTACTTGGCATATAACTTGTGCTCTCGAAGCCTCTCTAGAACAAGGCGAAGATGTTCGGCATGTTCTTCCTTATTCTTCGAATATACTAGGATATTATCCAGATATACCACGACGAATTTGTCGAGGTAATCCATGAATATATAGTTCATCAAGCGGGAGAACGTAGCTGGAGCATTCGTCAGGCCAAATGACATGACGGTGTACTCATAGGAGCCATAACGAGTAACGAATGCAGTCTTCGGAATATCCTCTTCACGGACACGGATCTGGTGATAACCCAACCTCAAGTCGAGTTTAGAGAACACCGAAGATCCAGCAAGTTGATCATATAAGTCATTGATCCGGGGAAGGGGATATTTATTCTGAATGGTTGCCTGGTTGATAGGACGGTAATCTTGGACGAATCTATTCGTACCATCTTTCTTCTTGACAAAGAGAGACGGTGCTCCCCAGGCAGAGGAACTGGGACGGATGAAGCCCTTCTTAAGTGATTTATCGATTTCTTCCTTGAGCTCAATAAGGTGGTGCGGTGGCATCTTGTAAGGACGCTTCGCAATAGGAGTGGTGCCAAGCTTCAAGTCGATGACGAACTCGACAGCTCTAGCAGGGGGTATTCCTGGAAGTTCTTCTGGAAAAACATCCGGGAAGTCACAGACAACTGGGATGTTCTCGATCCCCTCAAGCGGAGAAGCGTTCAACGTGTTCAAGGCATAAATCTGAGCCTCAGCGTTCTGGGTGAGGTGAGCTTGATAATTCACTATCTCATTCGATGGGTGCAGGAGGTGTACAACTTTAGTAGCGCAATTGATTGAGGCATAGTGAGCCTTCAACCAATCCATTCCCAAGATAAGATCAATCTTGGAAGAACTCGGGATAATTGGGAGTGCCTGAAATTTCAACCCCTCAATTTCCAACAGTGACTTCGAGGCTGAACAGGGAGGCTCGACATCTACCCGCGGGAGTGTCAACCCCTAACGGATGATGTAGGTTGTCACACTTAACGCCATGCATGAATGCAAAGTCTTCCGACATGAATGAATGCGATGCTCCTGAATCAAATAAAACAGATGCTGGTACTGAATTAACAAGAAGTGTACCCATCACGGTTTCAGGTTGATCTTGAGCTTCAGCCATGTTGACATGATAGTTCTGTCCACGACCATAAGAAGGCCTGACATTGCTGTAGCGAGGCTGAGAATTCCCATGGCCATTACCACGGCCAGCAGAAGGAAGAGCCAACTGATTCTGATTCTGAGAGCAATCTCTGGCATGGTGACCTGGCTGGCCACACTTGAAGCAGAGTCCACTGTCAGGACGTGGTGCAGGAGCTCGAGGTGGCGGAGCTCGAAGAGGCTGCATCGGTGGTGGAGGAGGCAGACGAGGTGCAGCATAAGAAGGCCTGTTCACAGGAGCTACTGGACGGTACATGCTCTGAGGTATCCAGATGCGGCGCTTCTGGGAAGACGAGCCCGAAGATGAGCCCGCCTCACCGGTGCGTCTGGTTGCTTCCTTGTGTTTCTTCAGACCAGTTTCAACCATGATAGCCTTATTCACCAAGGTGGCGAAATCAGGATAGTCTTGAACAAGCAGGGCTAACTGAATATCATGATGTAGCCCTTCACGAAACTTCTCTTGCCTTCGGGCATCAGTGGGGATGTCTTCTTCAGCGTAGCAAGACAAGTCAAGAAACTCGCGCTGATAAACTTCCACAGTCTTGTTTCCTTGAATGAGACTACAGAACTCGGCCTTCTTCCGGGCTATAACAGCTTGAGGAATGTAGCAGGCACGGAAAGCAATCTTGAATTCTGTCCAAGTGACGATGGTACCAGGTGGTAGGGTCTGTCGGTGAGTGGCCCACCATTGTGATGCGGGACCCTTCAGAAGGTATGTCGCAAAGGTGACATAATTGGCCGGGGCGACATCAGCAGACTCCATCTCATAGGAGATGTCACGCAGCCAGTCATCGGCATCCAGCGGGTTGACTGTGTTGCGAAAGAATGACGGGTTGAGTCGCATAAATTCTGGCAAGGTGATGGAAGATGGCGGCTGGTCGGCATTGGGATGGGGGAATTGTTGCATAATCCCCGTCATGAACTGACGGTTGAGTTCAAACTATTGCATCATTGCTGCCATATAGTCAGGCGGTGGCGGCGGTGCTGGATTGTTATCACCCATCCTGCTAAATCAACAGGGGTAGTTTAGCAGAAGCCACGGCGAGTAATTTAGGTACAACATGATGTAACTCGACGGAATTTAAGTAGTACAGCAGATGCTTTATAGTAGTCATTAAGTCATACAGATCCATACAGAGTCGGTTACATTCAGGCAGCATAACGGCGCAAATTCAAAGCTAGACATGCTAGGCGGCGCGCAGGCTCGCGGTAAGGAAGTACACAACGAGACATAGCAAAGGCTACATCAACGTCGGAGAAAACCACTGAAACGTGGTAGCTGCAAGTGCGAACGACGGACGTTCGTCGCAGAAGGATCCTGCGCTCCATGTGCACTCTGATGCAGAACCCGGTCTCAAGCCCAGGTGCGAAGCACAAGCTGCGTCGTAGGGCATGGAGGAAACAGATGGTCCATCTGAAACAAAGAAGTTCAGGGTTGTCATATGACGATGAGAAATATATCAGATCTCGGAAAGAAAGGTTTAAACAAAACAATGGAAAGGAAAATGATTATCAGACTAATCAGATCAATGACAGGGAAATCGCACAGAATCCAGCTCTCCGGATGGATGGAATTAACGAGATCCTAAGTGTCGGTGTTGGTAAATTTATTAAACCCGAATAAAAGAGAGATCAGAGTCCCAGAGGAAAGATCAAGGAATAAAAGATCCTAATACCACCCAGTTGGCGATGTGGGCCCGTAAGCCACACAGCCAAGTTAGTAAAATAGTTTTCGACCACTAGACTCAACTTCGGCCAAGGAATTGGATAGGGGGGTTCCTAGAGGCAGTCGGCTCTGATACCAACCTGTGGCGACCCCGGCTTAATCGTGCACTAATCATACACGCAAATGCACACGATCAAGCCTAAGGACTCACTTGAAGATATCACAACACAACTCTAAAACATAAATAAAGTCATACAAGCTTATATTACAAGCCAGGGCCTCGAGGGCTTGAATACATAGCTCGATGGCACACAAGTGTCAGCGGAAGCATTAGATATCTGGGTACAGATATATTACAGAACAGAGATAAGCCTTCACAGAGGCGGGGCAAAGCAAAATACTACGATCGAAAGGCGTAGGCCTCCTGCCTAGGACCCTCCGAATCCTACTCCTGGTCGTCGGTCGGCTCCTCGTAGTAGTACTCGCCGGGAGGGTAGTAGTAGTTGTTGTTGTAGTCGTCGACGGGGGCAGCTACCTGAGGGGCTCCGTCATCTGGCGGCATCAAATGGATATGGGAAGAAAAAGAAAATAAAGCAAACGTGAGTACTCATCCGAAGTACTCAGCAAGCAAGGATCTACACTACATATGCAACATTTTCAAAGGGGGCTGTATATGTGGACTGGGCTGCAGAAATGCCAGAATAGAGGGGAAAAGCCTAGTCCTATCGAAGACTAGCATCTTCAGCATCTTCATCAGTCTTGCAGCATTAGAAGAGTGCAGAAACATAAAGTAAAGTATAGTAGTGTCATCAACCTCGGCCAGAGATTCTTCCTCGACTCCCTGCGAGAAAGCAATCCCAGAGCCATACTATCCAGTTCATCTCAAATCACCAGTTCTAGTTGTACCGATCGGGATACAACTCCGAGTGTCCGTTACCATAGGACAGGCTATCGATAGATTAGTTCTTCCCTGCAGGGGTGCACCAACTTACCCACCACGCTCGCTTAACTCCGGCCGGACACACTTTTCTGGGTCATGCCCGGCCTCGGCTAAGCAACACGCCACAACCCAACCTAGGCTCTAAAGAGAGGTCAGCACATCGGACTAACCTATGCCCCCAGGGGTCTTGGGCCTTCGCCCTGGGAACCCTGCACGTTGCGAGGACATTTCGGAAGCAGACCTAGCAACCCCTTATACAAGCGCAGTTGCGTTCCCAGTCCAATCCAAAACGGGCCGCTCCTCGCTGACGTCAATAGAGCTTCGGCTGATGTATACGACGCAGAACGCCAATACTATGCCCACGTGATGGTTAGTGCTATCAGGCCAGAGGCCCCTCGGATCAAATATCCAAACCGTTAGTGGATTAGGAGCGCGCGGTAACAAGCAGAGACTCACAATCGATGTGACTCCGTCGCCCCGTCTCGAGGACTTGCGGCAAGGGTAAGAATGCCCGGCCACGCCTCGTATTTATCTCACAGGCACCTTCCAGGTCAACCCGTCTCCACATCACTTCGCAATATGCTCGCGCGGGTACCCCTCAGGGCCGACCCGTCTTTAGTCACATAGTTCAGTGTAAGTCTTAGCATCAATAGTAACCGTGTGTCTAACACCAAGGGGGAACCCTGAGGAATCACCCTCGATGGAATCCCACCTGATGTTATCGTCAAGGTGAACAAAGGAGGAATCACCCTCGAGGTCCACACTTGAGAAGTTGCACGACGACGTCGTTATCGGGGGTGGTGTAGGAGGAATCACCCTCGCTTACCACGACCGATTAACTAACCTACAAGGTTATCATCAGAAGTGCTGATGAGGTATCACCCTCAGCACTCGATAGTAACCCAGTAGTGTCGGCAACTAAGGGGGAAGTGATGTACGGTGCCAGGGTCTGGTCTTCAATCCCGTTGCTCGGGTCCTCTGATCATCCAGCGGGGCAGTCGGGATAAATGGGGTCTCTGATGGTCTCTACCCAAACTATACTAAACAGTTTAGGAGAACAGGCAGGTATCAAAAGTAGGCTACAAGAAAACAGGCTATAAAGCAGATATAGGACAACAGTAGCAGCAGTAACTTCTAATGCACGCATAAGAGAGAAGAGAGTGGGCGATATCGGAATGCTCAAAATGGGGGTGCTTGCCTGTCTGCTCGACGGCAAGGGCAAGGTCTTCAACTGTGTCGTCGGGCTCCTGAGCAGCATCGACCTCGGGAGCTACGTCGACGTCAGGGTCTACCGAGAGAGAAGAGGGGGAAGGAACAAGTAAATACACAGCAACGATGCAATACAGGGCATCCTACGACTATGATGCAATGCAGGGTTGCCTGAAGCATGCCTACGTCATTTTAGTTATTTTAAGGTTAAGGTGGGATTTATTTACCGGTGATTAGTCACTAATCATCTACCGGAATCGGGCTCGGAGTTACGGGTTCTCCTACGTTGGAGGTTCCGACAAGGAAACACACGACACAATCAGACTCGTCTCGTCGTTCTGAGCAAATTTCATGTTTTAAGTTTTTCGATCTGAGCTACGGATTAAAAGTTATTAATTTTCAAAGTTTAAATTGATTTTCTGGAATTATTTAAAATTAACAGAATCATTGAAAATGAATTATGATATAAGCATGAGGTCATCTCTGCGTCAGCAGTCAACTAACCCGTTTGACTGGTCAAACTAACCAGTGGGTCCCACCTGTCATAGACAGTGGATTATTAGTTGTTCATTTTAATTAAACTGGGTTAATTATCAGCTGGGCCCCATATGTCATAAACTGATTAGACTAACTAATTAAGTTTTAATTATAAAAATGTTTAATTAACCTAATATGCGGTGGGGCCCGCATGTCAGCCTCATTGGGTTGCCCAGTCAGCACGTTGACTGGGTCAACCCAGTCAACGGGGCCCGTGGGGCCCGCTGGCAGTGACCCACGGGTGGGCCCCAGGTGTGCCACGTCGGCGGCGACCGGAGAGAGCTTCGGCGAGCCACTGCCGCGGCGGTCCACCGCCGGAGTTAGGCGGAAATCGCCCATAGGGGGCCGTTCGGCCCGCGCGTAGGCTCGTTCGAACGAGCTTCGAGCGCCGCATCCATCTATGCTAGCGCGGGGACGTGGGGGTGGCCAGAACGGCGCCGGCGACGAGCAAAGGCGGTGCCGGAGTTCGGGCTTCGACGAATCCCTAGCTAGGGAGTACGGGAGAGCGCGGGCGCGGGCGCGTTCGACTCCTAGAAGCAGCAGGAACACGATGCCGTGCTCAGACGAGCACGACAGAGACCATGGCCACGGCGGCGAGGCGAACCGCGGCGTGGGGCTCAAGGCAACGGCGGCGAGGTAGCTATGGTGCTCGAGGGGTCAACTGGGAGGAGCAGGGGATGGCGTAGCTCACCGGGCGGCACGCCGAAGGCCGTTGACAGTTTAGTAGCAGCAGAATTGGCGAATCCACGTCGGCTGCGCCCGGCGATTCGAGGAGGAAGACGAGGGCGTGCGCTCGATGCAGAGGCTCCCAGCTCCGCCCGGTGGCACTGTCCGATGCAGCGTTCGACGGCGGAGCTGACAGGCACGGGGAGGCGACGAGGCGGTGGCTGTGGCCACGGGAACGACGGACATGCGGCGGCGGTGGCGCTCGGCCAGAGAGGGGAAGAGGCGAGCGCGTGCACGAAGGGGAAGGAGAGGAGGAGAGTGACGAGGGGAAGCCAGGGGAGATGGAAGAGCTTGTCCTTATCCCCTCCCGCGCCCCTATAGTGTCGGCGGTGCCGGCGTGTCGCCGCGCGCGCGCGTTTGGCCATGGAGGGGATGACAGCGCGAGGGAGAGAGAGAGGTTGGGCCAGGTGGGCTGGGGTCGGGGCACTATGCACTTAGGCCCAGTGCACAGTGCCTCGTCCTATTTTTCTGTTTTTCTATTTGCTTTTCTTTTATTCTTTTCTGTTTTGAATTAGTTAGGACACCTTTGCACTTTTGTAAAATATGACGGTTGACCCAAATATTGCTATGCAATGTTAGCCTTCACCAAAAATTGGTTTGAGCAAAGTTGGATTTCATTTGAATTTGAAATGAATTTAATAAGATTAAATATTGCTGTTTTGGTGCTGTTTCATGTGGTTTGTGTCATTTAACCAATCCAAATATCATTGGTTATATTTTTATGAGTGATTCTGGAATATTTGCTATTTAGTGAACATTTTTTCCCATAGTGTTTGAGCAAATTTATTTTGCACTTTTGAATTTGAGTTGATTTTCAGAATGGAGTTTGAATTGTTTTGATTAACCACTATGACTAGGCACTGCAAATGATATGACTTGGCATTATTAGTAGTAGATCACAGTGACTAATACACAAGGGTTTTACAAAAGGGAATTACATATGTTGTCATAACGGTTCGACCGATAAAGATCTTCGTAGAATATGTAGGAGCCAATATGGGCATCCAGGTTCCGCTATTGGTTATTGACCGGAGAGGTGTCTCGGTCATGTCTACATAGTTCTTGAACCCGTAGGGTCCGCACGCTTAACGTTCGATGAAGATATAGTATTATATGAGTTATGTGATTTGGTGATCGAATGTTGTTCGGAGTCCCGGATGAGATCACGGACATGATGAGGAGTCTCAAAATGGTCGAGAGGTAAAGTTTAATATATAGGACGATGGTATTCGGACACTGGAAGTGTTTCGGGGTGTATCGGGTACTTATCGGGTCACCGGAAGGGGTTCCGGGCACCCTCGGCAAAAGTTATGGGCATTATGGGCCAAGAGGGGAAACGCACCAGCCACAAGGGGCTGGTGCGCCTCCCATAGCAGGCCGGCCTAAGGAGGAGAAGGAAAGGGGGAAGGGAAAGGAAAGTGTGGATTAGGATTCCCACTTCCTTCCCTCCCCTCCCCCCCCCCCCCCCCTCCTTCCTTCCCCCTTGGGAAAACATGGCAGGGGGTGCAGGCAAGGCAGGGCCCCTAGGGGGCCGGCGGCCAGCCCTAGGGCGCGCCTTGGCCTCTTCCCTCCCCCTCCCACCTATATATATGTGGGAGGGGGGTGCCTAGCACACCCCATATCAATTGTTAGCCGTGTGCGGCGCCCCCCTCCACCGTTTACACCCCCGGTCATATTTTCGTAGTGCTTAGGCAAAGCCCTGCGGAGATCACTTCACCATCACCGTCACCACGCCGTCGTGCTAACGGAACTCATCTACTACCTCGTCGTCTTGCTGGATCAAGAAGGCGAGGGACGTCACCGAGCTGAACGTGTGCAGAACACGGAGGTGCCGTGCATTCAGTACTTGATCAGTTGAAGCGCGAAGAAGTTCGACTACATCAACCGTATTGTGAAACGCTTCCGCTTACGGTCTATGAGGGTACGTAGACACACTCTCCCCCTCGTTGCTATGCATCTCCATGGATAGATCATTGCGTGTGCGTAGAATTTTTTTTGGTTTTTCATGCAACGATTCCCAACACCCCTCCCCCCCTCCCCGCCACCCCCCCCCCCCCCCCTCCCCCCAACTCCCCGGAAACCCACATTCCCGCCCGCCCCCCCCCCCCCTCCCGCCGACCCGCCCGCACCCCCCCCCAACCTCCTCTCGGCCCCTCACCCTCCAGACCCCGGCCCCCCCGGGCACGCTGCCCGCTGCCTCCGAGCGTCCCGCACCAACCCCCCGGTGTCATCCCGGCATCCGGCCCTATCTGCTTCCCGCTTTCGCCCCCGCCGCTCCCCTGGCCGGTGTCCTCCGGCCTGCCCCGCTCGATCGCCCGCGTTCGGTCGGGCCCGTCTCTGGGTGGGGGGCCTTACCACCGCCCCCTCCTTGGGATTCTGGATGGCCTCTGCGTAGGTCGCCCCCCCCGCCCCCCCCCTCCCTCGCCCCTCCCCCGCGTAGTATATCTATGTGTCCACGGCCGCTATACGGGGCGAAACTCTATTCCCCCCGCCGCCGCAATCCCCCCTTTCCCCTCCGATTTCTCGCCCACCGGCAATCCAAATCCGCTACCACCGACAGATCCGCCAGCATGTGGCGCGGGATGTGGAGCTCCGGCGGTGGCGAGGAAGCGGTCGGCCCGGCGGTACATGAACCGAGGCCTTGAGCCGCCGCCGTCCCTCCTCCGCCACGAGACGGAGGAGTATGACCGGCGGCAGGCTCGGCTCTCCTCCGGTGTGGGCAGCTCCGCCGCGTCGGCTAGCTCGCGTATGCCGCTCCCGCCGGTGAAGAGGGAGCCGAAGAAGCTCCCGCCGCTCCACACGGTGAAGAAGGAGGTGGAGGCGGAGCGCCAGCGTCGTAGGGCCGGAGGATTTCCTCCCTCCTTTCAATGCGGACGCCATCGAGGCGGCCATCCTCGCGCGCAATGCGCGGGAGGAGGAGGAAGCGGCGCAACACCGCCGTCGAGACAAGGAACTCGACGCCGTCCTGTACGAGCAGGGGCTCGCGAGGGTGCGTGATTTCGACGACAACATGGCCGCGTGGCGCCGCGAAGCCACCGCGCAGGATGCCATCTTCGTCGACCTCACCTCCGATGACGGCGATTGATGATCTTCGCCGCCGCAACGTCGCCACCGCACCCGGAGGGCTCCCGTGAGCCACATTATGGGCATTAGGGTTAGGGGTAAGCGGCCTCCTCCGATCTAGTATATGTAAATCAACTACTTATGGAAGATCTACTTCTTGTGTTCTTTTCTCGCATGCAAATTTATTTTCGAATTGTAAAGGTCCATTTGAGGTTTCTGTTCTGCTGCTGCTATTTTTGGCCCTTATCCGAGCGAACCCGTGAACTGTAAACCCGGGTCTGCTAGAGATGCTCTAAAGAGTTAGCTTTTGCAAGTTGTAGGACTAAATCATCACATTGTGTGCAACTTCTAGGACATGTGGTGTTTTTACCTCGTGATTTTACCATATGTACACACGTCTGTAGATCCTTTGAGTTCTTGTCAAAAGCATTTCATGTTTGAATTGGGTGTAGTGTTGCGTTCTCCAGCAAGAAAACTTTTTTTTTATGTGAAATTAATTTGTTCTAACATATGATTTTGTTTTAGTCACTGTTCAAAAAATCTTCCGATTTATCGCTAATCGAGGGGTGACCGATAAGATTTTGCCTTATCTTCACTGTTTATCTTTTGGATCGATTTATTGCTCTGACAAGCGATTTATCGGGAATCTACCGATATATCGGACCTATTCATAGCACTATGTTTGCAAAAAATTATGTTTATTTATGTTTTATGGACCTTGTTACGCAATATGTACTGTTGTTCTATTTTGTTTATCATTATACGAGGATTCAAAGGCTATGAATCAAGGTAACACTTACGTCCAATATTGTTTTGGTGTTGAATATAGCGTATTTTAGTGTTGGGAACCTGAGATTTGCAAAAAAATATCCGATTAATAGTCGACCGATAAAATCGATTAACCGGCCGATTTCCAATTAATCTCTAATCCCTAGCTAACCGAGACGATAACGATAAGCGATGGTTTTAGTATTACAACCTGTGCTTGGACAGATGCGCAACAGAGAAGTCGGCGCCACGAAGCGCGCGAAACACTTCTAGTATTCATTACATTTTACTTTCACACATGGCGTACAAAAAAAGATAAATATGCATTTTACTTTAAATGGGCCGGAATTTTTTGTTTTGGGGCCGAAATTTTGTTTTTTTACAGCTTACAAATTATATTTTTTAAAAATAAAATTTCATGGATCCATAGTGAATACATACACGTTTCCACAGAATTATTTTCGATTTTATAGAACTTTTAAATATGGTTTTTAATTTATTTTTTCTCTTGCTCGACCATAGCTGGCCAAACGGGCCGGCCCGGCCCACCTTAATCGTGCCTGGCACGGCCCGGCCCGCCATGGCACGATTATTAGTCAGGCCGTGCCGTGTCGGCCCGCGTCCTGCCCCCTCCGGCCCAAGCATGGCCCAGGAGCCAAACGGGCCGTCCCGACGGCACGCCAGGCACGCTGGCCTGCTAGCCTGATGGCCTGCTAAGCTGTTTCTTGTGCTGATTTTGGCCTGCTGGGCTGTTTTTTATGTGATATATATATATATATATATATATATATATATATATATATATATATATATATATATATATAGAGATAAAAAATAAAAAAGATAAACGGGCCGTGCTGTGCCGGCCCGCGTGCCCAGCCTTCAGGCCCAGGCATGGCCCAAGGCGTGCTGCGTGCCTGGCACGGCCCGATTAGAGCGTGCCGGGCCTGGCCCATCACGTGTCGTGCCAGCGTGCTTGCGGGCCGGCATGCCAGGCCAGGCCCATTTGGCCAGCTATACGCTCGACCCACTTCTTCTCTCGCTCTCCTGACTCTCTCTCTCTCTGAAATCACCGACGCCGCCGCCGCCGATTCCTCCTGGGCACAGCTTTCTCCGGCGCCGCCATCAATAGGCGAGAGTCCTCCTTACCTCACTCTACCGATTCCCGGCCCTAGCCGCTGCTCTACGCCCCCGCTCGCGTTCGCACAGCTAACCCTAGCCTCTCACAGGAGGGAGAGGAGGTCGTGGGGAGGAATGAGAAGAGGACACGGAGCGGCAGAACTAGCAGAGCAGCGGCAACGTCGAGCGGGAGCACAGGCACGGTACAACCCCTACCCGTGCGTGTGCGTGGTGGTCGAGCACGGCAGCGCTGATGGGTGCCGTCTCTGTCGACCGGAGAAGCGCAGGTCGCGGCTCACGCCGCTGCTCTGTTGGGGCCATCAGCCGTCGTGCTTGCGTTGCGCGTGCACTCAGGTACTACATCCCAGGTTCCTCTCTCACAGACGTCTATACACACAGTTCTGATCCCCTTTTTTCTGCTGCTCCATACAGTGAACCAACAGAGTCGTGGATGCAGTGGGAGTTGGGTGTCGTGTCCGTCGGCTGAGCGGCAAGCCGGAGCTGCAAGTCGTTGAACATGTGATGCTACTGTGAGGATCATTGTATGTATAGGCTAAGTGTTCAAGTAAGGCTAAGTGCTACTCTTTTTTTTTGGGTAGAATCTTAAGCATCGTCCACTCTGAATTTGAGTTAGCTAATTCGTGGAAATTATATAACTAAATGTAGACACGTTTAGGGGATCATTAGAGGTGTCAAAGCATGTGGGAATTTTAAATCTATCATCTATGGTGAACAATGAGAATAGGTCATGCATTATTTCTGGAAAAGTTTTTTGTGTTTAGTTGGTCTAGGTTACATTTGGCTTTTCAATTAGGTTTTGGTGCAGTGTGTGGGTGGCATGTGAGTGGTATATCCTCTTGTTGGATTTCTGTTGCATATACCATGGATCAGTCTTCAGCTAAGCAAGTGTCAACATAATATGATTCAGAGCAACATGGCAGTCAGGGCCTGTTCGGTAGCTCGCCAGCTCCCAGCTTCCACGAATCCGCGAGCGAAGCTGGCCCGAACGGCCCAGCTCCAGGAAGCTGGCTTCCCAGATCGAAGCAGCATCGACGTACAAAAACTTGAAGCCGCAGTTTTGTCGATCCCAGAAGCTGGATTCCTGGAGTTGGCGTTATTTACGATCGGATGCCACCGCGAAGTGCCTCACGTACCGGTTCGTTATGTTTCCCTCCGATCTGGGCCAAGCCCATCCTCTCTCCTCCTGTTTCACACCGATCCTACCTGTTGAGCCGACTGGGCTCCAGCCCGCCCAGGCAGGCCGGCCTGCTAGCGCGACGAGAAGCCGAAGTGATCGAGCCGAACGGTTTTCCATCGATCCCGATTCGTGGAAGAAGCTGGCGATCGAAAACAGAAGCTGGATTTGAGGATTTCCTGGAGCCAGGGAGTTGCCGAACAGGCCCTCACTGTTTGATCAGCTTCTGTTTTATATACCCTGCTTTGTTTCCTTTTTTTAACGTTCTGTTTGATTTCTTCTTCCAGTTTGTTGGTGACTTTGGGTCTCTGTGCACCTCTGGACCCTGCTAGGTACTGCTCTTGCTATTTGGTTGACAAGGTAACACATATCTTGCTCTGTTTATTCTTGCTTGTCATGTATTTATTTATTTAGTATTCTTATGTGTTCGTCCCTTTGTCTGGCGTGCGTTGGTGTCTTTTTGGGATAGGCATGTTTGCTCTACGTTCGTCCTGTGTGCCTCTGTTTGAGGCTGTTGCGAGCTAGTGCCGACTGCCGTTTCATTCTTATGTTGAGAGGTGGCACCTGATGGTTCTGTCCTTGGAGGGGTTGAGATCGACGTCTTCGTTAGTGATGGAGGCGTTCGGTCACAAACACATTTATTCTAGGCTGTTCTTTTGATGGTTGCTGTTCTTTGTATGACCAGGCTGGTTTCCAGGCGGTTCGCTTTTTACTGGGGATGTATGGATTTGTGATTGCAAACTATAATTATTAGAGCATGTTAGCTTACAAAGGCGTTGCACAGTCGGCTGTGCTACTTGCAGGCGGGCTTGCCTGGTCTGCCTGGCCCGTGACGCGGGTTGGTGGACAGGCGAATGTCGTAAGTGCAAATGCAAGTGTTCAGTTGCAGTTTTTGTTTTCACAGTTGGTTAGGTCGGCGTTTAGGTTTTAAAAATAGGGTGTGTGAGGGTCATTGTATTATGTCTTCAGAATATAAGATCGTTTAAATCACTAAAGTAGTGATCTAAACGATCTTATATTTCTTTACAGAGGGAGTACTTTCTAATAAGAGTAAATTCTGGTTTTTACCCCCTATTTGGCATTTTTGACACTAATTACCCTATTTAGCGAGATTTCGTCCGTTTTACCCCATTTAGCAAAAGTTCTGTCACAATTTACCCTGTTTAATTTTTTTGTGAGCGTTCTGACCAATAGGTTCCAATTGTCATGTCCAGCTGGCATGCCACATAGACGGTTTTTTCCTGCCTATTTTTCTCCTTGCTGAACCAGTCCTCGCAGCTTCTGCCGACCGGGACCGCCTGATGGTGGTGGTCGCTCGCATCGTGTCCAACACACAACGCCCAGTCGGCAGAGCGGCGAGCGCCACGCTCGCCTCTACTCGGTTCTCGCTTGCGTTGCTCGCCCCCAATCGATTGCATCACCTGTCCAGGCTTCCGATTACATGCACTCGTCAGGCTCGCTCCAACCTAGGGTTAGGGATTGTCAGGCAGCGGCGACGATGACGACAGCGGTGGCGGGTGCTGAGGTCCCGGCCATGCGATTTCATACCTCCTCGAGCAGGGCTGTATGGCCACAACATCAAGGCAAGAAACGACCCCGTGGAACAGACGGTTCCGTCAAGCTCGCTGACGTCGGCGTAGTCCTCTGAATTTGATATACTTCAAAAACTAATCATGTACGTGACCCCATCAGGCTGTGCTCAGTTCTTCTTCCTACTTTGGCGACATAGCAGGGACCCTATTAGACTGTGCCCAGTTGATGGCGGGTCTATGGCGACGGCTGATCCAACAGATCAGTGAGGTTGATGAACAAAGAAGCCCTCTCAGTGGTACCCCATCCCACATGATTTTGACCATCTCTATCATAGCAATTTGTGTATTCTAAAATTTTCCTGAGTCATGCATTGGCTGGTTAGGCATTTAATTCGGACAAAATTAAAATGCTTATTAGAAGATCACGTGTATACATATCACCCTTCTGCAAGTGAGGTACATTGATTTAAAGTTTTTTTCAACATTTTGAATATTGACGAAATTATTTTACTTCTTCAGTTTGATAAACCTTTGTCAGAATTGATTTCAGAGTAACCCAGATCTCCGCCAGTGGTCGTAAGGCACATAGATGGAGGATGATTTTTATGGTTTGTGTCAGCTCCTGGAAGTCATGGAGGACAAGATGATGTTAGCAACCCAGATGGAGAGTTTTCCAAGGTGTAGGAGCTAAGAAACGTGAAGACTGACAAGGTGTATGTGCCACTGCTACTGTTTGGTGTATTTTGTAGCTTGTGTAGTTGTGAACTAGTGAAGCTATCTATATATGTGATGTTATTCAGCTGTACTTTAAGGTCCTGGTGCTATCTATAAATGAAAAGCATCATTCAACCTGTTTTCAACATGTGAACCCAGAGCAATCTGTAGCCTATATTAATCAGTTTTGATAGTAGTGTATTTCCATGATCTGTTGCAAATAATAGGAGAATGATCTGATTTATAAATAATAGGAGAATACCATCAACTCCAAAAATATTAAACATGGTAAATTGGGACAACACAATTGGACCTGCGTGTCAGAATGCTCACAAAATATTAAACTGGGTAAATTGTGGCAACACTTTTGCTAAATGGGGTAAAATGGATGAAATCCCGCTAAATGGGGTAATTAGTGTCAAAAATGTAAAAATAGGGGGTAAAAACCGGAATTTACTCTTCTAATAATCACATTGTGTATTTAATTTGTACGGCCGTTTCTAAGGCTCCTGATATATGCTCTACTCTCTCTCAATTCTGTTGTGTTTACCTACCTTTTATCTTCTTATGCAGTGTCTCTCCTTGTAAGTGGTAGTGCTGCGTGCCGATGGCACATCAATGATCTGTTGTTCCAGGTGCTTAGGATTGACGCACCTCTTGGGCAACAACCGCGGTCTTCTGTGGTGTAACGAGCTTCAGGTGTGCCATCTGGATCAACTAGCTCCAGCTCCTTGCCTAATGACCCTCTCCCCCTCTCCGGCGGTATTACCTACGCCATCTAGCACTGTGGGAGGGTCTTCCTCCAGCCCCCCTCGTTTCAATTACTGCATCGCCAAAGGTAGACACCTTTCCCTTTTGCCTGCGCTCATTAGGATCGATAGCTAACAGTCTCTACTATCTTTTATTCTACCATCATTGCTCAATTTCGTTTATGTCTCTGTTCAGGGTCGTACTCCTGTGCCTTCCCTGTCTTCACCTCCCTCTGTCACAAAGCCATCTATGGTCGGGTTGGTGCATCTCGACTTGGTACTTATAAGTTATTATTGTATCATCTTCTTGACATGTTTCTTCTCTTCTTGACATGTTTCTTCTCTCCTTGACAGTGGTGTAGCTTCTGAAATTAAGCCAAAGTCTCAGCGGGTTCTCTTCAAGGATGGCCAGGCTGACACAGATGATGCTCAACTACTTGGGCCAACTGACGGTGAACTGGTTGACTCAACTGGCGAGGGCCTGGTAATTTCAGACTATCTCGCATCTGCAAGATTATTCTTTTTCTGTGTGCCTACTGTCTTACCTATGTTTAGTGACACAGGCTGGTAGAACACTGGGATCAACTGTCGGAGCTATCGCTAGGAAAGCAACCTGCCACAGCTTGATATCGTCGCTGAGAAGGCTGGTCCGGCACTGATCGATCAGACACCCAATGCAAAGAGATCTTCATTGTTGTTTCACCTCTCAGTGTCTCTTTTACTTAAACTAGAGGACTATTGCACACATTTTCATATTTCTCTTTCCCTTGTCTGTTGCCTTCACGTCTGAGCCATCCTTGCCCACCACTCCTTCAGGGAGTACGGGCAAGCCGGGTAGGAAGTAGGCCCTTCCCCTAGATATCTATGTTGTTTATCCCCGTGTCGTTTTTCTGAGTCATGTATCATCTTTTCCAGCCTTTGTTACTGTATATGTTGCTACACTTGCTCATTCATCATTGATTCTTCTATCTTTTTTAGAAGAAGTATCTGTTGGTAATGTAAGCCTTTTGGAAAACATGGCTCTAAGTAGATGGTTTCTTATCAGTGCGCCTGTACATGCGATTCCCCTGCTTGAGCTTGGGCTCGCAGGCACTTATTGTGAAACTCACTTGGTTGCTTCTGAGCGACAATGCTATTATCGCAGCCATATCGCTGTCCATCTGGACTATCAGGCTGCATGGATCTAGACTGTCTTTTTGTCAGGTGCGCCTCTTCCCTCTGCGTTTGTTGGTGCTGACTCCAGCGACGCCCGCGCGGCGGTCATGATGATCTGCGTTTTGTGCTTCAGTTCCAGCCATGTTGGCCCCTGGGCCGACACCCGACGGTCTTGGGTAGGACTCTCCGGCGAGGTGGTATTCAGCGGTGGTGCGCTCGGCTATCGGTGATGGTCATGATGGTGATCACTCCGGCTTGCGGCGGCGGCCACGCTGCTAATTACGGTGGCCACCGAAAGTTCTTCGTGAGGGTTCTTCCCTCCAGATCTGGTGGTTGTCTTTGGCGATGGACGACGACTTGATGAAGAGAGATGTTTGTGCAGCGATGACGGTCACACATCGCATGTAGCCGTTGGGGTCGTGGAAAAGTGGTGGCGATGAATTCTTGAGTGGTGTCGATGATGGTGCTACGGGCACCCGGTCTCGAGATCCTGGGTGAAAGCCTAGGTCTTACCCGAGTTGGTTATACCTGGCAATAGCGATGTTTTTACGTTGTCACCTTGTTGAAGGCATTGCTTAGATACGCTTGAACTGGTGCTTTAGGGTGAAAACCTAGATTCTTGGCTTGTGGATCAGGCGATGGTGGCACTTGAGCGTCATTCCTTTCCTGAAGGCGTTGTTGTTGAAGAACCTCATCATTCGTGTGGTGTCATGAGATAGTTGGTGCGGATATGACTGCTGTTGTAGTTTGTGAATTGCGAATCTGATCGCTTTTTGTTTGTTTGTTCTCGCTTACCTATAGTTTTGGTCTGACTTTGCTATTTGCTAAGGCATGTGTTGTTGTTATAGTTGTGTGCATCCTAATTATGCAAAGGTTGGATTTGTGTTTATTGTGTAATGTATCCTCTAAATGCTCTATTTTATGGCAATACGAAAAAGTCACAGCATCCATGTCACGGTGAGTGCAGATCACTAGGTAACTGTTGTGCAGTGTCGTCTCTACGTTTCAATATTTGGGTGATGGCTTCAGTCTAGGATCCTCACCAGAATTAGGAATGAGGATTATTATACCTAACCTTTCGTGTTGTGTAGATAGCTAGCCAGGTATAAATAAAAGCATTGCAACGGTAGCAGCGAATAAAAAGCGTATGCGTATGCTTGTTTCAAATCAACAGACCATTTGCACTCCAAGAAACACACGAACCAATAATGGTTGGTACACGTGCAACCGAAGAGAATCCTGAATAAACTGCACATTTCAGGACAATTTACAGATAACGAACCCAAGTGTTTATGTTTGCTCAGAGAGCTCTGTGGTGACAAATCTACTTTTTGTACACTCACGTGGCAGCATCCAGTAACTTTGGGAGGTACGTCTCCAGCAGCTCGAGCTTCATGCATGCATCCTAGCAGTAGCAGTTAAAGACGGGCAGGAAGGGGTAGCCACTACCTACCTCAAGCACATTGAGCGACTGCAGCAGCTTGCCAGGAGATGCCGGGCATCCCTCGATGGCACACGGCCGGTCATGAGCAGCTGAATGAAACATCTCATGGTCAGAACTGCGTCCCTGCTAATGCCAGCTTCTGGCACCTCGTCCGCATGCTCAATCCCAAGTCGTCTTGCGATCTGCCGCAGGTCCATCGAACCACCCCTTGGCAGTAGAACTCCGAGGTCGTGCATTGCGGGAAACATGGAGCGTCGGCTCGTCAGATAGTCATGGAATGTGAGGGGGATCATGTACCCGAAGCTGCAGCTCACAATGTCATAAAATCAAGGCCACGGACTCTGCTCCGATGAAGCTAACCCACTGGAGGCTCCGGTTGCTGAGCATCCCTTGCTCGAGCATCATCCTCGCAAACTGCTCTGGCTGAATGAGCTCTCCGCCTGACAAGCAAACGTGGAACAGAAAACAGGTCGCACTTGCCACTTGCCCTTCCATGGTTGCAAACACAAGCGCAATGTCGTACGTCCTTCTCTCGCCGAGCCGCCGCTGTATGCCATCATAGCACAGCTGGGCGTCCGGGCTGAATCCACCGGGCCGAAGCGGTGGAACGAATGACACTTTGAGAGAAATCAACGTGAAGTTGCTCTGGATGATCCCGCCGACTTGTCCGGCAACGTGCTGGAAGTTGTGTGCCCGGACGTGCAGCACCGTGATGGACAGATCCCCTGCTGGGCACGCTGTGAAGACAGACACCTCGCTCTGGAACAGACCGCAGAGCACCCTGTTGTGTCTTCTGACCACCTCGTCACCCCCCAGCAAGCAGCGGACTGCGAAATAGCACCGCATGCTGAGCACGGCATCCGAGCCGGCGTGGTGACTAGCTCCAGTTCGGGAGACGCCCAACATCCCAGCAAGATCATCTAACTTGCCATGAAACGATGGTTGCCAAAGAAGCGCAAGAACACGGACGTCGATGCTAGCCGGGAAGCTGGCACTGAAGTCTCGAAGATACTGAAGTCGGCCCTGCGGCATTGGCACACCCTGCTGATACATGAGCAGTGCTGCGTCGTAGTCGCCCTGGTACGTGAGGAGGGTCACCGCTGGTCTTCTGAATACCGTGCCTAGCTGAGCGAACCATCCGGCGAAATCGCCCGGCGGGATGCCATCCACTCTGTGCCGATCCAGATCATGCCCACAATTCTTGAGGTATTGGAGCGTGTCCCTGTTATAGTTCTGCGCAGTCGAATCAAAGTACACATTGAACTCCCAGACACGAATCTGATTGCTGAGTTCCGGAAAACAGAGGGCAATGCCAATTTGCACCAAGTCCGCCGTGCCGGCCAGCACCCTGACCCGGTTATACCAGTCTTCGCCAGTTCGCGGCCTACCACGGGTGGTGGCCGCCCACGATGCAAATTCGGTGTCGATGGCCACTGTGATCTGCACTCGGAAATCCATCAGACTGTTGAGCGTCTCAATCTGCTCTTCCCAATTGTGCCGCCATACCTCTCGCAGATCCGTGACCAAAGCAGACCCCGGCAGTGCGTCCCCGGTGGCGGCGGCTCCCTGATCGCTCGCCTCGTCGCACTCACTCTCGAGCAGGGCGTCAACAGCTGCTGCGACCTCGTCGGCAACCTTGCCGACGACGTCGATGCTGCCCTTCTTCCCTTCCTCTGCCTCGCGCGGCAGAAATTGGGCGTCAACCGCCGCCTCGACCTCGTCGGCAACCTCGATAGTGCCCTTCTTCCCTTCCTCTGGTTCGCGCGGCGGAAACTGGGCGTCAACCGCCGCCGCGACCTCGCCGGCGACCGAAGCAACCGCTTCGATCTTGTGCTTCTTGGCTTCGATCTTGTCTTTCTTGGCAGAGCTCGCCTCGGGGAAGCTCGCCTCGCCCATTGCGTGTACGTCGGCGAACGCTGCTCCGATGACGGCGCGCGCGACAACGCCCCCGCTCGTGACAGACACCACGGCTCCTCGACGGTTACGGCCGGCCGGCTCGCAGCAATCGCCGGTCGCTCGAAGTTGGGTTGGTTGGTTATACTAGCCGTAGCAAGGGCTACCCGGCTATAAATACATCGGAGCCTGATGCGTTGTTATGTATATATAACGTAGAACTGTATTTTCTTTTCCCTTTCTTTTTACAATATGTGTAGAGGTGCAACCAGTAGCTCGCATCAACTACTCCCTGGGATTCCATATTAGTTATCACTCAACCGAATGTTTCTAGCACTAAAATACGATCTAGATGCATCCATTTCAGCGACAACTAATATGAAACGGATCTCAATGTATGATATCAGGATCTCAATGTATGATATCAGGAATTAATATAGCACCAACCGAGACATAACCAAGTCTCATTCGACTCAAACTTAGCAAGACTGTTTCGCAAAGGTAAATGCTTCTGGCCAGGCGACCGACGCGTGCCCAACAATTTGGCGAGAATGCACGCTTATCCCCCCTGTTGATCCACCATGGTCGAACGCCACTTTTGTGCCTCCTCTAGCCAGCCTCCGTCTTCCTCTCTCCGGTGGACCCGCCCACCGGCCTCCGCCGACGACCTCTTCTCCCACAACTTCTTGCTTCCACAACACACCTTTTTCTTCCCCCTAGTGATGCACGCCATGGCTTTTGCTTCAAGCTGTCGCAAGGCTGCTGTTCACACGCGACACAAGTAGGGACGGTGCTTCAAGAGCCGCACATCATGATGACGATCTGCAACTGGTGCCTGATGAAGCTACATCCGACACAATGACAAGCTACAACCGGTGCCCGACGGAGTTGCCAACAGCATGCCGACGAGCTGCAACCGTGACGCCAAGATGCTGGAACCACCATGGCTAGATGCTGGAACCGTGAACGACGGTTGTTACGACCCACAAGCATGAAGGAGCTACAGATTTTCTTTTCCTGGAACTGGCTTCCACTGGAGCTGCAACCGACATTTCGTTTTGCTGGGGTTATCACCAGCGAGGCTGCAAACCGCAAAATTTTTTTTTTGCTGGGACCGGGTACATCAGAGCTGCAACCGGCGATTTTTTTCCTTCTAGAACTGGCTTCCACCAAATCTGCAACCGGCATTATTTTTTGCTGGAATTGTCGTAGGTGAAGCTGCACAGAGCTGCAACTCCTGCATCAGAGCTGCAACCATTGTCGGCAGAAGCTGCAACCCACCTGCAGCCGTGCTACAACCGTCAAAGGTGTGCTACAACCTGCTGGTGCTGCAGCGAGCGTGTGTGGTGGGATGACGGAGCTGCAACCAGTGACTTGTGTTGGAACCACGCTTTGCATATGTCATGGCAACCACGAGTCAGAGAGGAGGAAACTGGGAGAGGAGGGGCCCCCCTGCTGCTAGCGCTGTCCCGACCCAGAGCAAAGCCGCCGCCTCCTTCGCCCCGGTGCATCGTCTCGTCCTCACCCTTCTTCTCGGCCGCCGCCGCTAGCCGTACTCCACGGAGCTCCTCCTTCCAACGACGTCCTTGGCCTGACAAGAATTGATAATTGTTTCTTCAGTGGTCAGGCTGCATGGGATTCGATGCCCTGTTTCTTCAGAGTTTAGTCTTGCTGACCGTGGACATTGTGGATGACAAGGAAGACGAAGAGGAAGGCCTAAGAGGACTACAGGAGGACTGAGCTGGAGTTGGCATATACAGTACTGTGAATGATCTAAGCTGGGAGAGAAGAAAAGGAAGAACAAGGCCACTTCATTTCTGGCGAGGCTTACAGTAGCAGCGACTTCAGCATGTGTTTCTTTACTGAACTAAGTTGTATCTTTTCACTACTCTTTGAAATACAAAGCTAGTGATGTTTATCATAGACTATGGTGGCTTGTACTTCCATCATATCTCCCAAACTTAATGTAGCCAGACAAATTGATAGGTCAACTATAGTGGGGAAAAAAACAAGAGATGGTATGCAGTCAACTTAACAATATCTGTATCCTCCTTCTGCCAATCAAAAGTTTTAGCAGAGAATATAATATAGTAGTTCCCTAGTTCTGAAAGGGAAGGCAGTCCATGAGTTTAACACTTGTACAAATCATGATGTCAAAATCCACAACAAATTCTGAGGCATGAAGACGAGCCGAGTAACCCAAGTTACCAACACGCCTATTACAACAAATTGTCTTCTTCTATTACTAGTACATTCCATTCAGTTATTACAGAAGAACTACAGAACTGCAATGCAGATATGCAATATTCAGAGGTATTCCCCCGATGAAAATAAATCCCAGCATTGCCCGCCCAGGAAGGTTACAATCAAGCTTTCTTCCTTTTGGGAATAACAAAAATAACTGAACCATTTTGGCTCTCACATACCTTGCAATCATCACCACCAGATACAAGCATCGAGGGCTCTGTACGCGAAAAATCAACACTTCATGCTCTTCGTACTCCCATCATACACTGTCAAAAAGCAATAAACAGATACCATAATTCTTAGTGAACTACACAGAATTTTGCAAAATAAACTGTATAACAGAGGAAGGTCATTTGACGAGTTTGAACATACCTAACAATACCTATGCCTTTATAATCACTGCTTGCAACAACATTTTTCGAGTACTTGTTCCAGCAAGGCAGCTGAGTACAGATCTAGTAGCCATTTCAACAACTGGACAGTGGACATCTGATGGCGCGCTCATTAACGACCTAAGAAGTAGGACAAGTCAAATTTGAGTAATTGCAAATCCTTTTTACAGGCTGATGGCGAACAGAAGTACACTGGAAAAGTTTGCTTACTGTAGAAAGTTCAGAGACTTACGCTTCGAAACTCCAGCAGTAGCGAATAGCTCATCATCACGATCAGATTCGATACTACATTTACGGAATACGTATGCTGTCTTCCTTTTTCATGTAAAGCAGGTGAATACATAACATGAAGAACTAAAACGAAAACAAATGCAGTCACTTGTGCACCCTCAAGCCAAACACACTCAAATGATGTCAGCAACAGATTGTTTAGTAGATTTGTCCCTTGCTATATAATTTAATGATAGCAATAAATTTGCAAGAAGATTTGTTTGCTAACTAAACACTCCTAAAGTTGATCAGCAGGATGCTATAAACCTTCCACTCCCATAACCACTCACTCCTCTACCCCCCTATGCTAGCTTCGGAGTTCTGCAACAACGCTACTTGCCGCAAATAAACTATGGACAGAAAATAATTTACACTCCAGTAAAACTACATAACAATGCTGAATATTTTTCACAACATTCAGTTGGATAGAATGTTTGCAGTGAGAGAGACAGATCTCCATGTCAAAGTTCCGCAATTGCACGCAAGCAACTGAAGAAAAGATGACACAGAACAAAAATCATGATAAGAAAAACAAGTAATCGTGCAAAACAAGGTATGGAACAATACCAGTTATTTCATTTGTCAGCGTGCATCCCAGAGTCACAAGTACTATAATAGTAACAATCTTTACTTGCATAGATGGTAGATGCACAGATGGCTCGGGAGGGCATTTCACTGGCTCATCATAGTTGACAGACTACGCACTGAAACATGATCCCTCTTTAAAACTAGTTATGAAACCATTCGAACTTGCCATTTAAGAAACGGTAACCATTTTTCAGACCATCTGACTCGAAACTGAAGCTCCACCAAGCGGACAGAGAATGAACATATGTTTTCTTTTCGATGTGATCCAGCAGCGTGCCAGATGTTACCATTAAGATCTGAGTACCACCAGCGCAATAGCCAACAAGCTTGACAAGGAGGATGCAGCCTACCGTTTGGCTCGTGGTCATTTTGGTCATGGATGCGTCGTCGTCCACCGGGAGGGCGCCCAGGGCCCAGCTCTCGTCGGGGATTGCCATGCGCGTCACCTGTAATACAGGAGCGACGGTGAGGGGTGGGGTGGGGTGGGGGAGGGAATAAAGGGGAGTGTCCTGGGGTCGGCGAGCAGGAGGACGACAAGGCGCGGAGCGGCGGAGGTGCGGAGTCGGGGCGCCGCTGGCGGTAGAAGATGGATGGATGAAGCAGCGGAGAGCACGGGCGCGCCGGGGTTCGCCGGATTGGTCTAGGCAAGGCGGGGCAGGGAAGGGGGTGAGGGCGGTGGGAGGTGCCCAGGTGGCTGGGAGAGGACCGAGGAAGCAGAAGTGAGAGCGTCCAGTGGTATGCTTATCGGCTCCCTTCGCTTGCATGTGGATCATCGTCTAGTATTTATTGATTAATGTATAAGAGCATCTCCAACAGACACGCTTAATATAAGGCGCATGCGGGAAACAACATTTTTAGCGCGCGCGGCGCGTTTTCACGTGCTTGATCAAGCGCGGGAAATTTCAGCGCGCGGAAAAGAATCGCGCGCGCGAGGAAAAACGGGTCGTCGCGCGCTAATTTTGACGCACCGCGTCCGGCGCGCTCTATAAAACGCGCGTGTCCGATGCTCTCACCGCACACTCGAGCGCCGCCGCCCCCTTCTTCCCCCCGCCGCCGTCTTCTTCCTCGCACGCGGCGCCCCGCCGCCGTCGCTCCCGACGCTTTATCCCCCGACGCCGACATGCCCCCACGCCGCCTGCTACCGCGGCGTCCGCGTCCGCCCTTCCGGCGCGTTCTATGCGGAGATCCGCTCCGGTGGCGCGTGTCTCGCTCTCGGGATGTTCGAGACCGCGCACGAGGCCGCCCGCGCGTACGACGCGGTGGCGTGGCGCCTCAGGAGGCCTCGCCCACAGATGAACTTTCAGGACGTCTGGACGTGCGAGCAGGCGCAGGCAGTCGCCCCTCCCCCGCGGATAGTAACTGACGCCGACCGTGAGGAACACCGTCGGCAGCAGCGCCGCCTCCTCATCGCCGAGGCGGACGAGCGAGCCATGGCGGAGTGGCGCCAGCGCCACCCGGAGGACGTCGCCAACGAGAACGCCTTCTGGGCGGAGAGGAGGGCAAGGCGGCGCGCGGAACGGGCGGACAGGCGTCGTCGGAAGGCACTGGCGATATCGCAGTGCGATCTGGGAAAGGCGTCATTCTTCTCTAGCGACGATGAGCGGTGGGAAGACGCGTTCCTTGATACGTCGGACGACACAAGCGAGGAGGAGGACGACGACGACTCGGAGTAGTTTCTAGTTGCACCGTAGTTTTTACCTCGGACTAGTGTCTTTTTTTTACCTATCTATGCTAGATGAACTATCTATGTATCTTTTTTTTTATCTATTTATCTATGTATCACTTTTTTATGCCTATGGTATTTTATTTGTTTTGAGTGCATAGCGCAGTTTTTTTTGCAGCGCCTGCTGGAGCGGCTCGCGCGCGCTAAACTTTGCAGCGGCCGCTAGAGCAAGCGCTCCTCGTTGCGCAAAAACTCGCGAACAACACGCTGCAAATGCTTTTTTAACGCGTCGCGCGTTGCGCGTCTGTTGGAGATGCTCTAAGAGCGTTGCGTTTGATTTTCATCCGGCAGTATTCGTCGCGTAACGCAGCAACCTTGTCCTGGATTCATCCACCGCGCGTAACATGTGTCCCACGAGCCAGCACCATATTAGGCCGGAATCTGGAAATGGTTACATTTTGTACCAACTTGAGGCATAGGTACAAGATTGCTATATTAGTCTGGCCTCTGTCACACATATACCCGCGGGAGCAAATAATCCACCTGAGCAATTAAGTTGCTACTTTAATACATTTTTTTAGTTGTCATGCAATCATTAGTGGATAATTAGTTCGTCAATTTAGCTAATCAAGTTGTACTAATCACCGAACTGCGCACAGTTTGTATGCCCCCCAGTTACATGCATACATTGCTAATTGGCTAATTGAATCACGCATTTGCTTTTAAGTACTAATCATGTCCTTTTTTAACATCTCGGGACGCAAATTGCCCCGACACTCGCTCGTTATATGATCCTGATGAACAATTTGATGGCGCACGCAAGACATCTCAAACTCTTTGCGACGCGTCGGAGCAGTCAAGAATCAAGCTAGCTATTGATCTAAGATGGAAAAAAAGAAATCATGCTCAATTAGAAGAACTCCATACTGCAAGAACAGAGCTTCAAACTTTCTACCTTAGCTGCCCCTCCATGTCGACGAACTCCATATTTCTGTCGAGGATGCAATAGATCCAGCCGAAACCCCGAGAGTTTCCGGTTTACGTTTTTGCTTTTATGTGCCACGCCCGGGCTAGCTATATTAAGTGGTGCGAAATGCGTGGGTCCGGGCTAAAATACCACGCACACAAAATGTTGGCCACACTACAAGAAATATGTCAACTTGCGACCATCACTATTGGTCGTTGAAAGGTCATTGTTTTTCATTTGCGACCTTTTTGTGACCAAAAACAGATGGTCAAAAGCTGACCGTCTTTAATGGAAATTAACGACCTTTTTTCTGAAATGGGAAAGGTCGTTGGTTCAACGACCAATTTTTTGGTCATTGGTTGTCTGCTCAGGCCACATCGGATCCGACGTGGCAAAATTGCGACCAATTGAATTGGTCGTTGGTAAGATTCAGCCCGGTCCAATTCGATGTTCTACATGGGCCTAGCCCAACAATTCGGTCGGTGCTTTACTTGGGCCAAGCCCAACAATTCGTTCTTCGTATTATTATTTTCCTACGAATTCTGTTCGGCTATATGGGTCAAGCCCAATAATTCAGCCTTTTTAATTTTTGGACTGTGGCCTTCTTGGCTCAAGAGTTTCAGTTTTTTTCTCATAAGACGGATCCTAATTGTCAGTTTCTAGTAATGGGTCCCAAGGTCAGTTCTTCATATATCAATTTGACAGTAAATAAGTAACCAATATTTAAATCAGCACTGACAAAAAACAATGTTTGAAATAATAACTAGAATGGCAATCACAGTATTACAACGCGGATACATTTTTTTATAGGTAAACACAGATACATCATACAACACAAATACAATGGCAATCACAGTAATACAGTATTACAAGCTCTACTGCTCCTGTCAATCTTCTTCAACATGGACCTCCTTTCAATCTGCTTTTGCATGGAGCTTCTTTTGCATAGAGCTCCTGTCAGTGGAAATTAGTACTACTAACAATAAAAACAATTAAGAACAAAATACAGAACAAATATACAAGCAAGCAGTTGGGTACAGATCACTTTGGAAAGCACAAAATACCATTTGGCTGGACATGAAAATCATACTACTAACCACATTAACAGTCTGTTATTGCAGGGTCAACAATGAAATAGAAGCATAATTAACAGCTCTAAATCTATAAGAATCATAATTAATAACCAATAAAAGGTACATGTAATTGACAGGAAGCGCATAACTCGACACTCGTTATTAACATGTAAATTGTTTAGAGCATTTAAGTTGGCACATGACAAAATAAACATTCGGTGAACATGGAATATCCAGGAGTGAAAGATTTAGCATGTAGTGAACATGGCAGCCTTCACAAACACAAAAACTCAAGCTGCTAGTGTACACGGGGTGCTTGAGCTCCTGCTGCTTAGTACATATACATGGTAGAATCCTGCTACTAGTGTTCTAAACCAACAGAGCATGTTATAGGAGCAGAAAGGAGGGAGCTAGGGGTAGGAGATGGAGCCAACTCACCGGAGAACTTGTGGTCGCCGCCGTACACAGCCGCCATAACGCCGGTCACCTCGTTGATCTTGTCCTTGAAGTTCTCTAACTCCAGGTTGTTCCACTGCAGCTCGGTATTTGCTCAACCGTGTGTGTACATGCATAAGGGCATACATAAAATATTCAAGTCAATATTCTCAGCTAACTGTGATGTAATGAAAATAATTACTTAAGGACTTGGGGTAAAAATTGATTTTAGACATCAAAATTTGCAGCGCTCATTTCAACCATGTTTAGATAAACTTGAGATAAATTAGCAGCAAGGATATTAGTTACAAGCTAGGTGTGTAACTGCTGTCAACACCACCACCACCACCAGAGACACGCAAGATAAGCAACAACACCACCATGATCTTGATATTAGCCACCCAGCAGCTTACAAGATAGGCATCAAGGAGAGCTTGACAACAGCAAGCAACTGCTGTCAACACCACCACCACCAGAGACACGCAAGGACAGCACTAGCAGCACACACAACAAGCACACAGCTGAGTCACCCATCCAGAGCACTATAAATAGAGCAACCCAGCCATGGAAAGAGTTTGATAGCTACTAGTACAACTGTACCAAACAGGAGTTGGACCAAACCCAAACCTAAGAATTAGTGTGAAGCGGTGAGGAGGTGCAGGCTCACCACAAGAAGAAGGATAACCAGAGCCTCAAGACCAAGCTAATCAGCACCAGAGGTAGGATTGGAGGGATGGAATCCTCAGGCGTGCACAGAAATGTTGTGTCATGCATCACAGGATTTGTAGGAATTCTTGGAGCCACAAAAATAACTTTAGAACCCAGAGAGGCCTCAGACCAGCATCATAGGCAATAAGATCAGGCAACATCTGTTCTTATCAGTTTAATAGAAGAGAGAGGGATAGAAAAAATAGATAAGAAGGTAGGATATAGCTAAGACAAGTAGTATCTGTTTTTAAGCAGAGTCAAGTTAGCATAGAAGAAATAGTCAGGGTAGCACCCAACTGAACATCTGCATCTGCAGAACACTGCACTCCACTTACACATGGTATTTTTCTGCAAATAGGACACAACACCCACAAGCACATGGACGGGTAGCTTCGGCAAGTGTTACTGCAACTATACAGAAGTAATAGTAGTTACAGCAAGAGAGGTTAAACAGACCTATGGTAAGGAAAATACCATGAACAACATCTATATTGAAGATAACAGTAGAGGCAGTTAACTAAATCCACAGATAAATAGTGTAGTAATTGTAAGTAACAACAGTTACAGTAAGCAATTCCAGTTAACCAGAATTACAGGGACTAGTAACTGAATCAAGAAGAACACTTTAACAATCACAGCAACTGAAGTACTGCACCAACAGCAGTTAACCTACTAACTGAAGAATTCTTCAGTTAATAGGAACAACAGAGCCACATAGGAGCAAACAACAGATTAAGCACTGCTCCTAACCAACTTAGCAAATCCAGAGCAACCCCATATCACCAGAGCATCACAGGAGCACATATATAAAGCAAGTACACATGGGCAGCTACTGATAGACCCTAGAACCGCATGAATTTATCACCAGAGAGCTCCAGTAGGAGTTGATGCTTGGTTACAGCATCTAGCAGCAACTAGTAGAGCCCCACATCCAACCCAAATCATGGCCAAGGCCATGCAGGAGCTACATCAGAGAAGAAGGAACGGGGAGGAGCTCACCAGAGGGAGGTTGTAGCCGTAGCAGAGGCTCAGCCACACCACGACTGTGGTGTGACCATCACCACATCCAGGAGAGGGTCTGGAAGCCGCCGAAGCACCACCGCGGCGACCAGGGCAAGCGCCGGGCACAGTGGCGCCACCCCAAGGACATCACCGCATGGAGACGCCACCCCAGGGGCACCAACGCACCACGGTGAGCCGCTGAAGGGGCGGACGGCCTCCAGAAGCTTCCCAGCGTGAAAACCGCGGTGGCCGGTGTGCCCCTGCCGGCGTGGACCGTGAGGCTCGGGCCCTGGCGCGGACCGCGAGCCGCGCGCCCGAGGCCGCCGCCATGAGGCACACGGGCGCCCATAGGAAGGTGGGCGCGGCGGAGGAGGACACGCGGGCCATCACGTCGATGTGGGAGGGAAGGGGGGGCACAGTGGAGATCGGGATCAGATGGGGGAAGGGGGGCGACGCAGCGACCGAAACCCTAGCCACGTGAGGGGTCGTGGGTGAGCAGTAGAAGCCGCGAGAGGCGAATCTGCCTGGAGGAAAGGGATCAGCGGAGGCAGGGGGCTCGGATCGGGGCGGTGAGGGATGGTGGAACTCGCCGGAATCGGGACGGGAGAGAGCTGGGGCGGCGGCTGGGGGTGGGAGGGGATAGGGCGGCGGCGTCGATCTGAATCAGGGGAGAAGACCAGAGGGGATCAATGGGAGTTAGGGTTTGGGGTAGGTGGGCTGCGGGTGGGGTTTTCTTTTTCTTTTTTTCTCTTTTTTTCTTTAGATCAATGGGATGGATGGATGGATGGATGTGTGCCATGTCACCGATCCATGGCACAAACGTTTCAACCAATGAGAACAAAGCTTATGTACTTGTGTTTTTTTCTTTTTGCTTCTCTTGTATTTTTTGCATGAGGGTGCATTTTGGAATGGCATACTTTGTTCAAATGATATCATTTTTTGCACAAGGGTGTATCTTGGAATGGCAAACAATGTTCGCTAAGAAAGTTTTCATTTTCTTTGCACGGAACTTTCATTTTCCATTTTTCGAGTGACCAAAATGAGTTTTTTTGTGAAGAACCTACCAAATAATTGTTGCAAAATTGGACCAAATCAATTTTCTAAAATACTAGGCGATATTTAATGTACAATTGACCAAATGGTTGGGTTCCAAAAGTTTTGATCCACCTCTCGTGAAAAAGACAAACTTCTATCGATTCAGTTGGAAGCGGGTCAAATTTGAACTGCAGCTACCTCATAGTTTGCTCATGATTTTTTCCAAAAATCATTTCTAGGTACATAAGTATCTATTTAATCAGAGAAACACCAAAAAATTTCTAGGATTCAACCGCTAGCTAGGAACGGTCATGCCCGTCGTTTTAACCGCATTTTGAAACATGCATAGAAAATTCAAAAAATTGGAAAACCTTCGCATTGTGTCTTTATATGTGACAAAGTTATGAGGAAAAATAATAAACTTGTAATACGACAATTTGTTTTAAAAAGTGTTCTCAGAAATGAGTTATCAAGTGTGAAGATTCATGACTTTCAAGCCAAATGATCAATCTTATGGCCACATTCATGGCATAGTTTGTTAAAATGATCTCATATTGTGCAAAGGGTGCATCTTGGAACGACAAACAATGTTGCTTAAGGAAGTTTTCATTTTCTTTGGACGAAAAATTCATTTTCCATTTTCCGAGTGCCCAAAATGACTTTTTTTGTAAAGGACCTACCATATAGTTGTTGCAAAATTGTACCAAATTATTTTTATAAAATACTAGGCTATATTTAATGCACAACGGACAAAATGGTTGGGTGTCCAAAGCTTTTATCCACCTCTCGTGAAAAAGACAAATTTCTGTCGATTCAGTAGGAAACGGGTCAAATTTGAACTGCAGCTGCCTTATAGTTTGCTCTTTATTTTTTCCAAAAATCATTTCTAGTTACATAAGTACCTATTTAAGCAGAAATACATGGTTTGGTGGCGATAGGTCGAGGTTTGGATGGTGGCCCAGGGCCCCAACTCCAAAGCGTGTAAACTCGCATGCCCGCCGCGTGGTCACCGCGTGACCGTGGCGTTGCCATGCGTTCTGGGCGGCCTAGGCATGTCTAGTGGGTTGGGCACTCCTCAGGTAGGTGCTAGGAAGAAAATGATAAAAGAAGAATCTCACGAGGAGACCGAACTATGCTCAAACATGAATTAGTAGCCAAGTGTTTGATTAGCGGTACGGGAAATTCACATGGCCAATGGGCCTGAGTCTTGGCTGAGGATGATCATCTACTAGAGAGACTGTCTTGGCAAATTTTTAGCTCAAATGGAGGAGCTGAGATGGCACTTGCTTTGCAAAGTACCACATCGGGCAGAAATATGGATGTTGAAGCTGGGCTCAAATGGATAAATGGATTGAGCTGAAATTTTGTGGAGTATGGTCATTTTTGTGGAGTATGGATAAATGGATATGGAAGATTGACCAAAAAGTTTCGAGTGCCCAAAATGGGTATTTTTGTGAAGGACTTACCATATATTTGTTCTAAAATTGGACCAAATCAATTTTCTAAAATACTAGGCCATATTTAATGTACAATTGACCAAATGGGTGGGTGTAAAAAGTTTTTGATCCACATCTCGTGCAAAAGACAAATTTCCGCAGATTCATTTTTCATTTTTCGAGTTTCCCAAATGAGTTTTTTGTGAAGGACCTAACAAATATTTGTTGTATAAAAAAACTTTCCATTTTTCAAGAATATTAGACCATATTTTATGAACAATTTTGTGTACACTAGAAACATTTTTTTATACATAGTAAACGGTTTTTAAATACATCATTAACATTTTTAATAAATATTTTGATGTCTAATATTTTGAACACATATCTACATTTTTAAGACACATTGTACATATTGTTTATATATGTTTAACATTTTTCAAATACATGATTAACATCTTTTCATATATTTCCAACAAAAAACATCTTTTCATATATACGTTTTGATGTCTATATTTTGTTTTTACACTGTACATTTTTTGTATTATATAAAACATTGTTTATATAGGTTAGAAAAATTTACATACATGATTAACATTTTTAGAAAATCTTGTTTTGTTATCTTCTTTTCCATATATATATATATATTGTAAAATTTTCATATATACGTAATGATGACTATTTTTTCATACACATGAAACTTTTTTATACATATCTAATATTATTTATGATTATAATTTTTTATATGCATGAAATTTTCAAATACACACATTTAGTTTTTTAAACACATGATTACATTTTTTTGAAATACGTATTAACGTTCACATTTTTTTTGAATTACACGTTTAGTTTTCTAATTGCTAAACCATATAGCAAGATTCACGAAGGAGTTCATTATTTTCCTATTCTTATAATTTTATATTTTTTAATTGCTTTCGAGGTTTTTCCTATAGAAAAACCTTTTTAGAGTTATACAATGAAAAATCTGTTTTTTAGACAATAATGAAAACTTGTTTTTTTCTTCAGATAAGTGACCATCCTTACCAAATGGTAATAATGATAAACTTGTTATTTTCCCATTTTTTTGTTGGGTCGATTTTTTTTTTTTGAGAAATATGAGGGCATCCCACATTTCTTCCTGGATGGGTCGAGGCCTACATGGCACACGAAAAATTTAAAAGGAAAAAAAGGAGGTGGCCTTGTTCCACTGAGGCCCAAGCCCACCTGGAGTGACACCTTAAGTACCAATGCATCCACGTTCACAACCTCATGACCATTTACATTGGTCGTAATCAGGTAGAAATAAGGTCGTCGACCACTCTTGTCTAGTTTATGACCATTTGGTATAAGGCAGTTTCAGGGTTTGGGCCCTTCCAAGCGAAATGGCCGTGGATTTACGACCAATTCAGCTGGGGTCACTGAGAGAAGGTCACAAGTTGACATATTTCTTGTAGTGCCAGGTACTTATTGGGCCATATCATCTACCTCATGCAAAGCGGACCTGAGCCGAGTTTCGCATAGGATGCCATCATGCTTGGTACAAGTGATAGCGCAAACGGGGCGCCAGACACACTATACTGGACCGTAACGTGAGCATTTAGTACCACCTGCATGTAGTATATGCTCCACGTATTGTTTCTATATTAGAGCATGTCGTTTGTTCCTCCCATCACGATGCATGCAGTGCACGGCGTGGATAATGTGCGCCAATGCCGCCGTGCACTGAAAGTGCGCTCCGAAGTGAGAGCTCTTTTCTTCCTTTTTTTTCTCATCCCAACTGCTAATTTACGGGAGCCACAAACTTTAGTTTTTTGTTGGCGTTGGAGATAAGGACTCTAGCACAAACGGAAAGAAAATTTGAGCAGAAATTAGGAGGAATAGAAATTAGTGGTTTCAACATGAGACGGGGAGGAAACCTAGCCGCCACCCGGCGTCTCCCACCCCCTCCCCCTCCCCCTCCCATCCATCCTCCTTCCCTGCCGCCGCCAGAGTGCGTGACGGATCGAAGTCTGACCGGCACCGACGGAGCTTCCTGCCTCCTCGTGCGTGGGATCCAACTCGGGTCAGGTTCATGGGTTGGGGCACCACGATTTGGTGGGTTGTGGCGGCGCAACAAGGGTCCCTCCCGACGGTGACAACTGGTGGCTTCAGTGGTGCGACTGGCCTATGAGCCGGTGGGGTGTGTGGGCAGTGGCTGTGGCGGCGACCTAGGCTCCGCCCAGATCTGAGGTCTGGTGGCGGCTCGCGGTGGGAGCCGACGACTTCTGCTATGCCTTGGGCAACAATGGCTAGCGGCGGCGGTGGCTCGGTGATGCTCGGTCATAGCAGCATGCTGGCCGATGGCTGTCGGGTCTCCGCTTCTCTCTGCGGGCACGCAGGTCATGGGTTGACATCGAGATGTAGGACCTCGATTGTTTACGGTGGGGCGTTAGTGCTTGTATGGGGGCTAGGAGGTAGCCGCGGGACGCCGCTAAGGATGCTCAGCGACCGGAGGTGCCGATTCTTGGGCAGCTCCCCGTTGAGATTTGGAGGGGTCATATCTGATGGGGCGCTAACTGTTGCTCCCTCCAGAGGTGCTGATGACGCAAGCCCAGGTGCAGGGGTGGGACATTGCCTCGCTTCCCAGGACAGAAATTTCCCCACATGTGATCCAGTGCTTGCTTGTTTGCCAGCCGTGGCGGCAGTGCTGCCCCCCTTCGATCGAGCAAGTGGTGGGACACTGAGGGTAGGTGGGGAGGTGTCTGCCTTCCCTCCAGTCCATGGAGTTCATGTGTTTTGACATCAGTGAGAGGTTCAAAGTGAGATGCTAGGGTGGCGGCCCTAGGTGGCGGGCTACTCGGTTGGCTCTCTGGCGGGTCTCTAGGTGGCGGTGGTGGTTGTGTTTGTTGGTCGTGTGGGAAACGCGAGGTGTCGCGGTGGGTGACCTTGGAGGTCTCGACTTCGTCGTGGCAGCTGACTGTGATGCTGCTTTTTTTGCGGGTGCACTGTGATATTGCTTGATGGAGAGAGGAAGCAACCGGGCGAAAGCTCTATGACTGGCGATGACACCCATGAAGGCCGCTCTCCTCTTGACGATATTGTTGTTGTTTCGCTTCCCCTGTGATGGTTCCAGGTGAGGACCTTTGTCCATTCCATCGGATGCGACAACAGTGATGCTTTGCATCGTGTCTCCGTGGAACTTAGGTGTCATCTGTCGTGGTGTGGTGTAGTCTTTAGGTCCTCATATTTTCACTCGGCGGCTTTGTCGTTCCAATGTATGTTGTCCTTTTTTATATGTTCTGCTTCTTTGAGGGCTTTCTCACCACCATCTATTGTTCAACCGTGTACTTGGGGTTCATGCTTTAGCTATAAAGTGAAGCGGAAACCTTTTTTGTGCATAACTCTCTTCATGGTCCTCACAACTTAATATATCATGGACTGTCGGGTTGGTACCTTAGGGTTAAGAGGCGCCTTGTTGTTTCTGCCACTCTAGTTTTTGTACATTTTCCTCATGTCACTCTTAAATTTGTCATTTTACTTTTGTCATTCTTAACCTTTGACAATATATCACAATTGTCACTCCGCTCGATCTCTCTGAGTTGACCGTTCCTTTTAGCGAGTTGACTAGAGAAAACCCTATCAGTGTTTGTATAAATGACCTAAGTTACCCCTACTGACTTGTGGTGCTACCTTGAAAGTGACTCGCCCCACATACGGATCAATGCGACGGCTCTGAAGATAACCTACAAAAAGTTAATAGAGCGAGACATGTTAAAAACACAATCATTGCGACAATTCCAAACTGCCCAAAGTAAAGCACAAACCCCCACACAGATATGACCCTTAAGCTTTTTGTTAATACCAACCAACCAGTTTCCAAACAAATATGAGATACTTGTTGGGGCTGGTAGATTATATCTAACATGAACCATGCGCCAAATCAAAGCCCCAAAAGGGCATGAAATAAAATTGTGTTGAATTGTTTCTTCCTGATCACAAAAACAACACTTCTTACATCCATTCCAGTTTCGTTTAGCCAAATTATCTTTGGCGAGGATCACCACCCTATGAAAAAAAACCCCATAAAAATTTATCTTGAAAGGAACTTTGATTTTCCAAATATGCTTTGTACAGAACACATGCCCCGTATTGATAAGATATGCATACATAGACTTGACAGCAAACACCCTATTTGTATTTAGTCTCCATCTAAAAACGCCAGGCACATGAGATAGGTTGACAAACATCAATCTCTGAACTAAATGGAGCCACACCGTCCATTTATCGCCTACAAGGCCCTTCTGAATTGGATGCTGAGAGGTGTCGAACCAAGGACCGATTGAACTGTATCATCTTTCTTAGGCAGTACATTATACAGTGATGGGTACTGAACCACAATTGATTTCAGACGATATTATCTCAAAGTATAAGAAACAAGTTTGAGTCGATTTAATATGATCGTTCTTCTAGCGTCATACTCTCAATGTTGTTTTAGGACTATCGTTACACTTAACGATATTCTAAGATCCGTAAAACATGATCACCAACAACACTAGAGCCAGTCTTAGAGGCTAGACTAGGAACCTATTCTTTACCGTTTATCATTCCACACGTGCATATGAGTTTTCCACTGAATCGCACATTCCAGGATCATAGCAATTATAGCATGAAATATAAACTCTTAATTATGAACATGAAAATATAATAATACAACATTATTGTCTCTAGGGCATATTTCCAACAGTCCTCCCCACGACCACCTCCTCTCGAGCAGCACCTCCACCCCACCATGGCGTCTCCTCTCACCTACGACCAAAAAAGCTACACCATGAATAGATCGTACCCTAGGCCGCCGGGGATGGCTATGATCTACTCCCTCCGTCCCAAAATAAGTGACTCAACTTTATACTAACTTTGTACTAAAGTTAGTATAAAGTTGAGTCACTTATTCTGGGAAGGAGGGAGTACTATTTCTACGGGTTGGATGCGAGAGTGGCCGAAAAACGAAGGAGATCACCGGAAAATTGCGAGAGAAAGAAGAGAGAAGTGAGAGAGGAACCAGTCGTCAGGAGGAAGACAAAGCTCGTCCTTATCCCGACCTCTTCGGTCAGGGGCTGGCCGAAGAGTGCTCTTCGGTCGCTTGTAGGCCGGAGTATGTGTCTTCGGTGGATGCCTGGCCGAAGTTAATGTTTTTGGCCCAAGGCCCACCGACGGCAACTTTTCGGCCAGTTTCAACCTCTCTTCGGCTTATTGTAGACCGAAGAGCTGTCTTCGGCTTAGCGAAGACCGAAAAGTGCCTCTTAGGCCTCGGGTTGACCAAAAAGTCTCTCTTCGGCTTCAACAAGGCTGACTGGGTCATAGAATTGATTTATTTGAACTAGGACATACATTTTCGGAATTTGTTATAATAAAATAATATATATTTTTTAAAATAATCCAGAACCAGAGGCAATGATGCAGGCTTTAGTTAGAGGCTTGCGCAATGGAACCAGAGAGCTATGGGCGAGGTCTGCAGAACAGCGTTCCATCGGCACGCTCCATGACCACTGCCCTGTACGCTAGGAGCAGCGCCGCCGCCGCCGCCGCTTGCGGCCGCACAGCACGGCTCCGCTCCGGCAACGGGCGCGTCATCCCATGCATCTGCGCAAGATGCGAATAATATGAGCGATTAATTAGAGTTTACTGCAGATTCATTAGCATTTTCCAATGGAAGGACAAATGTACCACAACTAGCCCATCGTCAGCCAAATAGGAAATTACCGAACTGTCCTTGAGCCAAATTTTCGGTCCAAACATACAAACCATTGGATTAATTAAAGTTTACTGTAGCTACGGTACGGCCGCCATCGACGCAGATGACCTGCCCGTTGATGTACGAAGCAGCCGGCATGCAGAGGAACCCCACGAGCGACGCCACCTCCTCCGGCTCGCCTAGGCGGCCCAAAGCGGTGCGCGCGCTCTCCGCCTCCCACATCCTCCGTGTTAGACTAATATGTCATGTATCGTGACATATCTCCTAATCCCGTAAATCGAGGAGTATCGATATTATTGTGATCTTCCATTTATGGTTAGGATTGTAATTCTGTGTATATATTGACATGCAATGGAAAAGCCCAATCGTGGCAAGTATTCCTAAATCTTTCATGGTATTAGCCTAAGAATCCTCTCGCTTCCGCTCCCTCCAACCCTAGCGCCGCCGGCCTCTGATCCCGCGCCGCTGGTCACCTCCCTCCCCTCCTTCCCATGGCGCCGGGCACCTCCGAACCGCCTGCACCTCACCCCAACGCCGCCCTTTGGGCGCAGGCCACCGCGATTCCCAGCGTCCGCTCCCTCGTCCCCATCGTCCTCGAGTTCAAGAGCGCTGTCTTCCCCAAGTGGAGGACCTTCTTCAACATCGCCGTCACCACCTACGCCCTCGAGGATCACCTCACCTCCGAGAAGCCCTCCACCGACCCAACGTGGCTCCGCCTCGACGTCCTCGTGCTCCGCTGGCTCTATGGCTCCATGGCCATGGACATCGTCGACCTCGTCATGCCCACCGACCCCGCCACCGCCACGGCGTACAAGGTCTGGACCTCCGTCCTCGCGCTCTTCAACGACAACCAAAAGAGCCGCGAGATTTATCTCGCCGAGGAGTTCCACAACATCAAGCAGGAGGATCGGTCCATCACCGAGTACCTTCACCTGCAAAAGACGGCGGCTGACGCCCTCGCCGAGGTCGGTGCGCCCGTCTCCGATCCCGAGCTCGTCACCAACGTCATCAAGGGTCTCCACGAGCGCTTCGATAGCGTCGCCGACATCGCCCCCCTCCTCACGCCGTTCCCTACCTTCCTCAACTTCCGCAACATGCTGCTGCTCCACGAGATGAAGGCTTCTCGGCGCTCCAACAACACCTCGGCCTCCGCCTTCTACGCCGCCAAAGGACCAGCCCCCGCTCCTCCCAGCGGTGGCGGTGTGTCCTCCGGGGGCGGCGGTGGTGCTCCTTCCGGGGCGGCCGGCGGCCAGCCATGGCGGGCTCCCGCCCACAACCCTCATGCCACCGGCTATGGCAAGGGGAAGGGCAAGAACAAGGGCTACAAGTCTGCCGGTGGCGCTCCTCCAATGCCAACTCCTTTCAACCCTTGGACAGGAGCCATCCAGATGTGGCCCATGCAGTCCCGCCCCAATAGCACCGGCAGCAGTGGCATCCTTGGACGGGGTCCGGGCTCATGCGCCCACGCCTACATGGCCGCTCCCCCGGCTGCTCCCGGCGCGCCCTACGGTGGCTATGGCGCAGCTCCGTACGGCGCCGTGCTGCCCTACGCCGCACCACCGACACCGGCACCATCATGGGACACCGCTGCTCTCGCCCAACACTTCACCAACATGACGTTGCAGCAGCCCGCTCCCGAGTGGGTCATGGATAGCGGCGCGACCGCCCACCTTTCCTCCGATGCCGGTATCTTATCCTCCCTTTCTCCTCATCCTATATATCGTCACGTGGTGGTCGGCGACGGTTCCACCGTTCCCGTCACCACATCCGGTCATTCTTCCCTTCCCTCTCTTTTTCCTAATAGACCTCTTCACTTACGTCATGTCTTAGTAACACCTAGCATTATCAAAAATCTTATTTCTGTTCGTCAATTCACTACTGACAATCACTGCATCGTCGCTTTTGACCCTTTTGGCTTCTCTGTGAAGGACCTTCATTCCCGGCGCGAGATCCTTCGGTGCAATAGTACGGGGGAGCTCTACACGTTCACATGCCCTCCGCCTCCTCGCGCCCTCGCCACGCTCACCGCTCCTCAGGACGTGTGGCACCGTCGCCTCGGTCATCCCGGCCATGATGCTTACCGTCGCCTCTCGCAGCATATTTCCCTTCCTTGTATTAGACAAATAAACCACTCCACTTTATGTCATGCTTGTCAACTAGGACGTCATGTACGTTTGCCTTTTTCTGCTTCTACTACTCGTACCACTCGTCCATTCGAGTTAGTGCATTGTGATCTTTGGACTTCACCGATCTTGAGTGTTTCTGGCAATAAATATTTTTTAGTCATTCTTGATGATTTCACACATTTTTTATGGACCGTTCCGCTTCGCCAAAAATCTGATGCTTACGCCTCGCTCTCCGCTTTTCGCGCGTTCGCTCATACTCAGTTTGGCTTACCTCTCGTGTCCATACAATGTGACAACGGTCGTGAGTTCGACAACAACAAACTCCACTCTCTTGCCGCTACGCACGGTATCCATATTCGCTTTTCTTGCCCATACACATCCCAACAAAACGATAAAGCTGAACGCATCATACGCACTGTCAATGACATTGTGCGTTCTCTCTTATTTCAGGCTAGCTTACCACCTCGTTTTTGGGCCGAAGCACTTCACACCGCCACTCACGTTCTCAACCGTCTTCCCACCAAAACCATTAGCGCTCCCTCTCCCTACTTTGCCCTTCACAACAACCATCCCGATTACTCGTCACTACACGTCTTTGGCTGCCTATGCTATCCCAACACCGCCTCCACTATGCCACATAAACTGTCGCCACGTTCGAGTGCTTGCGTCTTTCTCGGCTATTCCTCTCATCATAAGGGATATCGGTGCATGGATCTCACTACCCACCGCATCATCATCTCTCGTCACGTCGTCTTCGATGAGATGACCTTCCCTTTTGCCTCCCTACAGCCCACTCACGCCGCCACATACGACTTTCTTGCCGACGACGACACTCTACCCATAGTTGTCCCGCCTCTTCCGATCGCCACTCCTACCCCTACCCCGCCACCCTCCCCTCCTCCCGCCCCTCCCTCCCAAACCGCACCACCCTCACCGCCCGCCCCTCCCTCACCGGGCGCCCCTCCCGCACCCACTCATCGCACGCGCAGCACCTCCGGCATCCACAAGGGTCCTCGCGAGCGGCTTAACCTGCATGTTTCATCTGTCAGCGGGTACTCACCGGTTCCCACCTCAGCCCGTGTAGCTCTCAAGGATCCCAACTGGCTCGATGCTATGACTGCAGAGTACCGCGCTCTCCTCAGCAACAACACTTGGGATCTTGTGCCCCCTCCTCGGGATGCTAACATCGTCTCCGGCAAGTGGGTTTTTCGCCACAAGCTCAAACCCGATGGCTCCCTCGATCACTATAAAGCTCGTTGGGTGCTTCGGGGTTTCTCTCAGGAGCCCGGTGTCGACTTCGACGAGACATTTAGCCCGGTTGTCAAACCGGCCACCGTGCGTGTCATCCTCTCCATCGCGCTCTCTCTTAATTGGGAGACTCGTCAGCTCGACGTCAAGAATGCCTTTCTGCATGGCACTCTTGCTGAGGTTGTCTACTGTCGTCAACCCACCGGCTTCATCGACTCCACTCGCCCCGAGCACGTCTGTCGGCTGAACCATTCACTCTACGGTCTCAAGCAGGCTCCTCGTGCATGGTACCAACGCTTCGCGGCTTTCATCACTTCGACCGGCTTCGTGTGCTCCCGCTCGGACACCTCGTTGTTCGTCCTCCGGTGTGCGGAAGGCACGGCCTTCCTCCTGCTCTACGTGGACGACATCGTCCTCACCGCCTCATCGACCCGCTTGCTGGACAGGATCACGGCCTCTCTCCGAGCCGAGTTTGCCATGACGGACATGGGCAGCCTCCACTACTTCCTCGGCATCGCGGTCACCCGCGACTCCTCCGGCATGCATCTTTCGCAAGCCAAGTACGCCGCGGAAATTCTGGACAGGGCCGGCATGACTTCTTGCAAGTCGGCCTCGACACCCGTTGACACATCGCCGAAGCTCGCTGCTACTGCCGGTCCTTCTGTGGCCGATCCCACGGAGTACCGGAGTCTTGCCGGAGCTCTCTAGTACCTCACCTTTACGCGCCCCGACATCGCGTATGCCGTTCAGCAGGTTTGCCTTCATATGCACGACCCGCGTGAGCAGCACCTCGCGGCCATCAAGCGCATCTTGCGCTACGTCAAGGGCACGCTTTATCACGGTCTTCAGCTCTACTCGACTTCACCGGACTCCATGATTGCCTACACCGACACCGACTGGGCCGGCTGCCCTGACACTCGGCGCTCAACGTCGGGCTTCTGTGTTTACCTCGGAGATAACCTCGTCTCTTGGTCCTCCAAGCGGCAACACACGGTCTCGCGCTCGAGCGCTGAAGCCGAGTACCGCGCCGTGGCCAACGCCGTGGCTGAGGCGAGTTGGCTTCGGCAACTTCTCCAGGAGCTTCATCGACCATCTCCTCCTGCGACGATCGTCTTCTGCGACAACGTCAGCGCCGTCTACATGTCCACGAACCCAGTACAGCATCAGCGTACCAAACACATCGAGATCGATCTCCACTTCGTTCGCGATCGTGTTGCCATGGGTCAGGTCCGTGTGCTGCATGTTCCCTCGTCACGCCAGTTCGCCGACATCTTGACGAAGGGACTCCCGTCGCCGTTGTTTCTGGATTTTCGGTCCAGTCTCAACGTCCGCTCTCCTCCCGTTGTGACTGCGGGGGAGTGTTAGACTAATATGTCACGTATCGTGACATATCTCCTAATCCCCTAAATCGAGGAGTATCGATATTATTGTGATCTCCCATTTATGGTTAGGATTGTAATTCTGTGTATATATTAACATGCAATGGAAAAGCCCAATCGTGGCAAGTATTCCTAAATCTTTCACTCCGTGCCGCCTCCGAGTCCATCTGAATGCCGCTGCTGTCGAGGAGGTCCGTCCGGACGCCTCCCGGCGCGACGCAGTTGACCCGGATGCCGTCGCACGTCCACTCGACAGCGAGGGTACGGGTGAGCTGGTTCAGGGCCGCCTTGGTCGCCGAGTACAGCGACAGCCTCGGGTATCCGAGGAGCCCGCCGATGGATGAGATGTTCACCACGTTGCCGCCGCTGCCGGCGAGGAGGAGCGGGTGCGCGAGCTGCGCCAGGTGGAAGCAGGACTCGAGGTTGGTGGCCATGAGACGGGCGTACTCCTCCGCCGTGCACGCCGTGGCCGCCCCGAAGAAGGTCTGCCCGGCGTTGTTCACAAGAATGTCCAGCTTGCCGCCCAGCTCGGCGCTGGCCGTGACCATGAGCGCCTCCCTGTCGCCACACACGGAGACGTCGCATGCCGAGCCCGTGACGCGGCCGCGCAGGCGGCCCGCCTCGGCCTCGGCCTGCCAATCGCGTAGGCGCTCCTGCACGTCGACGTCGCTTCGAGCGCAGGTGTGCACCCGGACACCGAACCCCGCGAGCTCATCCACGATCGCGCGCCTGAGCCATGCATGGTACTACGCACGTGAGTGTGTGTGTGTGATCAGTCGCAAAATAGAATGAGAGAAACATGCAGGGCGTACCCGCAGTGGCGGAGCTTGGGCTGAATTCTAGGGGGGCAATGGGCTGGGAGGACAAAGAATATGCATTTTGAGCTGATTTTCCTTGACATATGGGCCAATTTCTAAGGGGTATTCCAAAAAAATTCCATGGGCTGGGGGGGCTACGGCCCAGGTTGGCCCCTGAGAAGCTCCGCCACTGCGTACCCGACTCCTTTGTTAGAAAAGTTAGGGTTTGCGGTCTACCCCCTATTCCTCTACGCTTATCCGTAGTGCCGTTCACAATTCGTATATTTGAGGCTAGATAAGGACCTTTTTATACTGTCTTTTCAAAGAGTACACCTCTTATACAGATAAGATTCCTAGTTTTTTTCACTAGTTTCCGAGATAGAGTTCAGATCAAATAACCAACCACGATCATATTTGTCTGTTAACGGATTCTACCCGTTATGTCCCCGGAGCACGCGCTTGTGAGCAACGCGCCATAATAGAGTGTAAATTCCTCTAATTACGTAGATCAACATTAGGGCTGTAATCTAATTATACGATCTAGCCCTTCCAATCATCAGTGTACCCGGGTAATTTTTCCAATATAAATAGTATATTGTATTCCACTGATAATCGACCAGCTCTCTTAAGCATACAACTTAAGTACGTTCCAACAAGTGATAATTCCATGCTAAACATGTAAAGCAATTCCATGTATAAATACATGTATAATTCCATAATGAGGTATTTCGAATATTAGTAATTCCTAGTAATTTGAATATACTTGCAGGACACGTAATTCCAACATCTCCCACTTGTCCAAAACGATCATTCAATATTCGTAAACCCATAGCCTTAACATGCTTACCAAATACCTCATGACTAATAGGCTTAGTCAAGGGGTCAGCAACCAGGTTAACACTACGTTGAAAACCCAAAGAAATATATAGTGATACCTTCCCTCAGTATGTTTCCTTGCTGTGACACTTAAGATCACTAGAGACCTTTAGTTTCCGCCTAATTATTCCAGCATAGCTGTCCTCGGCGCCTCAAGTATTCTTTCCTCGAGTGAAATTTCGCATCAATTATTTTCTATCACATATATAATAATATGATTAATTCCACATTGAGTCAAGTATAAGATAACCATGTTGAATAAATTTTCAAAACCACATAAATATCAAATCCAATTAGGAAATGAAGTTCCATAATTAATCATGTGTTGAAAGAAATTCCTGACTTCGGTCAGTGAACCTGCACCATATTAGTATTACAAAAAAAATGGATATGCGTACCTGGACTTATTTCTCATCTTGTAGATAGAGTAATAGTTTCCTCAATGTGTTTAACCTTTAATATAAATTTCGGAACAAGTGACAGGTTATGATGCACTTTCCACAATCTTATATGTGTGAGATTCCCTTAGCTGCTCGTCTTTCCTTCCACTGCTTGAATGCAGCATAAATTCCGGTAGCTATGGTATGATAATATAATGAAGACACATACGAATTCCAGTACCATTTATTATTCCATTTTTTCTTAGGAGTTCAAATATAATTCCTCACTGAGTATGATTCCCTTTATCAAAGGTATTTTAAAACACTAATAATTTTCCATAGAGAAACACTTCAAAATATTTTCTATGTATTTCCACTCGTAAAACATAGTCTGTTTCAAATGTTTCTTTCATATGAAAGTTAAAAGATGACCAAGCTTTCACTTCCATCAATGTGACTTTATCATTGCAAACAACAAAACAATGTTAACGTATACAATAATAATGCAAAATACTTTACACTTACATTTCACTAGTAGAAAACAGGGTACTAGTCCCGGTTCCAGAGGGCCTTTAGTCCCGGTTCTGGAACCGGGACAAATCAAACGGGACTAAAGCCCAAAACCTTTAGTCCCGGTTTGCTTACGAACCGGGATCGAAGGGTCTCCACGTGGCCGCTGCGGGGCGCCCAGGCAGGAGGACCTTTAGTCCCGGTTGGTAACACCAACCGGTACCAAAAGGCGGCCACGCATCAGCAGCTCGCAGGCGCTGGGGCTTTTGTTTTTTTTAAAGGGGGGGGGGGGTTTAGGGTTTTGGAGGGTTAATTTAGGGGTTTCATATTGTGTTAGCTAGCTAATAGAGAGAAGTGACCTCTCTTTTTCCGTGCTTGGTCGATGCTAGCTACTATACATATAGAGAGAACTCGACACGCTAGCTAGTAAGCAAATGAAGGAACCATTAATTACACAAGATCGTCAAGAACATATACAGAGAGAAGTGACCTCTCTTTCTCCGTGATTGGTCGAACAACAAGTTTTCGTATATCTATCCGACGCTACTACATATATACAATATAACATCTCTTACAATCCCTAACATCTAAAATCCATTTCAATTTCCACATGGCATTCTCCGTCTTTATGTATGACGTGGTCAAGAAAGAATCCCGCCAATTCCTCTTGAATTGCTCGTATGCGATCATGTGGTAGGAGTTCATCCCGCATCTGCCAGATCTAATTTAAAGAAGGGTGTCAATACATATATATGAAAAAACTCAACACAATTGATGGTAATAAAATAAAATTGTGAATATTGTTTACGTACTTCATATTGTTCGTCAGAGTAGCCCCGCTGAGAGGTCGAGTTGTAGATGAACTCGCAAACGTAGTATCCACATAAATTATTCCCGCCTTCCTGCCACAAGCACTTTACGAGAAATAGAGTTCAATCAAACTGATAATCAAGCATGATAAATGGTATTGATGAAATTAGAATCAATGAGAGATGCGCGGAACTAGCTAGTACTACTTACTTTGGGGTGTGTAAATCGCAGCTCCCTCTACAGACCCGGAACCATTTCGGTGAACTTTTTCCAAACCCTGCCAGGCAAAGGAAATGATTACTTGATATCAGCAAATGAACGAAAGTTGCCGATATGGTGCGATAATGATCGATTGAACTTACTTCTGGAGCATTGCAGTCATGTCCGCATAATCCTGGGGATCTTTATGTCTCGAGTCTAAGACAGTTACTATTCCCCGGTGAAGCTTAATCTCTAGCAGAATAAAGTGGAAGCTGCACACGCATAACTCATCAATTACATTACTATAACCTCGAGTAAGCGAAACCGAATATGCACAAGACAGTAACACTCACTTGAAGTTGTAAGGAAAGAGTATTTTCCCTTTGTTTTGATGTCGAAGTAACGATTGTAGCAAGTTGTCCTCAGTATCTTTGACTCTGTTTTGAACCGACCATTCATTTACGGTATTTGGGTTAATGAACCCAATGTCATAGATTTGTCCTTTTTTGCATTCGACGATCTTCAGTCTGCATAATATAGTGAGGATAATTATATATACATGCAATGAACGAGCTGAGCTATAGAGACTTAATTACAGAAGTAATACTTACAGACAGTAGCAAGTCATGAATTGTTTGTCGAGGGCGTCTTGATTGAATAACTAAAATAACTCCACAAATTCAACAGGCAGCAACTCAACTCCAATGAGGTCGTGCTCATCTTTAATTCTCACCATCATACTGTCCTTCCCAGACTTCCTGAAGGTATCCATGTACCATTCATGCAATCTTCGCATCATCATTGTTAGAGGAGGATGATCAGGTTTGACGAGAGGCTTCCTGTACTCATATCTGAAGATCTCTACTACCTCTAACATTTCAAACTCTACATCATCGCTCAGGTAATCACCCAGATTGGTATCGGGCACTAGCCCCGGATGATTAGCGACGATATCGCTAGACACCTTGAGCGGGGGGCACGATTGCTTCGCTTGTTCGCCGAGCTGGGGAATTGTTTTCCCACTTCTTCGTTCTGCTAATCTTGCATCACTGGAAGCACTTCCCGACCTCCGCGCATCTTCATATGTCTTTTTAATACAGCGGACATAGTTGGAATCCGGCGGAGGCGGTGGTGGTCGCTTCAAGGCATCCAGAGTGCGCTTCACTTTCACCGGATCTACCGTTTTCTTCGGAGATGGAGGTTTCCGTTCAAAATGGGCCCTCACTTCGGCAGCAGAGATGTCCGTGTTTTCCTCGTCAGTCCTCTCATATGGTAACTTTGGAAGAGGCTTCAGGCTTGGACCAAATTTGTATTTCTTCCCGCCTCCTGTACTGCTAGCCGTCGGAGCGGCGGCGTCTCGCTTTCATCGTTGCTGACGTGGCGGAGTCCACTAACACGTCGGAGTAGGCGGAGGAGGAGGCGCAGTACTGCCCTGATGCGCCGGAGGAGGCGCAGTACTACCCTGACTCGCCGGAAGAGGAGGCGGAGTGCCCTGACTCGGCGGAATGCCCTAACGCACCGGAGGAGGAGGCGGAGTGCCCTGACGAGGCAGAGTGCCTTGATGCGGCGGAGGAGGAGGCGGAGTGCCCTGACTCGCCGGAGGAGGAGGAGGAGGAGGAGGCGTCCAGTTTGGAAGCTTGATGTACTCCTTTCTCCATAGACAGTTACTCCTTAAAGCATTTACCAGATGAATCTCCCCTTCACCTGTAGGGTAGTCAAGCTCCAGCTCCTCAAATCCCTCCATTATTTCATCCACCGTCACAACAGCATAGCCATGTGGAATCGGACGGCAATGAAAAGTTCCCTCAGCTTGAGGAGGTACAACAGAGCCGACGGCCGCCTTCAAGGTCATGTTCTGGCATTTCGTCATTAGCTCGCAATGTTCAGCCTCCGTGATACTATCCACGGGGTAGTGAGGAGCCGTGAAATCAGGCTGAACGAGCTCCGTGGAAGCCACGCTGCTTCTCTGCTGAGATGGTGGGGTAGCTTCTAGGGCAGCGTTGAAGCAAGGATCTTCGTGCCGCTGAGATGGTTGGCCGGTAGCTCGCTGGCTCTCAAGTTCCTCTAGCTTTGCTATTCTTGCATTGAGCTTCTGTATTTCGCTTGCTTCCGCTTTCCTCTTTCTCTCTCAGCTTCTGTAACCACCGCTGTCGGGAAACCCATGCACCCACGGAACGGAGCCTGGTGTGCCTTGTGACGACCCCGGCTTAATCGTGCACTAATCATACACGTAAATGCACACGATCAAGCTTAAGGACTCACTTGAAGATATCACAACACAACTCTAAAACATAAATAAAGTCATACAAGCTTTATATTACAAGCCAGGGCCTCGAGGGCTCGAATACATAGCTCGACGGCATACATGTGTCAGCGGAAGCATCAGATATCTGGGTACAGATATAACAGAGAAACGGATAGGCCTTTAGAAAGGCGGGGCAAAATAAAAAAAAATACTACGATCGAAAGGCGTAGGCCTCCTGCCTAGGACCCTCCGAACCTACTCCTGGTCGTCGGTCGGCTCCTCGTAGTATTACTCGCCGGGAGGGTAGTAGTGGTAGCCGTAGTCGTCGACGGGGGCAGCTGGCACCGGGGCTCCGTCGTCTGGTTGCGACAATTGGATAAGGGGAGAAAAAGAAAGAAAAGCAAATGTGAGTACTCATCCGAAGTACTCGGCAGGCAAGGATCTACACTACATATGCAACATTTTCAAAGGAGGACTGTATATGTGGACTGGACTGCAGAAATGCCAGGATAGAGGGGAAAGCCTAGTCCTATCGAAGACTAGCATCTTCAAGTATCTTCATCGGTCTTGCAGCAATAGAAGAGTGCAGAATAATCATAATGTAAAGTATAGTAATGTTATCAACCTCGCCCATAGATTCTTCCTCGACTCCCTGCGAGAAAGCAATCCCAGAGCCATACTATCTAATTATCATCTCAAGTCACCAGTTCTAGTTGTACCGATCGGGATACAACTCCGAGTGTCCTTTACCGTAGGACAGGCTATCGATAGTTTAGTTCTTCCCTGCAGGGGTGCACCAACTTACCCACCACGCTAGCTTAACTCTGGCCGGACACACTTTTCTGGGTCATGCCCGTCCTCGGCCAAACGATACGCCGCAACCCGACCGAATACCTAACAGAGAGGTCAGCACGCCGGACTAACCCTATGCCCCCAGGGGTCTTGGGCCATCGCCCCGGGAACTCCTGCACGTTGCGAACGCGGCCGGTGAGCAGACCTAGCCCCCCTTATACAAGCGCAGGGCGTTACCAGTCCAACCCAGCGCGCGCCGCTCAGTCGCTGACGTCTATTAAGCTCCGGCTGAAGTATACGACGCAGAACGCCCATACTATGCCCACATGATGGTTAGTGCTATCAGGCCACAGGCCCCTCGGATCAAATATCCAAACCGTTAGTACGTTGGTAGTGCGGTAACGAGCAGAGACTCACGAAAGATGTGACCCCGTCGCCCCGTCTCGAGGACTTGCGGCAAGGGCTAAGAATGCCCGGCCACGCCTCGTATTCATTACTCGGGCACCGTCCAGGTCCACCCGACTCCATATCACTCTCATCATAATCTCGTGCGGGTACCTCTCAGGGCCGACCCGTCTTTATCCAGAATAAACAGTGTCAACAATAATGTAAAGGCATCCGTGTGGCTACCATATCAAGAAGGAATCCGAGGCATCCCCCTCGTTGGATTCCCACTTGACGTAAACATCAAGGTGAACGGAGGAGGAATCACCCTCGAGGTCCACTCTTGAGGAGTTGCGCGACGGTGTCGTTATCGGGGGTGGTGTAGGAGGAATCACCCTCGCTGACCACGTCCGATTAACTAACCTACAAGGTTATCATCAGAAGTGCTGACGAGGTATCACCCTCGGCACTCGATAGTAACCCAATAGTGTCGAGTATCTAAGGGGAAAGTGATGTGCGGTGCCGGGGCCTGGTCTTCGATCCTATTGATTGGGTCTTCTGATGATCCAGCGGGGCAGTCGGGATAAAGTGGGGTCTCTCCTGGGTCTCTACCCAACCTATACTAAATAGTTTAGGATAAGCATGTAGGTAACAATAGCAGGTTACAATAAACAAACTATGCAGCAGAAATAGGATAACAGCAGCAGCAGTAACTTCTAATGCAAGCATAAGAGGGAAGAGAGTCGGCGATATCGGAATGCTCAAAAAGGGGGTGCTTGCCTGGTTGCTCGGCGGCAAGGGCAAGGTCGTCAACTGCGTCGTCGGGCTCCTGAGCTGCGTCGGTCTCGGGAGCTACGTCGACGTCAGGGTCTACCGAGAGAGAAGAGGGGAGAGGAAACATATAAATACACAGCAAACGATGCAACACAGGGTATGTCATGACTAGGATGCAGTGCAGGGTTGTCTAAAGATGGACCTAAGTCATTTTAGGATTAGAGTTGGATTTATTAACTGGTGTATAAGCACTATTCATCTACCGGATACGGCCTCGAAGTTGTGGGTTCACCTACGTAGGGGGTTCCGACATAGAAACAGACGACACGATCAGATTCGTTTCGTCGTTCTGAGCAACTTTCATGTTTTAAGTTTTTTGATCTTCGCTACGGTTTAAAAGTTACGTATTTTTGAAGATTTAAATATTTTCTGAAATTATTTTTATCAGCAGAAAAGATTTATGATGACAGCATGACTAAAGGATGACGTCAGGAGGTCAACTGGTCGGCTGACTAGGTTAAAACTGACCTGTGGGTCCAGTGGGACCCACATGTCAGTGACAGAGGCTTAACAGAGTGAATTAAAACTAATCCAAAGAGTTAATTAGTGGCTGGCCCCACCTGTCAGCGACTGATTAACTATCTAAATAAGTTTATTTATAAAAAATGTTTTAACTAAACTAATTACGAGGTGGGGCCCGCATGTCATAGACACAGAGTGCCCAGTCAGCAGAGTTGACTGAGTCAACTCAGTCAACTGGGCCCCTCGAGCCCGCAGTCAGTGACCCAGGGGTGGGTCCCGCCTGTGCCACGTCAGCGGCGTCGCCGGAGTTGCTCCGGCGACCAAAATCGCGGCGGCCGATCGCCGCACTTGGCCGGAAACGCTCTACCTGGTCATTCGATGCGGGGTTGGGCTGGTTCGAACGAGCATCCAATGCCGCGTCTAGTGGTGGTGGTGGTTTCGCCGGAACCGGCCGGAATCATCGCTGGCGTCGAGGTCCGCGGTGAAGTGGTTTCGGGCAAGGTCGGAATCAGAGCAGCAACGCGCTACGGGGTGAATGGAGAAGCTGGGGAGGTGCTACGCGATGCGGTGAGCACATCGGGCTCGGCCCCGTGACCATTTGGTCACCGGCAGCACACCGGCGACGAGCGCAGGCGGAGGCGCAATCGGGCGCTCGTCGAGCTAGGGACTAGAGGGCACGGGGAGGTGTGTAGGTGAATGCGACGTGCTCCTGGGAGCACCAGGAGCTCGATGGTGGGCTCAGATGAGCACAACAGCGACTGCGGCCATGGTGGCGAAGAGCTCATCGGCGGCGAGTTTGGGCTCGAGCTACGCGGCGGCTACGGCGATGCAGGAGGGCAGAAGAGCTAGGGGAGAGGAAAAGCAGCTCACCGTGCGGCACGCAAGTCGGCCCGTGACAGTTTTGGAGCTGCAGAGGCGTTGGGGGCGCCGGAGATCGCCGGAGTCCAGGAAGAAGAGGGGCGGCTCGATCCACTACTTGCGGTGCTCCCCGGCTCCCGTTCGAGGAAGAGGACGACGTGGCCGACGATGACGAAGGTGTAGGAGACGGTAGCGAGGCACGAGGGCGACGGTGGACGCGTGAACGATGGCGAGTGGCTGCGGTGGCGCTCGGCGCTGGATCTGAGGAGGAGGAGAAGTGACGGAGCGAGCGAGTGAGTGGGGAGAAGTGACGGAGGGGCAAGGGGGATGGACTGGCTTCGGCCTTATCCTTCTAGCGCGTCGGTGGGCGTCGAGGCCGTCGCCGTGTCGCCGCCCGGCTGGCGCGCGCGGGGGGCTATGGCGCGGCCGACACGGGGAGGAGGGGGATGACGTGGGCTAGGCCGTGCCACTGTGCACTTAGGCCCAGCTCACAACAGCTGCAAGGATTTTTATTTTCTTTTGCATTTTCTTTTCTGTTTTCTTTATTCCTTTCATCCCAATTGACTTTTGCAAAATATGAGACTTGCCAAGTTAATTACAGTGCATTATTTACCACTGTTAGAAAATAGTTTGAAGGCAGTTGGTTTTCATATAAAGTTTATATTAAATAAATTGGATCAATCTTTGCTATTTTGGTGCTGTTTCTTACTGTTTGAGTCACTCAACTTATTTTGCAAATGTTGATTTCAATTTTAGAACTGCCTCTGAATTATTTGCTATTTAATGAACATTTTTCCAACAGTGTTTGAGCAAATAAATTTTGCACTTTGAATTTGAGTTGATTTTTAGAATAGAGTTTGAATTGAATGTTTAACCAAAGTGATTAGACACTGCAAATGAAGATGACTTGGCATACATAGCAGAGTGTCTCAGTGCTTATTACATAGGGGTGTTACAAATTCTCCTCCTCTAAAAGAAATTCTCGTCCCGAGAATTTAGGAGGTAGAAGGAAAGAGGTCGGGATATTCTTCCCGAAGATGATCCTCGCGTTCCCAAGTGGCTTCATCTTCAGTGTGATTCGACCACTGCACTTTCAGGAACTTGGTTGTCTTCTGACGAGTTCGTCGTTCAGCTTCATCGAGAATGCGGATCGGATGCTCCTTATAAGAGAGATCATCTTGCAATTCGAGCATCTCGTGATCCACTGCGCGGTGCGGAGATTCCTTGAAGCATTTACAAAGTTGCGACACATGGAAGACGTCGTGGATATGAGAGAATTGTGGTGGCAACTCCAATTTATATGCCACCTGTCCACGTCTGGCCACAATGCGAAAGAGACCAATATAGCGAGGAGCTAGCTTGCCCTTGATTCCGAAACGACGGGTGCCCTTCATAGGAGTGACACGAAGATAAGCTTGATCACCTGGTTGGTAGGTCAAGCCCCATCGCTTGCGATCATAGTTGCTCTTCTGGCGGTCCTGAGCCGCCTTGAGATTTTCTCGGACAATACGGACTTGTTCTTCGGCATGTTGAATAATGTCCGGTCCTACGAGAGGTCGTTCCCCAGTTTCTGACCAATTCAGAGGGGTTCAACACTTTCGTCCACAAAGCACTTCGAAGGGGGCCATTTTCAAGCTGGCTTGATAACTGTTGTTATAAGAGAATTCGGCAAACGGGAGAGATTCTTCCCACTTCTTACCAAATGATATAACACAAGCCCGAAGCATATCTTCAAGAACTTGATTAACTCGCTCAACTTGGCCTTGGGATTGGGGATGATAAGTTGAACTCTAGGTAATGTGAGTTCCCATAGCTTCTTGGAAACTTTCCCAGAACTTGGACGTGAAAAGACCGCCACGGTCCGAACTGATCTCCTTCGGAATACCGTGGAGCAAAACAATTCTGGAGATATACAATTCTGCTAACTGGCTAGCAGTGATAGTCTCCTTGACAGGCAGAAAATGTGCAACTTTGGAAAGTTGATCGACAACGACAAGAATAGCATCGTGACCCTTCTGAGACTTGGGAAGACCAGTTATGAAATCCATTTGCACTTTATCCCACTTCCACAAAGGAATAGGAAGTGGTTGAAGAATTCCAGCAGGCTTCTGATTTTCTGCTTTCACGCGACGGCAAACATCACATTCAGCAACATATCTCGCGATATCCTGCTTCATTCTGGACCACCAGTATCTTTGACGAAGATCACGATACATTTTGGTGCTACCCGGATGGATAGACAGCGGTGTATCATGAGCCTTCTTCATGACCTTGTCAGTCATAAGCTCGAAACGAGGAACGACAATTCTATCTCTGAAATACAAGGTTCCGTCTTCAGCAATTGAGAATTCCCTGTACTTCTCGAGGTGAAGTTCTTTCTTCATTAGATCTACTTCGGCATCTTTGGCTTGCGCAATCTTTATAGCTTTCTCAAGATCTGGCTGTACCACTAGGTTATTAAGAGAACCCTGCGGAATGATACAGACGTTCACATTGCGCAATTCTTCATATAGATGGGGTTGAGCTTGCTTAACCAGGAGGTTGTTGCAATAGGACTTGCGGCTCAAAGCATCAGCCATCACATTAGCCTTGCTAGGGGTATAAGAAATACCACAGTCATAGTCCGTGATTGTTTCCAACCATCGTTGTTGACAGAGATTAAGATCCGATTGGGTGAACAAATACTCCAGACTCTGGTGATCGGTATAGATCTCACACTGGTTACCAAGAAGGTAATGTCGCCACTGCTTTAAAGCATAGATCACAACAGTGAGTTCGAGATCATGCACTGGATAGTTCTCTTCATGTGGACGCAATTGTCGCGAGGCATATGCAATTACCTTTCGTTCTTGCATTAGGACACAGCCTAATCCCTGACGGGAGGCGTCGCAATATATCACAAAGTCCTTGCGATAATCGGGAGGAGCAAGCACTGGAGCAGAAGTAAGCTTGTCCTTGAGGGTCTGGAAACTCTCCTGACATTTGTCTGTCCACTCAAACTTAACACCTTTGTGGAGCAGGTTAGTCAGGGGTTTGGCAATCTTGGAAAAGTTCTCGATGAATCGGCGGCAATAACTTGCAAGGCCGAGAAAACTTCGGACTTGCTTGGCATTCTTCGGAGGAGTCCAATCAAGTATAGCCTGAACACGGTCCGGGTTAATGGCAATACCGTCCTTGGAAATCACATGTCCAAGGTAGGTTACTTCAGAAAGCCAGAATTCACATTTGGAGTACTTGGCATACAACTTGTGCTCTCGAAGCCTCTCCAGAACAAGGCGAAGATGTTCGGCATGCTCTTCCTTATTCTTCGAATATACCAGAATATCATCCAGATATACCACGACGAACTTGTCGAGGTAATCCATGAAGATATAATTCATCAGACGGGAAAAAGTAGCTGGAGCATTCGTTAGGCCAAATGACATGACGGTGTATTCATAGGAGCCATAACAAGTAACGAAGGCGGTCTTCAGAATATCCTCTTCACGGACGCGGATCTGGTGATAACCCAACCTCAAGTCGAGTTTAGAAAACACCGATGATCCAGCAAGTTGATCATATAAGTCATTGATCCGGGGAAGCTGATATTTATTCTGAATGGTTGCCTGGTTGATAGGATGGTAATCTTGGACCAACCTATTCGTACCATATTTCTTCTTGACAAAGAGAGACGGTGCTCCCCAGGCAGAGGAACTGGGACGGATGAAGCCCTTCTTAAGTGATTTATCAATTTCTTCCTTAAGCCCGAGAAGGTGGTGTGGAGGCATCTTGTAAGGACGCTTCGCAATAGGAGTGGTGCAGGCTGCAAGTCGATAACAAACTCGACAGCTCTAGCAGGGGGTATTCCTGGAAGTTCTTCTAGAAAAACATCCTGGAATTCACAGACGACTGGAATGTTTTCAATCCCCTCAAACGGAGAAGCGTTCAACGCATTCAAGGCATAAATCTGAGCCTCGACGTTCTAAGTGATATGAGATCGGTAATTCACTAACTCATTTGATGGATGTAGGAGGTGTACAACCTTAGTGGCACAATTGATTGAGGCATAGTGAGCCTTCAACCAATCCATTCCCAATATAAGGTCAATGCTAGATGACTTAAGGAATATGGGAAATGCCTGAAACTTCAACCCTTCTATCTCAATAGTGACTTCTGGGCTGAACAGAGAAGCTTGGCACTGGCCCGCGGGAGTATTTGCCGCCAACGGATGGTGCAACTTATCATATTTAATGCCATGCATGAATGCGAATTCTTCAGACATGAAAGAATGCGATGCTCCTGAATCAAATAAAACAGAAGCTGGTGCTGAGTTAACAGGAAGTGTACCCATCACAGTAGCTGGTTGTTCTGGGTCTTCACTCATGTTGACATGAAAGGCCTGCCCACGACCATAAGAAGTTCTGGCATTGTTGTTATGTGGCTGAGGAATTCCACGGCCATTACCACGGCCAGCAGGAAGAGGCACTAGTTGATTCTAATTCTGAGAACAGTCTCTGGCATGGTGACCTGGCTGGCCACACTTGAAGCAGAGTCCACTGTCTGGACATGGTGCAGGAGCTCGAGGTGGTGCAGCTCGAAGTGGCTGCCTCGGTGGAGGAGGAGGCAGACGAGGTGCAGCATATGCAGGCCTGTACACTGGAGCTGTTGGACGGTACATGCTTTGTGGAATCCAAATGCAGCGCTTCTGGGAAGATGAGCCCGCTTCACGAGTGCGTTTGGTCGCTTCCTTATGCTTCTTCAGACCAGTCTCGACCATAATAGCCTTGTTCACCAAAGTGGCAAAGTCAGGAAAGTCTTCGATGAGCAGGGCTAGCTAAATGTCATGGTGTAGCCCTTCACGGAACTTCTCCTGCCTACGAGCGTTAGTAGGGATGTCTTCTTCAGCATAGCGAGACAAGTCAAGGAACTCTCGCTGGTAGACCTCCACAGTCTTGTTGCCTTGAACGAGGCTGCGGAACTCAGCCTTCTTCCGATCTATAACTCCTTGCAGAATATACCGGGCATGAAAAGCAGCCTTGAATTCCACCCAGGTGACGACAGTTCCAGGAGGTAGGGTCTGTCTGTGAGTTGCCCACCATTGTGCTGCGGGTCCCTTCAAGAAGTATGTCGCGAATGTGACATAGCTGACAGGGGGAACATCAGCTGACTCCATCTCATAGAAGATGTCACGCAGCCAGTCATCAGCATCCAGCGGATTAACTGTGTTGCGGAATACCGATGGGTTGAGACGCACAAACTCTGGCAGTGTGATTGCAGCTGGCTGATGGTTGGCATTGGGACGAGGGAACTGATCCATAATTTCTGTCATGAACTGACGGTTGAGTTCAAACTGTTGCATCATAGCAGCCATATAGTCAGGCGGTGGCGGCGGTGGTGGATTGTTATCACCCATCCTGCTAAATTCAACAGGGGTAGTTTAGCAGAAGCCATTGCGATTGTTTAGCAACAAGCATGATGTATCATGATGGAATTTAAGTAGTACAATAGATGCTTAATACTAGTCATTTAAGACATACAGATCCATACAGAGTCGGTTACATTCGGGCAGCATAACGGCGCAAATTCAAAAGCTAGACATGCTAGGCGGCACGCAGGCACGCGGTAAGGAAGTACACAACGAGACATAGCAAAGGCTACATCAACGTCGGAGAAAACCACTGAAACGGGGTAGCTGCAAGTGTGGACGACAGATGTTCATCGCAGAAGGATCCTGCGCTCCATGTGCACTCTGATGCAGAATCCGGTCTCGAGCTGAAAGAAGAGGTCCACGTGCAGGTGTGTGATCTCCCACAGCAGGCCAATCGATCCCTGGTGGCATCTCGGTCCTGCGCGGGTAAAGAATGTGCTCCGGATGTATCCCTGCACAAACAACTGGTAGCAACTGCGTCATAGCCTCGTAGAGTCGTGCTCGAGTGGCAAACAACTCGACGGCTAGAGCCCGAACAGTGCGATCTAGAGCCTGAGTACACTGAATCAGAACTCGCGGATCATAGCGGCGAGGCTCGTACGGGGCACAGATAGTCGTGTAGTATCCAGTAGCATCTCCAGCAGGGGCATACGGAATGTATCGAAACTCAAAGGCATCCAAGCTAGCGTTGTGCTCTCCTCAGAGACGTGCGACAGCAGAGTAGGCGGCATCATGGACTGCCATCTCAATCGTCACGCCGATATCGTGGAAAAGGTACAGCTCAGTGTCTGAGTCATCCTGCTGATCATAGATGCGAACATCAGCATAGTACTGCTCCTGGTTGAACTCACGGTAAACCTCGTAGACCATGTACTCAGGGTACCAGCGGTAACCCAGTCTGGTCCGGAGGGCGATCAGTACAGCTGGAAAACCAGGGGCATCACGAGCCTAAGTACGAAGCACAAGCTGCGTCGTAGGACGTGGTGGAAACAGACGATCCATCTGAAATAAAGGAAGTTCAGGATTGTCATTTAACGATGAGAAGTATAACAGAGTTTGAAGAGAAAGGTTAAAAAAATGGAAAGGAAAATGATTATCAGACTAATCAGATCAATGACAGGGAAATCGCACAGAAATCCAGCTCTCCGGGAGGACAGAATTTACGAGATCCTAAGTGTCGGTGTTAGTAAATTTCATTAAACCCGAATAGAAGAGTGATCAAAGTCCCAGAGTAAAGATGAGGAATAAAAGATCCTAATACCACCCAGTTGGTGACGTGGGCCCGTAAGCCACACAGCCAAGTTAGTAAAACAGTTTTTGGTTACTAGACTCAACTTCGGCCAAGGAATTGGATAGGGGGATTCCTAGAGGCAGTCGGCTCTGATACCAACCTGTGATGACACTGGCTTAATCATGCACTAATCATACACGCAAATGCACACGATCAAGATGGCCTAAGGACTCACTTGAAGATATCACAACGCAACTCTAAAACATAAATAAAGTCATACAAGCTTTATATTACAAGCCAGGGCCTCGTGGGCTCGAATACATAGCTCGATGGCATACAAGTGTCAATGGAAGCATCAGATATCTGGGTACGGATATAACAGAGAAACAGATAGGCCTTTAGAAAGGTGGGGCAAAATAAAAAAAATACTACGATCGAAAGGCGTAGGCCTCCTACCTAGGACCCTCCGAACCTACTCCTGGTCGTCGGTCGGCTCCTCGTAGTAGTACTCCCCGGGAGGGTAGTAGTAGTAGCCTTAGTCGTCGACGGGGGCAGCTGGCTCCGGGGCTCCGTCGTCTGGTTGCGACAATTGGATAAGGGGAGAAAAATAAAGAAAAGCAAACGTGAGTACTCATCCGAAGTACTCAGCAAGCAAGGATCCACACTACATATGCAACATTTTCAAAGGAGGACTGTATATGTGGACTGGGCTGCAGAAATGCCAGGATAGAGGGGAAAGCCTAGTCCTATCGAAGACTAGCATCTTCAAGTATCTTCATCGGTCTTGCAGCAATAGAAGAGTGCAGAATAATCATAATGTAAATTATAGTAATGTTATAAACCTCGCCCAGAGATTCTTCCTCGACTCCCTGCGAGAAAGCAATCCCAGAGCCATACTATCCAATTATCATCTCAAGTCACCAGTTCTAGTTGTACCGATCGGGATACAACTCCGAGTGTCCGTTACCGTAGGACAGGCTATCGATAGTTTAGTTCTTCCCTGCAGGGGTGCACCAACTTACCCACCACGCTCACTTAACTCCGGCCGGACACACTATTCTGTGTCATGCCCGTCCTCGGCCAAACGATATGCCGCAACCCGATCGAATACCTAACAGAGAGGTCAGCATGCCGGACTAACCCTATGCCCCCAGGGGTCTTGGGCCATCGCCCTGGGAACTCCTGCATGTTGCGAACGCGGCCGGTGAGCAGACCTAGCCCCCCTTATACAAGCGCAGGGTGTTACCAGTCCAACCCAGCGCGCGCCGCTCAGTCGCTGACGTCTATTAAGCTCCGGCTGAAGTATACGATGCAGAACGCCCATACTATGCCCACGTGATGGTTAGTGCTATCTGGCCAGAGGCCCCTCGGATCAAATATCCAAACCGTTAGTGCGTTGGTAGTGCGGTAACGAGCAGAGACTCATGAAAGATGTGACCCTGTCACCCCGTCTCGAGGACTTGCAGCAAGGGCTAAGAATGCCCAGCCACGCCTCGTATTCATTACTCGGGCACCGTCCAGGTCCACCCGACTCCATATCACTCTCATCATAATCTCGTGCGGTACTCCTCAGGGCCGACCCGTCTTTATCCAGAATAAACAGTGTCAACAATAATATAAAGGCATCTGTGTGGCTACCATATCAAGAAGGAATCCGAGGCATCACCCTTGTTGGATTCCCACATGATGTAAACATCAAGGTGAATGAAGGAGGAATCACCCTCAAGGTCCACTCTTGAGGAGTTGCGCGATGGTGTCGTTATCGGGGGTGGTGTAGGAGGAATCAACCTCGCTGACCACGTCCGATTAACTAACCTATAAGGTTATCATCAGAAGTGCTGACGAGGTATCACCCTCGGCACTCGATAGTAACCCAGTAGTGTCGAGTATCTAAGGGGAAAGTGATGTGCGGTGCCGGGGCCTGGTCTTCGATCCTGTTGATCGGGTCTTCTGATGATCCAGCGGGGTAGTCGGGATAAAGTGGGGTCTCTCTTGGGTCTCTACCCAACCTATACTAAACAGTTTAGGATAAGCATGTAGGTAACAATAGCAGGTTACAATAAACAGGGTATGCAGCAGAAATATGATAACAGCAGAAGTAGTAACTTCTAATGCAAGCATAAGAGGGAAGAGAGTCGGCGATATCGGAATGCTCAAAAGGGGGTGCTTGCCTGGTTGCTCGGCGGCAAGGGCAAGGTCGTCAACTGCGTCGTCGGGTTCCTGAGCTGCGTCGGTCTCGGGAGCTACGTCGACATCGGGGTCTACCGAGAGAGAAGAGGGAAGAGGAAACATATAAATACACAGCAAACGATGCAACACAGGGTATGTCATGACTAGGATGCAGTGCAGGGTTGTCTAAAGATGCACCTAAGTCATTTTAGTTATTTTAGGATTAGAGTTGGATTTATTAACTGGTGTATAAGCACTATTCATCTACCGGATACGGCCTCGAAGTTGTGGGTTCACCTACGTAGGGGATTCCTACATAGAAATAGACGACACGATCAAATTCGTCTCGTCGTTCTGAGCAACTTTCATGTTTTAAATTTTTCGATCTGAGCTACGGTTTAAAAGTTACGAATTTTCAAAGATTTAAATATTTTCTGGAATTATTTTTATCAGCAGAAAAGATTTATGATGTCAGCATGACTAAAGGATGATGTCAGCAGGTCAACTGGTCGGCTGACTAGGTTAAAACTGACCTGTGGGTCCAGTGGGACCCACATGTCAGTGACAGAGGCTTAACAGAGTGAATTAAAACTAATCCAGAGAGTTAATTAGTGGCTGGCCCCACCTGTCAGCGACTGATTAACTATCTAAATAAGTTTATTTATAAAAAATATTTTAACTAATCTAATTACGAGGTGGGGCCCGCATGTCATAGACACAGAGTGCCCAGTCAACAGAGTTGACTGAGTCAACTCAGTCAACTGGGCACCTCAGGCCCGCAGTCAGTGACCCAGGGGTGGGTCCCGCCTGTGCCACGTCGGCGGCATCGCTGGAGTTGCTCCGGCGACCAAAATCACGGCGGCCGATCGCCGGACTTGGCCGGAAATGCTCTACAGGGGGTCATTCGACGCGGGGTTGGGCTGGTTCGAACGAGCATCCAATGCCGTGTCTAGTGGTGGTGGTGGTTTCGCCGGAACTGGCCGGAATCGTCGCCGGCGTCGAGGTCCACGGTGAAGTGGTTTCGGGCAAGGTCAGAATCGGAGCAGTAGCGCGCTACGGGGTTAATGGAGAAGCTAGGGAGGTGCTGCGCGATGCGGTGAGCACATCGGGCTCGGCCCCGTGACCATTTGGTCACCGGCAGCACGCCGGCGACGAGCGCAGGAGGAGGCGCAATCGGGCGCTTATTGAGCTAGAGACTAGAGGGCACGGGGAGGCGTGTAGGTGAATGCGACGTGCTCCTGGGAGCACCAGGAGCTCGATGGTGGGCTCAGATGAGCACAACGGCCACTGCGGTCACGGCGGCAAAGAGCTCATCGGCGGCGAGTTTGGGCTCGAGCTACGCGGGCTACGGCGACGCAGGAGGGCAGAAGAGCTAGGGGAGAGGAGAAGCAGCTCACCGTGCGGCACGCAAGTCGGCCCGTGATAGTTTTGGAGCTGCAGAGGTGTTGGGGGCGCCGGAGATCGCCGGAGTCCAGGAAGAAGAGGGGCGGCTCGATCCACTGCTTGCGTGTAACACCCCATGTCATTAGCCACAGTAATCACTTTTGATAATGACAAGTTAGCATGATTATCAGTGCCAAATCATCATTTGCATAATATTGCATTTCAACTCCTGAGTCAAAATTCAAATTTAAATGAAAGTGGAAAATAAAAGTTGTCCAACATAGAAACTAAAATGTTCAATAAATAACAAATATTACAGAGACTATTCTAAAATTGTAACCAACAATTAATAAATTAATTAGGTGGCTCTAACTTTACCAAAACTGTAAGGTTTAATACATTTTATTTATTATAAATTTTGTGTGAACTCCAATTGTCTCCAAACCAATTTTTGGCAGTAGTAGATAATGTCTAGCAATTAATGGAACAAGTGCCATATTTTACAAAAGTCATTTGGAGTAAAAACAAAAGACAAAACAGAAAAAGAAAAGGAAAACAGAAAATAGAAACAAAGAAAAAGAAAAAGGCCCAAGGCACTGGACTGAGTCCACAGTGCCGGCCCAGCCCACTCCCCACCTCATCCCCTACCTACTGCTCACCCCGCGCCTCGCTGTCAAGCGCTCTACGCGCACGCACGCACGCGCCCTGGCCCCCCTCTCCTCCTGCTCGACAGCGGCCTTGCCAACTCGTGGTGGATAAGGGGCAGAGCCCTGGCTCACCCTGGCTCCTCCTCGCCATTCTCCCCCTCCTCCTCCGTCCTCTCCATCGGTCCAGAGTAGAGACCGAGCGCCCCCGTCGCCACTGCTCCGTCAACCACGCGGCCACCGGTGCCGGCTCGTCCTCCCACGCTGTCTAAAAGGTCCGCCGACGCCCGCCCCTTCCTCCGCGTCCAAGACCCTGAGCCTGGACTCGCTACATCGACCCCGCGCCATCTTCTTCCTCCTCGGATCCCCGCCGCCGTTCGCCGTCGATTCCGGCTGCACCACGCCTTCCCCGTGCCCGCTCTGAACGGCTACGCCCCACTGTGAGCTCCTCCTTCCTCCCCTGCCTCTCAGCGCGCTCGCTTGACCTCCGTAGGGTAGCTCACCGCGTTGCCGTGCTCGGCCCTCCGCCGCACCTTATCGTCCGGCCATCTCCGTCGCCTATTTGGCCTCGCCTTGGTTCGGTTCGTCACCGCTGCGTCCGCTCGTTTGAATGGCGTAGTTCCCGCGCGCAAAACCCCCTCGCTTCACCGTTTCCCTCGCTCACCGGAGCTCACCTCCGCTCGGGTCGTCGCTGGCCCCTCTTCGGCCATTTTCCGGCCACCCCGCCGCCACCATTCGAACCACGGCCCTCGCGCGGTTCCAACGCCGCCGACCGCGTCGCGAACGGCCACCCACAGGCGAAACCCGGGCCGCGCCGGCTCTCTGCCGCCGTGCACGCGCGCCGGAGGCGCTCCGGCCGCCCTGGCCGACGTGGCCTGCCACGTGGACCCCTGGGCCCCACCCTGGGCCACTGACTGGTGGACCCGTGGGGCCATGTTGACCGTTGACCTGGTTAACGGGTCAGTTAATTAGTTACTAACTAAAATGAATAGTTTAAATTAATTTTGATTAATATGTCTCAATGACATGTGGGTCCACCCACTGTTTAGTTAGTTTAGTTTAAAATTAACCCTGGGTTTATTCTGTGTCAATTACATGTGGGTCCCACTGGACCCACCTGCCAGGTTTGACCCTGGTCAGCCCCTGTTGACCTGTTGATGTCATGCTTAGGTCATGCTGATGTCACTTTACACTGTTTCGGGTAATGTTGAATTTAAATAAATAATTAAATTCTAGAAATGAATAAAAACTTTAGAAATTCATATTAAATAATCCGTAACTCCGATGAAAATAATTTATATATGAAAGTTGCTCAGAATTTCGATACGAATCTAAATACACCCTCCGTATTCCTGCCAGATGCCCCTAGCTAGATGAACATGGAACTTTTAGACCGATTTCAGTAAATGAATAGTGCCCGACTTTAATTAAATAAATTCGAATAAATTCCTAAATTAACTAAATCATTTAGATAGGCAATAGAACACCCCGGCATAGCATTTAGGCATGTCATACAAATTGTTTGCATTATTGCTGTGAATTTATTGTTTCTCTACCCCTCCTCTCTCGATAGACGCCGAGACCGACGACGCTGCAGCTGGGTACGACTACACTACAGATGAGCAGCCCGTTGATGATCCCTCTCTCTTGCCAGAGCAACCAGGCAAGCCCCCCCCCCCCTTGAGCATCCAGATATCTCCCATTCCATTTCTGCTGCTTGCATTAGATTTTGCTACTGTTAATGTATGCTCCTATTCTGATGCATAGCCTGCTTTTTTAACCTGTTCATTGTTACCTTACCTGCCTATGTTAAACTGTTTAGTATAGGTTGTTAGTGAACCATCAGTAACCCCCACCACCTTACCCTTGTTACCCCTGCTTGATCGTCGACGACTCGATCAATGCGATCGTCGACCAGAGACCGACACCTCACTTCACCCCCCTTAGTTGTACGACTCTGCATAGCTACTCTCGAGTGCCGAGGGTGATACCTCGTAACGCACTCCTGATGAATACTCTGCAGTGTAGCTGTTCGGTCGTGGTCATCGAGGGTGATTCCTCTATCTCCACTTCCGATACGACTCTGTCGTGCAACCCCTCAGTGTGAACCTCGAGGGTGATGCCTCATACGTTCTCCCTGATGATTTCGTCGGGTGGAATTCACCGAGGGTGATTCCTCGGGTTTCCCCCTTTTTGATGTTATGACCACACGGTTACTTGACCTTTGTTACAGGCGGGTCCACCCTGGTGGGTACCCGCTGGGGATCTATGATGTCGGGTGTGCCGGAAGGGCACTCGAGTGTGATGTTGTGGCGGAGCTTCAGAAACTCTGATTGTCTCCGCGTGATACTAAATGAGCCTATTGGATTTGGGTGTGTGATCTGAGTGGGTCGACGTGCCCTATACGCACTACCACCACGCTGGATAATGGTTATGGGGCCCTCTGCGATGTACGTTTCTCCCGAAAGCTCGTCAGACGTCATGATTCACCGTGCGGGCTGATTGTCTGGATTGCGCTGGATACTTCACTGACGAGTTCAGTGTCGCGCCTGCACCCCGGCCAGTCTCGCAATGCATAGGGTGCCCAGGGCGAAGGCCCAAGACCTCTGGGTGCATAGGTTAGTCCGGCGTGCTGACCTCTCTGCCGAGCCTAGGTAGGGCGCTGCTTCGTGTTGATCTCCCGAGCCCGGGCATTACCCAGCAAGTGTGTACGGCCAGAGGTGATCGAGCGTGTTGGGTAACAGTAGTGCACCCCTGCAGGGATGAATGATCTATCGATAGCCGGTCCTACGGTAAAGGACGCTCAGTTTGTGTATCCCGATCTACTACTTGAACTGGGTACTTGTTACTTAATTGAAGCTTCGGGATTGCTTTCTCGCTGGGAGTCGAGGAAGGATCTCTAGGCTTTGCTTCAACATGTTTGCTTAATAAAATGCTATTCTACTCTCTTCTATTGCTGCAAGATGGTGGCTCATGAAGATGTTTGAAGATGCTAGTCTTCGATAGGACTAGGCCTTCTCTCTATTCTGGCATTTCTGCAGCCCAGTCCACATATACAGCCTTTTCCTCTTTGATAATGTTGCATATGTAGTATAGATCCTTGCTTGCTGAGTACTTCGGATGAGTACTCATGGTTGCTTACTTTCTCTTTTCCCCATACCCCACCTTGATGATACATCAGACGATGGAGTCCAGGAGCCAGATGTCCCAGCCGGAGTTTACTACCAGGAGGGTCCAGACGGTATGTACTACTGGATCGAGCCAGCCGACCAGGAGTAGGATCGGAGGCTCCCAGGCAGGAGGCCAACGCCTTTCGATCTAGAGTCGTTTTTTGTGCTAGCCTTCTTAAGGCAAAACCTGTCTAACTATGTCTGTACTCAGATATTATTTGTATGACTGACTTATGTATTTTGATCTTCGGATCCCTGGTCTGTAATATTGTGGATCTCCGTTTATTTGTGTTAGAGTTGTGTTGTGATATCTTCCCATGTGTCCCTGTGCTTGATCGTGCATGTTTGCGTGTATGATTAGTGCACGATTGAGTCGGGGGCGCCACAAGTTGGTATCAGAGCCGACTGCCTGTAGGAAGCCCCCTCCAAATTCCTTGGCCGAAGTTGAGTCTAGAAACCGAAAAACTAGTTTACTAACTTGGCTGTGTGGCTTACGGGCCCACATCGCCAACTGGGTGGTATTAGGATCTTTTATTCCTCGTCTATACTCTGGGACTCTGATCTCTCTTCTACTCGGGTTAAATAAATTTTTACTAATGCCGACACTTAGGATCTCATAAATCTCATCTACCCGGAGAGCTGGATATCTGTGCGATTTCCCTGTCATTGATCTGATTAGTCTGATAATCATTTTCCTTTCCATTGTTTTTTTAACCTTTCTCTCCGAGTTGTGTTAAACTTCTCATTGTCGTTTGACAAACCTGAATTTCCTCTGTTTCAGATGGATCGTTTGTTTCCACCACGTCCTACGATGTAGCTTGTGCTTCGCACCTGGGCTCGTGATGCCCCTGGGTTTCCAGCTGTCCTGATCGCTCTCATGACCATACTTATCCTCTGTCTTCTCAAAACTCGACTTGAGGTTCGGTTATCATCAGATTCGTGTTCGCGAAGAGGATATCCCGACGACTGCCTTTGTTACTCGATATGGCTCATATGAGTACACTGTCATGTCATTTGGCTTAACAAATGCTCCAGCAACCTTCTCCCGGTTGATGAACTATATCTTCATGGATTACCTCGACAAATTCGTCGTGGTTTTTTTGGATGATATCCTTATATATTCCAAGAATGAAGAAGAACATGCTGAACATCTTCGGCTTGTATTGGAGAAGCTACGAGAACATCAGTTGTATGCTAAATTCTCCAAGTGTGAGTTCTGGTTATCTGAAGTGACCTACCTGGGTCATGTGATTTCCAAGGATGGAATTGCTGTTAACCCCGAACGAGTTCAGGCTATTCTTGATTGGACTCCCCCGAAGAATGTCAAGCAAGTCAGAAGTTTTCTCAGACTCGCTAGTTATTGCCGTTGATTCGTTGAGAACTTTTCCAAGATTGCAAAGCCACTTACTAATCTGCTCCACAAAGGTGTTAAATTTGAGTGGACAAAAAAATGTCAAGAAAGCTTTCAGACACTAAAAGATAAGTTAACATCTGCCCCAGTGCTAGCACCCCCGGATTCCCAAAAGGATTTCGTGATATACTGTGATGCATCTCGTCAAGGATTAGGCTGTGTCCTAATGCAAGAACGCAAAGTGATTGCTTATGCCTCCCGACAATTGCGTCCTCATGAAGAAAATTATCCAGTGCATGATCTTGAACTTTCTGCGGTTATTTATGCCCTGAAGCTATGGCGACATTACCTTCTCGGTAACCGTTGCGAGATATACATGAATCACCAAAGTTTGAAGTATCTATATACTCAACCAGATCTGAACCTTCGTCAACAAAGATGGCTCGAGACAATAGCCAATTATGATATGAATATCTCATACACCCCTGGCAAGGCTAATGTAATGGCTGATGCTTTGAGTCGTAAGGCTTATTGCAGCAACCATATGGTTCAGGAAACGCAATCTCTTCTCCATGAAGAGCTTCGCAAATTGAACCTCCATATTGTTCCACAGGGTTATCTCAATACCCTGGTAGTTGAACCAGATTTAGAACACAGCATCAAGACTATGCAATGGTATGACTCTGAAGTTGAAAGGATCAAGCGATACCTCAAAAAAGGAGAGCCGTCGGAATTCCATCTTGATGATGATGGGATCCTATTCTTCCAACACCGTCTCTTCGTACCCAAGTTCAAGGATGAGAGGGAACACGTTATGAAAGAAGCTCATGACACTCCTCTGTCTATTCACCCTGGTAGCACAAAGATGTACCGTGACATTTGTCAGAGATACTGGTGGCCTAATATGAAGCGAGACATTGCTCGTTATGTTTCTGAGTGTGACGTCTGTCGCCGCATTAATGCTGAACACCAAAGGCCTACTGGAACTCTGCAACCCCTTGAAATTCCTGAATGGAAATGGGACAAGGTCCAAATGGATTTCGTTACTGGTTTTCCCAGATCTCAGAAGGGTCATGATGCTATTTTTGTCGTCATTGACCGATTCTCAAAGGTTGCTCACTTTCTGCCAGTTAAGGAGACAATCACTGCTAGTTAGTTAGCAGATTTGTATGTTTCCCGAATTGTATCACTCCACGGTGTTCCCTTGGAGATCAATTCTGATCGTGGCAGCCTCTTCACCTCCAGATTCTGGAATAGTTTCCAAGAAGCTATGGGAACTCATCTGTCTTTCAGCACCGCTTTTCACCCTCAGTCTCAGGGTCAAGTCGAAAGAGTTAATCAAGTGCTCGAAGATATGCTTCGAGCTTGCGTCATCTCCTTCAGTAAGAAATGGGAGGAATCTCTCCCATATGCCGAATTCTCTTACAACAATAGCTATCAAGCTAGTCTGAAGATGGCACCATTTGAAGTTCTTTACGGACGCAAGTGTCGAACCCCTCTGAATTGGTCAGAAACTGGGGAACGCTCACTCGTCGGACCGGACATTGTTCAGCAAGCTGAAGAACAAGTCCGCATCATCCGTGAACATCTGAAAACTTCTCAGTCTCGTCAGAAGAGCAACTATGACCGAAAGCACAAGGAAATGGTCTATCAACCTGGCGAGCAAGCTTACCTTCGTGTCACTCCGTTGAAAGGCACTCATCGGTTCGGAATCAAAGGCAAGTTAGCTCCTCGCTACATTGGCCCGTTTCGTATCCTTGCCCGTCGAGGAGAGGTGGCATATCAGTTGCAATTGGCAGCTAATCTTTCACAAGTACATGATGTCTTTCATGTATCCCAACTCCGTCGCTGCTTCAAGGATCCTATTCGAGCTGTGGATCACGAAATGCTTGAATTGCGGGAAGATCTGTCTTATTCAGAATATCCCATCTGTATTCTTGATCAAGCTGAACGCCGGACTCGCCAAAAGTCAATCAAATTCCTTAAGGTTCAGTGGTCGAATCATTCTGAAGATGAAGCCACTTGGGAACGCGAGGATCGTCTTCGTGAAGAATACCCCGCTTTCTTTCAGTCTTCCTCTTAATTCTCGGGACGAGAATTCTTGATAGATGAGGAGAATTGTAACACCCCATGTCATTAGCCACAGTAATCACTTTTGATAATGACAAGTTAGCATGATTATCAGTGCCAAATCATCATTTGCATAATATTGCATTTCAACTCCTAAGTCAAAATTCAAATTTAAATGAAAGTGGAAAATAAAAGTTGTCCAACATAGAAACTAAAATGTTCAATAAATAACAAATATTACAGAGACTATTCTAAAATTGTAACCAACAATTAATAACTTAATTAGGTGGCTCTAACTTTACCAAAACAGCAAGGTTTAATACATTTTATTTATTATAAAATTTGTGTGAACTCCAATTGTCTCCAAACCAATTTTTGGCAGTAGTAGATAATGTCGAGCAATTAATGGAACAAGTGCCATATTTTACAAAAGTCATTTGGAGTAAAAACAAAAGACAAAACAGAAAAAGAAAAGGAAAACAGAAACAAAGAAAAAGAAAAAGGCCCAGGGCACTGGACTGAGTCCACAGTGCCGGCCCAGCCCACTCCCCACCTCATCCCCTACCTACTGCTCACCCCGCGCCTCGCTGTCGAGCGCTCTGCGCGCACGCACGCCCGCGCCCTGGCCCCCCTCTCCTCCAGCTCGACAGCGGCCTCGCCCACTTGTGGTGGATAAGGGGCAGAGCCCTGGCTCACCCTGGCTCCTCCTCGCCATTCTCCCCCTCCTCCTCCGTCCTCTCCATCGGTCCAGAGTAGAGACCGAGCGCCCCCGTCGCCACTGCTCGGTTAACCACGCGGCCACCGGTGCCGGCTCGTCCTCCCGCGCTGTCTAAAAGGTCCACCGACGCCCGCCCCTTCCTCCGCGTCCAAGACCCCGAGCCCGGCCTTGCTACATCGACCCCGCGCCATCTTCTTCCTCCTCAGATCCCCGCCGCCGTTCGCCGTCGATTCCGGCTGCACCATGCCTTCCCCGTGCCCGCTCTGAACAGCTACGCCCCACTGTGAGCTCCTTCTTCCTCCCCTGCCTCTCAGCGTGCTTGCTTGACCGCCGTAGGGTAGCTCACCGCGTTACCGTGCTCTGCCCTCCGCCGCACCTCATTGTCCGGCCATCTCCGTCGCCTATTTGGCCTGGCCTTGGTTTGGTTCGTCGCCGCTGCGTCCGCTCTTTCGAATGGCGTAGTTCCCGCGCGCAAAACCCCCTCGCCTCGCCGTTTCCCTCGCTCACCGGAGCTCACCTCCGCTCGGGTCGTCGCAGGCCCCTCTCCGGCCATTTTCCGGCCACCCCGCCGCCACCATTCGAACCGCGGCACTCGCGCGGTTCCAACGCCGCCGACCGCGTCGCGAACGGCCACCCACAGGCGAAACCCGGGCCGCGCCAGCTCTCTGCCACCGTACGCGCGTGCGCCGGAGGCGCTCCGGCCGCCCTGGCCGACGTGGCCTGCCACGTGGACCCCTGGGCCCCACTCTGGGCCACTGACTGGTGGGCCCGTGGGGCCATGTTGACCGTTGACCTGGTCAACGGGTCAGTTAATTAGTTACTAACTAAAATGATTAGTTTAAATTAATTTTGATTAATATGTCTCAATGACATGTGGGTCCACCCACTGTTTAGTTAGTTTAGTTTAAAATTAACCCTGGGTTTATTCTGTGTCAATTACATGTGGGTCCCACTGGACCCACCTGTCAGGTTTGACCCTGGTCAGCCCCTGTTGACCTGCTGACGTCATGCTTAGGTCATGCTGACGTGACTTTGCACTATTTCGGATAATGTTGAATTTAAATAAATAATTAAATTCTGGAAATGAATAAAAACTTTAGAAATTCATATTAAATAATCCGTAACTCCGATGAAAATAATTTATATATGAAAGTTGCTCAGAATTTCGATACGAATCTAAATACACCCTTCGTATTCCTGCGAGATGAACATGGAACTTTTAGACCGATTTCAGTAAATGAATAGTGCCCGACTTTAATTAAATAAATTCGGATAAATTCCTAAATTAACTAAATCATTTAGATAGGCAGTAGAACACCCCGGCATTGCATTTAGGCATGTCATACATATTTTTTGCATTATTGCCGTGAATTTATTGTTTCTCTCCCCCTCCTCTCTCGATAGACGCCGAGACCGACGACGCTGCAGCCGGGTACGACTACACTACAGACGAGCAGCCCGTTGATGATCCCTCTCTTGCCAGAGCAACCAGGCAAGCCCCCCCCCCCCCCCCCCCCCTTGAGCATCTAGATATCGCCCATTCCATTTCACCTGCTTGCATTAGATTTTGCTACTGTTAATGTATGCTCCTATTCTGATGCATAGCCTGCTTTTGTAACATGTTCATTGTTACCTTACCTGCCTATGTTAAACTGTTTAGTATAGGTTGTTAGTGAACCATCAGTGACCCCCACCACCTTACCCTTGTTGCCCCTGCTTGATCGTCGATGACTCGATCAATGCGATCGTCGATCAGAGACCGACACCTCACTTCACCCCCCTTAGTTGTACGACTCTGCATAGCTACTCTCGAGTGCCGAGGGTGATACCTCGTAACGCACTCCTGATGAATACTCTGCAGTGTAGCTGTTCGGTCGTGGTCATCGAGGGTGATTCCTCTATCTCCACTTCCAATACGACTCTGTCGTGCAACCCCTCAGTGTGAACCTCGAGGGTGATGCCTCATACGTTCTCCCTGATGATTTCGTCAGGTGGAATTCACCGAGGGTGATTCCTCGGGTTTCCCCCTTGATGTTATGACCACACGGTTACTTGACCTTTGTTACAGGCGGGTCCACCCTGGTGGGTACCCACTGGGGATCTATGATGTCGGGTGTGCCGGAAGGGCACTCGAGTGTGATGTTGTGGCGGAGCTTCAGAAACTCTGATTGTCTCCGCGTGATACTAAATGGGCCTATTGGATTTGGATGTGTGATCTGAGTGGGTCGACGTGCCCTATACGCACTACCACCACGCGGGATAATGGTTATGGGGCCCTCTGCGATGCACGTTTCTCCCGAAAGCTCGTCAGACGTCACGATTCACCGTGCGGGCTGATTGTCGGGATTGGGCTGGATACTTCACTGACGAGTTCAGTGTCGCGCCTGCACCCCGGCTAGTCTCGCAACACGCAGGGTGCCCAGGGCGAAGGCCCAAGACCTCTGGGTGCATAGGTTAGTCCGGCGTGCTGGCCTCTCTGCCGAGCCTAGGTAGGGCGCTGCTTCGTGTTGATCTCCCGAGGCCGGGCATTACCCAGCAAGTGTGTACGGCCAGAGGTGATCGAGCGTGTTGGGTAACAGTAGTGCACCCCTGCAGGGATGAATGATCTATCGATAGCCGGTCCTACGGTAAAGGACTCTCAGTTTGTGTATCCCGATCTACTACTTGAACTGGATACTTGTTACTTAATTGAAGCTTCGCGAGCCAAACTTCCGTAAGGAGACGAGGCCCGAAGAAAAGGTTGCGCCAGGATGAAAGGTTCATGATTACAGAAATCGCGAAAGATGGCCAACCGATTGCTCCCAAGCGGACCAAGGACGCATTTGTACATCAGTGCGGAGTTGTTGTTAGGGATAGCGTCCCGATTAGCATCATGCAATGGAATAAGAGTAAGGACGGCCCTGAAGTATCTTATGTCCAGGATAGACAGAAAGATGATATTTGGACCTCGCTGATGACAAATTTCAGCCTCCCGCCAGAGGAGGAGCCGAATAACCCAGTTATAGAGCCAAAGGTCAAGGCGTATGCTCTTAAGAAGATGGCAGAACTATTCAAGAACTAGAAGAAAGAGTTGAACTCAAAGTTTGTCGACAAAGGAAAGACTCCAGAATTCATCGGTCGATATGAGAAGATAAGAAATCACTGGCCCCCATTTGTGGCCTACAAGAAATCGGAGAAGGGTAGGAAAAGGTCACTGACAAACAAGAAAAATGCTGCAAAGAAGCTGTTTCACCATCACACGGGGTCAGGTGGCTACTACAAAGCCCGGCCATTGTGGGACAAAGCTGAGCAGGACCTGCTTGCTAAAGGGGTCCAACCAGCGACATTGCACTTGCCAGATCGTTCAAGGACTTGGTTCTTCGGGATTGGGGGAACTTTGGACCTGGAAACATGGGAGTGTCGTTGGACGGATGAGCAACTTGCAATACCCATCAAGAAGCTCCAGGCAGCAATCAAGGCAGCGCAGGAAGGGACGTTCATTCCCGACAAAGAGAAGGACGAGCTAACAGAGGCCCTAGGGAATCCTGAGCACCCTGGACGAACACGAGGCATGTAACACCCCTATGTAATAAGCACTGAGACACTCTGCTATGTATGCCAAGTCATCTTCATTTGCAGTGTCTAATCACTTTGGTTAAACATTCAATTCAAACTCTATTCTGAAAATCAACTCAAATTCAAAGTGCAAAATTTATTTGCTCAAACACTGTTGGAAAAATGTTCATTAAATAGCAAAAAATTCAGAGGCAGTTCTAAAATTGAAATCAACATTTGCAAAATAAGTTGAGTGACTCAAACAGTAAGAAACAACACCAAAATAGCAAAGATTGATCCAATTTATTTAATATAAACTTTATATGAAAACCAGCTGCCTTCAAACTATTTTCTAACAGTGCTAAATAATGCACTGTAATTAACTTGGCAAGTCTCATATTTTGCAAAAGTCAATTGGGATGAAAGGAATAAAGAAAACAGAAAAGAAAATGCAAAAGAGAATAAAAATCCTAGCAGCTACTGTGAGCTGGGCCTAAGTGCACAGTGGCACGGCCCAGCCCACGTCATCTCCCTCCTCCCCGTGTCGGCCGCGCCATGGCCGCGCGCGCGCGCGCCAGCCGGGCGGCGACACGGCGACGGCCTCGACGCCCACCGACGCGCTAGGAGGATAAGGCCGAAGCCAGTCCATCCCCCTTGCCCCTCCATCACTTCTCCCCACTCACTCGCTCGCTCCGTCGCTTCTCCTCCTCCTCAGATCCAGCGCCGAGCGCCACCGCATCCACTCGCTATCGTTCACGCATCCACCGTCTCCCTCGTGCCTCGCTACCGTGTCCTACATCTTCGTCATCGTCGGCACGTCGTCCTCTTCCTCGAACGGGAGCCGGGGAGCACCGCAATGTGGCGCCCCCAACTCAATCGTGCACTAATCATACACGCAAACATGCACGATCAAGCACAGGGATTCACGGGAAGATATCACAACACAACTCTAACACAAATAAACGGAGATCCACAATATTACAGACCAGGGATCCGAAGATCCGAATACATAAGTCAGTCATACAAATAATATCTGAGTACAGACATAGTTAGACAGGTTTTGCCTTAAGAAGGCTAGCACAAACAACGACTCTAGATCGAAAGGCGTTGGCCTCCTGCCTGGGAGCCTCCGATCCTACTCCTGGTCGGCTGGCTCGATCCAGTAGTACGTACCGTCTGGACCCTCCTGGTAGTAAGCTCCGGCTGGGACATCTGGCTCTTGGACTCCATCGTCTGATGTATCATCAAGGTGGGGTATGGGGAAAAGAGAAAGTAAGCAACCGTGAGTACTCATCCGAAGTACTCAGCAAGCAAGGATCTATACTACATATGCAACATAATCAAAGAGGAAAAGGCTGTATATGTGGACTGGGCTGCAGAAATGCCAGAATAGAGAGAAGTCCTAGTCCTATCGAAGACTAGCATCTTCAAACATCTTCATGAGCCACCATCTTGCAGCAATAGAAGAGAGTAGAATAGCATTTTATTAAGCAAACATGTTGAAGCAAAGCCTAGAGATCCTTCCTCGACTCCCAGCGAGAAAGGGATCCCGATCCGGAGGGCTATAAAAGAAGAAAGAAGCGTTAATATATGTACGTACCAAAACAATTAATGCATCTAGTCAGCACAGGCTTAATTAATATATATACCTCGCCGGACTTTGCAACAGCTCCCTCCTCTGTTCGGTCACCGGAGCCGTCATCATGATCTCCTTCCTCCGTCATTCGGTCACCTGAGCCGTCATGATCTCCTTCCTCCTCCATTGTTGGATCACCAGAGCCGTCATCCTCTCCTTCCTGACCATCGGTGTCATTGAGAAACGACAAGGGATCACCTCCGCCGAGGATTATATCCCCTGATACGTCTCCAACGTATCTATAATTTATGAAGTATTCATGCTGTTATATTATCATTCTTGGATGTTTTACAATCATTTTATTGCAACTTTATATCATTTTTTGGGACTAACCTATTGACCCAGTGCCCAGTGCTAGTTGCTGTTTTTTGCTTGTTTTTTACATCGCAGGAAATCAATATCAAACGGAGTCCAAACACCGCGAAACTTTTTGTGGATTTTTTATGGACTAGAAGACAACCAATGGGCCAGAGCAGCACCTGGGGGTGCCTTGAGGGGGGTACAACCCACCGGGGCACGCTTGGGCCCCCAGGCACGCCCCGATGGGTTGTTCCCACCTTGGTGGCCTCCCGTACCCCCTCTTCGCCCTATAAATCGTCAAATATTCCAAAAACCCTCGGGGTAGCCCTAGATTAGAAGTTCCGCCGCCGCAAGGCCTCTGTATCCACGAGATCCAATCTAGACCCTGTTTCGGCACCCTGCCGGAGGGGGAGATCATCACAGGTGGCTATCTTCATCATCCCGGCGACCACCAAGATGAGGAGGGAGTAGTCCACCCTCGGGGCTGAGGGTTTGTACCAGTAGCTATGTGTTTAATCTCTCTCTCTCTCTCATGTTCTTGAGATGCACAATCTTGATGTATCGCGGGCTTTGTTAATATAGTCGGATCATATGGTGTTTTCCCCTCTCTATCTTGTTGTGATGAATTGAGTTTTCCCTTTGAGATTTTGTTTTATCGGATTGAATACTTTTATGGATTTGAGAGCACTTGATATATGTCTTGCATACGAATACCCATGGTGACAATGGGGTATTATATTGATTCACTTGATATATGTTTTGGCGCTCAACTCGCGGATTCCCAAGGTGACATTGGGGTAATCTATGCATAGGGGTTGATGCATGTTCTTGTCTTTGTTTCTCCGGTAGAAATCTTGGGGCGCTCTTTGAGGTTCTTTGTGTTGGATTGAGCATTACGAATCTGAATTTGCTTTGGTGTTATTTTAGTACGAACTCTTGGATAGATCGATCAGAAAGAATAGCTTTGAGGTGGTTTCGTACCCTACAAACAATTTATTCTTATGTTCTCCGCTAGATAGGAACTTTGGAGTGATTCTTCATCGCATGTTGAGGGATGGTTATATGATCCAATTATATTAGCATTGTTGAGAGATTGCACTAGCGAAAGTACGGACCCTAGGCCTTGTTTTCAAGCATTGCAATACCGTTTGTGCTCACTTTTGTCACTTGCTACCTTGCTGTTTTTATTTATTCAGATTATAAAAATATATTTCTACCATCCATATTACACTTTTATCACCATCTCTTCGCCGAACTAGTGCACCTATACAATTTGTCATTGTATTGGGTGTGTTGGGGACACAAGAGATTTCTTGTATTTGGTTGCAGGGTTGTTTGAGAGAGATCATCTTCATCCTACGCCTCCCACGGATTGTTAAACCTTAGGTCATCCACTTGAGTGAAAATTGCTACTGTCCTACAAAACTCTGTGATTGGAGGCCCAACACGAGTCTACAAGAATAAAGTTGCGTAGTAGACATCAAGCTCTTTTCTAGCGCCGTTACCGGGGAGGTGAGTGCTTGAAGGTATATCTTTAGATCTTGCAATTGAATCTTTTAGTTTCTTGTTTTATCACTAGTTTGGTTTATAAAGGAAAACTACATAAAAAATGGAATTGAGGTTGCATCATATTATTGATCATCTTTATAATATCTTTCTTGAAAATGATGGATCGGAAAATTGTGCTCAATTGTTAGAAGAAGAAGTCAATAAAATGTTTGGCACAAAATATTTGAATGATGAGCATGATTGCAATGTTGTTAGTATGAATTCTTTGAATATCCAAAATGCTAATGATGATTGCACAAGTCATGACAAAAATGTTTCTCATAAGCATGTCAATTTTTGCGTAGTGAATTGGGAGTGCAAATGCTGTCGGAGTAAATGACCATGGGTAGCCTCATCAGCTCCCCTTGGTATTTCAAGACATCAGGGCAGGCTGCGCCCCTCAAACATCAAAGACAAAGGACCGCCTTCTTGGGGCCGGATGGTCCAAGCGGCCGGTTGCCAGGAGGCGGCGGAATCCAGAAGACGGCCATGAAGTGGGCCGACTCCTAGCAGGCGGCTTCCTGGGAAGCCGGGTCCTAGCAGGCGGCCCCTCGTGCCCTCAAAGTTAGCACCCACATAAACACGACGAGATGGGGCATGGCTACAGTACAAGCCTGCCACCCCTGAATCCAGGGCTGAACGTGGCCACAGTGCAGCATACCAAGCGGACATCCCACGCCCGACGCGGCACTGTTGCCATGCTGCTCATGACATCACCCATGGCAGAGGAAGCCATGCTCCCACGACGGGCTGTCGGTACAGCCCACAGGCGGCGGGCCCTACCTGTCCGTGAGAGGCCAGAAGGCGGCGAGCCCTGACCAGTTGGCTCAGGGGGAGGCCGGCTCCTAGCAGGCGGCCCTCCCCCTTCCTTGAAGTTTATGCGCCATTAACCAGAAGAGACGGGGAGTGGCTACAGTGAAACGCCCGCCAGGCGGCGGGACTGTAGCCACGCTCTCCCCGACAAAGCCTTCGTCATCAGGGCGAGGATACAGTATAAAGCAGTCAACATGGCCCGCAGGCGGCGGGCCCTACCTGTCGGCTGAGATCGCGGCAGTCGGCGGGACCCACCAGGCGGCGGGCCCCAGTGGTCGACGGAGAAGCCGGCAACCAGAGACGCTGGCGGCCGGGTCCTACACCCGGCCGGATTACCATTGTACCCCTGGGGGGTAGGCCTATATAAACCCCCCAGGTCACCCCATGCAAGGGGTTGGGACCCTGGTGGATACCTTGGTCGAGCACCCAAGTCGCCATACACACACATAGAGAGAGTGGAGTAGAGCTAGCCTTGCCCTTCTTCCTCCTCTAGCCAAACAGCTCAAGGAGCAAGCTTGTAGCTACTTGTTGAGGTAGTGATCATGCGGAGACCCCGCAGAGCAGGACTAGGGGTGTTATCTCCTAGGAGAGCCCCGAACCTGGGTAAGATTCGCAGGCGTATGCGGTCTCGCTCACTCCCGCTTCTAGAGCCCGGCAACGTACTTTTGTCCCCATCCACGATAAGCCACCCCCTGGCATATGTCGCACGATATCCCCAACATTTGGTGCCCACCATGGGGCTAGGTGCACCGTCGTCCGAAAACACGTTCTGGACGGGAACTCTCTTCCTTCCTGGCGAGCGCAGCCAGCCCGGCACGCCTGACGGTGTTTGTGCTGACACGCTGCGTGGCATGGAAGTTGCTTGCGCCGCAAGCAGACTCACTAATCTCATCGGCGGGATCCGCCTCTCTGACGAGCCCGCACTCGTCGCGGGCGCAGCCAGCCCCGAGAGCTGCCTCGTCGACTCCCTCGGCAAGCTTCACATCGCCAACGAGCCGGTCTCCGGCCTGGAGTCCATTGGCTCCACCGACCCGTTCGTCGACATGGTCATCGACGCCGACGTCGCACTTTCTGAAGCCTTCCCCGGTGACGTGGTGATCTTCGACGACCCACTCCCTGCTGCAGACAGCAGCGCCAGCACCAGCCCCGTCACCGAGGTGCTGGTCATCAGCCACGACGGAGCCTCCGACCAGGCCGGCCGGGACCCGTTGCAGGCGGCAATGCGGGACCGGTGCGCACCCATAACGCTTGGTGCGAACGGCGAAACACTGGAAGCGTGCCGTATCGCACTCCTCGACAGCGCCAACAAGTTGGCGGCCATGAGACGCCTCACCGAGGCCTACCACCGTGAGATCGACCGTGCCGTCTGCGGCACGCCGGCTGCTAGCAAACCCAGCCGTGCGGGCACGGTCCGGGAGCGCGGCGCAGCCATCGCCAGCATCTTGGGGGCCGACCGCCCAGTCTACGCCACGCCAATGGAGAACTTACGCACCGCCCAGGCGGCGGCAGACGAGCTGGACCGCCTGGAGGGCGACGAGCGTCGCTGCATGACGGAGCGCGTCCAGCAGCTCATCGACGCGGCCGCCGCGCAGCAAGAAGCTGGCCGCCGCGTGGTGGAACCCGGCTTACAGGCCGGGAACCTTCCCCCTCGCTGAGAGCACGGTGCGACCTCCCGGACACCGCAGGCGGCGCCCGCGACCGAGGAGACCAAGAACCGGTTGTTAGCCGCAGCCGCACTAGCATCTCCATCGAGCGCGACCAAGACGGCCGCCCACGAGCAGTGGAATAACGGGACGGTCGTCCGCCTCCCCCGCGCAGGGAGAGGCGCGCCTCCCCGCCGCCTGTTGAGCATCCGACTCTCGGAGGCTGTCTGGGCCCCCGTGAAGGAGTCGGAGAGAACGATGCCCGCAACCGGATCGACCGCTTGGCTCGATCCCTGGCGTTAGAGGAAGAAGATGCGATCGACCCGCCTTGTTTCGGCCCCCGCATTCACGACGAGCCCTTCCCCAAAGGGTTCTCGCTCCCTCGGGACACTCCCAAGTACAACGGCTCTGTGAAGCCGGAAGATTGGCTGGTCGACTACTCCACCGCCGTCAACATAGCAAATGGCAACAAGCGTGTCGCCGTGAAGTATGTTCCGCTCATGCTCCAGGGCACGGCCCGGACATGGCTGAACAGCGTCAACAGCTGGCTAGACTTCACCAAAGTTTTCATCCGCAACTTCACCAGCACCTACAAGTGGCCGCCCAAGCCTCGCCAGCTCTCCCTGTGCATCCAAGGCCCGATCGAGTCCACCCGCGAGTACTTAACGCGGTGGGCTGAACTACGCAACTCCTGCGAAGGGGTGCATGAGGTGCAAGCCATAGGGTACTTCACTACCGGGTGCCGAGAGGGCACCCTACTCAAGCATCGACTCCTCTGCGGCGAGCCGGCCACGCTCGACGAGCTGCTAATCATAGCGGACAAGTACGCCACTGCCGACTCCTCCATGAAGTCGGAGATCCGAGTGGATGCATCGGGAAAGATGCTCCCTCCGGCCCCTCAGACGCCGGCTGGTGATTCCAGTCGGCGCCAACAGTCAAACGACAACAAGCGCAAGGCCCAGCAGCCGGCTACCACCAGCCGGCAGGTGGCGACAGTCGAAGACCAGCAGCCAGAAGAGCAACCCGGCCCCAAGCGCCAGAAGGGCGGCAAGCCTGCCTGGTTGCCCGCCTTCTCGTTTGAGCAAACCCTTGATGCTCCCTGCAAGTTCCACAGCGGCGCGAAGCCATCCAACCACATCACCCGGAAGTGCCACTGGCTCACCCGCATCGCCAGGGGCGAAGGACTGCCTCCCCCGCCTGCTGGCCTGCCGCCTCCACCTCCCCAGCAGCCGGCGGCCGGCCAGTCGGCGCGATCCAAGATAAGTTTCCCGAAGAGCATGGAGCTTACGTCGTCTTCACCAGCGTGGCTGATGACAGGCACAACCAGCGTCAAGAGCACTGAGAGGTGAATACTATCGCCTCTGAAGCCCCAGAGTTCATGCACTGGTCCGAGAAGACGATCAGTTGGAGCCGAGCTGACCACCCGGAGGTGATGCCTTCTCCGGGTTCCTATGCCCTGGTGTTGGATGCCACCTTTGCAACGGAGAGGCGAGCTGCTCGTTTATCCCGAATTCTAATAGACGGCGGTAGCAGCATCAACATCCTCTACCGCGACACCATGGAGAAGTTGTGCATCAAACAGAAACAGCTCCAGCCCAGCCGGACTGTCTTCCATGGCATTGTGCCTGGCCTTTCCTGCTCACCAATCGGCAAGATCAAGATAGACGTCCTCTTCGGAGACAAGAATCACTTCCGCCGAGAGCCAATCTGGTTCGAGGTGGTTGACCTTGAGAGCCCCTACCACGCATTACTTGGCCGGCCTGCCCTGGCTAAGTTCATGGCGGTTCCCCACTATGCCTACCTCAAGATGAAGATGCCGGGTACCAAGGGCATTATCACTATAGCCGGCGACTACCAGAAGTCTGCCGCATGTGCCACTGCCAGCAGTCGGCTGGCCGAGTCCCTTGTGATTGCTGCCGAGAAGCGGCTCCTTGACCGGGTTGTGGCCATGGCCGGCAAGCAGCCAGACCTGTCACCAGATCCCAAGGAGTCAGAAGCTCAGGGCTCTTTCCAGCCGGCCAAAGAAACCAAGAAGATACCCTTGGACCCGAAGCACCCGGAGAAGTTCGCTGTCATATGAGTTCACCTTGACAGCAAATAGGAAAGCGAGCTCGTCGATTTCCTCCGTGAGAATCGGGACATCTTTGCATGGTCTCCAAAGGACATGCCGGGTGTTCCGACGGATTTCGCCGAGCACAAGCTACATGTCAGAGCAGATGCAAAACCAGTCAAGCAACCCCTCCGCCGCCTGTCGGAGGAGAAGAGAAGAATTGTTGGTGAAGAGATAGCCCGGCTTCTAGCAGCCAGCTTCATTATGGAAGTGTTCTTTCCAGAGTGGCTTGCCAACCCAGTCCTTGTACTGAAGAAGAACAACAAATGGCGCATGTGTATTGACTATACCAGCCTCAACAAAGCTTGCCCCAAAGATCCGTTTGCCTTGCCTCGGATTGACCAAGTGATAGACTCCACAGCCGGATGCGAGCTGCTGAGTTTTTTGGATGCCTACTTAGGGTACCACCAGATCAAGTTGAACCCGGCCGACCGCCTGAAGACCGCCTTCATCACACCGTTCGGAGCCTTCTGCTACCTGACCATGACATTCGGCTTGAGAAATGCCGGTGTCACGTTTCAGCGTTGCATGCAGAAGTGCCTCCTCAAGCAACTCGGCAGAAATGCCCACGTCTATGTAGACGATATTGTGGTGAAGACGGAGAAGCGGGGTACCCTCCTGGAAGATCTCAAGGAAACTTTTGATAATCTGCGCCATTTTCAAATCAAGCTCAACCCAGAGAAGTGTGTCTTTGGAGTACCAGCCGGCCAGCTCCTCGGTTTCCTTGTCTCAGAGCGCGGCATAGAGTGCAACCCTGTCAAGATCAAGGCCATCGAGAGGATGGAAAGGCCCACCCGACTGCGAGACATTCAGAAGTTCACCGGCTACTTGGCATCCATCAGCTGCTTCATCAGTCGGCTGGGCGAGAAGGCTCTTCCCCTGTACCAGTTGATGAAGAAAACCACTCATTTCGAGTGGAACGACAAGGCGAACGAGGCTTTCCTCTAGCTCAAGAAGATGTTGACCATGCCGCCTGTTCTGGCCGCTCCGGCTGCCAAGGAGCCCATGCTTCTCTACATCGCCGCCACCAGCCGGGTGGTCAGCACAGTCATGGTGGTAGAGTGCCAAGAAGATGGCAAGGCACAGCCGGTCCAGTGGCCCGTGTACTACTTGAGTGAGGTGCTGTCAGCCTCCAAGCATAACTACACCCACTACCAAAAGATGTACTACGGCGTGCACTTTGCCGCCAAGAAGCTCAAGCCATACTTTCAAGAGCACCCCATCACGGTTGTCTGCACCGCCCCGCTTGCGGAGATCATAGGCAGCAGAGACGCATCAAGCCGGGTGGCCAAGTGGGCCATCGAGCTGGCCCCCTAGACCATCTTCTACCAGCCTCGCACCGCCATCAAGTCCCAAGCACTGGCCGACTTCCTCGTCGACTGGGCCAAGACCCAGTACATGCCGCCAGCTCCAGACTCCACTCATTGGCGGATGCACTTTGATGGCTCAAAGATGCACACCGGTTTGGGAGCCGGCATCGTCCTCACCTCTCCCAAAGGCGACAAGCTCAGATACACGCTGCAAATCCATTTTGCCGCCTCCAACAACGTGGCCGAGTATGAGGCACTAGTGCACGGACTCCGGCTGGCCAAGGAGATTGTCATCCGCCGGATTCTGTGCTACGGCGACTTGGACTTAGTGGTCCAACAGTCGTCTGGCGACTGGGACGCCAAGGATGCAAACATGGCGAGCTACCGCTCCCTCGTCCAGCAGATCAGCGGATATTTTGACGGGTGCGAGTTCCTTCACGTGCCACGGGCCGACAACAAGCAAGCAGATGCCCTAGCACAGATCGGCTCCACCCGTCAAGCCATACTAGCAGGCGTGTCCCTTCAGTGCCTCCGCAAGCCATCTATCAAGCCTTCCCCGGAATTAGAATCCATCTTCGTGCCGGCTGCCCCCGAAGCAGTCGGATCCGACTCGGGGGCTGCAGCAGCCGGCCCGGGGACTTCGACAGGCGGCACGGGGACTGCAGCAGTCGCACCCGGCCCGGGGGCTGCAGCAGCCGGCCCGGGGACTTCGGCAGGCGGCAAAGGGACTGCAGCAGTCGCACCCAGCCCGGGGGCTGCAGCAGCAGTCCCGGGGACTTCACCAAGCGGCTCAGGGACTGCAGCAGTCGCACCCGGCCCGGGGGCTGCAGCAGTTGGCCCGGGGACTTCAATAACGCAGCAAGACGCGGCCGACTCCACCCCGCCACCTCCCAACCCAACCGCCCTAGTTTCAGTGGCCGGAATGACAGTGGATGAAGTCGAAGCACCATCATGGGCGCAGCCCATCCTCAACTTTCTGGTGAGCGGAGAGCTGCCAGCTGATGAGATCTCGGACCGGCAGGTGCAACGCCGGGCAGGAGCTTACACGATAGTAAACAGAGAGCTTGTCAGGCGCAGCGTGACCGACGTCTTCCAACGCTGCGTCGAACCAGAGAAAGGCAAGGCAATCCTCAGAGACATACACCAAGGCGATGCGGCCACCACGCGGCCTCCAGATCCCTTGTCGCCAAAGCTTTCCGCCATGGTTTCTTCTGGCCGACTGCTCTGGAGGACGCCAAGGATCTGGTCAAGAAATACAAGGGGTGCCAGAAATTCAGCTCCAAGCAACATCTACCGGCTTCTGCACTCAAGACCATCCCCCTTACCTGGCCTTTTGCCATCTGGGGGGTGGACATGGTGGGCCCATTCAAGACAGCACGCGGCGGCATGACCTATCTGCTCGTCGCCATCGACAAATTCACCAAGTGGATTGAAGCAAAGCCAATCAAGAAACTGAATGGTCCGACTGCTGTGACCTTCATCGCAGATATCACCGTCCGGTACGGTGTACCACACAGCATCATCACCGACAATGGCACTAACTTTGCCAAAGGCGCCTTGGCCCGTTTCTGCGCGACGCAGGGCATCTAACTGGACCTAGCGCCCGTTGCCCATCCGCAGTCAAACGGCCAAGTCGAGCGAGCAAACGGCCTCATCTTATCCGGCATCAAGCCCCGACTGGTCGAGCCACTGGAGCGCTCGGCCGGCTGCTGGATCGACGAGCTGCCGGCCGTCCTCTGGAGCCTCCACACCACTCCGAACAAATCAACCGGTTTCACTCCCTTCTTCCTCGTGTACGGGGCCGAGGCCGTCATCCCAACTGACATCGAGTTCGACTCACCTCGCGTCACCATGTACACGGAGGCGGAGGCGAAGGAAGCATGAGAAGACGGCGTCGATCTGCTGGAAGAGGTCTGGCTGTTAGCACTCAGCCGGTCCGCCATCTACCAGTAGAGCCTGCGCCGCTACCATAGTCGGAAGGTCAAGCCATGATCCTTCCAAGAGGGAGACCTTGTGCTCCGGCTGATCCAGCAAACAGCCGGCCAGCACAAGCTCTCGGCCCCTTGGGAAGGCCCCTTCATCATCAGCAAAGCCTTGGGCAACGACTCCTATTACCTGATCGACGCGCAGAAGCCCAGGGCGCGCAAGAGGGGCGATTCCGGCAAGGAAACAGAGCGCCCATGGAACGCAAATCTCCTCCGAAGATTTTACAGTTAATACAGTATGTACCACGCTACCTTTTGTATTAAGCGCGAAGACACTGGGTCCCTCGAGGAGCACTCGGGGGCTACCTTTCTTATCTATATGATAAGTTTCATGCCTGTGAATGTGTTATTTCATTCCTCCGCCCGGCACCGGGTCCGACCAGTCGGCCCGGGGGCTTGCCGCCTTGTACTATGTCGGCGCTACCTGCAGTCGGACAAGTAGTGTGCCGGCAGCTAAGCCCTCTCTTGCCATAAGCCGCAGCTCGCAGAGTGACTGTCTGGCTGGCAAGAGTCAAAGGCAGGAAATCATGCCCACATGAAAAATGGCTAAGGACGAAAGCACTCACATAGGCCAAGCCGGCTCCTCGCCTAGCCGTCCGGTTGCTGAGCAGCCGGCCGGTCGGCTTCTCACTTAACTTGCTACGTTCTAAGCGGCCAAAGTACTTGCCTTCCCAAAATGGCCAAGTACCTAACCCAGCCAACAGACCGAAGAGCGGCTGTCTGGCCGGCAAGGTGGCAGCCAAGGGAAGGCGGCAAAGGAAAAAGCCAAAAGAACAGAAAGCAAGACAAGTCGGAGCTCGGCAAAGCACAACTTGTGCGAAAAATAAATTACATAGCAAGAGGCCCTCGGCCAGCATTCAACAAAGTTTGAATACACCCCCAGCGGGTGGAACTGCGCAAATTTAACAAGTTTTGTTCTAGAGACCACAAAAGCAGGAAAAGATAAGATAAAGTTGGCAGCCTAGGCCAAAGGAGCAGCAGGCGGGTCTGGCAGGTTGGTGGAGTCGGCGGCGTCGGCTGGTGGAGTGGCCATCTGGCGAGTCTCGGCTTGGTCGCCATCAGCAGCAGTCGGTGCACTCGCACACGGCTCGTTGCTCGAGGCCCGATCGAGCTGAGGCTGGCCATTCGCTCCGCCCTCCGGTGCGTCGTCCTCACCATCCTCATCTTCCTCGTCCTCGCCTTCATCGCTGGAGGCGATTACTTCCACCGAGTCCTCGCCGTCATCCGGGTTCATCCTGAACCAGTCCAGCGGCACCTCGGCACCCTCCTCGTCCAGCTCGGGGAGGAAGACACCGGTCTCGGTGTACTCGGCGATCGCCGCCGCACGTCGAGTGAGCGCAGGCCCCACTGCCACCAACTCTTCCCTGGCCTCCTGCCGGAACGTGGCCAACTGGGCTAGGTTCAGCCTAGGATACCACGCCTTGACGAACTCCAAGGCCCTTCGGGCGCCTGCCCGAGCGGAGGAGCCCTTCCAAGCCTCGAAGCGGCCGATCGCCACCTCTAACCAGTCGGCGATCCGACTGGGGGTGCGTGAAGCTTGGACGCCTGGCCAGAGGGTGGAAACCAGCTGGGACCTGGCGCGCTGAAGGCGGCGGAGCAGACGGTGAATCGGCTGCAGGCGCGTCCTGACGGCCAGGAGTTGCTCGTTCATGTTTCGAGGCGCGTCGAGCGGGATCTCCACTCCTTCCCTCCTACGCCTATCGCGTCGCGCCTCGATGGCCTAGCCGACGGCGACGGCGTGTCCAGGAAAGAAGTCTACGCAAAGAAAAAACAAAGATCAGAAGTCGGAAGCCGACTCTCGATGCAGTCGGCAGCTAATCCAAAGAAAGAAGTTTACCGTCGATCATATCCTCAATCTTGCCGTAGCCAGCGGCAAGGATCGCCTCCTTCTCGACCCACTTTGAGCGCTCGGTCTCAAACTCGGCCTGGAGGCGCCTTCCTCCTCCTTGAGTTTTTGGAGCTCCGCCTTGTGCTGGTCTGCTTGGTCCGCCAACTTCTTGGCCAGACGGTCGCGCTCCTGGGCCACCTTGCTGCACTCCTCCTCCTTGGCGTGCAGCTCGGTCTGGACTTCGCCCAGGCGCTGCCGCAGTGTGGCGTTGGCTCCTGCAAAAATGAGAAAGAGAAGACAATCAACAAAGTTGGCCAAAAAGAAAAGTGGTTGCCGGATGATCCGGCCCGACTGCTCAGCAGTCGGACCGAATCTCGGGGGCTACACCCAGCGGGTGCGCTGACGCGCCCTCGCGAGGAAGAAGACGGAATGCTTACTCCGGCTCTCAGTCAGGTCAGTGGTCCGCTTAGCCAGCTCCTAGACCTGGGAGTTGAAGGCGGCTGCGGGGATGTTGTGGTAGTCCTGCAACGAAGACAAAAGAAGAGAAAACAAGTTAGCGCTCGGAACTTACCTTAAAGTCCCGAGCCGCCTACTCAGCAGCCGGCCCGGAACTCGGGGGCTACACCCAGTGGGTGCACTGGCGTGCTCCCACAGAAGATTGCAGGAATAAAAAAAATAAAGCAAAGAAGCGTACCTGGACAGCCGTTCGCGTCGCCAGGAACGCCTTCGTATACTGCTGAAGGGCGGTGCTTTGGGCCTGGAGCTGGGCCTGAACGTCCTGCGCAGCCTTGTTCAGCACGCCCGTCCCGCCCCCAGGCGTCCATTCTGGTGGGGCGGCACTGGTGGCCTCTGCATCTGGGGCCGACGAGCTTAAGGCCCCGATCTCCTGCGCCCGTGGCGCCGAGGCCGCCTTCGCCGCACGCCGGCGCCCCGGAGGATGGACCACGAGGGTCGCCCCCACCACCAGCTCGCCACTGACCGATGGCGCCGGTGGCACGTCAGACCAACTGCCTTAGGCCTCGGCAGTCGGCGCTTGCGGGGGCACCTCCACCCCCGAGACGATGACGTCGCCTCCTCTCCTCTCCACGACCGGCTGATCGTTGCCGGCTCCTCCAGTCGGCGCCGGGATCTCTGGCGCTGGTGGCACTGCGCGCAGCGGGATGACGAGTTGCGGAGTTCGGCCGCATGCGGCCTCTTCCGCTTGCACCTTGGCGGTTGCGTCCGCCTGGGCCTTGGCTGCGGCGTCCGCCTGGGCCTTGGCTGCGGCGTCCGCCTGGACCTTGGTCGCAGTGTCGGCTTGGGCCTTGGCCACCGCATCCGCGTCCGCCTGCGCCGCCTTGGCCGCCTCCGCCTTCTGCCGCTCCACCTCCTCCCGCTCCTCGTGCGCCTCCCGCGCGTTCCTCTCCGTCGCCTCCTGGAGGTCGGCGAGCGGATCCACGCGGCGGGTGTTGGCGGAGCCTTCCGCCGCCCCGATCACTGAAGCAGCGGTGGACCGCTCAAGAGAGAGCGGGGCCCTGTTCAAGCAAGACAAGAGGAAACTCAGAAAGAGTTCGCAAGAAAGAAGAAAAGAAAACGCAAGAGAAACCAAGCACTTACGCGGACACCATCGGGGGCTGCTTCGGGGTCTTCTGGAACTGGGCCGCCTTCGCGGCGGCCTCCTGCCGCTTGGTCACGGCGGTCGTGTTCTTGGACTTCTTCGGCCGGCTGCCGAACAGCAACGAGCCGGCTCGGCGCTTTGGTGCGCCGCCTGGTGGAGTCGGCGCGGCTGAAGAACTCGCGTCCGCCTTGTCGGTGTCGTGCGTGCGGCGCGGCTCATTCTCCTCCTCGTCGTCGTCCGGCCAAGCCTCGAGGCCGCCTCCTCCTCCGAAGCCGCCTGCTCCACCGCCGCCACCTGTGGCGTCGTCCTCCTCCATGGCGGCCGCCCCCAAGTCGGGGTCGTCCATGTCGCTCCTCGTTCGGTCCGCATATACTGCTGACCTGGATCCAGAGCGCCGGCGGCCGACTGGGCCGGGAGGACCTGCACCATGGCCGATTGGTCAAACGGCAAAACAAGAACTCAGACCAGCAAAAGAGAAAAAGAATTACAAGACTCACCGCAGGCGACGGATGTGCGCGGTCGTACGGCCGCTTGCCGAACCGCCAATCCGTCTTCGATAGCTTGCAGTTGGAGAAGTAGTTAACCAGCCGGGCCACCTCCACGTTCGGCAGCTCCCATGTGCACATCCGGCACGGGTCCCGGTGCCCGCTCATGCAGCTGACGATGTGAGGCCGGGCTTGGAGGGAAAGCACTCGGCGCGTCACGTAGGTGGCCAGCAGGTCCGAGCCCTTCAGGCCCTCCGACTCCGTCATCACCTGAAGTCGGGCGAGGGTGGCAGAGGAGGGGGCCGATAGGGAGCTCGGCTTGTACTGCCAGTTGGCGCGCGGCTCGGCTGGCGGGCTGGCTACGTAAGCCGGCAAGTTGATGTAGTCGCTCGTCGGGTGGATATTCTTGACGTAGAAGTAGGACTTCTGCCACAGCTTGGCCGACTGCAGCAGGGAGATGGGCGGGAAGCGGTTCCCGGTGCCCGGGCGCCGCAACGCCACGCAGGCTCCGCATTGAGCTGCCTGGCCCTTGGTGGCGGTGCCGAGTTTGAGATAAAAGCACTCCCCCCAGAGCTCGAGGGTGGGGAGAGTGCCAAGGTACCCTTCGCACATGGTGACGAAGGCGGCCAGCAGCACCACCGTGTTTGGCGTGAGGTGGTGCGGCTGGACTCGGTAGAAATCGAGGAAGGAGCGGAGGAAGCCGCTCGCCGGAAGGCCGAAGCCGCGAAGAAAATGGGACCGAAAGATGACGCGTTCATCGCCCTCCGGCACCGGCGAGATTTCTGCCTTGGGGGGGACACATACCCGCACGTTCGTCTCCCGGGGCAGCCGCCGTGTTTGACGAAGGAAAGAGAGGTGATCCTCATGGACGTTGGAACCGTCCCAGTCGCCGGCCCGTGAGCGCGCCATGGACGAAGGAGCTCATCATAGGCGCGGCGCGGTGGAGCAAGGAAGCCGCAGCGAGAAGAAGCTCAATGACGGTGGGCTGCGGCAGCGCTTCGGCGAGAGGAAGAGGCGCTGCGGCCGCGGAGAAGAAGAAGAATGGCGAGGGGAGAGGAGGGCGCGCGTGCGTCTGCCACCCACCTCCTCCCCCTACTTATAGCCCCAGGCGGCGGAGCCGAGGGGGCGAGAACATGGGGGATCATGGGATTAACTGCGCCCACTCCCCCACGATCCCACGATTGCGGCGCCAGCAAAGGCGTGTATTAATTACCGCAGAAGCCCAACCGTCTACCTCGGCCGCAGCGGATCCGCGCGCGTGCCGAGGCACTGTAGTGGCGGGCCCCGGCCTGGGGCGACGTCTCGTCGCACGCGTGGGCTGGCAGGCCGGCTTGGCCTGCTGACGCCGCATGGCCGGCAGGCACGGGCGGCGAGTCTGACATCTGGCTAGCGTGCCACCTGGCCCCCACCATGGCGTTTCGAAATCGCCAGGCGGCCTGCCTGGTCACGGCCGATACCTACCAGTCGGCACTTCGGAAGACGGACGAAGCAGAATACCAGACGACCCGGAGTAGGAAGCTGCTGAGGCTTCTCGCCCCTTCAGCCGCAGCGCCCCACCAGCTTCGGGGACTACTGTCGGAGTAAATGACCACGGGTAGCCTCATCAGCTCCCCTTGGTATTTCAAGACATCGGGGCAGGCTGCGCCCCTCAAACATCAAAGACAAAGGACCATCTTCTTGGGGCCGGATGGTCCAAGCGGCCGGTTGCCAGGAGGCGGCGGAATCCAGAAGACGGCCATGAAGTGGGCCGACTCCTAGCAGGCGGCTTCCTGGGAAGCCGGGTCCTAGCAGGCGGCCCCTCGTGCCCTCAAAGTTAGCACCCACATAAACACGACGAGATGGGGCGTGGCTACAGTACAAGCCTGCCACCCCCAAATCCAGGGCTGAACGTGGTCACAGTGCAGCATACCAAGCGGACATCCCACGCCCGACGCGGCACTGTTGCCATGCTGCTCATGACATCACCCATGGCAGAGTAAGCCATGCTCCCACGACGGGCTGTCGGTACGGCCTGCAGGCGGCGGGCCCTACCTATCCGTGAGAGGCCAGAAGGCGGCGAGCCCTGACCAGTCGGCTCAGGGGGAGGCCGGCTCCTAGCAGGCGGCCCTCCCCCTTCCTTGAAGTTTGTGCGCCATTAACCAGAAGAGACGGGGAGTGGCTACAGTGAAACGCCCGCCAGGCGGCGGGACTGTAGCCACGCTCTCCCCGATGAAGCCTTCGTCATCAGGGCGAGGCTACAGTATAAAGCAGTCAACATGGCCCGCAGGCGGCGGGCCCTACCTGTCGGCTGAGATCACGGCAATCGGCGAGACCCACCAGGCGGCGGGCCCCAGCGGTCGGCGGAGAAGCCTGACGGTGTCCTGGACTAGGGGGTACTCACCACATCGTCTCCTGATTAGTTGGATTGAGCCGAGGACCCCCAGGGCCGTTTACTCATGGGCCAGTTCGGACAGCCGAAGTATATACGAGGAAGATTCCACAAGACTTGGTGATCAAGACAAGGACTCCTCTCCACCAATGTAGCCGACTAGGACTCTTGTAACCCTAGGCCTCCGGTACATTATATAAGCCGAGGCCAGGCTCGTTGATAGGCTAGATCATTATGCCATCAATCATCATACCTCTAGGGTTTAGACCACAATATATGATCTCGAGGTAGATCAACTCTGTACTTGATATTCCATCAATATAAACAAGAGCAGGACGTAGGGTTTTACCTCCATCAAGAGGGCCCGAACCTGGGTAAAACACCGTGTTCATCGTCTCTGTTACCATCGATCCTAGATCCACAGCTCGGGACCCCCTACCCCGAGATCTGCCGGTTTTGACACCGACAATGGTGCTTTCATTGATAGTTCCGCTGTGTGGTCGGCAAAGGATCAATGGCTCGCTTGCAGATCAACTGCGACGTCGGCAAATTCGTCGCCAGCTCGACTGGCCACCTTGGTTCGACCGAGGACTGCGCTCCGCCTCAGATCGTCATGATCGGACGAGGGCCTTCATCAACATCAACTCTGATCTCTATCAAGATCGTGGAGGAATCATCCATATAGCTCGGGGGCTCAACTTTAACATTGTCCTCGGGCGACCGTGCTATTTTTCTATACAGCGTATTCGTATTCGCTGTCGCCGCTTCCTCGTGTGTCGCTTTGACGATTGCTTTGGTGGCATAGTGCGGAATTGTGTATATAACAACCCTGTAAAATTTCGTCGTATTCCGATGGAGGAATCTCCGGCGATCTATGATATACCGGACCCCTGTAGAATCTGGACGGGAATCTGGACGAGTTTAGGGCGTAGAGTCCAGCGTCTAGCTCGGACATCCTTTGGAAGATCCAACCGTTGATCGGCTGCGGAATTCCTATATCTACCACCTCTCAAAATTTCAGCTTGATCTGATCGTTCAAACTCCGGGAAACCTCCGATAGGCGCAGCGATTTTCGGATCTATTTTCTGCGCGAAAACGAATCCGACCCGAATTCATCTTCTTCATGAACGGGATATTGAATATCCTTTTTGAAGGAAACTTTTTCTAGGGTATTGTGTTTTGTTTCCGAACACATGCTCACAAATTGTGCTCCTTTTCGGAGGTAATCTTCACCATCACGCTGGTGTCAAACCAGTCCGGCAATATTGCTCCACGGCTGCCGACCTGCGCTAGACGCGTCGTCGCTTTTTGAGCCGAGCTCAACTTCTTCGGATCACCATCTCGGCGAGCCGAACAGGAGTTCGAAATCACCAAGGATAAATCATCACCAACATCGCCACCCCACGGATTACACGGAGTGGGCACACCGGCATCGCCGCATGGCCACTTCATTAAGCCGGCATTGACCGCATCACAAGTTATGGCCTGCATCGGCATGGCCGCACTGTTGCTTCTTCAAGCCGATGTCCATCACACCGAACTGCTTCAACACCTCGGCTGACATGGCAACTTGCAACGTCTCCTTACCGACCTGCTCCGTCACCTCGGCTAGACCGGGGGCTTCACCATCTCTTCATCAACCTACTCCGGAGACTTCGGCGTCACCAGCCGACCAGCTTCGTTACGTTAGCTGGACCGAGGGCTTTGCCTCGGCGAGACAATCTTTGCCAGCATCGCCATGTCGTCGCTTCATCACCCATCAGGCAATGGGTGTGCGGATCGAGTCCCAATTTTGGGAGTAACCTTTCTTCGGACTGCTACAACAAATAAACCAGGTGCTATTAATCCTAGCAATTTTTGCTTGTTTGGGTTTATTTTTCCCAAGGAATTATTACTCTGGTTTGTTCCATCATCTATACACAGGTCTGTCAAATGGTGGCCGCATTAACGACGGTCACGTGGTGGTTCGGTCAGTTTCCGTACATAGTTCGGCGACCTGTGGATTCGGAACTCGGACTGACCTGTGAATTTGGGCCTTGCCACGCCTTTACCGCATCACGCCGACGCCCTGCATCGACATTGACTTCGGTGCCAGGCCACATCTGTTTAAATAAATTATGTTTGCAAAAAGCAATTATGCAAGGATTATATATATATTTATATTATTCTTTTTGGACCGCACTATTTTATGTGTGCAGGTGATTGACTTCGACTACGTCACGCGGTCACTTCGGCAAGCCAATGTCGTCGTCCCAATTGGCATAAATCGGCTCGCATGATCATCTTGTTGATTGAATTGCCATACCGACATGTTCAGTTGCCTCGGGGACTTCGGCATCATCAAGAGGGTCCTACCTCGTCGGGTGTTTGGCGCACGGGCCGTATTTCTTTTATTACTCACTTTGCATGAATTATTAATCATGCAACTTTTTTTTATTACTGTTATCTCCGGCTTGCACTATCTTCCGTGCACAGGTAAATGATCCGGATTGGGCAGCGCTGTCACCTCGGCTGGACCGGGGGCTTCGTCATCACTTCATTAACCCACACCGGGAACTTCGGCGTCATACTGTCGGCTTACTCTGTCGCCTCGGACGGACGGGGGGTTCCACCTCGTCACATTGGCTGTGCTGTGTCGCCACTTCGGAGTGCCGAGCTCTTCGCTCCTCCATCTCGGGACCGGCTTAGGGGCTGGGACCTCGTCCCGCCGTAAACTCGGACCGCGTCATCGATGCCGAGCACATTAACCAGCTAAGTCGCTTTCATGCCCAAAGTTTTAAATTTTTTAATTTGTATTCGGTTCGACCGTGCTCACGTGAGTTGTTTGTTAAAAGAAACTCCCTTTACCCATGTTAGCTGGGGGCTCTTTAATTTACATGAGCCGTTTTATAATAAGTGTGTTTTCTTCTTGTTCGTTGCAAAGTCTTTTTTATCACTCCTTCCTCGACTCGAGTGTGTGGTCAGTAGCCGGATAGCCTGGGTCCGATCTTGACCCACTTGCAGTCTTGAGATCGGATGTGTCATGTTAAAGCACGACAGAAGCACAAAATTTTTTTTTGACCAATTTTCGGATTGGCACCAATTGACTTGATTTAGTTCGGACGTGGAGTTTCCGCATAAGTCTTTTGGTTTTTAAGCCTATGGCACTTTTAAACTATTTGTGTGTTTCCAGCATAAGTCTCGCAGTGCAACGCCGGACACCTTTAGAGATTCGGCAAAACATTCTCGGGTATTGCTTTATATGCATCGGTTTCGACTTGTGTCTTTGGTCAATAGTTGGGTTGCCCGGCTCCTGTGCTTGCCTCCTACGTTCTGCTTTGTTCGGCTAGGTGTGCAAAGGGAGAACCACTGCGATTGTGCTTCCAGCTAGTATGATTAAGCGCCTCAGTGGAGAAAGCCGAAAACTGACTGTCACAATAAGTGTAAACTGGTCAGCGATCCGATGATTGTGTTAAATTATAAGATCGATAGAGGTCACCCCATGTTAAATGACGGTCCGTTCATAACATTGGCCGAAGTGTTTACGGCTTGACCTCGACTGTCGCCGAGCACTAACTAGGGGTTAGTAACTGGCCTCCCAACTTTAAGCTCCTATGACTAAGTGAAAGTTATAAAGCCCGCATATCTGATTGCCTCATTTCCGCTAACACAACCGCCTTCGGGCACCGAGACATCGGCTAAGGGTTGTTTTGTTATTGCGAAAACACCCTGCGAAGCATCTACAAGGGGGTGGAAGCCGACGATGGGCCACTTTCAAATGATAAACGGTCGCAACGGAGTCAAAATAAACATATCATCGGCGTTTGTATTTAATATACGAGGGCCTACTTCTGCAATCATCGTTATAAAGCCATAAATATGCATCAATTTGACTTAAGATTTTGGCCAAGCTGGGTTGCCTGGCTCCTGTGCTTACCCCTACGTTCCCGATTGTTCGGCTAGGTGGTAAAGGGAGCACCTCTGCGATTGTTACTACCGGGTCATCCGAGTAAGTACCTCAGACTGGGTGAAGCCGAAAGCTAGCAATCTTAAAGGATCACATTGGTCGGCAACGACGGAAGTGAAAATTTTGGTTCATTAATACCATAGAGTTCGGGAACTTTCCCCGAACTAAATCCTCAATATTTTCCTCCCACATTGATCGGAGGTGAGGTTTCATGATCATGATAAGCATGACGACCCAAAGAAAGGAACCGATAGCGGGACTATTTTCTTTGGAAGTTGTTTCTTACGTTAAAACGTAATATAACATATCTCTCCGTGTACCTTTGTTTATAAAACCGTATGACCGGATTGCCTTGTTTTCCATAAATCTTTGCCCTTATAACGGCTTTATAAAGTAGGAAAACACTCCTCGGCTACTGGCCGAAGAGGTTGAAGCCGATGGTCGGTCAACAAAGTTTTGTACAATGCGGATCCGAGCACTAATGATGTAAAGTACTTGGATACATAGCGTCATTACACATAATTTGTGATTTTACTATGGATATCGATCCTTAATTCGGCCACCCGTGCCCGCATTAAGACTCAGGGGCTACTGGCCTTCGGGCTTATTATTTACAAATATTAAAGGGGCACATCGATCCCCTGATCTGGTGTTACCACCCGACCAGTGTCTCGGGGGCTACTGCATTGCTTGTTCAATGCAGAAAATTGAAAGTGCTTAGTGTTCGGCTTGACCAAACTATAGGCAAACGCGTCTTCGGACAACAACAGGTACCATCTGGACCTATCTGGCATCAAGCTAATATATTACGGCACCTTCTCAAGACCCTCCCTCAAGGGCCCGTTCGCCGATCACTATTATCTCTAATATATTACACTGCGTTTCTATTCCTACGTATGCTGCCCAGCTAGGAGTTGATCCTCAGGCCGATTTCGCGCATCGACCTGAGTCTCAGGGGCTACTTGGATCAGCAGTTTCATGTTTTCCTTCAGGTGCATCTCAGGTTTTAGACCGACACACACCTTGAGGGCTGCTGGCTATATATCTCGGCGGAGAATAAATTGCACCAATAAAAAATATTCACAAAAAATTAGCCCGCAGTCGGGGTGGTGCACCACCTCGGAAGCAGTCCGGCATAAAGCTCGGGTGCTAGTGGCTGGCTCCATAGAGGGCACTTCCGGCATTAAGCTCGCCTGAATTCATTCAATCTTTTAAAGACCGAGGTAGTTTATGACACCTCGGACGCTGACCATCGTTAGAGCTCGGATATAGTCCGGCGTTAGAGCTCGGATACAGTCCGGCGTTGGAGCTTAGATACAGTCCGGCTTTGGTGCTCGGCTGCAAAAGATACCTCAAATACAGTCCGGCCTTAGAGCTCGGATGCAAGAGGGCGCCGTCGCACGGGAAACACTTCAAACCCCAGGTGTGGCGTAAAAAACTTACAAAGCATTGATAAAGGCCGATAACTTAAAAAGACTCCTCGGATACCCGACGTATGAACTCTTCGGATACACCTCGGCGATCCTCAAGATCGGAGATGGGAAGATTTGTTGAACCAGTTTTCAAGACCGACGACCGAAGATGAAGAACAGTTCGGAAGAATCGAGCAGCGTCCCCAACTTGAAGACCGGTTCAGGGGGCTACTGACGATGTCCTGGACTAGGGGGTACTCACCACATTGTCTCCCGATTAGTTGGATTGGGCCGAGGACCCCCAGGGCCGTTTACTCATGGGCCAGTTCGGACAGCCGAAGTATATACGAGGAAGATTCCACAAGACTTGGTGATCAAGACAAGGACTCCTCTCCACCAATGTAGCCGACTAGGACTCTTGTAACCCTAGGCCTCCGGTACATTATATAAGCCGAGGCCAGGCTCGTTGATAGGCTAGATCATTATGACATCAATCATCATACCTCTAGGGTTTAGACCACAATATATGATCTCGAGGTAGATCAACTCTGTACTTGATATTCCATCAATATAAACAAGAGCAGGACGTAGGGTTTTACCTCCATCAAGAGGGCCCAAACCTGGGTAAAACACCGTGTTCATCGTCTCTATTACCATCGATCCTAGATCCACAGCTCGGGACCCCCTACCCCGAGATCTGTCGGTTTTGACACCGACTAAGCCGGCAACCAAAGACGCTGACGGCCGGGTCCTACACCCGGCCGGATTACCATTGTACCCCTGGGGGGTAGGCCTATATAAACCCCCCAGGTCACCCCATGCAAGGGGTTGGGACCTTGGTGGAGACCTTGGTCGAGCACCCAAGTCGCCATACACACACATAGAGAGAGTGGAGTAGAGCTAGCCTTGCCCTTCTTCCTCCTCTAGCCAAACAGCTCAAGGAGCAAGCTTGTAGCTACTTGTTGAGGTAGTGATCATGTGAAGACCCCGCAAAGCAGGACTAGGGGTGTTATCTCCTAGGAGAGCCCCGAACCTGGGTAAGATTCGCAGGCGTATGCGGTCTCGCTCACTCCCGCTTCTAGAGCCCGGCGACGTACTTTTGTCCCCATCCACGATAAGCCACCCCCTGGCATATGTCGCACGATATCCCCGACAAATGCACACCAAGAAAGGAAGATAGATTTTGTAAGAATTATAAATATTTAGAAACAAAAAAGTTGCAAGAGAGGCTAGATGATTGTGCTGAAAGATTTAATTTTTTTCGCCATCCTTGTGAACTTTGTAATGAACTTGGTCATTTAAATCTCCAATGCAAATTGATTCACGATCAAATCGTGTCCAAAAATTGTGATAACTTGATTACCCTTGAGCATCATAAAGAGCTTAGTCTTCTTTTGGGGTATGAAGAAATGAAACGTATAACTGAGGGTATTCCAAATTTTAATCTCGAGAGATTTCTTGATTTTGATCTAGAGGAAATTTATATGTTTTGTGCGGTAAATTGCATTGAGAATCCTTATATTGCCAACTATCTAAAGACAAGAAAACAAATAGAATATGAAGAGAGTACTAATGAAAGGGAAAATATTTCCCAATACCCTCCTAGTGTTTATTATGGTGAATCAGGTAACGAGGAGGAGCTTCCTATCCAATCAATCTCTTCAACAAGAAGCTTGAAAAAATTAATTAAACCCACACATGATGTGGTAAAGAAGAAGAAAAGAAGAAAGAATAGAGGTAAAAAGGTATATCTCCCAAATAATGTTGCTCCTATTATTGTTGTGCCTCATGAAAATGAATAAAAAATAATTGTGGAAGATGATGCACTTGATGATGGTTTTGTTATGCCTATTGCTTGTTGTGATGATTATGATTGGGAAGATAATGATACTTCTTATAATCTTGGAAATCTTTTTGGCACCAACTTGGGAAATTATGATGATAGCAATTGTTATACCGTTGGTGCTATTCATACTATTAATGATGAGAGTGATTATGCTTATGATATGCCAAGCCACAAGCTTGGGGATGCTATGTTTGATGAGAATGACATGTTTGAGAATTTATTTGCTGCAATTAATGTTTGTCCCAAGCTTGGGGATGCTATGCTTAATGAAGATGATCTTTTTAGCCCCCCTACTTTGAATGATCAAATTTGCTATGATGGTTGCATGCCTCCTATCTATGATGAGAATAAAGTTGCTACTTATGATGATTATTGTGATGATACTTATGTTCTAAAAAGTAGTGATGATTATGTTTATAAAACTTGTCATAGTTATGACTACCCTATAACACCCCCCTGTATCAACTACAGTGACCACCTCTTAATCATGCCAAGTCATCTTGATTTACAGTGCTAGACCATCATTAGTTTAAATCTCATTCAACCTCCATCTCAGAAATCAAATTCAAATCACAAGTGAATTTTTGAAGTTGCACCAAAGTTGCTGCAAAAATGTTCATCAACTAGCAAATATTCCAAAACAATTTGTTGTTAATTAAGACAACATTACTGCTATGCAAAGATGAACAGTAGCAATTGATACAGTGCCAATTCAGCATTTTTAAATGCTATTCTAATTATGGAAAATACCAGTTGGATTCATCTTGCTCCCAAAGTATTGGTGGCAGTGCATAAAAATGCCCTGGGTCTAACGGACTAAGTTCCATGATTTTCCAAAATCTTTAGGATGTCCCAAATAATTCTTTTCCTTCTCTGTAAATAAATAAATTGAAAAACAGAAAAGGAAAAAGGGGAGTTGGGTCTTACCTACTTACCTGGCGAGGCCCAGCCAGCCCACCAGGGCCCCTTTCCCTCCTCACTCTCTCTCTCCTTCGCCATGTCAGCGCGTCCATGGCCGCACCGGCGAGACGATGACACGGCGACGCTCGCAGCTGGCCGAGGGGATAAGATCCGCCCAGTTCCTCTCCCCTGGCCTCCTCATCCATTTGCCCCCTCCTCCTCGCTTTCCTTCGCTCGCGCTCGCCCTTTCTTCCCCTCTGTCGAGCGCCATCGTCGCCGCCCTCCGTCGTCCCCGCGGCCACCGGCGGCTTGTGCTCGCTGGTTTTGTCCGTCCGCTCCGCCAGCGTGTGCCACGTCTCCTGGTGCCTCCAGGCGGAGCCAGGGAGGCCTGCTGCTGCTGATTCTTCGTCGTCCCCATCTCCGGCCACCACAAACCGTCGCCGTTGATTCGCCGTCTTCCCTGCGCTTCCGTTCACCCAAGGGTCTTCCGTGACCGCTCGGTGAGCATCCCAGTCGCCTCCCCCTCTTTTCTTGCTCTGCTAGCTGCCTCATTAGCCGCTCCCATTCCGCCCAAGCTCGGCGGCGCCATTGCCGGCGTACGGCTCGAGTCACAGCCGTCTGAGATGCCACACGCCGTCCGTCGTGCTCCTGGCGCGCGCAGTAGGCCGCCCAAAAACTTAGCCCACTCGAAACCTCCCCTAGTCGCAGCTCGCGTGATGGCCGAACTCTGGCGTCCGCCGCGGGCTCAACGCCGGCGAGCGCCGTCCACCCCAGAACCTGCTACCGCCCTAGATCGACGCGGCTCAGTGTGGCCGTTCGAAAGAACTCAACCGCGCTCGTTTCGGCCCTCCGTAGCGGATTTCCGAGCTCCTCCGGCGAGAGCGCCACCGCGGAGAGCTCACCGGAGCGATTCCGGCGACCCCGCCAGCGTGGCACCGCGTGGGGCCCGCCCGTAGTCACTACCAGTGGGCCCTGGACCCACTTTGACCCAGTTGACCGTGGTCAACTATGGTCACTGTTCACACTAGCCGCTGACTAGTGGGTCCCGCTGACTTAATTAGCGTTAAACAAATAATTAGTGTCCTGTTAATTAGCTACTAACACTAACAGTAGGCCCCACTAGTAGGTTAATTAGATTAACTAGTTTGTTAGTCACTGAGTCAATGATAGGTGGACCCCACCAGTCAGTTTGACTAGTCAACTGGTCAGTTGACTGGCTGACGCAGAGATGACCTCATGCTGACATCATAATCCATTTTAGACAATTTCTGTTAATCTGAATAATTCCAAAAAATGTTTTAAACTTTAGAAAATCATATAAAATAAACCGTAACTCGGATGAAAATGATTTATATATGAAAAACGATCAGAAAAACGAGACGAATCCGAATATGCCACTCACACACCTGTCAGCCCCCTCTAACATGATGAACATGGAACTTTCCTCTTCGGTTCATCTAACCGATAGATACCCGGAGCTGGTAAAACACCTCCAGATGTTTTCCTCTCCGACTAACATGCGTAACACTGCGTTAGATAACCCCTAGCCTAGCCATTTGCGTTGTCGTGCTCTGTGATTGTATTGTGGCTGTGTATTTATCTGTTTCCTCCCCCTCTTCTCCCTGATAGACTGCAAGAGCGCTGATGATCCGGTGGACGACTACCTCACCGTAGAAGATCCACTTTTGTCTGCAAAGCTTCCAGGCAAGCACCCCTCTTTTGAGCATACCGATATCGCCTATTCTTCTCTCTCTTATGCTTGCATTAGAAGTTGCTGTTGTTACTGTTATCCTATATCTGCTGCATAGCATGTTTGTTGTAACCTGCTATTGTTACCTACCTGCTTATCCTAAACTGTTTAGTATAGGTTGGGTAGAGACCCATCAGAGACCCCACTTTATCCCGACTGCCCCGCTGGATTATCAGAAGACCCGATCAACGGGATCAAAGACCAAGCCCCGGCACCGCACATCACTTCCCCTTAGTTGCTCGACACTACTGGGTTACTATCGAGTGTCGAGGGTGATACCTCGTCAGCACTTCTAATGATAACCTTGTAGGTTAGTTAATCGGTCGTGGTCATCGAGGGTGATTCCTCCTACACCACCCCCGATAACGACATCGTCGTGCAACTTCTCAAGTGTGGACCTCGAGGGTGATTCCTCCTTCGTTCACCTTGATGATAACATCAGGTGGAATTCCGTCGAGGGTGATTCCTCAGGGTTCCCCTTGGTGTTAGACACACAGTTACTATGGTTACTATGACTTTACACTGAACCAGGTTACTAAAGACGGGTCGGCACTGAGGGGTACCCGCGCGAGCATATTTGCGAAGTGATGTGGAGACGGGTTGACCTGGAGGGTGCTCGAGAGATGAATACGAGGCGTGGCCGGGCATTCTTGGCCCTTGCCGCAAGTCCTCGAGACGGGGCGACGGGGTCACATCGATTGTGAGTCTCTGCTCGTTACCGTGCGCTCCTAATCCACTAACGGTTTGGATATTTGATCCGAGGGGCCTCTGGTCTGATAGTGCTAACCATCACGTGGGCATAGTATGGGCGTTCTGCGTCGTATACATCAGCTGAAGCTTAATAGACGTCATGCGACTGAGCGGCGCGCGCTGGGTTGGACCGCGTTAAGCACCCTCCGTTGTACTGGAGGCTGCTAGGTCTGCTCACCGGCCGCGTACGCAACGTGCAGGAGCGCCCGGGTCGATGGCCCAAGACCCCTGGGTGCATAGGTTTAGTCCGGCGTGCTGACCTCTCTATTAAGCCTAGGTCGGGTTGCGGCGTGTCGTTTGGCCGAGGCCGGGCATGACCCAGAAAAGTGTGTCCGGCCGGAGTTAAGCGAGCGTGGTGGGTAAGTTGGTGCACCCCTGCAGGGAAGAAACAATCTATCGATAGCCTGTCCTATGGTAACGGACACTCGGAGTTGTATCCCGATCGGTACATCTAGAACTGGATACTTGTGATGAGAACTGGATAGTATGTCTCTGGGATTACTTTCTCGCAGGGAGTCGAGAAAGAATCTCTGGGCGAGGTTGATGACACAACTATTACTTTACCTTATGTTATTCTGCACTCTTCTAATGCTGCAAGACCACTGAGGATGATGAAGATGCTACTCTTCGATAGGACTAGGCTTTCCCCTCTATTCTGGCATTTCTGCAGCCCAGTCCACATATACAGCCTCCCTTTGATAATGTTGCATATGTAGTATAGATCCTTGCTTGCTGAGTACTTCGGATGAGTACTCACGTTTGCTTTGCTTTCTTTTTCTTCCCATATCCATTTGACGCAACCAGATGACGGAGCCCCTGAGCCAGCTGCCCCCGCCGACGGCTACTACTACTACTACCCTTCCGGCGAGTACTACTACGAGGAGCAATCGACGACTAGGAGTAGGTTCGGAGGGTCCTAGGCAGGAGGCCTACGCCTTTCGATCGTAGAGTTTTATTTTACCCCGCCTTCTTAAAGGCCTATCTGTAACTCTGTTATATCTGTACTCAAATATCTGATGCTTCCGCTGACACTTGTATGCCATCGAGCTATGTATTCGAGCCCTCGAGGCCCTGGCTTGTAATATAAAGCTTTTATGACTTTATTTATGTTTTAGAGTTGTGTTGTGATATCTTCAAGTGAGTCCTTAGGCTTGATCGTGTGCATTTGCGTGTATGGTTAGTGCACGATTAAGCCGGGGTCGTCACAACCCTTTTCCTGAACATTACTCTTTTAATGTGGAAACAATTTATAGTATTCGAGTTTCATATGATACTCCCACCATTGTGAATGAGAAGAAATTTTCTTATGTGGAGAGTAATAAAATTTCTATGCTTGTGGATCATGAAAAGAATGCTTTATGTGATGGTTATATTGATGAATCTATTCATGATGCTACTGAAAATTATTATGAGAGAGAAACTTATGATTCATGATGCTCTCTTTGTGTTTCAATTCCTATCTTTTATGCGAGCATCATTGAAAACATCATGCCTAGCTAAAATGCATTAAAGAAAAGCGCTTGTTGGGAGACAACCCAACATTTACCCCTACTATTTTTGTGTGTTCACATGATTAGGATACTGTAGTAATCATGTTTTATAACTTTTATTTCAATAAAGTACCAAGTAAATGTTGGGGAACGTGCAATTTCAAAAAAATCCTACACTCACGCAAGATCTATCTAGGAGATGCATAGCAACGAGAGGGGGAGAGTGTGTCCACGTACCCTCGTAGACCGAAAGCGGAAGCGTTAGCTTAACGCGGTTGATGTAGTCGAACGTCTTCGCGATCCAACCGATCAAGCACCGAACGTACAACACCTCCGAGTTCAGCACACATTCAGCTCGATGACGTCCCTCGAACTCTTGATCCAGCAGAAGGTCGAGGGAGAGTTCCGTCAGCACGACGGCATGGTGATGTGATCCGCGCAGGGCTTCGCCTAAGCACTACGACGCTATGACCGGAGGAGTAAACTGTGGAGGGGGGCACCGCACACGGCTAAGAGAATATCTGATATATCTTTGGGGTGCCCCCCGCCCCCGTATATAAAAAAGGGGAGGAGGAGGCCGGCCCCCTAGGGGCGCGCCAAGTGTGGGGAGTCCTACTAGGACTTGACTCCCAAGTCCTAGTAGGATTCCCCTTTCCTTTCCGGAGTGGGAAAGAGGGAAAGGGAGAGGGAGTAGGAAAGGGCAAGGGGGGCGCCGCCCCCTCCCCTAGTCCAATTCGGACTCCATGGGGGGGCGCCACCTCCCCTTGGTCTGCCTCCTCTTCTCCCCTATGGCCCAATAAGGCCCATTACTTCCCCGGGGGCTTCCGGTAACCCCTCGGTACTCAGAAAAATACCCGAATCACTCCGGAACCATTCCGGTGTCCGAATATAACCTTGAAATATATCAATCTTTACCTCTCGACCATTTCGAGACTCCTTGTCATGTCTGTGATCTCATCCGGGATTCCGAACAAACTTCGGTCACCAAAACACATAACTCATAATACAAATCGTCATCGAACGTTAAGCGTGCGGACCCTACGGGTTCGAGAACTATGTAGACATGACCGAGACACATCTCCGATCAATAACCAATAGCGGAACCTAGATGCTCATATTGGCTCCTACATATTTTACGAAGATCTTTATCGGTCAAACCGCATAATAATATACGTCATTCCCTTTGTCATCGGTATGTTACTTGCCCGAGATTCGATCGCCGGTATCATCATACCTAGTTCAATCTCGTTACCGGCAAGTCTCTTTACTCGTTCCGTAATGCATCATCCCGTAACTAACTCATTAGTCGCATTGCTTGCAAGGCTTATAGTGATGTGCATTTCCGAGAGGGCCCAGAGATACCTCTCCGATACACGGAGTGACAAATCCGAATCTTGATCTATGCCAACCCAACAAACACCTTTGGAGACACCTGTAGAGCATCTTTATAATCACCCAGTTACGTTGTGACGTTTGATAGCACACAAAGTGTTCCTCTGGTATTCGGGAGTTGCATAATCTCATAGTCAGAGGAACATGTATAAGTCATGAAGAAAGCAATAGCAATAAAACTAAACGATCAATATGCTAAGCTAACGGATGGGTCTTGTCCATCACATCATTCTCTAATGATGTGATCATGTTCATCAAATGACAACACATGTCTATGGTCAGGAACCATAACCATCTTTGATAAACAAGCTAGTCAAGTAGAGGCATACTAGGGACACTCTGTTTGTCTATGTATTCACACATGTACTAAGTTTCCGGTTAATACAATTCTAGAATGAATAATAAACATTTATCATGATATAAGAAAATATAAATAACAACTTTATTATTGCCTCTAGGGCATATTTCCTTCAGTAAAGCCTTTGGGATAGTGTGGACGATAGTTGACTTGATTCTGTGCAAAAACAGAAACTTTTGCGCCCAGTAACAGAATTTTTTTAATTCACTGGAGAGTCTAAAAACTCTGAATTCTTTACAGTTGATGGGTATACAAATTTTCTACGTTATCCTAATTTTTCAGAATTTTTGAATTGACAGAAGTATGACCTTAATTCAGATCTTTATGTACTGTTCTGTTTTTGACAGATTATGTTTTCAATGCATAGTTTGCTTGTTTTATGGTTTCTATGGCTTATATTTCTTAATATAAATTGTGGAAATTGTAGAGTACATTAGGCATTGTGTGAGAACAATTATGAATCTTGTCTTTGACAGTACCAAAGTGAATGATTTGTCTTTATCATACTAACCTATCTCACGAAGTTCCGTTAAGTTTTGTGTGATTGAAATTTTCAAGTTTTGGGTGAGATATCGATATGAGGAGAATAAGGAGTGACAAGACCCTAAGCTTGGGGATGCCCAAGGCAGCCCCAAGGTAATATTCAAGGAAGATCCAAGCAACTAAGCTTGGGGATGCCCCGGAATGCATCCCCTCTTTCGTCTCCAACATTATCGGTAACCTTACTTGGGGCTATATTTTCATTCGTCACATGATATGTGTTTTGCTTGGAGCATCATTTTATTTTATTAGTATTTTATTTCTGTTATTTAGAATAATGTTTTGTATCTTTTTCTTCAATAAAAATGTCAAGTATAGCCTTTGCTATGCTTATTTTGCAACTCTATGAGTTGCTGTTTCAAAACAGAAAGTTTGTCGCTGTTACAAAAATTCTATAGAAAATTAAGAATGTGATAAAAGGTTAAAAAAAATTGCATAGTAAGCTCTGATAAATTTTCTACAGTGTGGTAAATTTTCATAATTTTTGGAGTTAAATAACTATTGATACTCTTGCATTCTTTACAGACTGTACTGTTTTGGCAGATTGCTGTTATGTTTGCATTGTTTGCATATGTTTGCTTGTTTAATGATTCTATTTGAGAATAGGAGTATTAAATATGCAGAGGCATTTAGTATGCAATGCTGAATAATAATTTTTATGATTTGCTACAGTAGAGAATGATAAGGTTTTTGCATTGGTTTATACTAACTTATCTCACGAGTTCTTGTTGAGTTTTGTGTGGATGAAGTTTTTAAGATTTAGGGAAACCGTGATATGAGAGGAATTAAGGAGACACAAAAGCTCAAGCTTGGGGATGCCCAAGGCATCCCAAGTTAATATTCTAAGAAGTCTCAAGCATCTAAGCTTGGGGATGCCCCGGTAGGCATCCCACCTTTCTTCTTCAACAATTATCGGTTAGTATCGATTGAGCCTAAGTTCTTGCTTCTTCACATGATGTGTGCTATTCTTGGATTGTCATTTTATTTTCTTTTGCTTGCTGTTTTAATAAAATACTTAGATCTGAAAGTTTTAAATAAAAGAGAGTCCTCACATAGCTATCTATTTACTTAACTACTCGATTGATCTTCACTTATATTTTTTTGGAGTAGCTTGTCATTTACTCTCGTGCTTCACTTATATCCTATGAGTAAATTGTTGAATGAATTGAATATCATGAAGTTGAAATTATATGTTCATATCATGCCTAGTGGTAGCTTCACATTGGGTTTAGAAAGTGAAATCTTTTGAAGCTTGACAATCACAATATTGGTCATACAAGCAATTCCTGAATGATTACTATAAGGAAGAGAACTTTCACATGCAAATACAATATCTTGAAAATCTTTTGTGATTGTGAGCCCTCATCAAAATATTATATGCCAAAATTGTTGACGTTGGACAAGTAAGGCAACGTAATGATTTATGTTTGTTCATATTCACATAGAAGTTATATTGTCATAGATCCTTCAACATGTGGTGCTTACCCCCCATCTTTGCTAGCCAAAAATTTCGCACCAAGTAGAGATACTACTTGTGTATCCAAAAACCCTTAAAGCCAAATCTTATTTTCAAGAGTCCACCATACCTACCTAAGAATTGAGTAAGATCCTTCAAGTAAGTTGTCATCGGTGCAATAAGGCAATAAAAATTGCTTCTAAAAGTGTTAGATCATTTAGTGTAAGAGAAAATTGAGCGTTGTACGAACTTGTGATGGCAAAGAATAAAAGCGACAGACTGCATAATAAAGGTTGCTATCATAAGGGGCAATATAACATTATGTTCTTTTGCACTAATAGGTTGAGCATACAAACAAATAAGCGCATGGCAACCTCTGCTTCCCTCTGCGAAGGGCCTATCTTTTACTTTTATGTATTTACTTTTATGCAAGAGTCAAAGTTTTTCTTTCTATTCCTTTTTCTTTTTCTTTTTTGGCAAGCATCATGTGATGAGGAAAGCATAACTCGTTCGTACTTTCCTATGGACAAAGAAAAAAGAGAACATAACTTCCTAGTTAAGTATGTTTGTTTTGCACTATCGATCATTTGCTTATGTGCAATGTCATAAAGGCAACCTAGAGTCCTAGACTACACCATAATAATTAAATGCAAGATTATAGACATAATGATAACATCAATTAAGACATGTTGGGCTTAATTCCATTTTTTGTGCTTGATTAAAAAATGTCCAAATGCTCCCAAGATACTTTACCGTGCTAGCTGTTCAAAACCAAGATACTTTACCATTGCAATGCATGTTTGGTATATTACAAGTAATGGGAGTAGGAAATGTCCTCACGGTCAAAGGTCAAGTGTGCGGCTATGGCAATGAGGGACGGCACACAGGGAATGTATCTGGTGCACCCGCACTTGTGGTGCTACCGGTGCACCAGATGTCATATATTATTTTAAAAAATATGAAAAAATTCTAGCATGTTAACACAACATCAATGTATGATGTCACAAAATTTCGTATAAAAATTTGTAATATTTTTTGGGATACAAAAATTATAAATTTAACATCAGTGTGATAACGGGCCAAATCTAAAGCCCAAATTATGTTATGTACTATTCAGTGTTGAATTTATCATTTTTGTTTTTTCAGTTATGTTTCGAATTTGACTTGAAATTTTGTGACAACCTACATTGATGTTGTGTGAGTGTGCTATTTTTTTAACATTTTAAACGCACAATATGAGTTCGGTGCACCTGTAGCACCACAAGCTTCGGTGCACCAGATATTTTTTCACGGCACACAAGTTGCCAGCTACAGATGGCGCTCCGACGTGCTGGAGGCGTTATATATATAGAAAAACATCAATGGGAGAAGAATTGGGAGAGTGGGAGAAGTATCAAGTACATGAGGAGTACAAGGACAACTTAGGGCATGCAAGCATGGAGCTTGCAACCCTGGCGTTGTGCGATGTGTGAATAGTAGTAGCATTTTTTTTATCAGGTGGTGAACAGTGGCATCTAGGTGAGTTAATTGTGTGTCCAGGTCTGCTGCCACATTTTTTATATGTGCGAACAGTTCTCACATTTTTCTAGACGGCAAGAAGTAGGAGACATGCTGGGTTTGACTCTCATTGGCCAATTTTTTTATGTCAACTTTTTTTTTTTGAACAGAGAAAGGCGCACGAGGCGCCAAATATATTCCAGCTCAGTAACAGTGAATAGCATGGATTACAAAGTCCTGACTCTGAAAGCTAGAGAGAAGAGCAAGAACAGGACACGAAGAATTCCTGTGAGCTGATGCGAAACAACTAAAGGCAGGTTCCACATTAGAGTGGATATCCTGTTGAGCAACATTGTGTGCAACACCATTGATTTCCCTAGATATATGAAAGACCTGAGGCAGCATAGAAGATGAATGCTTGAAGAAGATAGCCAAAGGTTTACGAATGCTCCACGGAGTTGATGAATCCAGCAAGTTCCTAGTTGCCGCCGAGGTTGCCAAAGTGAGGCAGTCTGTGAGGAAAGTTGGCCTCAAAATTTGAAGCTTAGAGGCCAGTTGAGCTGCAAGAGATAGAGCTTCGGCCTCCGCCTGCAATGGAGTATCTGTGAGAGGCGTCGAAGCCTGAATTTGAACATTCACTTCAAACTGTTCCTGAGGACACGCAATGTAGATGCCAACTCCAGTTGCAAAGATCCCCTGCCTCAAGCCTGGCACTTTCCGTGTCTTGAAGGCTGCATCAGAAAAAACTTTGGGACCTGTCACCAATAAATCAGATTTTAAGGAAGTTCCCTGCTTAGGAAGCTGATCAGGAGGACGAAGAGATTTAGAAGCAGCCTGCAAATCAGTATAACAAGTCAAGATATCATTAGTGTCTACAGCCAAAGCCAAAAGAGGCAAGATGAACATGATGGGGAGAGTGCTTGCTCCTATCAAACAGATGATCATTCCTAGCCTTCCAAAGACACCAAAGAAAATTAAGAATATTAATCAAGGAACCATATGGGTGTTGCAAGTGGAGGAGAGCAATGATGAGAGAATGCATAGAATCGTGACCCTGGATTAAGGCATCAGTTTTGATAAACCAAGGAGCAGCAAACCAGGCTGCTCGAGCAAAAGGACAGAGGAAAAATAAATGGATATCATCCTCTTGCTGACCACATCTACAGCAAAGTTGAGAGATATGAAATGAAAATCTCCCTGCTCTCAAACCTGTAGGTAATGCCCTTCTAAGCAGCCTCCAGGCAAAAGTTTGCACCCTCGGAAGTATCTGCTTTTGTTTCCAAACGAGCTTAAGAAGGTTCTTGAGATCCAAGGGAAGAGTTGAGGGTGCATCACGAGGATTTGAATGAATTTCCTGCAAGCAAAGCCTATAAGCAGATTTAGAAGAACAAAATCCATTTGGAGTTAAATCCCAACAAAGAAGGTCAGGGACATCGTCATCTATGATAACAGTGTGCAAAATAGTATCTGCCATAGGTTGAAGGAAGAGAGAATGAATTAATTGTTGATTCCAAGCTTTCTGACCTGAGAGCCACAGATCACGGACTAAATCAGGGTACCTGAAACCGGCCGGCTGAATGATAAGGTGATCATGAATAGCAGCCCAGTTAGTGCACCAAGGAGTACTCCAAAGGGAAATATTGCCCTGGGTTAACTGGTAAAAAGAGTGGGCTTTCACTTTAGGCATAATTTTTAACACAGAAGTCCAGAAAGCTGACTTAGGAGAAGAGGGGGAGGCAGTCCAAATAGTGGAATTATGAAAGTATTTAGCTTGAAGAACTTTATAAAGATGAGAAGAGGGAGACTTGGCAATTCTCCAAGCAGCAACAATGACAAGGCTTTCATTGATAGCTTTTAAATTTCTAATACCTAGCCCACCTTCATCCTTAGTATTGCAAATATCTTTCCAAGCACGAAGACAAAGACTCCTGCTAGAGTCATTTTCTCTGACACCTGTCCACCAAAAATGCCTGATAACAGCAGTAAGTTTAGAAAGAAATTTCTTGGTAAACAGAATATTTGCCATGTAATAGACTGGAATAGCTGAAAAAACCGAACGAATCAACTCCAGTCTAGCAGCATGAGAAAGCATATTGGCCTTGTAAGCAGGGAGCTTGTTTTTGAATTTATCGAGAACAAAGTTGTAAGCAGCAGTTCTATTTTTAGCAGGAAGAATCAGCGGATGACCCAAATGAGTAAAATTGCTATCCAAAAAAACAACAGGGAAAATCTGCTTGATGTCATGAATAGTAGCAGGGCTAACATGGGAACTAAAAAGAATGGCCGATTTGCTCCAGTTAGGCAGCTGACCAGAGGCAGAGCAAAAGTGACAAATCAGATTGGCCATGACCTGAGCTTCCTGGACAGTAGCTTGACCACAAACTAAGAGGTCATCCGCAAACAACAGAGAATGCACAGAAGGGCAATTTGGACCTAGAGAAATACCCTGTAAATGATTAGCTGCAAGGGCTTCATTAAGAGCAATAGACAATTCATTTATGGCAATGACAAACAAATAAGGAGACATGGGACAACCTTGTCGGATACCTCTATAACTCCTAAACTTATGCGAAGGCTGACCATTAATGAGCACAGAGAAGTTAGGAGAAGAAATGCATGCATGTATGAGATTGATAAAATGACCATGCAGCCCTTTCCGAGCAAGAGCAGAGACAATGAAATTCCATTCCAGACGATCAAACGCTTTAGCAAGATCAATTTTAAGCATGAAAGCAAGATGTTTCCAAGATTTAAGGCTAAAAGAATGAGTAATCTCTTGAGCAATAATGATGTTATCACTAATTCTCCTACCTTCAATAAAGGCCTGTTGAGCAGGATCAATATAGTCTGGAAGATGAGATTTAAGCCGATTAGCTAAAGATTTGGCAATGATTTTATAGACAACATTACAGAGGCTAATGTGCCGATAATCCATAGGGACTTGGGGCACTAATTTCTTAGGGATAAGGGCAATGTTGGTATCATTGATATGAGGAGGCAAAATACCAGTTTCATAAAAATTAATAACAAGCTGAGTAACCTCCACACCAATCCAGTCCCAAGCAGCCAAATAAAACTCCACATTAAAACCATCCGGGCCCGGAGAAGCATTCAACTTCATATCTTTGAGGATCTGCAAAATCTCATCTTTATCTGGAATAGAATAAGTAGGGTCCACCGAGCTAGTAGGAATTTGAGAGTTGAGAAAAGGCCTGGCAGAGTTATCATTAGGAGAAGAAAAAATAAAACGGAAATAGTTGACAAAAGTATTGGTAACAGCAGAAGGCCTAAAATGAAGCACATCATTTTCATCCTGTATAGAACATATCGTATTTCTTTTCCTTCTTTTAATGACAGCCTGGTGAAAAAAATTTGTATTGCGATCGCCCTTCGTAGCCCAATTTTTTTTGCTGCGCTGCTTATAGAATTGGTTGAGCTTAGAAAGGGTATGTTCATACCTGAGAGTGAGAGAATTTTCCAGGGCATGATTTTGCTGCTGAACAGGAAGCTTCTGAATTTGATTAATGTTAGATTCCAGCTCCAAAAGCTCCTGCTGCAAAGGTTTTTTCTTCTTGCACCAGATTTTTAAAGACCCTGCCAAATGAGAGGTTTTTGCCAGAAAAGAATGCATAGGAGAATTATTCCAAACAGATTTAGCAAAGTTACTAAAATCTTTTTCCATAAGCCACCAATTTTCAAACTTAAAAGATTGCCTGGGCTTAACAAAAGAACCATCAGTGGAAATAAGAATGGGAGCATGATCACTGAGGATGATAGGCAAATTAAGAACCTTAGTGTTCGGATAGTGCACACACCAATCAGAGTTAACAAGACATCGATCTAGGCGTCTATAGATGGGCTGAACCGTATGCTGCTTGCTACGCCAAGTGTAAGCAGGACCACTGAATCCTAAATCGAAGAAACCACAATTTTTGACAAGAGAACGAAAAGAAGACATACGATAGTAATTAACATTACCATTGCAAGCATCCGTATCATACAAGATGTCGTTAAGGTCACCCATACACATCATGGGTTTACCTAGGTTATCATACACAAAATTAGCAACCTGATTCCAAATAGCACTAGTCTGCCTATGGTAGGGATCACCATATATACAAATCAAACAAAATTCAACTCCCGAGGCTAGATGAACTACATTAGCTAAAATATAGTGAAAGGTAGCAGCATAGATAGATACTTTGAGCTCATCATTCCACATAAGCCAGAGCCCTCCAGAAGCCCCTCTAGAAGGAACAACAAAACTGTTAGCAACATCAAATCTATTTATAAGATCCGTGGAGCGAACCTTAGAAGATTTAATCTCAGAAACAAAGGTTACCTGCGCTTTAGTAGAACGGATCAGATTGGCCAAAAACATCATACGATCATTGCCGAGGTCCCGACCCATACCTCGGCAATTCCATGCTATGGCCCTCATGACGCCGGAGGCGCGTTAGGGCCATGCGCCGCTGCCCAAGAAACTGAGTCAACCGTGTCCCTGCCTGTCTCCTCATCAAACTCCATGTCCTCATCCATGTGACCCCTTCTGAGATCTACTGTATCCCCTTGGCGCGAGCAGTTAAGGTCATCCTGATTTTCCATTGAGGCTTGAGCTCTGGAACGATACATGCCACTATCAACATCCAAATCCATGTGGTGGAGGTGATCAATGCCAGGAGGAGAGAAAGCCCCCTGACGGGAGCTACCCGTAGCAGCACTGACAGATGGCAAAGGCGACCGCAACGGCCCCGGATCATAGCTAGGTGCTGCCTCTCTGCCAAATTCCACAGGTGAACCATTCTGAGCAGAACTGGAGTCGAAAAACAACCCTGCCAGATTCTTGCCCCTGCCTCGGCCGCCACTACTGCCAACATCCATCGCAACGGCGCCACCGTCACGTTTCCAAGTGGAAGAACGGGCGCGGCCGCGAGGAAACCCGTATAAACTGGGACGCATACCTTGAAGTCCCCTGGCCGGAGGAACATCCCACCTGCTACCTCCAGATCGATGGCGGCTCCCCTGAGAAGCATCGGATCCTAGAACCGCAGTCCCTGAACTTGGCTTGGCAGCGGGAAAGCCTGCCATGGAGTGGATGAGCTGACTGTTAGCTCCGAGAGCGGCTCCCAAATCACCAACTGGAGCTGAGTGTTGGATACGAACGGACGCGTAGGGCGGAGCTCCGAGGAGGCCCGGTCCATGGTGGATTGGCGATTCAGGATGGGGCATGGCCCCGAGGACTCCTGATCCAGAGTACCCCTCCTCCCTTCGAGCTGCGACATGGGAAGCGGCTTTCTTCGCTGGCGGCAGAGGGAGCCCGAGCAAAGGATCCTGCGGGCGCTTGGGATTAGATCTGGGGGAAGATGAGGATGGATGACGCAAAGGGGATGGTGGATGTGGCTCTGAGAGTCGAGGAAGAGAAGAAACATTAGCACCACAATTAATGTCGCCGATAGCTGTAAAGATAGTAGTACTAGGAGAAGACTGAGTGATGTGAGTAGCGGGCTCTGAATATAGTCTAGGGATATTTGGCTGAAGAGGAAGATTTGCTGGTTCAAGCTGACGAGAGGCATCAGGGGTTGAAGACGAAGGGAAGAAAGTAGTGGACTGAGGTAAAGTACACCTCTGTCCCATGGGCAGCTGAGAGTGTTTGGCAGCCTGCTGGCCCAAATCTGGCCCAAGCTGCTGTCTCAGAATAGTCATCTCTTCTCCAGGTGTATAAGGCAACTCCAGCAATAAATGAGATGATGGGCCAGATAGAGCACCCCCCGGCTGGACCGGTCCAGAGCTAGGCTGCTATACTGGATTCTTCTAGAATTGAACAGGTGTGTCTCCCGCATTATTGCACCGCCCCTGCACTGACTCTGCATTTAAAGCAACTGACAGCACTCCATCTCTTGCAGAATGAATAATGGCACCGCTTTGACTCTGGTCAGCCGCAGGGATGAGACTAGAAGAAACTGCGGCAATAGTTGCATCTGAATGACTCTGAACCACTTGCAAATCAGTAATTTTTGACGTGTTACCTCTTTCCACTCCATTAATTTGCTCATTAATTTCCCTGATAGATAACTCATTGTGACTACGTGACACATAATCCTCCTCTTGATGCATCCTAGACTTTCCTTTAGGATCCTCCAACTGCCTCTGCAATCTAACTAGCTGAGGATTCAGAAAAGATGAAAATGAATTTTCAGCAGTCTGAACATTTGGCGCTTTCTGCTCCGGAATGAGCTCGACGTTGTTCATCCACTGGCCAAATTTATCTGGTAAAACTTTCTCCAAAGAAAGCTGCAATCTTGGCCTTGCCAAAAGCAAACTGTTTCTAGTAGTGCAATGTTGAACAGAATGAAACATAACACCACAAAACGTGCAAATCCGACCAATCCTTTCATAAAACAGATAGGCCCAACCATCTGCATCTTTATCAAAGGAAACCCAAACTTTATCTCGAACTGAAGCACTAACCTTAGCTTTGATTGTTCCCCACATATACTCCTGTTTAGCAAAAATCATGGCTTGATTCAAGGGATGAAACTCAGAAATTGGACCAACACTTTGCAGAATATTAGCCAGAAGCAACTGAGTTCTGAATCTCATAGGGATTCCATACACTCTGATGGTAACATGGATCGAATCAAACTTATAGTCATCGATGTTCTTCCCATGGTCCTCTGGATCCATCCATTCCAACAAGAAATTATCTGAACCCATGCTCCATGGCTGATTGTTAATCACAAACATGACTGCTTCCATAGAACGAAAGTGGGCAACAAATATGTGCCTTGATAGCTGAGAAATCCCATAATAACGCTCCCTCCAGGCTCTAGCCATAGATTGTTGGACTGCTTGTAGAGACAGAACTCTGACCGGACCACCTGTATCCGCAAGCTTCATGAGAATATTGAACTTTGCATCTTGACCTCTCTCCTGAGCTCTCTGCTCAGCCCGGACATGCAGTATCTCTGGTTCTTGAATTGAAAGGGCTTGCATATTGAGCTCAATCCCAGGGTCTGGTCTTTCTGCACGGGGACGGATCAGAGAGACCCTATCCAAAGCTTGAACACCCTCCTCTGGGCCAGTGGAACGAACTGGCCCTTCCATGGAAAAATCGAACTAGGAAAGAAAGCAAGAAGGAAAAGAGAACGGGATAGAAACAGAAACAGAGATGAAGCAGGGGAAAGAACAGAGCTACATAGAGAGGAAGCAGATCGAAAGCAGTGCATAGGAGAGCGGAGAAAATGAGGAGAGCAGGGAAGAGCTAGTGCGGCATAACGCCAGACTGAAAGACAAGGCTGCCCTGGATCCAGGTTTGAACCGCGACACCTTTTTTTATGTCAACTGTTGTTGTTGTATGTCCTATATGTATAAAGGGCAAGAGAAGTGAACTCACCATCAACTTAAATCTTTATAAGTAGGAAAGATGATTACAAAAAAATATAGGACCAATTACTAGCATATGGATTTTTTCAAAAGTAATTACGTGAATCTTACCCAGAGACTATCTATCAACCAATTTGGTTGCGTAAGACGTAGTTGGCAAGCCTATATCTACCGTCCATGAAGTAGCGGAAGCTATGCAGACAAAACAAAGTTTGTTTTGCTTTTCCGCGAAGTACAACCCCATGCCAAATTAGTACATATGCCCCAAGCCCCAAACACGTGGCATGGAACCAGCGTCACATTTTTAACCATGGTTTACCATAGGTTTATAAAGCCATGTGATGGCAATGCTCAAGTAGTCAGTGTCACGCATATACATACATGAATACTACCACACGGACAAAAGACTTAACCGAGATACTCAGTTGCTATATATATATATATATATATATATATATATGATGAGTCTATTCTAATAACACCTGTTAAGAGTCTTATTCTACTAACAGTGAAACAACCGCAGCGAAAACCCATCCGAACCGCACGCACACGCGCCCAGCCCACCTTATCCATTCATCAGATCCACACCCACCCAAGCTCTCGTCTTCTACCTCACACCACCGAGCCCCCCATCCCACGACCTTCTCTCTCCCCGAGCAACTCCCCGACCTACGCCCTTCCACCGCCTCCCGCCCCGCGCCGCCAGCTGCCCCGAAGCGCCGCACCGCAGGCCGCCCCTACCTCCCCTCGCTCCTTCGGCCTCCAGCTCCTTACCTCCCATCGCGGCTCACCCACCTACATCCTTCCACCGCCTCCCCGCCAAGCGCCGCCGGCAGCACTACCACGGCTTCTCTCTCCATGGACGTCGTGCCTCTTTTGTCCCCGGCCGGTGCTCCTCCCACCCCCACGGTGCCACCCCTCCCCACCCAAGCCCGAGGCGCGCCGAGGCATTGCGCGCTCCACCCACAACCCGCGCCGGCCAGCGGCGACCTCCACCTGTCGCGCCACAGCGGAAATACAGCCATCCCCGGCCTCCCCACGGCGGAGCACCACCGCCCGCGCCCGGCGCCAGATCCCGGCTAGCCAAGACCCCACCGTGCCCGTCGGATGCACCCCCGCAAGCTCCCTCCCCCACGATGCCCCCACCCTCCGTCCAAACCCAGCCACGCACCGCTGCCCAAAACCAACTCCCCCGCGCCGCCATCGGAGCCAAGAACTCACGGCCGTTGGATGCAGCAGCACGACGCCCCTCGGCCTCCCCTCTCCACGCTGCCGTCCTCGATCCATCATCGCCTCCGCCTGCTGTACCCGCGGGATGACCCTGCCGCCATCTTCCCCCTCCCCGATCTGGGTGGTGGGCGTCGGCGTCCGGTGTTGTCCCCTGTTGGTGCCCAACTTCCTCCTCTCCATGCAGTCCTTGCCTCCCATCTTCCTGTACTGCAGGGCGATGGCCAGAGGTGATCGCCGGATCAAGGTGAGGTCGCCAACCCCCGTCCCTCCTCTGCAGCAACGAAATCACGGATGACCAGCACGACGACGATGGCTACCCGGGTCAACGCCGTTCTGCCTCTGCCATGTGCAGTGCCTACCTCGCGCCGCTGCAGTCCGCCACCTGCTGTGCTGACGTCCACAACGGTGCAGTCCACGCCGCCGGAGGTCGCCCCCTGTACTTAGTTTCCAGGGCGTGCAGCTCGCAGCACGCCGATGTGCAGTGCGGTAGTGTGTGCTTACATACTAGTGTAAGTACAGGGACGTGAAAGGTGGGGAAGTGCAGTTTGGAGTTTTTACCCATTCCAAAGTTGCAGTGCAGTTTGGAGTTTTTTGTGTGTTCAGAAACTTCAGAAATTGCACTCTGACTAAGTTTCTCCAGTGCAAATAATGTTACTCCCTCCGTCCCAAAATAAGTGACTCAATTTTGTTTTGTACTAGCTTTGGGACGGAGGGAGTATTACATTCAGTTTTGGTTATGCATTGGCAGTGCGGTTTATAGCTCATGGTGCTTCAGTGCTGAATTTGGTGTAGTGGACGGCAATGTGTGTGTGTGTGTGTGTGTGTGTGTGTGTGTGTGTGTGTGAGTGAGTACAGTGCTGTTTGGCTCCAGTTTTCGTTATTCACAATGTCTCAGTTTTGGTTATTTCATCGTTCGTAGTTGTGCAGATTCTGCGCAAGGCGTGAGGGTTCCTCCGGGCATCAGCGATTTTTTGTCAAAAGGATCACCTGTTCAGCGGAATTGCCAGAAAAGACCCCCTTCGGATGAAATTGGCAAAAAAGATCCCCTAGGCCGTGGCGGCCTGGAGGCGGCAACACTGTTTCAATGTACTGTTCATACAGGAGATGAGAAAAACAATGATGAGGCGAGAGCCGGTAGTGGCGGCAGCACTGTTCACGCGTGAGTGAACAGTAATTTCGAGAAAAAAAAATCAAAAAAATAGCAGAAAAATTCAAAAAAAATCTGAAATTTTGCACCCACTTAGAACACTCGATTGTTTTTGCTGCTAAAAATTTCAGATTTTTCTGCTAATTTTTTCGAAATTACTGTTCGCTCGTGCATGAACAATGCTGCCGCCATTGCGTGAGGCGGCAGGTACTGTTCGCTTGCCTCGTTGTTGTTTTTCTCGTCTCCTGCGTGAACAGTACAGTAAACAGTGTTGCCGCCTCCAGGCGTGGCGGCAGGTGTCACGTGTCGGCTGCCGCGCCTGCCGCCACGGCCTAGGAGGTCTTTTTTGTCAATTTCATCTGAAGGGGGTCTTTTCTGGCAATTCTGTTGGGCAGATGGTCCTTTTGGACGAAAAATCGGCATCAGCTTGCAGCCCACATGGCTCGGTTGTGGTGTGCAATTCGATAGCTGTGGATGGTGTCATGTTTTATAGATTTTTCTCTGTCGTCGACATGTATGCCTGTATGTAATGCGCAGGGTCCCAGGTCAACGGCGGATGTAGCCCATGCAGTTTGTGTGGTTGTGTGGTGCGGTCAAATATTTTTCGGTGGATGTAGCCCATGCAGTGCACTTCGGTCTAAAAAAAAAGTCCACTACAAAGGACTCTTCAGTACACTTCATTTAGAACAAAACTAGATCGGGATCGCGCCTTGGCGCGAGGGTGCCGGTCCTAACGTTTTGGTCAAAGAGATAATGCTAAGTTAATAGGAATTCAGGTTTAGCATATGCATTCATACATGATAACAATAAAGTGAAGAAGAAACATTCAATTGTGATAGGAAACATGCCTTGGCATATGTTGTAAGCAATTCAAACTAATCCAAAAAAAAGGAAGCGCGCCCTGGCTCGAGTTGCCTGGTTGAATGTATTGTCCCAGGAATGATAGGAAGAACGAAATGAAGAAGAAAAATAATACTTCAATCAGAGAACAGTCCATTGATAGAGAGGTGCTGATCAAACACTTGATATTTCAAAAGAGGTACCAGCTAGCAGAACAACAGCTTGCATCCAACGCAATGTAATAAGTGCTTCTAATATATGTAGCTTCAACATTGATAAGTATGAGCAATTGTACAAAAAAAAGCACTGCCAACGGCAAGGGAAGGATAATTATTATAGGTAGTCTATACAAATGTTGTAGCAATGCTAGTTAGCATAGATGAGTAAATACATGAGCTTTACAAAATACAACGGAACAGCTCATACCAGCAAGTAAGAAACAGGAGCCATCGTTCTACATCAGTACATAAGTTCAAAATAAAGCCAAGTAGTTCATACCCTAAATTGTAAAAATAGGTGTTACGGCAGTTGAGTTGTAGGGCCTTTGTCTTCGTTAATCAACAAACATGTACTGTGCTTGTAGATTATCATTTCTGAGAACTCCTACTTCCTCTTTCAACGTTCTGAGGTGAAGCTAATGCAGCTCGTAGTGCCGGATACTTGAAATGAAAGAATATGTAGCATCTCAGGCTTCATTTCCTAAAGATACTGTGAAAGATCTACAAAAATTATTATAATTGGCTAACGAACCTAGGAAAGCTATACATCAGAAATGATGAAGTGGTGTTCTTAACCAAAAAAGGAACATATTTTCATAGAACAAATATATATCAATCTCCTTAATACATGTAATAGCAACTCCTTGTGTACACAATAAGGGCGATTAAGGTATGCATTCCAGTCACTTTCAATATAAGGAAACAAAAAGTAGCAGCTATGATACTTGACAGCAACAGGTAACCATCATAAGTAAGCTCATCACAAATGAAAGAGCTGATTGGAGCTCTAAGGAATATTCATGTACCTGAACAGCGCCCCTCGCACCTTCTGCTTCCGGTTCAGCAACCTGGTCCAAGGCGGTGGGGTCCTCCTTCCACAACTGTTCATGCTCCTCCTGCTGAGTAGCCTTCGTATCTAATCGCTGAACAAAGACTTCAGTAGATCAGCACAAACCAAGCAAACCATATTGCAAAAGTTAGGAAATTTGCACCTTGTCATGCACCAAATACCAACATTATTTCCACTTGAATGTCAAATTTAGTCTTAGCATTGTCATTACAGTTTGGAAATACCATCGATCTCTCACGGTTCTAAGCTTCTAATAATTATTATTTTGACAAAGCTACCACCTAATTAACAATTCAGACAATGAACTCTAACATCATGTGAAACTACATGAGATGACAAAATAATAAAATGATGGATCCATGCATGTAAGGAGCTAGGCGGAAATGAATATTGCCAGACCTGCAAACAAAACAACTTGAGAAGCATCACTATTTGAAACCACAAGGCATACAGAAATATAAACAAGAAGCTACAAAATCCTGAAACAACACAACCAAAAATGGAGGTGCAAAATTCACCCGATTGTTTACAATATACTATTTCTTAGAACATGACAAATGCTTATCATATTTAGTTTGTTACCACACATAAATTCGAACTTCGGTTATTCTGTTTAGGCATACAACCAAGAGCTGAAAGAAGTAAACCCTATAGGCTGAAAATATTGCAGATTCGAAAGCACATCCCATATTTTATTTCATACGAAGCATAGACATGAACTTTAAATATTTTATTTAAACATATGAACAGGATAAATCTATGTCCAGAATAAGCCTAAAAAATCAACAGCCCGAGACACCCGTGAATGAGGAACTGACAATAAAATAGTTAGCAAGCTACACCCGTTGTCACCTGAAGTGATCTGACACCAAGCAAGGATCAACATTATTACTGATTCCATCCTTCTGACAATGTTTTGATGTTCAGTAACTAACAGTATGGAGAATTTATAGGCTTATGACAGTACAGAGCTATGTGGATTCTGACAAATCGACATCCTGAGACACCCGTGAATGAGGAAACAAGGTGATAAATCTAGGTCCTGCTCCATCAATCATGGGCATGCCATGAGTAAAACTGAAAGAAACAAATGACATAAATAGTGTTATCACCTTGAATCTTGAGCACCTGTTCACCGACCCAAAGACCACTTGCAGGAAAACAATATATAGTGGCGCAACTGCATCAGTACACTGATCCAAAAAGGACAAACACAATCTATAAGCTGCCGAGTTCACCATCCAACCTAAAACTCAAAGGCGAGCTTCACTTCTAGTTTGGCCTAGCGACGCAATCAGCGGCCTCTCGTATCCGACGGCGACAACATGCAAGGATGGATGGGGGAAAGAGGGACTCGCCTTGGGTTTGGGACCGTTAAGCTGGGGAAGCACTCAGTAGGCGCCTCGCGCGTCGGACCAGAGGCGGCTCACCTCGGGTCGTCTTCCTTGCCTTCTCCCGCACGCGGCGACCGTGGGCCATCCACTGCTCTCCCCCGCCGAGCGCATCAAGCTATGAATGGTCCTCACCACCCCATTGATGGCATCCTCCTCTGCCCACCTGGTTCAAGGAGAGATGCGATCGTGGAATCTGAAGATTGTTCACGATAGTCACGAGCCTAAGGTCAGACACCTGAGAAGAACTAACAGTTAAAAAATACAATACCAAAAACGACAAGCAAAAGAATACAGTTCCTAGTAGAAGAAAAGGAATCAGAAGTCTCACTTGAGATCGAAACTGAATCATGAATGAGAAAACTCTCAGCTTAGAGTCCACACGGGGCAATTTCATAAGCTCCATGAAGAACTGCAGTAGAAGAAGCAAATTGTATCTCAGTATTGGGATAATAAGTAGTGTCATTTTTCCACAGCAGTATCGGACCATAACATAGGATCACGATGCCAAATGCCCGTGCGATGCAACGGAACAACAATAAAATATATAAAGACATTTCTCTAGATAATTTTTTCTTAGGACATACATTTTAATAATTTTTTCCCTATTTCTTCATTCACTCATCCACTTCATCCCAGAGTACACGTACATTGATTCAAAATTTACATCCCAAAGCGCATGTCTATTGCTACAAAATTACACATATTATCCCATGATAGATAATATCTGCATTTAGATTGCAATGGAGAACTTGCTTGGTTCCGCCAGCAAGCTTTGCCTTGCTTGATAACATGATGTATACATGGTAGTGGTGATGATCTGCTTTGTCGGCCGTCCATGCATTAGCTGGCACTGCCTTTGGCAACACCACCTTAAGTTCATAGTTGATTGTCAAATAGCATGGACATTATTTAATATTCTCATGAGTTTATTTTAGTAAGAATATACATAATAATGGAGATTCTACCTCGGCAATTAAGCAATAAGTATCTCAGCAGTAGAGAAGTTTCAACCAATGTGAAGGAAGAAAATAAAGCAAAGCACTCACTACATGAAAAACACATACAACTTTTTACCTTCAGAAATTGCCTCATTGGTTGTATCCTTAAAGTAGTGGAAAATAATAAATCTTTGGTGCAATCAAATTGCCGCATTGGTTGTATCCCTACAGCAGTGTAAAATAATAAATCTTTGGTGCAATCAAATGACCAAATAGAAAGGCCTACACAAAAGAACATTGTATTCGAAAGAAATATGATCCATGTGGTACCAGCAATCTGTAAGCACTAAGAATAAATATCCTATCTTGCCTAAAAATACAATAATTGCAGGTTACCTATTAATGCTGCCCTTCAATTATTCACATACATCATTTAAGCCCTTCTTCTCGGAATATGGAATTCTGTATCCAGCCAACGGAGATACAAATGCATCAATTCGATGTTCGTCACACAAAGGCCAGGTTGAACAGAGCATCTTCATAGTATGGCTAAGCAAACCCAAAGGGTGAGAATCTGCTGAGTTCTTGAGGGACTTGGAAGGACTGGCAGGAGAAATGGTTCTGAAAAATAGAATCCAGAGTGAATGCATCATCAAAGGAGAAGCAACGTGCACATGTACACATAATATACCGCATAAAAATCAGGAAAGCAAAAGCATGTCCGAGCTTGCTGTGGGAAACATGCATGTACAGAAGATTTATATCACAACAAATGTCACAACAAAAATTAGTTCCTTAGCCTTATCGATCTCCGCACACACACACAAAGACCAATTACCTAACCAGCAGGCATAACAAATTCTCAGTCAACGGATTTCCAAACAAAAAATATGAGAACCAGTCTCCATGATCTGCCTGAAGCAATGAATTTTCCTGAACCAGGAGTAAGAAACCATGTAAAAAAATTAGTGCGACAATTAACTACACAAATAGTGGCATGTGCTAGGCTAATTGGTGGTGATTGTTGTTTTAGCAGCAGACACATGAATCTAGGAGGAGGGAGAGCAACGAGCTTACCAGGGGCAATGTGGTTGAGCAGCAAGGCTAGGTCGAGCAGCAAAGAACAAAATCCCGTTCTTCCTATACAATCCAGTGGCCCTTTTCTTCCTGCACATCTACAAGAGAAGATCAGACCAGATGTGAGCATTGGGGATTAGAGAGAGAAACTGGGAGAAGACGGACCTTGTCGAGCACACCAAAGAGTTATGTCCCGGGCAAGCAGAAGCACGGGGCACAGAGCAGGTAGAAGCCGATGAGGAAGAAGAGGGAGCCGCAGCAACGTCCGTTGCAGGCCACCGCCGGCGCTCCTGATGGCTCAGCCACCGCACATGTTCCTTGTGTTCTACTACAAGAGAAACCAGTTATGCAATTGCTTGCTCATATTAAGAGTAAAACTCTCAATTAACTAACAACGATTTCAAGTGCTCCAGAAATCTGCACACAAATGGAAAGGAAAAAATGATTCTAGAGAGTTGTCCACTTGTGCATGGCTGCCAAAATCATTGCTTCTTTTTTAGATATTATGATCCCAAAGTCTCTACCTACAGACTTATTTAGTATAATCTTAGTGTCATCTACAATACGCATTCTGACCAAGTTGCGACCCTAGAGCAGCATAGCAACACGAAATAAATATACCAAAAGTTTAAATTAATGGGGATAAATAAATCAATGAAAAACAAAAGATGAACACTGATTTTATTGAAAACTCAAATTAATGGTGGTCAAGGAAAACATTTTGTTCTTAAGAAAAAGTGAAAACAGCTTGTAGGAAGATTAAAGCATTTCTTTGGTAATACCCTAGTAAAATAAAAAGGATGAAAACTGAGATGTAAGGAATGTAATCGTCTTCGTTGTAAATCATGAAATGCCTAGCAGTATATATGTAGCCGGCATCTTGCTACTCGTTGCAGATTCGCCAGACCAGGGAAGTGACACCTCTCGTTCAATGATCAAGTTGTTTGTCTAGATATAGCATGGATAGTACTATTTACATGGTAAATTACTAAAATGATGATACTTGTGACGCTTCTAGCAGTACGTGCCTACAAGGCTTATATTACTCTAGGTTTGCACCCATAAGATCTTTCTCAAATTGCTACTGTCGAAATATAGGTTTAATATAGATGAAGAACTTCTTGTGTGAATCCATAAAAGAAAACATTAATGAAAAAATGGACTGAATTCTGGCCAAACATGACGAGGACCCCTTGTGCAAATTTCAACTCATTGGTATGGATAGCTCACCTGCTTCTAGCTTCGCTCTTCAGGCTCCCTCGATCACTAACATCTTCCTTTCCATCCCCACTCTCACAAAGTAAGCACTAAATTACACATGTGAGACAGTAAATAAACAAAAGAAGGACAATGAATGCAACATGGACAGAGCTCATATCTTATAATGAACCGCACCTTCCAAACAACATACCTGTGACGCCCCCGGCTTAATCGTGCACTAATCATACACGCAAATGCGCACGATCAAGCCTAAGGACTCACTTGACGATATCACAACACAACTCTAAAATATAAATAAAGTCATACAAGCTTAATATTACAAGCCAGGGCCTCGAGGGCTCGAATACATAGCTCGATGGCATACAAGCGTCAGCGGAAGCATTAGATATTTGAGTACAGATATAATACAGAGAGAGAGATAAGCCTTCACAGAGGCGGGGTAAAAATAAAAACTACGATCGAAAGGCGTAGGCCTCCTGCCCTGGACCCTCCGATCCTACTCCTGGTCGTCGAACGGCTCCTCGTAGTAGTAGTACTCGCCAGGCGGATAGTAGTACTGGTCGTCGGCTGGGGCTTCTGGCTCAGGGGCTCCGTCGTCTGGTGGCATCAAATGGAAAATGGGGGAAAAAGAAAATAAAGCAAACGTGAGTACTCATCCGAAGTACTCAGCAAGCAAGGATCTACACTACATATGCATCATTGTCAAAGGAATGGCTGTATATGTGGACTGGGCTGCAGAAATGCCAGAGTAGAGGGGGAAAGCCTAGTCCTATCGAAGACTAGCATCTTCAACAATCTTCGACAGTTTTGCAGCATCAGGAGAGAGCAGATGAACATAATGTAAAGTAGTAGTAGTAATATCATCAACCTCGACCTGAGATCCTTTCTCGACTCCCTGCGAGAAAGCAATCCCAGAGCCGTACTATCCAGTTCTCACCACATGTTCTAGTTGTACCGATCGGGATACAACTCCGAGTGTCCGTTACCGTAGGACAGGCTATCGATAGAAGTTTCTTCCCTGCAGGGGTGCACCAAGTTACCCACCACGCTTGCTTAACTCCGGCCGGACACACTTTACTGGGTCATGCCCGGCCTCGGCCAAACAACACGCCACAACCCGACCTAGGCTTATAAGAGAGGTCAGCACGCCGGACTAAACCTATGCCCCCAGGGGTCTTGGGCCATCGCCCCGGGAACTCCTGCACGTTACGGGGCCACCGAGAGCAGACCTAGCAACCCCTTATACAAGCGCGGTTGCGTTACCAGTCCAACTCGGCGTGCGCCGCTCCTTACTGACGTCAAACAAGCTTCGGCTGATGTGTACGACGCAGAACGCCCATACTATGCCCACGTGATGGTTAGTGCTATCGGGCCAGAGGCCCCTCGGATCAAATATCCAAACCGTAGTGGATTAGGAGCGCGCGGAAACGAGCAGAGACTCATGATCGATGTGACCCCGTCGCCCCGTCTCGAGGACTTGCGGCAAGGGCTAAGAATGCCCGGCCACGCCTCGTAGTTATCTCGCGGGCACCATCCAGGTCAACCCGACTCCACATCACTTCGCGTTAAGCTCGCGCGGGTACCCCTCAGGGCCGACCCGTCTTTAGTATCATAGTTTAGTGCAAGTCATAATATCCAAGGTAACTGTGTGTCTGACACCGAAGGGAACCCTGAGGAATCACCCTCGACGGAATTCCCGCTCGATGTTATCATCAAGGTGAACCAAGGAGGAATCACCCTCGAGGTCCACCTTGAGGAGTTGCGCGACGATGTCGTGATCGGGGGTGGTGTAGAAGGAATCACCCTCGCTTACCACGACCGAGTAACTAACCTACAAGGTTAACATCAGAAGTGCTGACGAGGTATCACCCTCGGCACTCGATGATAACCCAGCAGTGTCGGCAACTAAGGGGAAGTGATGTGCGGTGCCATGGTCTAGTCTTCAATCCCGATGATCGGGTCTTCTGATGTCCAGCAGGGCAGTCGGGATCAAGTGGGGGTCTCTGTCGTGTCTCTACCCACCTTATACTAAGCAGTCTAGGATAATCGGTAAGGTAACAAAGCAGGGTACAATAATCAGGCTATGCAGCAGATATAGGAAAACAGTAGCAGTAGCAGTTCTAATGCAAGCATAAGAGAGAAAAGAGTAGGCGATATAGGCATGCTCAAAATGGGGGTGCTTGCCTGTTTGCTCTGGGGCAAGGGCAAGGTCTTCAGGAGTATCGTCGGGGACGTAGTCGTACTCCTGTGCGGCGTCTGCCTCGGGAGCTACGTCAACGTCGGGGGCTACCGAGAGAGAAGAGGGGGAAGAAACAGGTAAACATAATGCAAACAAATGCAACACGGTGCGTGCTATGCTATGATGCAGTGCAGGGTTGCCTGAATATGCATCTAAGTCATTTTAGTTATTTTTAGAATTATTCTGGGATTTAATATCCGACGTGTATGCACTATTCATCTGCCGGATTCGGGTCCGGAGTTACGAGTTCTTCTACGTAGGAGGTTCCGATGGAGAAACAGACGGCACGATCAGACTCGTCTCGTCGTTCTGAGCAACTTTCATGTTTTAACTTTTTCGATCCGAGCTACGGTTTAAAAGTTATCAATTTTTAAAGATTATTTGAATTTCTGGAATTATTTTATTTATCAGAAAATGAATTATGACGTCAGCATGACGCGCTGCTGACGTCAGCAAGTCAACAGTCGGCTGACTAAGTCAAATATGACATGTGGGTCCAGTGGGACCCACATGTCAGCCTCTGTTTAGGCTAATCAGTGGATTAATTTAATTACCAGGGTTAATTAGGGGGTGGACCCCACATGTCAGTGAGACATTAGGTTAATTAGTTTATTTTTATTTCTGAAATGTTTTAATTAATTAATCAGGGAGGTGGGGCCCGCCTGTCAGCGGCTGGGCCGGTCCAGTCAGCAAAGCTGACTGGTCAACTGGCCGGCCGGGCCCCTGGGACCCACGGGTCAGTGACCCAGGGGTGGGCCCCGCCTGTGCCACGTCAGCGGGGCCGGCGGCTGGTCGCCGGCGACCAAATCGCACGGCGGCGCGTCGCCGGAGTTGGCCGGAATCGAGCTATAGGGCTCGGTTCGAGCCGGGCTTGGGTGCGTTCGAAAGCTAAGAAGCTCGCGCATCCATCTACGGCGTCAAATCGAGTGGGGGAAGGTCGGAAACGCGCCGGCGTCGAGCCGTAGCGGCGACGGAGTTCGGGCCTGGACGGGATCGCGGCTGCGCGGCTCGAGGGGGTACGTGCGAGTGCGCGTTCGACTCCCGGGGTTGCCAGGAGCACAGCGCGGTGCTTAGCCAAGCACGGAAGCGGCCATGGCCACGAGCACGAGCTCGTCGGGGGCGGCCAAAGCACGACTACGGTGGCGGCTAGCTACGGCGGTTCCTATGGCGCAGCGAGAGAGAGGAGGGGGAGAAGCTCACCGTGCAGGCTCACACGTAGGCCCGGCGAGTGGTTTAGTAGCTGCTGCGCCGGGGATCGACGGAGAGGCGCCGGCGACCGAAGCAAAGGGGGCGGAGAAGAACGACGCCTGTGGAGCTTCCCTGCTCCACCAGAGAGCTTCAGGCGACGCGGTCGACCACGGCGGAGGCGAGGGACATCTCGACGAGGCGATGCGAGGCCGGTAGCCGCGAGCACGGCGTCGAGCGGCGGCGGCCGCGTCCGGCTGCTCCCGGATCTGAGGGGGAAGGAGAAGCGAGGCGAGCGTGGCTGAAGGAGGAATGACGGGGAGGACCAGGGGGAGTGGACGGGCGCCGTTCTTATCCACTCGCGGCGACCGCGGGCGTCGGGGTCGTCGTCGTGTCGCGCGGCGACCGGAGCGCGGGCGCTCGGCCAGGAAGACGACGACACGTGAGGGAGAGAGACGAGGTGGGCCTGCTGGGCCGCGACTCGGGGCACTGTGCACTAAGGCCCAGTGCACAGTGTCCCGCTTTTGATTTTCTGTTTTTGTTTCTCTTTTTCTTTTAACCTTTTCTGTTTCGATTTAATTAGGGCATTCCCACACTTTTGTAAAATGTGAGAGCTGTCCCCAAATATTGCAATGCAATATCATCTCTCATCAAAAGGTGGTTTGGGCAGATTTGGAGTTTGTTTGAATTTAATATGATTTTAAATATATCAAATATCCTGTTTTTGGGTCTGTTCCAACTTGTTTGAGTCATTTATCCAACTCCAAATATTTTGATGTTGATTTTAGAAATGTTCCTGGATTATTTGTCATTTAATGAACATTTTCCCAACAGTGTTTGATCAGCTTTATAATTCACCTTTGAATTTGAGTTGATTTTCAGATGTGGATTTGAATTGGATCATTAACCCTCATGACTTGGCACTGCAAATGATCATGACTTGGCAGTTTTAACAGAGTGTCACAGAGTTTATTACAAGGGGGTGTTACAATACCCACCCTAGCTGCATGGCAGACTATAATAATTGGCTTGCACCAGATGCGTGTCATTGCTTTGTTTGGTAGCCTCAGCAACACAACAAAGGCAAACAAGAAAACAAAATGATTCAGTAGGATGCTACTAAGACCATGGACAAAAAATAGAAGCAAACAAATAAAGCAAGGAAAGGAACAATCCTAGGCCCTGCCAGGAGGAAAAGACACATATTTATACTCCAGTAAAAAAACAAGAAGGCAAGGAAACGACCAAAATTAAGTGCACGGAGAGAATAGTAGTCTTACTCTCTACCAAGACATAAAACAAAAGACACTCATTGGCCAATCCGCATAAGAGGAGAAGAGAGGAGGAGAAGAAGGGTCGACCTGCAGATCCGTGATGCTGCGGCAGGGAGACAACATGCAGGAACATACCGAACAAGGGATCGACCAAGCAGATGTGAAACCAGAAACAATGAACCAACCTGCAGCAAAATCAAAGGTAAAATCACGGATGAGCAGCGGCCAATGACCAAGAACGGGACAAAAAAGATGCATACCTACAATTCAGCTAGCATAGTAACAGATCTGACGCATCAACGACGATAAGAACAAGAGACCTGCAGACAACTGAGATCCAAAATCAATCAAGGACGGTCAAGCCAATGGATAGAAATAATATGAGACAAGGGAAACTACCTTACCCAGCGTCATGGTGCAGCTAAGCCATCACAACCCGAAGCTCGGAGCCCACAGCCATGGCGGATGGGAAGGCGGATAACCGAGGAGGAGAACGAGCACCGCTGCCGTGGTGGATGGAGAGGCGACCGCCGATGAGGAGGCCGAGCGCCGGAGCCATGGAGGATGGAGAGGTGACCTCCGACGAGGAGGCGGAGCGCCGGAGGTTAGCGACGAGGAGAGTCGGTAGAAGAAGAAGGGGCGGGAGCGCGGGAGGAAGAACGCGGGCGTGAGAGAGGTCCGCGGTGGTGAGGTTTGAGGGGCGACGGCGGCGCGATGTGGGTGGGGCGGCGAGGTATGAGGGAGGGAGAGGTCGGGGAGAGGGTTGGGCGAGCAGAGGCGGCAGCGCAAGTGCGGGAGGAGCGACGGCTAGGTCACACCCATGTCACTATTGGATATTTTTCCAGCCATGTGAAATGATGAAAATGCCCCTGTGGGGGCGCTAGAATTACGCGTGGTGGCACAAAACGGGAGTAATGATTCATTCCTATAGTGCTACTCCCAGATCCGACGGCAGAGTACATCCGATGGCTTGATCCGAGAACCCAAACTCCATCAAGCGAACGCATCCGACGGCCGAAAGTCGCGGAGCTCTGTGGAGGCTCGGTGAGACCTTCTTCTCTTGTTTCTGGATTCATTGAAGAAAAAAAATGCAAATTCAGTGCACTTTGCTCTTACAAAAGTCCACTACGAAGGACATTTCAGTACACTCCATTTAAAACAAAATGCATTTAAAAAACATGCAAATACGATGCACTTTGTTCTAAAAAAAAGTCCACTACGAAGGACTCTTCAGTACACTCCATTTAGAACAAAATTCATTTAAGAAAATATGCAAATTCAGTGTCCTTTGATCTTACAGAAAGTCCACTATGAAGGACATTTCAGTACACTCCATTTAAACCAAAATGCATTTAAAAAAACATCCAAATGCGATGCACTTTGGTCTTAAAAAAGGTCCACCTCGAAGGACTTTTCAGTACACTCCATTTAAAACAAAATACATTTAGAAAAATATGCAGTTCTCATTTGCTCCCTTCTTATTAGATGTAGTTCACTCGCTTAATCCCTGCGGTTCACTCGACCGGTCTACGCCCGAAAAAAAATACTAAGTATGAAAAAAGACAACAAAAAGTCATGCGGTTCACTTTCGGTAGTGTTGCGGTTCACTTTCAGTACTGTCGCGGTTCAGTTACTCCCAAAAATGTGAAGTGCAAAAAAATTGATATGAAAACGACATAAAAATATAATGCGGTTCAGTTCTCGATAGTATTGCGGTTTACTTACGTCTCATGTGAAGTGCAGTCCACTTTCTTGTCTGAGAAAATTTTCGTCCGACAAAAGAAATCATGCAGTTCTCTTTCTTGTCTGATGCAGTGCGATTTTCAGTCTTAAGCAGTGCATTTTCCTGTCAGATACGATTCACTCATCGATTTTGGTGTCGCAAAAAATAGAGTATTTTGCATTTCGGTAATTTCGAAAGTGCTCTTAAACCGTAAGGAATTAGAGAGTGTGTTCTACATGAAAAAGTTGCGCCTCGTCGATATCTTTCTAACGGTGTATCATTTGCATCATTCCGGCGAGTGGTTTGAATTTCTTTTACGAAAAAACGACCGCTGCCACTCATCGTCCGTCGCACGATTTTCAAAATTAACTTGCAACCGTAAGGAATCTCAAAAACATTTCTACATATGAAAGTTGTGCCTCGTCCGTAGCTTTCCAACGGCGCATCACATGCCTCGTTCCGACGAACAGTTAAGAAACTGGAGTGAAAACAATACCGAAAAATTGCAAAAAAATTTGAAAAACAAAATTCCATTATTTAGTAAATTTGAAACTGCTCTTAAACCGTAACGAATTAGCAAAAGTAATATATACGAAAAAAGTTGCGCCTCGACGATATCTTTCCAACGGCGTATCATTTGCTTCATTCCGACGAACGGTTTAGAAAAAACGCGAAAAAACGCTCGCTGCCACTCGTCATGAACCGCACAATTTTCAAAACTGCTCTTAAACCGTGAGGAATCTCGAAAACATTTCTACATGGCGAAGTTGCGCCTAATCCATAGCTTTTCAATGGTATATTACACGCCTGGTTCCGACAAACGGTTAAAAACTAGAGCAAAAACAGTACAAAAAACAACAACATGTGCAGTTTTTTCCGACACGAAGTTCACTAATCTCTGTATTGCAGTGCCTTTGCTACAGAAAGTGCAGTGCCCTCGAGTTGAACGTGCAGTTCTGAAGTGTTAGTAGAATAACTATTCTGCTAATATTAGCAGAATAGACCAACTGTGTGTGTGTGTCTATATATATATATATAAACACTATTCTGATCACGGGATCAGAATAATATTCTGATAACTACCTAACCTGTCCCAGCGGTAGTAGTTGAACTTCCCCCAGTGTTGGGTTGAACTTCCGCAAATATTGCCCAAATGAGACTTGTGATATACTATTGGAAAACTATGGACACGAGTATCATGACCCAAATTAAATTTTTGGTAAAATTTAAGCGGTTTAAGAGCAGTTTTGAAAACCGTTTTTTCTTCATACAAAAAACGTGAATCATATTTTTGATCCCATTTCTAAACCGTTTATCGGAATGAGGCAAATAATATGGCGTTGGAAAGCTGCTGCAAATGCGCTCCTTTCACATGTAGAAAGTTTTCTCTAATTCCCTATGATTAAAGAGTAATTTGAAAAATCATAGAATTTCGCAAACCGAACAGCCGAGTTCGTATTTTCGGTGCCATTTCTAAACGGCTAATCCAATTGAGGCAAATGATATGGCGTTGAAAAGCTTATGAAAATGCGCTTCGTTTTCATGTACAAAGTTTTTTTTAATTTTGAACGGTTTAAGAATAATTAAGAAAATCGTCCAAGTTCCACCAAATTTGTATTTTTGAGTTAATTTTTTTAACTGTACGTCGGAATTCAGCAAATGATATGGCGTTGGAAAGCTTGAAGAAATGCCAAATTTTTTGGTATATAATGTTTATTCCAATTCCTTACGGTTTTAAGTCAATTTTGAAAATGATTTAAAAAGTTTTTTGGATGTAATTTTTGCAAACTTTGTCGAAATGGGGCAAATAATATACCATTGGATAGCTATCGAAAATGCGAATTTTTTTGTATATAAAGTTTTCTCTAATTCCCAGCCGTTTTTAAGTAATTTAGAAAATGGCGAGATCATGATTTCTGCCTTCATCGCGAAAGAAAATGCACTGCGTGAAGTAGTTGAACTTCTGGGGCATGTCTGTTTAAATTTCACTCTGTTTTTGACGTGCTGTTTTTTGACCGTAAGTCCCAAACCACTTACCAAAATTGAGCAAATGATATACCGATGGAAAACTGTTGAAAACACACAACTTTCCCGTGTTGATGAGTTTTTCATGCTCGCGACGGTTTAAAAGAAGTTTTTGAAATACATAAAACATGTTTTAAACGGTATACAAGAAAATTTTAAACCATTCATCGGAATGTAGCATATAATATACGGTTGGAAAGTATATGAATAGGATCAACTTTTTCATGTAGACATGTGTTACAAATTTATTGCCGTTTGAGAGCAGTTTTAAAAATGGCAAACGTGATGTTGTTTTTGCCTCTCTTTTTTAACATGTAATTGAAGGTCGGAGTCTCGCAATATAATTTTTGAACCGTGCAGGGTGGAGCACGTGAACTTCTTGCAACAAACCTTTTAGTCTTTTAGTTTTGTATTCTTTTATTCTCGTCTGAAACGCATTCCGTATAGTAGTTGAACTGCTCGCTATTTTCATATTGAAGTTCGGCCACGTATTTTTTGTTTGTAATTCCTCACCCGTTCAGTGGAGTTCCCCAAATGATAAATCATTAGAAACTTTTTGAAAAGACGCAACTTTTTGAGTAGGGTTAAACTTTTCTTTTCGAACAACAAACACCAATTTATTTCAACCATTTATTTGTCGAATAGAGCATACAATATACCCTTGGAAATTCGTTGAATAGAAAAGAGCTTTTTTCATGTAGAGTACTTTTGTTCCAAACTTGTAATGGATTGAGAGATTTATTTTAAAACATGATACACAACATCTTTTTGTGTCTTTTTAACATGTAAACACACGCCGAACCTCTCTAACAAGAATTTTTGAACTTCCGAGGGAAGATCACTTGAACTTCTAGCAACAAAAAATTTAGACTTCGCATTTTTACTCTTTTTTCTCGTATGAAGCACACACCATGCAGTACGTGAACTTTTGGCTGTTATCATTTTGAACTTCTTTCTGTCTCATTTTAGTAACGGAAAAAAATCTGAGTTTTTTATAGGCATCAAACCGCTCTAACTTTTTTATTTGAACTTTTTTGTGTGCTTTTTAGAAATGTGAAAATTGGAGTTTTGTTAGAAACACTGAACTTCTTCGTTATTTTAAATTGAACTTATTGGTTTTATTCTTTAGTAATTAGAATAATCCAATTTTTCAAATAAATATCAAACTGCTCCGGTTTTTCCAATTGAACTTCTTGGTATTATTCTCTTGAAAACTCGGGTTTTTTATATACATTGAACTACTACATTTTTTGAAATTGAACTTCTTGGTTTTATTCCTATGAAAAGAAAAAAATGATTGTTAAGTAAACATCGAACAACTTTTTTTTGAAATTGAATTTCATACTTTTATTTTGCCTAGAAACAAGAAGAATTTGAGTTTTTTGTATACATCAAACGACTTCAATTTTTTTTAATTTGAACTTCTTGATTATTTTCAAATCGAATTGCTCCATTTTTTAAATTTGAACTTCTTGTTTTTTTTAAGAAACTTGATAAATCCAATTTTTGTTCTAATGTTCGAACTAATATCGTTTAAAAAATTGAACTTCTTGGCCTTCACTTTTTAGGCGTAGGATAATTCTTTTTTTTATTATAAACTTTGAATGCTAGTTTAATTTGAACTTCTTTGTTTTTGCACTACGAAGCACAAAACAGAAAATAGCAACACGAAAAATAAATGAGAAAAATATAAATTTTGTAACAAATTTTGAACAACTCTACTATTTTTGTTTGATCATTTTAGTTATCTTTTTCCTATTACAAGAAAATCCTTGTGAGTTTTTTTGTACACCCATTACTTTTTCTTTGAACTCTCCAATTTTATTAAATTTGAACTTCGAGAATTGACAATTTTTTTTCCTAGGTGCCGGTTTGTTTTTTCTTGGTATATAAAAATGACACTACTCTGTTATGTTAATTTGAACTTCTTGGTTTATTATTTATTGACGGAGAATTCCGAGTTTTGTAATATTTGAACCACTCCTTATTTAACTTTGAAATTCTAGGTTTTTTAGAAACATGGAAAATTCGGCGTTTACAAAAAATAAAGATTATACGGCTGACCATATGTTTAAGTTTTTTAATTGCATTAATTTTTACTTTATGTGAACTTGTCCTTCACTCCTCAAAACTTTTTTACTAAACATTTGAACCCATGTGTTATTTTAATTTCAACTTTAAGAAACAGAAATTTTTTATTTTTTTTAATGGATAATGAGAAGCTTTTTTATTTAAGGTTCAACTTCTTATTTTTATTATTCAAGAAACAGAAAATATCTGATTTTTTTACAGACGTCGAACTTCTTCATTATTTCAATTTGAACTTCTCCGTTTTATTCTTTAATAACGAGAAAAATCTTAGTTTTTTTTATCAGCTTTGAACTTCTCTGCTTTTTAAATTTGAACTTTATTTTTTTGTTTCACTATTTTAGTTTACACTATTTTTCTATATGTGAACTCTGTTCATTTGTATATTTGGACTTCTGATGTGATTCATATGTGAACTATAGAAAGAACGATGCGTAATCACGCATGCAAAAGCAAGATTTATTGGTGCACACGATCTTTCTTTTCTACACCACTCGTTCTTTCTTTTCTACACCACACCTTCTAGTCTATCTCCTCACCACCCACGTGTCCTTTATCTTTCCCCATTCAATCCCTTGATTAGCTAACAAAATCCACACACAACACTTTCGGCAGAAGAAAGAATTCAGCGGAGCCCATCAGTAGAAGATGATCCAAATTCACTCGAATTAAACCGAGACGAGGGTTGCTCCTCTCATAAATCATACTCGTCGAGCTCCTCAAGCTGAACGACGCGGAGATGCAGAGTTGAACGGCCGGAGGAGTTCAGTCCAGGAAGACTCCACAACCGCAACATGCATGCTCTTGGTGCGAACACCGACGCCGTGTGGGCTACCGTCTAGTCGGGTCTCACGCGGCTGTGACTGTTGTGTCAGCATCGAGGTTCATCTCACTGGGACGTCGCGTACGATGGAGTTAGCCTCGTGTGGGGAATCAGTGGCATCGCTCCTTGTCGACGGCGAGGCTACATGTTGGATGAGGAGGCCCAGTTGATGGGGGAGGAGCTCGACGGCACGAGGTCGATCGGAATTGGAGGAGATGCAGGGCGGCGGTGGAGATTGGCCTAGGCGACGCACTAGCGACGGATCCAGCTGAAGCAGCTGGCCGATGAACTTCGTGCAGAAGTGCAGTCGACCTGCAGGAGTATGGGGGGAGACCTGCGTGGGATCTGCTCCGCGGGTGGTCCGACCGCGGGAGACGCAGTCGACCTGCACGGGCATGGCTTCTGCTCAGCATGTGGAGGTCCGACCGCGGGAAGCGCGTCGGGAGCAGAGGTGCTTCAGGGCCGTGGGGGCGGCGGTGGGTGGCGCGTCCGGGCCGTGGGGGGCGGTGCCGGGTGCCGCGCCGGAACCAGGGGCGGCGGCGGGTGGCGCGCCCGAGCCATGGGCGGCGGCGGCGGGTAGCGCGCCGGAGCCAGGGGCCGGCGGCCAGAGCTCGTTCGCGGTTCAGGCCGCACCGGGTGGATGGCAGCGGTGGCGAGCCCGGTGGATGGCGGTGGCGGCCGGGAAGCGGGGCGCGGGGCGGCGGCCGAGGAGAGAGGCGCGGGGCGGCGGCCGAGGAGAGAGACGTGGGACGGGAGCTCGGTGGCGATGGGATCGGGGGAGTTGGGGATGAGCGGTGATGGGGTGGGATTTTTTTTCCAGCGGGTTCGGGGGTTGCGAAACAATATAGGCCCGCTAAACTGAGCCTGAGCATACGATAAGTTTAGCGTACGCTCCGGCCACCCACTGGTGCGAGCGCGCAGTCTGACCCAACCTCCGTCGTCCGCTCGTGAGTCTCCCCCGCACAAGAGTCGTAGTTACTCATGGTAATGTCGTAACGGATGGAATAATTGTGCCGCCCGTAGTGCTGCTCCAAGACCATCATAAAATTATAACGTTACGTAGTAATGGTCTACTACATGGTAATACAGTGTTACCATCACTACACTACATGGTAACACAGTTATCATCACTACATAGTAATGGTAACTGTGTTACCATGTAGCCAGCTTTGTAGGTAGTAATGGTAACTGTGTTACCATGCATTTAATTTATTACTACTCCCTCCGTTCCTAAATATAAGTTTTTTTATAGATTCCAATGCGGACTACATACAATGCAAAATGAGTGAATCTACAATGTATGTAGTTCTTATTGAAATCTTTAAAAGAACTTATATTTAGGAACAGAGGGAGATATGATTACTAGAGGAAGGCACTTGTAGTAATTGTTTACTACATAGATTACCATATTTTTCATAGGTTTACTATGCTACAGATTGAACCAATGCTAATTCATCCGAAGTGGTAAAGCATTACCATTTCATCAACCCATTTTACTATGAAAATTAGCTGCAGTTGTACGCGAGACATAGATGAACCAGTAAAGCATTACCGCTTTCTCAACCATTTTACTGTCAACAATTAGCAACAGTTATACGCGGGACGTAGGTGAACCGTGTGGGATGGTAATGAATTAAATGCATTACTATTTTTTCAATGTATTTTACCTTCATTCGTTAGCGGATGAGGAGTTCGGAACGGCCTGGCTAATTAGGACCGGCGTGTACGATAAGGAATTATGCGCGCTCGTGTAGTTTAGCGCTATATATAAACCAATTTAAAAGAGCAGCGTATTTGTATAGTATTGGAGTTTAGTATAAATAAATATACACCAAAAGTGTTCCCTTGGCTTTGTAGCCGCACATATTGTCGCGTCAACACAACCAAGAGGCTTCAATGCACCATGCACGAAACCAATGGAGTGTTGATTTCACTCCATGAGTTACCTTGTAAATTAGTGAAATGATTATGAGCCAAACATAGAACCGGTCACTGGCACACGTTCGAGCCTATCTAGTGTCCAGATAGGAAAGAAAAACTATACGGACAAAACAAAGTTTGTTTTGCTTCTTCGCGAAGTATAACCCCGTGCCAAATTAGCCTAAGGCGCATATGCCCCAAGCCCGAGACACGTGGCACGGAGTCCGTGTCACATCTTTAACCATGGTTTACTGTGGATGTCAAGCCTACGTGAACAGTTTGTCTTCATCAAGTCTGTAAATGAGCTTACAAGGATGGCATCAAGGAATTAACTCTACGCGTACGCATCTACATGAAGTCCATGCCCACATTATTTGTCCAAGGATCAAATTATAATGAGGAAGGCTGGAGTTTCTTGGCTATCTTGATACTTGTGCGCACCCTGATCTAGGATGGAAATCACAAGGAATTAATCTTCGTAATTTCAGCATCTGTCTTCACCGAGTGTACAATTGGTAACACTTTTCTTCCATTCAGAGTTATTTACACTTTTACGGAGTAACCATGAGTTTGCAATGCCAAAGTAGTCACTATCACCTATATAAGCATGGCACTTCCATCGATCCATCCATCCAAGGCGTGGCAGCAGAGCTATTCCTGTTGGATATGTATGTGGCTTTCAACATTTATTCAACATGGTAATTATTTATTTAACTTAATGTGGAATTACTCGTATTATTAATGTTTGTGACGGGGAATAACTGATGCGGAATTTCACTTGAGGAAGTAATACTCGAGGTGTCGAGGACGACTGTGATGGAATACAGTAGAGGAATTAATAGGGATCGACTCTACTGTAATTTATATGTACGTACGTATTTTTTCCGGGACATCACAGGGTGGAAGAGCTGGGTTTGTTTTGCAGGATCGGCTCTGCAGGCTGTTGACTCACATGATTAAGATTGGAATTTGATCTCGCATCTACAATCTAATTATGGCACATGACTCATACATATGTGCTAGGGACTAGTATATTTAGACTCGGAAAACTGGCATGTTTTATTGTGGTTGGTAACATTGCACAGGAGTCATACGGATCTTTCCGGAAACAGGTGGAATAATAAAACACCTGGAAATGGAGTCTATAAATATATGTCTACCCTCTAAATTCAATACGCATTGTGAGTGGCACCACAGATAAGGCAGAGGAATTAGAGGGTAGAACGTATAGTCCACAATTTCTAACATTGGTATCTTGAGCAGGTTCGATCGCGGTTGCCCTAACCCTAATCGCCGCTACCTCCACGCCATCACCGATTCATTCCGCTGCCAACTCTGCCTTATCGCTGGTTGCCCACACTGTATCGCTCGTGAGATCGATCTACTCTATGTGCGTCGTCTGCCGTCGGACTGGTATTCTACTTCAGCCAGCGCCATGTCGATTCTGCTGACGCCTGACTGCTGTGCGTCAGATAGATGCGTGTTATGCTACCTCTCACGTGCAATCAAGCACGGAATCGTTGGTGCGGCTACAGTTGATCTGGAAGACAAAATAGATTAATCTATCGATTTTGACATGATCGACGGATCGAGGAAGACCAGTACTCGCAGACACGGTGGCTCTCTGTCACGCACGCGGTCGTGAAGGAGACAAGCAGGTTCACGTGATTAGTCCAAGGCTCTCGCTGCTTCTTTAATTTGAGCGAAGACCGAGGAAATCAATTCTGCTACTGTTACTTTTACCTCCGTTTTGAAAAAAAAAAATTCTGCTACTGTTACTAGTAGCTACTTGCATGTTATCGTGCACCGAGGAATTGGGTTACTAGTATATCTTTACTGTAGATTTTCATTTTTTCACGGCTGAAGGGAGAAAGTTAAATCTTCGCGATCAGCGCGTCAAAGTCTTGACGTGTTTTCTTTACCGATATCTACAGATTGGTAACACTTCTCTTGCAATGGTATTAATTTTTTTTTTTGAGTTGTTTGTCTCCATGGAAATTTTATGGTTTGGAAAAGATAAATCATGTTCTTTGATTTAACGGAGAAAGCAAACCGGAAAGGCCAAGAAAACCTGGGAAGGCTATTGTTGTAAGTTATGATTATTTGCTATTTCACGGAAGAAGTCGGATTTAATTTGTGTATGTCAAGCCTACGTGAACAGTTTGTCTTCATCAAGTCTGCAAATGAGCTTACAAGGATGGCATCAAGGAATTAACTCTACGCGTACGCATCTACATGAAGTCCATGCCCACATTATTTGTCCAAGGATCAAATTATAATGAGGAAGGCTGGAGTTTCTTGGCTATCTTGATACTTGTGCGCACCCTGATCTAGGATGGAAATCACAAGGAATTAATCTTCGTAATTTCAGCATCTGTCTTCACCGAGTGTACAATTGGTAACACTTTTCTTCCATTCAGAGTTATTTACAATCCATAAATTTAATGTCACAGTTTGGAAGATGGAACATTATGATTGTATTTTCTATGGAGAATATTCATCACATTACTTGCTAAAACAAACTGGACAAGGAATGTCGTTATTGAGGAAAAGGAAATATATTATATAGATATAAAACGGCTTGCATATATATTTTTTGGGGCTGTTGAAATCATAGCGAACATAATGCATGGAAAATTAGTGCAATCTGGAATACTTTTATTTAATGTTATATATATCTCGGGAAATACATATTGCTGGTTATATATTGGTTATTTCTAACTCAACGCCAAAATTGATCAAAATAATTGATTTATCAGTTTAACTTCATTTGATATTTGCAATATGGGATATTATTTGATCTATGGAAGAATATAGAAAACTTTTCAAGGGAAGGATCCAGACATTGCACCTTGGAAAGGAAAATTTAATATTTATCATTGGAATTGGCAAAGAGGAAGTGGAGGAAAACTTTGATAATTATACTGACCTTGCATGAGAAGGAATTCAAAGAAGTGTCTATATGAGCATTACTTATTTATGGAGGAAGATAGGATCCACTCTGTGAGAAAGGAAATTTTGTAACATCCCCAGGTTACCCCACTCTGGTTAAGCTACTTAACCTGCCATGTCATCATGATCATTCTAATAAAATTTGCATTAGAAAATATTTCAACTTCAAATTCAAATTTCAAATGGGAGTCAAATAAATATTTCTTCTAACAATCAAACTAAAATGTACATGATGTTGCAAACAATCCAGGAACATTTATAAAATCATCATCCATAAGGTTGGAGTTAGATAAGTGACTCTAACAAGATGAAACAGCCCCAAATCAGATTATTAAAATCCATTCAAATTCATTTCAAATTCAAATGGATTCCAACTCTGTCCGAAACAGCTTTTGGAGAAGGGTAATGTTGCATCACATTAATTGGACCAACTTTCACATTTTACAAAAAGGCAAAAGAGACCTAACTAATTCAAAACAGAAAAGGTTAAAAGAAAAAGGAAACAGAAATCAGTAAAGAATAAAAACGGGACACTGTGCACTGGGCCTTAGTGCACAGTGCCCCGGACACGGCCCAGCTGGCACAGCCCACCGCTCCTTCGCCCTCCTCCGTCGCCGTGTCGCCCGCGCACGCGCGCTCGCCGTGGATGGCCACCTGTCGGGCATCCGCCGGCGTCCGGGCGTAGATAAGGTCGACGCCGACGCCCTGGAAACCCTAGGCGCCCCAAAACCCCCTCGCCCAATCTCTCCCTCTTTTCCCCACCTCGCTCAACGCCGCCATGGACACGCCGCCGGTGTAGCCGTCGCCACCGCCCTTCCCTCGCTCCTCCGCCAAGTCCAACGGGACCACCGGGGACTACTCCGTCCACCGCGGGCATCCATTCGACTGGAAACGCCCGCGAGCCGCCGTTTTCTTCGGGGACAGCCGGATGCATCCGCCGCCCGTCGCCGGTCGATGCGGTCGCCCCCCCGTCCACTTCGGCCTCCCCGAGCTCGTCTTCGGTTTCCCCTGTGAGCGCCTGGTCTCCCTGACCCTTCCTCCCTCATCCCCGTGCCCTCCGACCCCTTCTGTTGCTAGCGCCGCCTGTAGCGGTCGTCGGCCGCCGCTCGACGTCGCCGTCTTGCTCGATTCCGAGCACCCCCGCGCGAGCTGATGCCGCAGCTCGACGCGCGCTAGTCGCCTCGTTCCGTAGCTGGTCGTGGCGCTCGATTTGGCCACCCGTGGACCAAATCCGACCACCGCCGCCGCTTCCGTGGCCTCGCCGGCGATCGCCGGAGTGCAAAACTCCGGTGGGACACATGTCACCCCACGGCACTAATCCCAGCCCTAATACTCACTGACTAGTGGGGCCGGCACTGTAGCATTTAGGATTAGTGATAATTAACTACCAACTAATTGTCCCACTGACAGGCTGGGCCCACGAGCTAAATATACCAATTAGATTAATCTAAATACTGTTAAACTAATCAGAGACTGACCACTGGGTCCCGCTGGACCCAGTTGACCAGTCAACCTGCTGACTGGGCAGGCCCAGTCAATGACAGGTGGGTCCGACTGGACCCACTGTCCAGTCAACGCTGACCCAGTCAACTGCTGACTGTGCAGTTGACTGGGCCCACTGTTAGTCTCTGGGTGCATCTCTGTGTGCACTCAGCTGGGTACCTGTAGCATTTTGATCATTTATTTTTGAATTAATATAAAATCCAGAATATTGAATAAACTTCAGAAAATCATATAAAATAAACCGTAACTCCGATGGAAAAACTTTATACATGAAAGTTGCTCAGAATTACGAGACGAATCCGAATACGCAGTCCGTTCATTCGCCACACGTCCCTAACTATCCGAACATGCAACCATCCCCCTCCGTTCCATTTGTCCGGAAAGGCCAGACTTCGGGAAAACATTCCCGGATGTTCTCTTCCTTCATCGGAGTCGTGTAGCACTACGATAGGCCACCTCTAGCATCGCGTATCGTATTGTTATGCATTTGTTGCTGTGTATTTATACTGTTTCCTCCCCCTCTTCTCTCTCGGTAGATCCCGACGCAGACGTAGCTCCCGAGGCAGACGCAGCTCCGGAGTACGACTACGTCCCCGACGACGTCCCTGAAGACCTTGCCCTTGCCCCCGAGCAAACAGGCAAGCACCCCCATTTTGAGCATTCCGATATCGCCTACTCTCTCCCCTCTTATGCTTGCACTAGATGTTACTGCTGCTATTGCTATCCTACTCTGCTGCATAGCCTGTTTACTTGTAACCTACTTTTGATACATACCTGTTATCCTAAACTGTTTAGTATAGGATGGGTAGAGCCATATCAGAGACCCACTTGTCCCGACTGCCCCGCTGGATATCAGAAGACCCGATCATCGGGATCGAAGATCAGACCCCGACACCGCACGACACTTCCTCCTTAAATGCCCGACACTACTGGGTTACCATCAAGTGCCGAGGGTGATACCTCGTCAGCACTTCCGATGATGACCTTGTAGGTTAGTTGTCCGGTCGTGGTAAGCGAGGGTGATTCCTCCTACACCACCCCCGACACCGACGCCGTCGTGCAACACCTCAAGCGTGGACCTCGAGGGTGATTCCTCAGGATTCCCCTTGATATGGTAGCCCCACGGATGCCTTACATAACGGATGTTACTGATACTTGAGAAGGCGGGTCGACCCTGAGGGGTACCCGCGAGTGATGGATAGATACCCGTGAGATATTCCACGAGGCGCGGCCGGGCATTCTTAGCCCTTGCAGCAAGTCCTCGAGACGGGGCGACGGGGTCACATCTTTCGTGAGTCTCTGCTCGTTACCGCAAGCCACTAGGACACTACGGTTTGGATATTTGATCCGAGGGGCCTCTGGCCCGATAGCACTAACCATCACGTGGGCTTAGTATGGGCGTTCTGCGAAGTATACTTCAGCCGGAGCTTAGTAGACGTCAGCGACTGAGCGGCGCGCACTGAATTGGACTGGGAACGCAACCGCGCTTGTATAAGGGGTTGCTAGGTCTGCTTTCAGCCGCGTACGCAACGTGCAGGAGCGTCCGGGGCGATGGCCCGAGACCCCTGGGAGCATAGGTTAGTCCGGCGTGCTGACCTGTCTGTTAAGTATTCGGTCGGGTTGCGGCGTGTTGCTTAGCCGAGGCCGGGCATGACCCAGAAAGTGTGTCCGGCCAGAGTTAAGCGAGCGTGGTGGGTAAGTTGGTGCACCCCTGCAGGGAAGAAACTTCTATCGATAGCCTGTCCTACGGTAACGGACACTCGGAGTTGTATCCCGATCGGTACAACTAGAACATGACTTGAGATGAGAACTGGATAGTACGGCTCTGGGATTGCTTTCTCGCAGGGAGTCAAGAAAGAATCTCAGGTCGAGGTTGATGATGATACTACTACTTTACTTTATGTAATCTGCACTCTTCTAATGCTGCAAGACTGATGAAGATGCTGAGGATGCTAGTCTTCGATAGGACTAGGCTTTCCCCTTCTATTCTGGCATTTCTGCATCCCAGTCCACATATACAGCCTCTCTTTGAAAATATTGCATATGTAGTGTAGATCCTTGCTTGCTGAGTACTTCGGATGAGTACTCACGTTTGCTTTATTTCCTTTTTCCCCCCATATCCCCTTGGATGCCACCAAACGACGGAGCCCCTGAGCCAGATGCCCCAGTCGCCGACGACTACTACTACTACCCGCCTGGCGAGTACTACTACTACGAGGAGCCGACTGACGACCAGGAGTAGGATTGGAGGGTCCAGGGCAGGAGGCCCACGCCTTGCGATCGTAGCTTTTATTTTTCCCCGCCTCTGTGAAGGCCTATCTCTCTCTTGTAATATATCTGTACCCAGATATCTGATGCTTCCGCTGACGCTTGTATGCCATCGAGCTATGTATTCGAGCCCTCGAGGCCCTGGCTTGTAATATAAAGCTTGTATGACTTTATTTATGTTTTAGAGTTGTGTTGTGATATCTTCAAGTGAGTCCTTAGGCTTGATCGTGTGCATTTGCGTGTATGATTAGTGCACGATTAAGCCGGGGTCGTCATAGGTTGGTATCAGAGCCGACTGCCCCTAGGTATCCCCCTATCCAATTCCTTGGCCGAAGTTGAGTCTAGTGGTCTAAAACTATTTTACTAACTTGGCTGTGTGGCTTACGGGCCCACGTCGCCAACTGGGTGGTATTAGGATCTTTTATTCCTCATCTATACTCTGGGATTCTGATCTCTCATCTATTCGGGTTAAAGATTTTACTAACTCTGGCATTAGGTTCTCGTAACCATTTCTTCCCGAAGAGCCCCTTCACCACAGATGATCGACTGTTTCATCAGAAGACTCTGAAGATACTCCTCGATGATTCCCGAGACCCTGTGCCCACTGCCTTGCAGTTCCTTTTCGCCTGAACACACCTACTAATAAATCCTCATACTTACCGGGGAACCGTTCATCCCCAGTTGTTCCTGTGATTCATAAAGCATTTTGAAATATTATCTGATCTCCCGAGAATCCTCTGCAATCTACTGCTCTTGAAATTCTTGCCCGCTTATCTTATGGTTAATTCCATATGCTTAGCAATCTTCGTTGACATCCCTCATCAATGCCATTTGAGTTCCTTGATCCAGTCTATTGCGAATACTCGCAATCATCAGTTGATTATTATGAATTCGTCCTTCCGGCTTAGTCACCATTCCGGACATGAGCTGGTTCTCGGCCAATCAAGTATTGGTTGATTGTCCAACTAAGCATCTACAAATCACTCGTTCCTCTGCCCAGGTTAACTAATTGTCACTCCTGGCTTTGGAAATCGTGAACCCCCTGAATTTTTATACTTGGGTTGTTCAAGTGCTTCCTTAATCCGATGTACTTGCCTCCCGTCCTTTCTTGGAGGACTCTCAAGAGGAACCAGTTGTTAAAACCTTACCCTGTTAGTTCTCACAGATCACTTGATTCCTTTTGTGGACAATTATCCGACTGATTCCTTTCTATTCAAAGAACCTTATCGTTTCCTTCCCCGTTGACATTACCTTGGGCACTGAAGCATTCTCTACTTCTTGCCGTCTGTTTATCCGTCCTGCTTGCATGGCACGGAGAGGCAATGCATTTCTTTTCATATTGATTTGGGACTGACTACTGACCAGGACATGATCCGTAACCATGGGTGGAGATCTATGCAAGACGGAACACTAAAGTTGTCCATATAGTTCTATTCAACCTACTCATCTTTGATCAGAGCTTTTGCTTCTGATCCTTCGTTTCTGAACCATAACTCCTATGTACTTAAAACGTCGGATTATTCCGATATTTCTGTAATCTGATGCCGTTACATTCTCTCTTCTTCTGGTTGAGTACCGCTACTCACGTCAGATCTTTTGTCATCTAACTGAATTTTTACTGGATTAATATCCGACAGAATCCTTCTTATTCAGACATCTTGTGAGCTCTTTCCTTGGTATCTAATACCTTCGGTAATTTGTATCATCCGCTTTGATTTCGATACTCTGCTTTCGAACTCGCATCCCTTGCTTTGGATGATGGTTGTATAGCTTCGTAAAATATCCCGATGGGTTGAACCTATGCCTTCCTAATTCGTGTGAACTCGAAGGTTATGCGAGTCATACTCTACTGGTGTTACACCAGAGAAACTTTCAACATTTCAACTTCACTAAAAGAGAGAAGTGAATGAGAGGTTATGCATTGAAGAAGTGGGAGTCAACCTTGAACCTTTGCGTTCATGCCCATGAACCCGATGTAGAACTTATCATAGAAGCTGCTCGTAAAAATAATTATTTCCTGGGTACAAGTTCATCTTGTATCCATGAATTGATCCTTTGTAATCGTGGTCCCGGCCATATTTTCTCCGTGACTCTATTTTCCAGGCAAGTTAAAATACTTGTCTTCTGCAGATCAATTCATCTGTCCAACCTCTACCTTGGTTTACCCTTGGATATTATCCCCCTGGCATCTCGATAATATCAAAGGAACTACATAACTTCTTATGAGTTCTTCATCAACTATCATTGATCACCAATTCCAATTTTCCCCGGGTTCTGAGTTGTTTGTCACTCAAGGACACCGGTAAGTGAATCGATTCCGCACTCCGATTCGTTAACTCTAAGTAATTTTTTGTTGCTTATGAGTTTAATAAACCATCTATTCTTTTCTAGCCTGATCAGCTATATCATTTTCGTGCTATACTTTAACCGTGCTACCTGGTCCTTATGCCCGGAGCAACTTCCGACGAAGAGCGAAGCTTACGTCGATCATCCTCATCTTATCATTTCACCTCGGACAACAAGCTTGATTTCGAGCTTGTGTCGTATCCTTGGTTCCAATAACCTTTCGCTTCGTCATTTTCTTACTAGATGTCCTCGCTGTTCGATGTCATCTTCATAAAGCCTCTCGACAAAAATTGTCGTGATCATCATCAATATTTTGTTTCTTTCAGATTATCACTTGAATTCATAATGCGAAATACCATCCCTGCCCCTCGATGATTTGTGATATCATCGATGACATCCTTGACTTTCGACCAACACAAACCTGGTTGTGTTTGGTTATTCCTTACGTCCCGAGATACCCTTGCAATTGTTTCTCGGTACTTCTTGAGATCTTCGAACCCAATCTTTTACTTGACACCATATCATTGCTGCAACGAAGCATGATTGTGGTATTCCGAATATCAACAAGAACGTTGGAAGCACATTGCCAATTGTTTCTTAATCAATTATCCAAACACCATGGCATGGGTAATATCATGGTTCATCCCTCGCCCCTTTACCTAAAAGTTTTTGAATTTGCTGTCCCATCATGTATATCTTGCTCCGCTTATCCTTGGACAGGATATACCCCTACATCTTGTGTGGAAACACATTTTCCTTTCCATTGTTTTGTTTAACCTTTCTTATGATCTGGGTGATATAAGCAGAAATAATTCCCCTGCTTATGTAACACCCCGAGGTACAATTCGGTCAGTAATACCTTGTTACTAGTGTTGATGACATTCCGGTAACCATCGATGGAAGAGAACTTTGCCTAATGGTCCGCCTCGTTCAACGAGCAGGAAAATGGTTCTCATCATCCCTCGCCCTTGGTACCGACGATGTTACCGACATAACTGACAGACTGTCCCCTGACATACCTGGTTGTCGAGACCGGTAAGATATCACAATCTCCCTACTTTGATCGACACCCCCTCCACAGTTCCACAGGATCGGAACCTGACTCTCCAGTAACATCCTTGATTCTGAAGCATCCTTTGCCCTTCACTTTGTGTGTTATTCCGAGCCACCCCTCGAGAGGTGATCTACCCTCGATACCCAGAACCCCTGTTCACACTTTGTTCGGGTATCGAACGGATGTCCATTCACTTGAAACCTCCCATTATACCTTCATACTTTGCTCTCGATGTCTCCTTGAGTTTCAACTCGAGAGATCCTTTTGCCACATTCCCTGAATGGTTTGTCAGATAATCGACCCTACGAGGGTCAGATCTCCCGAAGTTACTCTTACTTCCCTACTTAAATCTCGGGACGAGATTTCTTGTAGTGGAGGAGACTTGTAACATCCCCAGGTTACCCCACTCTGGTTAAGCTACTTAACCTGCCATGTCATCATGACCATTCTAATAAAATTTGCATTAGAAAATATTTCAACTTCAAATTCAAATTTCAAATGGGAGTCAAATAAATATTTCTTCTAACAATCAAACTAAAATGTACATGATGTTGCAAATAATCTAGGAACATTTATAAAATCATCATCCATAAGGTTGGAGTTAGATAAGTGACTCTAACAAGATGAAACAGCCCCAAATCAGATTATTAAAATCCATTCAAATTCATTTCAAATTCAAATGGATTCCAACTCTGTCCGAAACAACTTTTGGAGAAGGGTAATGTTGCATCACATTAATTGGACCAACTTTCACATTTTACAAAAAGGCAAAAGAGACCTAACTAATTCAAAACAGAAAAGGTTAAAAGAAAAAGGAAACAGAAATCAGTAAAGAATAAAAACGGGACACTGTGCACTGGGCCTTAGTGCACAGTGCCCCGGACACGGCCCAGCTGGCACAGCCCACCGCTCCTTCGCCCTCCTCCGTCGCCGTGTCGCCCGCGCACGCGCGCTCGCCGTGGATGGCCACCTGTCGGGCATCCGCCGGCGTCCGGGCGTAGATAAGGTCGACGCCGACGCCCTGGAAACCCTAGGCGCCCCAGAACCCCCTCGCCCGATCTCTCCCTCTTTTCCCCACCTCGCTCGACGCCGCCATGGACACGCCGCCGGTGTAGCCGTCGCCACCGCCCTTCCCTCGCTCCTCCGCCAAGTCCAACGGGACCACCGGGGACTACTCCGTCCATCGCGGGCATCCATTCGACTGGAAACGCCCGCGAGCCGCCGTTTTCTTCGGGGACAGCCGGATGCATCCGCCGCCCGTCGCCGGTCGATGCGGTCGCCCTCCCGTCCACTTCGGCCTCCCCGAGCTCGTCTTCGGTTTCCCCTGTGAGCGCCTGGTCTCCCTGACCCTTCCTCCCTCATCCCCGTGCCCTCCGACCCCTTCTGTTGCTAGCGCCGCCTGTAGCGGTCGTCAGCCGCCGCTCGACGTCGCCGTCTTGCTCGATTCCGAGCACCCCCGCGCGAGCTGACGCCGCAGCTTGACGCGCGCTAGTCGCCTCGTTCCGTAGCTGGTCGCGGCGCTCGATTTGGCCACCCGTGGACCAAATCCGACCACCGCCGCCGCTTCTGTGGCCTCGCCGGCGATCGTCGGAGTGCAAAACTCCGGTGGGACACATGTCACCCCACGGCACTAATCCCAGCCCTAATACTCACTGACTAGTGGGGCCGGCACTGTAGCATTTAGGATTAGTGATAATTAACTACCAACTAATTGTCCCACTGACAGGCTGGGCCCACGAGCTAAATATACCAATTAGATTAATCTAAATACTGTTAAACTAATCAGAGACTGACCACTGGGTCCCGCTGGACCCAGTTGACCAGTCAACCTGCTGACTGGGCAGGCCCAGTCAATGACAGGTGGGTCCCATTGGACCCACTGTCCAGTCAACGCTGACCCAGTCAACTGCTGACTGTGCAGTTGACTGGGCCCACTGTCAGTCTCTGGGTGCATCTCTGTGTGCACTCAGCTGGGTACCTGTAGCATTTTGATCATTTATTTTTGAATTAATATAAAATCCAGAATATTGAATAAACTTCAGAAAATCATATAAAATAAACCGTAACTCCGATGGAAAATCTTTATACATGAAAGTTGCTCAGAATTACGAGACGAATCCGAATACGCAGTCCGTTCATTCGCCACACGTCCCTAACTATCCGAACATGCAACCATCCCCTCCGTTCCATTTGTCCGGAAAGGCCAGACTTCGGGAAAACATTCCCGGATGTTCTCTTCCTTCATCGGAGTCGTGTAGCACTACGATAGGCCACCTCTAGCATCGCGTATCGTATTGTTATGCATTTGTTGCTGTGTATTTATACTATTTCCTCCCCCTCTTCTCTCTCGGTAGATCCCGACGCAGACGTAGCTCCCGAGGCAGACGCAGCTCCGGAGTACGACTACGTCCCCGACGACGTCCCTGAAGACCTTGCCCTTGCCCCCAAGCAAACAGGCAAGCACCCCCATTTTGAGCATTCCGATATCGCCTACTCTCTCCCCTCTTATGCTTGCACTAGATGTTACTGCTGCTATTGCTATCCTACTCTGCTGCATAGCCTGTTTACTTGTAACCTACTTTTGATACATACCTGTTATCCTAAACTGTTTAGTATAGGATGGGTAGAGCCATATCAGAGACCCACTTGTCCCGACTGCCCCGCTGGATATCAGAAGACCCGATCATCGGGATCGAAGATCAGACCTCGACACCGCACGACACTTCCTCCTTAAATGCCCGACACTACTGGGTTACCATCAAGTGCCGAGGGTGATACCTCGTCAGCACTTCCGATGATGACCTTGTAGGTTAGTTGTCCGGTCGTGGTAAGCGAGGGTGATTCCTCCTACACCACCCCCGACACCGACGCCGTCGTGCAACACCTCAAGCGTGGACCTCGAGGGTGATTCCTCAGGATTCCCCTTGATATGGTAGCCCCACGGATGCCTTACATAACGGATGTTACTGATACTTGAGAAGGCGGGTCGACCCTGAGGGGTACCCGCGAGTGATGGATAGATACCCGTGAGATATTCCACGAGGCGCGACCGGGCATTCTTAGCCCTTGTAGCAAGTCCTCGAGACGGGGCGACGGGGTCACATCTTTCGTGAGTCTCTGCTCGTTACCGCAAGCCACTAGGACACTACGGTTTGGATATTTGATACTAGGGGCCTCTGGCCCGATAGCACTAACCATCACGTGGGCATAGTATGGGCGTTCTGCGTCGTATACTTCAGCCGGAGCTTAGTAGACGTCAGCGACTGAGCGGCGCGCGCTGAATTGGACTGGGAATGCAACCGCGCTTGTATAAGGGGTTGCTAGGTCTGCTTTCAGCCGCGTACGCAACGTGCAGGAGCGTCCGGGGCGATGGCCCGAGACCCCTGGGAGCATAGGTTAGTCCGGCGTGCTGACCTCTCTGTTAAGTATTCGGTCGGGTTGCGGCGTGTTGCTTAGCCGAGGCCGGGCATGACCCAGAAAGTGTGTCCGGCCAGAGTTAAGCGAGCGTGGTGGGTAAGTTGGTGCACCCCTGCAGGGAAGAAACTTCTATCGATAGCCTGTCCTACGGTAACGGACACTCGGAGTTGTATCCCGATCGGTACAACTAGAACATGACTTGAGATGAGAACTGGATAGTACGGCTCTGGGATTGCTTTCTCGCAGGGAGTCGAGAAAGAATCTCAGGTCGAGGTTGATGATGATACTACTACTTTACTTTATGTAATCTGCACTCTTCTAATGCTGCAAGACTGATGAAGATGCTGAAGATGCTAGTCTTCGATAGGACTAGGCTTTCCCCTTCTATTCTGGCATTTCTGCAGCCCAGTCCACATATACAGCCTCCCTTTGAAATTGTTGCATATGTAGTGTAGATCCTTGCTTGCTGAGTACTTCGGATGAGTACTCACGTTTGCTTTATTTCCTTTTTCCCCCATATCCCCTTGGATGCCACCAGACGACGGAGCCCCTAAGCCAGATGCCCTAGTCGCCGACGACTACTACTACTACCCGCCTGGCGAGTACTACTACTACGAGGAGCCGACTGACGACCAGGAGTAGGATTGGAGGGTCCAGGGCAGGAGGCCCACGCCTTTCGATCGTAGCTTTTATTTTGCCCCGCCTCTGTGAAGGCCTATCTCTCTCTTGTAATATATCTGTACCCAGATATCTGATGCTTCCGCTGACGCTTGTATGCCATCGAGCTATGTATTCGAGCCCTCGAGGCCCTGGCTTGTAATATAAAGCTTGTATGACTTTATTTATGTTTTAGAGTTGTGTTGTGATATCTTCAAGTGAGTCCTTAGGCTTGATCGTGTGCATTTGCGTGTATGATTAGTGCACGATTAAGCCGGGGTCGTCACAAATTTGCTCTCACTTAACTGTATGTCCATTGTTAATGTTTATCGACTACTACTTTTCCAAATAGTTGGACCATGTTCTTTGCTTTCATGTCATATATTGTGGAATAAATAGCTTCAATATCAATATTCAAACAATTCCAAAGGAAGGTAGATGATATGTACTTAGCACTTCGCTATATTTGAATACTTGGGAATTGGAAATTATGTCATTAAACTCCCTTGTGGAGGAACGCCATTACTTTTTATAGGACACTGTATTCAACTTCAATGAGAAGGAATTTAATTTATTATTCTATCTTGGAATCTATTGACTATGAAATGCTATTTGGAAAAGGAAGAGCGGAAATATTGCTCAACTAAAAAGAAACATTGTATTATGGAATTCCACACAATGGTCTCTTCTCTCTTGATGGTCCATTGGAATTTGGTAACCCAATTTGTTTATTTGGTGAAGATAACTCCATAAAGAGGAAAAATGGGAACACATGCTTGGAATATATTATTTTTTGTCATGGACGACTTGGTCACATATCATGGAACCGAATTGAGTGCCTTACTAATTCCGGAATTCAAAAATTTAGTGGGAGGAATTTGATTTTTGAAGCACATATATAATGGGTATTTAACTTGCATACCTTTTCTTAAGGTAGAAGGAGATAAAGAGCTTCACATCATTCTTTTGTATATACTTATGGTATTTTTTTTACACTCCCACTAGAGGTCATATTGTTTATTTCATTTCACTCATTGATGATTGCACTTGATATGGTTATGTTTATTTTTCAAAATACAAGTCGGAATGTTTTATTGTGTTTGACACATTGTTTACTGAAGTGGAAAAATACTTGATTAAAGGTTTTCACAGTTTTAACAACTGATTGATGGGGGAAGTACACTTCAGGAATATGTCAATTGAATCTACAAAGATCATGGAATTTCATTCCCATCGTAAGATACCAAATACTCCACACCTGAATGGAGGAATTGAATTGTTCTTTATATACTCCCTTGTTGCTTGGAAGAAGCATTCCATACTGTCGTTCTTTATATCATTCTTCATCTAGCACAGTCACTCCTTATGGTTTGTAGACTGGAAGGAAGTATTTTATTTTGGCAGGAAAACAATCACTCCTTATGGTTTGTAGACTGGAAGGAAGTATTTTATTTTGGCAGGAAATTCTCAATTACTACAAAGCACACACCAGGAATTTGTTAATTGTTATTCTATTGGATCAAGTGTATATTTTTCTTTGATCTGGAAAAGGAAACTGGTGGAAACTGGGAGCACAATTTTTGTATGGATAATGGTGGAATTATTGGCAATCATACTAGAATATAATCTTGACCCCGAAGGAAACTACAAGTGAAACTCCTGACACTAACATGCTTAGGATAAGTGGGAGGAAATAACTTGGAATATTATGTATGGATAATTATCGCGTGTTTTTGGGGGAAGTGACTCTCAATTCTTAGAGGAATAACTGAAGTCTCTTAAGAAAGCTTTACTTTTCCATCAACGCAAGCTATGGGTGGAAGAAATGCGGGAATGGATAAATTCAATGAGGAAGAATAAAGTTTGGGAACTTATTATCTTACCAAACAACCGCAAGCCCATTGTATGTGAGTGTTTTTTTGAAAGAAAATTTGGCTCACTGGAATATTAATTAAAATGTCAATCTTGTTATTCAATTCTTTACACAAACGGAAATATACTTTGTGGAAGTTCTTTCTCCGGAATTTAGGGAAAGAGGAAATAAAGACATGGTTTGCTAGTTTAGTATATTAATGTATGGTTTTATCACAAGCTTCACATCAATGGAATATCAGGTCACATGGTGTTCTAGAGGAAGCAAATCGGTCATCTACAAATGTAAGTGTAAACTATTTTGCATTACTACTATATGTGTTAATGCTATTTTTTTGTGGTTGTTTGCAATGATAATGTTACATTGATGGAAGTGAAAGCTTGGTTATCTTATAACTTTCAAATGAAAGGCATGTTTGCAACTTCCGACTTTTGGGAGTGGAAATACATAGAAAGTGTTGTGATACATTTTTCTATGGAAAATTGCAAACCTATCAAAATACCTTGATAAGGGGAATCATAGTCAGTGAGGAATTATCTTTGAACTCCTGTGGAAAAGGGGGATACTAAATGTATCTTCTTTATACTATCAACCTTAGCTACCGGAATTTATTGCTATATTCAAGCAGTGGAAGGAAATATGTGTCGCTAAGGGAATCTCACACATCGTATATGATCATGGAATGTGCATCACTACCCGTCATTTATTTCAGAGTTTATGGTTAAAACTAAACACATTGAGGTAGTTATCACTATATGCATGAGGTGTGGAATAATTAAGCTCAGGTGTGTATATTTGATTTATTTTTAAAATACTAACAAGGTGCAGGTTCACTGACTAGAGACAGGAATTCTTTTCAAAACATGTTTACACATGGAATTTCATTTATTGGTTAATATGTTTCAGCCAAGTGGGAGATGTTGGATATGTATGTGGCTTTCAACATTTATTCAACATGGTAATTATTTATTTAACTCAATGTGGAATTACTCGTATTATTAATGTTTGTGACGGGGAATAACTGATGCGGAATTTCACTCGAGGAAGTAATACTCGAGGTGCCGAGGACGACTGTGATGGAATATAGTAGATGAATTAATAGGGATCGACTCTACTGTAATTTATATGTACGTACATATTTTTTCCGGGACATCACAGGGTGGAAGAGCTGGGTTTGTTTTGCAGGATCGGCTTTGCAGGCTGTTGACCCACATGATTAAGATTGGAAGTTGATCTCGCATCTACAATCTAATCATGGCACATGACTCACACATGTGTGCTAGGGACTAGTATATTTAGACTCGAAAAACTGGCATGTTTTATTGTGGTTGGTAACATTGCACAGGAGTCATACGGATCTTTCCGGAAACAGGTGGAATAATAAAACACCTGGAAGTGGAGTCTATAAATAGGTCCCTACCCTCTAGTCTCAATACGCATTATGAGCGGCACCACGGATAAGACAGAGGAATTAGAGGGTAGACCGTATAGTCCACAATTTCCAACAATTCCTATTGCCACTTGTTTTTCCTTCCAAACGTTCGTCTCGCACCTAACATGGGGTCTCGGCAGGACCAGCCCGCCGTCAACGGGGAGCAAGGTAACGGCGCGGAGGCAGCCTACGTGCGGTACAGGGAATGCCAGCGCAACCATGCCATCGGAATCGGCCGGTAAGCCGTCGACGGCTGCCAAGAGTTCACGGTGTTAATGGGCGTCGATGAGGCTGCCATGCTCCTCTGCGCGGCGTGTGGCTGCCACCGCAACTTCCACAGGCGCGAGGTCGTCAACGAGTTCGGCGTCGACTACCATGCTCCTCGGACGCCCCCCGCCAATGAAAATCGCCGTTGAAGCCATGAAGCTTGTTGCTGCTGCCTCTTCTTGTTCATCGTGAATTGGATCTAGCTGGATCATGCATGGCCCAGGCACGGCTAGTAGTATTTTATTTCATCTTCTTTGTCATCTTATGAAACTTGTGTGGATGAATAATTTGCAGGGATGACCCGTCCGCGTAGATCGATCGATGTGATGAACCGCTTCTATGAATTCGAATTTGATTCCCCTTGTGCCTTTTTACTTGATGAGGCTTGTTTTTCACTACAGTTACTTGCCAGAGTCCGAAAGTAATTAAATTATAGGCTTGTTTTTTACTTGGGCACTAGATTTTTCGTATTTTAGACAACGCTAACGCCCACACGTGTGGTGGGAGCCAAATCCGCCCATACGCCCTATAACATACAGACTGGGCCACGTCACCTCATGCATGCATGTGCGAATCTTTTTGTATTTTCAGTTTTTAAAATGTTTTATCTCTTAAATGAAAAATCTGATTGAAGATCCGTTTTCACCATTAAATCCCTCGCGACAAGATCTTCGAAATTAGATCTCATATCAATATATTTTGACGAATTTTTTTTTGGGTTAAAAGTTGCCATGTCTATTGCATATGAATTGCCATGATGTTTACATTGAAGTTGCCATGATATGTTTTAGCTATTTTCTTCTATATTTAAAAGTAAATTTTGACATATTATAAAACGGGAAATTAAGAAACTAGACTTGCCATGAACCATAAACTAAAATTGCAATGATACATGCATTTAAAATTGCCATGATTCATACAAAAAATAATTTTCATGGTCAAAGTATTGGAATTGCCATCATCAAAAAATTAAAATTGTCATGCTCTACAAACTAAAATTGCCACATGGCAACTTTAGTTTAAGCACTATGACAACTACAGTGTAAACATCATGGCAACTTTTGGGCAAAAATAAATTTCGTCGAAACATATCAACATGGGGTCTAGTTTTGAAGATCTCGTCGAGACGGATTTAATGGTGACGGATTTTTAATTCAATTTTTTAATTAGGAGATAAAACATTTTTAAGCCGAAAACCAAAAAGATTTCTGCTGATGTCATCTGTTCATACGTGGCAAAATGAGTGGTGATGAAGGTGTGTGGACGATGTGCAAGATGCCACACATGTGGGCATTAGTTTTTTCGTATTTTAATCAGACCGATTTCGGTGCAATGTCACCGGATCACCACATCAAGGAACGACCTTTTCTCTTTGGGATATATATCGATCTGCTGTTTCTCCAAGCTGCTCGCATTCTCCTTGTTATAATTAAGTTGGACCATAATATGCGCGCAGGGGGGTTTGATGATTAATCATGTTCTAGCAAGTTGAAACCAACCTCATTGTGTGTCAGCGTGAGACTAGTGCTGTAAGAATTTACTCCCTCCATCCAATAATATAAGAGCGTTGTTATAAAATAGTGAGTATTTATTTTGAGTGGACACCGCAACCTTTTTCTCTTTTGATTGGAAGTGGACGCCGGAAGTAGAAGTTATCACAAGGGATTAGGGAGGGAAGCTGAGCTCCGGTCCAAACCCCGCCCCCAAAACAACAGAAAAGCCCGAACGCTATACCACAAGGAAATGGCAAAGCTGCCAGTGCTACACCATGCCTACTGCCAGCAGCACGCATTTTGTTGGTTTCTGGATATTCCAGGAATAATTTTGTTTGTTTCTAGATATTTCCTTTTAGCTAGTTTTGGTCCTTTTTTTAGTATATATTCTGATGTGTGTTCGGGCTTTTCTGTTGTTTTTTGTTGATTTTTTCCTTTCCTTTTTTGTTTCTTGTTTTAATTGTTTTAATTTTTTATTATGCCTTTTTATTTTTTATTTTACTTCTTTGGTTTAAAAATGAAACGCATATTTTTCATATATATAATGGTTTTTAATACATGATAATTTTTAAGTAAACTATAAACAACTTTAAGTACATGATGAACATTTTTGTAAATACATGATGAACAATTTTCTAATGCGTGATAAACACTTTAAGGAACAAGATGGGCCATTTTTTACGAACATGATGAACTGCATTCAATAAACGACGAAAATTGTCTAATACGTGACAAAACTTTTTCTAATGCACTGTGTAATTAAAAATTGCCCACTATGTATTTAAAGTTTTATCCATGTCCACCGTCTATTTAATAAATGTTTATTGTGTAATTAAAAAAATCTTCACATATAACAAAAAGTTCATCATGCATTTTAAAATCGTTCATCTACTGTTTTAAAAACGTTCATAGTGTATTAAAAATGTCCATCGCATACTACACTTTGTTTTTACCCTGTAATAAAAAATGTCCATCGTGTATTTTAGAAATACTAATTGTGTATTAAAAAGTATTCATCGGGTATTTAAAAATGTCACCATGTATTGTAAAATGTTCACTATGTATTTAATTTTTTTTCATCTTGTATTTATAAAATGTTCATCTCATAAATAAATGTTGCATATTACAAACTTTTTGTGTATTTATAAAATGTTCATCATATAAGTAAATGATTATCGCATGTTATAAGTTGTTTGTCACATATTTAAAAATGATCGTAAATTGTTAAAAGTATCCAGGATTTTTTAATGTTTTTGTTTAATTTGAAAAAAGTATTGATTTATTTAATTTGAAAAAGTATTGACACTTTTCTTCGTAATTTAAATTGTGTCCAAGAAGGAAAAAGAAAAACCGTAACATACAGAGTATTTTACGGTGTCAGGTAATAAATATCTAGTTGTATGGATGTCAATTTACCCATGGGCATGGGTACCCGACCCGCAAGTGTAGGGTATGGACACATTTTCATGCCCATGGGCATTGCCCTAACCCTACCAGACTAGTCATGGTTAGGACATGGGTATGATTTTGTGCCCATGGGTACGTACACCCAAACCTACGCGATTATCTTACAGGGATCACATGTGTTATAAACCCTGGCATCCTTTGGTTCATAGGGTAGGAAAATCGTAGGAATAGGAAAGTCATAGGAAATGAGATGACATGTATCTCAAATCCTATGAGTAGGAATAAGAAAGGAGATGCCCTTTGATTCACATCATAGGATTTTTTTTCCATTGAGTCTAGGCTAATGTTTATTTTCCTATGAAATGTGGAGGATAGGAAGAATTCCTCCATAGGAATAGGATTCCATTCCTACAAACCAAAGGGCTCTAAAGGAATTTTTCCTATAGAAATCCTATCCTATGAAATTCCTACAAGATTCCTCTAAACCAAAGGAGGCCTAAGATATCGAGTCATTGTATGTAAGCTCTGTACCCCACCCCCACCCCCCTCCCAATAAATAATTCCCCAACCATAAAAATTTCTCGGTGGCTCGCCCCCCCACCATACATGGAACTAGAAATTACACCACCATTCTTTGATATTGTGTTGATCTGCCCTCTGGGTACTCATGGAGCATGGATACCCATACGGCATGGTCATGGGCATGGATATTTACCCCATGGATAGGGTATGGCTTGGATTTTATGACCATGGGCTGCAGGGGCCATCAATCCTTCAACCAGCACTGGATATGAACCCATGTATTCACCTGTAGCATTTCGGCAAACTACACTAAAAGAACCTCGAGTATTATCCGTGGAAACGATCCTGTCCACATTTATCTTCACAACACCTCCTGGTTCAAAAGGGGTCTATTTAGGAACCCGGGGGCTGCAGGTTGATTATAATGATGTTGAGTCATGGGTTTCTTAACCGCTTCCAACTCATCAACGAATCATTTGATAAAAAAGTGTGTTACTAGAGAGCTTTGATGTTCTCCCTCATGTATCAATTTCCTTCGGGTAGACTAGATCTGTAGGGGAACATGCTACACATGGAAAAAATTGTGCTACATGATCACACCCAGGAACACTATGAAGATGGTGGTAACGATCAAACTCACTGACGAGCAGAGTAGCGAAAGCAATGAAGAATCGGTGCAACGTGATGATTTCCTGCATCTGGGTTACACCTCCCAGCCGCGAGAAAGTTCTTCGAGATGACAGTCGAAGTAGACGACCCCTCCGAGGTATCCACGCATTCCTGGTAGCAGTCCGGCAAAACTTCGACATCCAGGAAGAAGAACTGCGGGAAAACTTCAGAGAGAGAAAGCCTAGCGGCACTTATTGTCTAATTAGGGTCTAATTCTCTTAGACCAATTAGACCAAGATTAGAGACCGTCTAACTAGGAGCCTAAACACTTAGGACAATTAGACAGGGAGAGCGTGGAGCTATGCGGGAGAGAGGCCCTTGGATTTGTGTCTCAAGAGGGAGGCCTTCCCCCCCCCCCCCCCCACACACACACACACACACATAGATAGATATATAGAGGGAGAGAGGAGAGAAGAGAGATGGAGAGGAGGAGAGAGGAGAGATATATATTATTATTATATATATATAGATAGATATATATATATGCCCCAAGAGGGGGAATCCCTTCTCCCCTTCCACTTGGTAGAAGAATTGAAGGATACCACCCCTTTCCAATTCGGACTAGGGGCTACCAAAGGCATGTGGCGCGCCTTGTGGGCCCTCGTGGGTCCACTAGGGGTGGTCATCTCATGACGGTCCTTCACAACTTTCTTCCACAAATAAAATCCCAGATTTTCCAGATACTCCGGAACCCATTCTGATCACCCTGAAAACTTTCCATATATACACTCAGACTCTCCGAAATCATGTTATATGTTTCTGGAATTCCCAGAACCCTTCTGGAACAATCCAAAGCACTTTCAAAACTATCAAAAACTCTTTCAGTGCTCTTTTAATTCATTTCTCATTTCTTTGGTAATCAGGACTAGAACTCTAAGCATGTGACCCTACAGGTTCGGAAATAAGCAGACATGTACCGGAACCCCTTCCGAACAATAGTTAATAGCGAGATCTGGAACCCTTATTAACTCCTGCATATTCATGAACTTCTCGAGCGAACCTTTGTTTACGAATACTATTCCCTTTGCTTCCTGATATGTTTACAAAACCTGAGGTGAGATAATTTAGTATCCTTGTGATTCAACTCCTTGATCACTATACCGGTTATTCTCGTTTCCAGATTCGTGTTGTTTACTCGTGCCCGTGTTCCGGTATCCCATGATCATAATCACAAGTGTCTGGCTAGACGATAATGACACTGTAACACCAAGTGAGCCCAAAGAGTATCTCTCTATCATGAGAGGAGCAAATCCTAGTCTTGAACTATTGGTACCAAAACATACGTTTTTGATATACCCGTAAGTCACCTTTATTCACATCCATTTACAGAATGACATGTGGTAAACCCCAAAGTAACCATCCCGTATCTTGATATACAATATTCTCATGGTCTAAGGAATAAAGCAATTGTGAACAAGTCATATGAAATACCGATAACATAGCAACGAAGACATCTCTTAGTAAATCATAAAACCCGACGTCAGTGCATGCTCCTGGGCGGTAGCGAGATCGACATCAGACCTGGACCTAGAATGCAATAGCACGGGTGAGTTGTCTTGAGTTTTATCTAGAGAGTGTTCGTGTCTGGTTTGGGGCGGTAAGGCAGCTGTTCTAGTGTAGGAATAATTTCATCTCGGCCTTTCCCCCATTCCATTGGTGTGCTTATCATCAGTGGATATTGTGCGGAGCTGTGTCTCCAACAGGTCTTTCGGGATCTAGTCTGTTTTGGTTGATGGATTCGTCTGGATTCGACCAACTTTTGTGGTCTTCGGAGTTTCTACAGACCCTTCTTGACGTTTTCTTCTCTGGGGCAACATTTTCTTTGCAGATCATGGTTACCAATGTCTCCTGGTCTGCATTGTGACTTTCTAGCCATTGTTTCTACAATCTCCTAGGTTTAAACAAGTTTGCTTTGCTGAAGCAGGGGCTCAAAGACGTTATCGAGCTTCGCTCATGGCACACCGCCGATGGATGCGGGAGGAAGAAGACTTCGTCACCCCCAAAAGATTTAATGTGATTTTATTGTTCTTTAAGGGTGTGTTTGTAAGGATTTGTGATGCTTAATATATGACCTTTGGCCCTTTCGCAAAATAAAAAGATCTAAAAATCAAGAGCAATAGCAGCCAAGTTCAACCACAAATTTTCCTTTTTTGTGGGGAAAAAGTAGATGCATATTTTTTGCGTACTACTCTTAAACTGTCATAATGTTATGCACTCAACAGTGATTCACCTACGACCAACAACAATAACAGTAGTGGATACACTCGGATTAATTACATGAGATAGATATGGAGAAGTGACCCTCCCTTTTTGATGTCTTGAATCCGCGTCAGTATTTTCCCCAAAGAGTAAGGGATGATGCAGTACAACTAAGGTAGGTAGATCCCTCAGTTATGAAACCAAGGTTATCAAACCAGTAGGAGAACCAAACAACACTATGTAAACAGTACCTGCACACAAAGAACAAATACTTGCAACCCAATGCGAAAGAGGGGTTGTCAATCCCTCTCGGGTAAAAGATTGGTAAAGTGATAGATTGGTAGATGCAAATAAAATAAAGGCAAATAAAATTCAGCGAGGTATTTTTGGGTTTTTGGTAATATAGATCTGAAAATAAAAGATGCAAATAAATAAAAAAGCAAATAGCAATATAGATCTGAAAATATATGATGAGAAAATAGACCCGGGGGCCGTAAATTTCACTAGTGGCTTCTCTCGAGAAAATAGCATATGGTGGGTAAACAAATTACTGTCGGGCAATTGATAGAACCTCAAATAATTATGATGATATACAGGCACTGATCATTATATAGGCATCACGTCCAAGATTAGTAGACCGACTCCTGCCTGCATCTACTACTATTACTCCACACATCGACCGCTATCCAGCAACCATCTAGTGTATTAAGTTCATGGAGAAATGGTGTAATCCATTAATAATGATGACATGATGTTGACGAGATCTATTCATGTAGGAATAGCCCCCTGCTACTTCTTGAGCTTGCGTTGGTTTTTCCCTTGAAGAGGAAAGGGTGATGCAGCAAAGTAGAGATAAGTATTTCCCTCAGTTTGAAAACCAAGGTATCAATCCAGTAGTAGGTACACACAAGTCTCCAATCTATGCACCTGCACAAACAATCAAACACTTGCACCCAACGCGATAAAGGGGTAGTCAATCGCTTCACGGTCACTTGCAAGGATGAGATCTCATAGAGATAGATATAAAAGATTACTAAAACATAAAACAAAATAAAAGTAAATAAATTGCAGCAAGGTATTTTTGGGGTTTTTGGTTTATAGATCTGAAAATATATGATGGAAAATAGACCCGAGGGCCATAGGTTTCACTAGAGGCTTCTCTCTTGAAAGAAGGCATACGGTGGGTGAACAAATTACTGTCGAGCAATTGATAGAAAAGCGAAAAGTTATGACGATATCCAAGGCAATGATTATGACTATAGGCATCACATCCGTGTCAAGTAGACCGACTCCTGCCTGCATCTACTACTATTACTCCACACATCGACCGACTCCTGTCTGCATCTAGAGTATTAGGTTCATAAGAACAGAGCAACGCTTTAAGTAAGATGACATGATGTAGAGGGATAAACTCAAGCAATATGATGAAAACCCCATCTTTTTACCCTTAATGGCAACAATACAACACGTGCCTCGCTACCCCTACTATGTCACTTGGTGAGGACACCGCAAGATTGAACCCAAAACTAAGCACCTCTCCCATTGCAAGAACAACCAATCTAGTTGGCCAAACCAAAATGATAATTCGAAGAGAAATACAAAGATATCAAATCATGCATATAAGAATTCAAAAAAGACTCAAATAATATTCATAGATAATCTGATCATAAATCCACAATTCATCGGATCTCGACAAACACACCGCAAAAGAATATTACATCGGATAGATCTCCAAGAACATCGAGGAGAACATTGTATTGAAGATCAAAGAGAGAGAAGAAGCCATCTAGTTAGTAGCTATGGACCCGTAGGTCTGTGGTAAACTACTCACGCTTCATCGGAAGGGCAATAGGGTTGATGTAGAAGCCCTCCGTGATCGAATCCCCTCCGGCAGATTGCCGGAAAAGGCCCCAAGATGGGATCTCACGGGTACAGAAGGTTACGGCGTCGGAAAAGTATTTTGGTGGACGCTTCTGGTGGTTTGGGAATATTTCTGAATTTATAGGCCAAAGATTAGGGTTGGAGGACTCCCAAGGGGCCACAAGCCAGGGGGCGCCCCCCTAGGGTGCGCCCTGATGGCTTGTGGAGCCCTCGGGACTCGTCTGACTTCCTCTCCAAGTCCTACGTGTGTCTTCTGGTCCAAGAAAAATCATCGTGAAAGTTTTATTCCATTTGGACTCCATTTGATATTCCTTTTCTGTAAAACTCAAAAACAAGGAAAAAACAGAAACTGGCACTGGGTTCTAGGTTAATAAGTTAGTCCCAAAAATAATATAAAATATCATATTAATGCATATAAAACATCCAAAACAGATAATATAATAGCATGGAACAATAAAAAATTATAGATACGTTGGAGACGTATCAAGCATCCCCAAGCTTAATTCCTACTCGTCCTTGAGTAGGTAAATGATAAAAACAGAATTTTTGATGTGGAATGCTACCTAACATATTTATCCATGTAATCTTCTTTATTGTGGCATGAATATTCAGATCCATAAGATTCAAAACAAAAGTTTAATATTGACATAAAAACAATAATACTTCAAGCATACTAATAAAGCAATCATGTCTTCTCAAAATAACATGGCCAAAGAAAGTTATCCCTACAAAATCATATAGTCTGGCTATGCTCTATCTTCATCACACAAAGTATTAAATCATGCACAACCCCGATGACAAGCCAAGCAATCGTTTCATACTTTTGATGTTCTCAAACTTTTTCAACTTTCACGCAATACATGAGCGTGAGCCATGGATATATCACTATAGGTGGAATAGAATATGGTTGTTGTGGAGAAGACAAAAAGAAGGAGAAAGTCTCACATCAACTAGGTGTATTAACGGGCTATGGAGATGCCCATCAGTAGATATCAATGTGAGTGAATAGGGATTGCCATGCAACGGATGCACTAGAGCTATAAGTGTATGAAAGCTCAAAAAGAAACTAAGTGGGTGTGCATCCAACTTGCTTGCTCACGAAGACCTAGGGCAATTTGAGGAAGCCCATCATTGGAATATACAAGCCCAGTTCTATAATGAAAAATTCCCACTAGTATATGAAAGTGACAAAATAGGAGACTCTCTATCATGAAGATCATGGTGCTACTTTGAAGCACAAGTGTGGTAAAAGTATAGTAACATTGTCCCTTCCCTCTTTTCTCTCATTTTTTTTTATTTTGGGCTCTTTGGCCTCTTTTTTCTTCTTCTTTTTTTCTTTCTCCTTTTTTATTTGGGATTCTTTGGCCTCTTTTATTTTTTTGTAAGTCCGGAGACTCATCCCAACTTGTGAGGGAATCATAGCTTCCATCATCCTTTCCTCACATGGGACAATTCTCTAATAATGATGATCCTCACACTTTTATTTACTTTACAACTCAAGAATTGCAACTCGATACTAGAACAAAATATGACTCTATATGAATGCCTCATACATATGAGAACAATATGACAATGATGGTGCGTGTCATAATAAACGGAACGGTGAAAGTTGCATGGCAATATATCTCGGAATGGCTATGGAAATGCAATAATAGGTAGGTATGGTGGCTATTTTGAGGAAGGGTATATGGTGTGTGTAATGCACCGGCGAAAGTTGTGCGGTACTAGAGAGGCTAGCAATGGTGGAAGGGTGAGAGTGCGTATGATCCATGGACTCAACATTAGTCATAAAGAACTCACATACTTATTGCAAAAGTCTATTAGCTATCGAAACAAAGTAGTACACGCATGCTCCTAGGGGGATAGATTGGTAGGAAAAGGCCATTGCTCGTCCCCGACCGCCACTCATAAGGAAGACAATCAATAAATAAATCATGCTCCGACTTCATCACATAACGGTTCACCATACGTGCATGCTACGGGAATCACAAACTTTAACACAAGTATTTCTACCAATACACAATTACTCACTAGCATGACTCTAATATCACCATCTTTATATTTCAAAACAATATGCAAGGAATCAAACTTCTCATAGTATTCAACGCTCTTTATATGAACGTTTTTATTATATCCCTCTTGGATGCTTATCATGTTAGGACTAAATTCATGACCTAAGCAAATTACCATGCTGTTTAAAGACTCTCAAAATAATATAAGTGAAGCATGAGAGTTCAACAATTTCTATAAAATAAAGCCACCGCCGTGCTCTAAAAAGATATAAGTGAAGCACTAGAGCAAATTGCCTAGCTCAAAAGATATAAGTGAAGCACATAGAGTATTCTAATAAATCACGATTCATGCGTGTCGCTCTCAAAAGGTGTGTACAGAAAGGATGATTGTGGCAAACTAAAAAGCAAAGACTCATATCATACAAGATGCTCTAAGAAAAACACATATCATGTGGTGAATAAAAATATAGCCTCAAGTAAATTTACCGATGGATTGAAGACGAAAGAGGGGATGCCATCCGGGGCATCCCCAAGCTTAGATGCTTGGTTGTCCTTGAATATTACCTTGGGGTGCCTTGGGCATACCCAAGCTTAGGCTCTTGCCACTCCTTATTCCATAGTCCATCAAATCTCTACCCAAAACTTGAAAACTTCACAACACAAAACTCAACAGAAAACTCATGAGATCCGTTAGTATAAGAAAATAAATCACCACTTTAGGTACTGTTGTGAACTCATTCTAAATTTATATTGATGTTATATCTACTGTATTCCAACTCCTCCATGGTTCATACCCCCCCCCCCCCCCCCGATACTACCCATAGATTCATCAAAATAAGCAAACAACACATAGAAAACAGAATCTGTCAAAAACAGAACAGTATGTGAAGATCTGAATTAAGCTCAAACTTCTGTAACTCTAAAAATTCTGAACAATTAGGAAAATCTGGGAAATTTGTATATAAATCTTGTGTAAAAAATTCAGAGTTTTTCCACGCTCCAGTGAATTTAAACAATTCTGTTACTCGATGCAAAAGTTTCTGTTTTTTTAGCAAAATCAAATCAACTATCACCGTAGACCATCCCAAAGGTCTTACTTGGCTCAAATACTAATTAAAACACCAAAACAAAATTACTATAGAGGTAATATTGTGTATTTATTTAAGAACAGTAGCAAAAACAAAAAAACATAAATATAAAATTGGGTTGCCTCCCAACAAGCGCTATTGTTTAACGCGCCTAGCTAGGCATATTGCAATAGATCTAGGTATTGTCATAATAATAAGGGAGATCATCCATGCTCATCTCATACTCCCTTCTTTCAGTGGCAAGTTTCCTTTGTGGTAAGCAAAAATAATCAAAAGGGCTAAATTTAATAGGATAAGGATCCCTAAGATCAAGTTTGGGAGGAATAGGTTCCTCCTTCGGCCCCTTGTAATTTATAATCAACTCGTCATTATAAGCGTTCCTTTGGTGGAACATCATAAGCCTATCTCTCAATACGAACCCTAATCCATTGTTTTGTATAGCAAAATTATCATTGAATTCGGAAATCTTATCAACCAAAACATCGGTAGGGACCTTTTTTCTCAAATTTTCATTATAGGTAACATAATTGGGAGATTGCAATCTCATTATTTCCTCTTGGTTAAAAAGGATCTCCTCTATGGGGGGACAACCACCATTTATTTTTTAATGTGCAGAAATTTCGCTAGCTTCTTTCATAATGAATCTAAACTCATGAGCTAGAAATATAGTGGCGGCGCGCTTAACAGAAGCATGCTGAATATTGGAGAACTCTAGAAAAATCCTTTGTATGCATGGATGCATATGAACAAATTGTCTTTCAAGTTCAATTATGAGCAAGGTTATTGCATCCGCAAGGCTATTAGTTTTATTAAGAATAGATCCTCCTAGCGTAGGTAGCGTACCGGCACAAATAAAGAAATCTTGAATCACCCCTTTTCCAATAATATTACCGCTACCCACACAAAGTTTTTTAGTATGGATAATAGTGGGTTCTTCATGAGGATCATTATTGGCAAAATCATTAAGACCTTTCTCAAGATTACTGCTATCTTTTTCAATGACAAACTCCCCGGATTCAGACATGGTGGCCACAAACCGATCTAGCAAACGAGCAAACAAAAAGGAAACGAAAAGACGAACAGAAGAAGGGCGAATAAAAAGGCAAATCTTTTTGTGTTTTTCTGAAAACATTTTAGAAGTGGGGGAGAGGAAAATGAGAGGCAAATGGCAAATAATGTAATGCAAGAGATGAGAGTTTATGGTGGGTACTTGGTAGGCTTGATGTAGATTCTCCCCGGTAACGGCGCCAGAAATTCTTCCTGCTACTTCTTGAGCTTGCGTTGGTTTTTCCCTTGAAGAGGAAAGGGTGATGCAGCAAAGTAGAGATAAGTATTTACCTTAGTTTGAGAACCAAGGTATCAATCCAGTAGGAGGTACACGCAAGTCTCCAATCTATGCACCTGCACAAACAATCAAACACTTGCACCCAACGCGATAAAGGGGTTGTCAATCCCTTCACGGTCACTTGCAAGGATGAGATCTCATAGAGATAGATATAAAAGATTACTACAATGTAAAACAAAATAAAAGTAAATAAATTGCAGCAAGGTATTTTTTGGGTTTTTGGTTTATAGATCTGAAAATATATGATGGAAAATAGACCCTGGGGCCATAGGTTTCACTAGAGGCTTCTATCTTGAAAGAAGGCATACGGTGGGTGAACAAATTACTGTCGAGCAATTGATAGAAAAGCGCAAAGTTATGATGATATCCAGGGCAATGATTATGAATATAGGCATCATGTCCGTGTCAAGTAGACCGACTCCTGCCTGCATCTACTACTATTACTCCACACATCGACCGACTCCTGCCTGCATCTAGAGTATTAAGTTCATAAGAACATAGCAACGCTTTAAGTAAGATGACATGATGTAGAGGGATAAACTCAAGCAATATGATGAAAACCCCATCTTTTTACCCTTGATGGCAACAATACAATATGTGCCTCGCTACCCCTACTATGTCACTGGGTGAGGACACCGCAAGATTGAACCCAAAACTAAGCACCTCTCCCATTGCAAGAAGAACCAATCTAGTTGGCCAAACCAAACCGATAATTCGAAGAGAAATACAAAGATATCAAATCATGCATATAAGAATTCAGAAAAGACTCAAATAATATTCATAGATAATCTGATCATAAATCCACAATTCATCGGATCTCGACAAACACACCGCAAAAGAATATTACATCGAATAGATCTCCAAGAACATCGAGGAGAACATTGTTTTGAAGATCAAAGAGAGAGAAGAAGCCATCTAGCTACTAGCTATGCACCCGTAGGTCTGTGGTAAACTACTCACGCTTCATCGGAAGGGCAATAGGGTTGATGTAGAAGCCCTCCGTTATCGAATCCCCCTCCGGCAGATTGCCAGAAAAGGCCCCAAGATGGGATCTCACGGGTACAAAAGGTTACGGTGACGGAAAAGTATTTTGGTGGACGCTTCTGGTGGTTTGGAAATATTTCTGAATTTATAGGCCAAAGATTAGGGTTGGAGGACTCCCGAGGGGCCCACAAGCCAGGGGGCGCCCCCCCTAGGGCGCGCCCTGATGGCTTGTGAAGCCCTCGGGACTCGTCTGACTTCCTCTCTAAGTCCTATGTGTGTCTTCTGGTCCAAGAAAAATCATCGCGAAAGTTTTATTCCGTTTGGACTCCGTTTGATATTCCTTTTATGTAAAACTCAAAAACAAGTTAAAAACAGAAACTGGCACTGGGTTCTAGGTTAATAAGTTAGTCCAAAAATAATATAAAATAGCATATTAATGCATATAAAACATCCAAAACAGATAATATAATAGCATGGAACAATAAAAAATTATAGATACGTTGGAGACGTATCAAGCATCCCCAAGCTTAATTCCTACTCGTTCTTGAGTAGGTAAATGATAAAAACAGAATTTTTGATGTGGAATGCTACCTAACATATTTATCCATGTAATCTTCTTTATTGTGGCATGAATATTCAGATCCATAAGATTCAAAATAAAAGTTTAATATTGACATAAAAACAATAATACTTCAAGCATACTAATAAAGCAATCATGTCTCCTCAAAATAACATGGCCAAAGAAAGTTATCCCTACAAAATCATATAGTCTGGCTATGCTTCATCTTCATCACACAAAGTATTAAATCATGCACAACCCCGATGACAAGCCAAGCAATTGTTTCATACTTTTGATGTTCTCAAACTTTTTCAATTTTCACGCAATACATGAGCGTGAGCCATGGATATAACACTATAGGTGGAATAGAATATGGTGGTTGTGGAGAAGACAAAAAGAAGGAGAAAGTCTCACATCAACTAGGTGTATTAACGGGCTATGGAGATGCCCATCAATAGATATCAATGTGAGTGAATAGGGATTGCCATGCAACGGATGCACTAGAGCTATAAGTGTATGAAAGCTCAAAAAGAAACTAAGTGGGTGTGCATCCAACTTGCTTGCTCACGAAGACCTAGGGCAATTTGAGGAAGCCCATCATTGGAATATACAAGCCAAGTTCTATAATGAAAAATTCCCACTAGTATATGAAAGTGACAAAATAGGAGACTCTCTATCATGAAGATCATGGTGCTACTTTGAAGCACAAGTGTGGTAAAAGTATAGTAACATTGTCCCTTCCCTCTTTTCTCTCATTTTTTTTATTTTGGGCTCTTTGGCCTCTTTTTTATTCTTTCTCCTTTTTTTATTTGGTCTTCTTTGGCCTCTTTTATTTTTTTGTAAGTTCGGAGACTCATCCCAACTTGTGAGGGAATCATAGCTTCCATCATCCTTTCCTCACATGGGACAATTCTCTAATAATGATGATCATCACACTTAACAGAAGCATGCTGAATATTGGAGAACTCTAGAAAAATCCTTTGTATGCATGGATGCATATGAAAAAATTTGTCTTTCAAGTTCAATTATGAGAAAGGTTATTGCATTCCCAAGGCTATTAGTTTTATTAAGAATAGATCCTCCTAGCGTGGGTAGCGTACCGGCACAAATAAAGAAATCTTGAATCATCCCTTTTCCAATAATATTGCCGCTACCCACACGGATTTTTTAGTATGGATAATAGTGGGTTCTTCATGAGGATCATTATTGGCAAAATCATTAAGACCTTTCTCAAGATTATTGCTATCTTTTTCAATGATAAACCCCCCAGATTCAGACATGGTGGCCACAAACCGACCTAGCAAACGAGCAAACAAAAAGGAAACAAAAAGACAATTGGAAGAAGGGCGAATAAAAAGGCAAATATTTTTGGGTTTTTCTGAAAACATTTTAGAAGTGGGGGAGAGGAAAACGAGAGGCAAATGGCAAATAATGTAATGCAAGAGATGAGATTTTATGGTGGGTACTTGGTAGGCTTGATGTAGAACCTCCCCGGCAACGGTGCCAGAAATTCTTCCTGCTACTTCTTAAGCTTGCGTTGGTTTTTCCCTTGAATAGGAAAGGGTGATGCAGCAAAGTAGAGATAAGTATTTCCCTCAGTTTGAGAACCAAGGTATCAATCCAGTAGGAGGTACACGCAAGTCTCCAATCTATGCACCTGCACAAACAATCAAACACTTGCACCCAACGCGATAAAGGGGCTGTCAATCCCTTCTCGGTCACTTGCAAGGATGAGATCTGATAGAGATAGTTATAAAAGATTAGCAGAACGTAAAACAAAATAAAAGTAAATAAATTGCGGCAAGGTATTTTTGGGGTTTTTGGTTTATAGATCTGAAAATATATGATGGAAAATAGACCCGGGAGCCATAGGTTTCACTAGAGGCTTCTCTCTTGAAAGAAGGCATACGGTGGGTGAACAAATTACTGTTGAGCAATTGATAGAAAAGCGCAAAGTTATGACAATATCCAAGGCAATGATTATGAATATAGGCATCACGTCCGTGTCAAGTAGACCAACTCCTGCCTGCATCTACTACTATTACTCCACACATCGACCGACTCCTGCCTGCATCTAGAGTATTAAGTTCATAAGAACAGAGCAATGCTTTAAGTAAGATGACATGATGTAGAGGGATAAACTCAAGCAATACGATGAAAACCCTATCTTTTTACCCTTGATGGCAACAATACAATACGTGCCTCGCTATCCCTACTATGTCACTGGGTGAGGACACCGCAAGATTGAACCCAAAACTAAGCACCTCTCCCATTGCAAGAAGAACCAATCTAGTTGGCCAAACCAAACCGATAATTCGAAGAGAAATACAAAGATATCAAATCATGCATATAAGAATTCAGAAAAGACTCAAATAATATTCATAGATAATCTGATCATAAATCCACAATTCATTGGATCTCGACAAACACACCGCAAAAGAATATTACATCGGATAGATCTCCAAGAACATCGAGGAGAACATTGTATTGAAGATCAAAGAGAGAGAGAAGAAGCCATCTAGCTACTAGCTATGGACTCATAGGTCTGTCACTACAACAAAACAGACTTTTAGTAACACAATCATGTAACAGATTGAAAAATGTGTGACAAGGGAAATTACTGTAACTCAGCATTTTGTGTCGAACGATAGGCAGTAACATATACTATATGAGGCCTCAAAATGTGTTACCGGAATATTATAATAGTAACATGTAAATATGTGTTGGTCGAGTGTGTTACATAGATTTTGATGAGGTAACATATAAATATGTGTTACTGAAATGTGTTACATAGTTCAACAGCAGTAACACATAATCATGGTTGATACATGGTGTTACAAGCTCTATTATAGGAGGAACTAGAAAAACTAAAATCAACTGCATACATAGATCACAAAATACCTTGACACATAGGGCCCATGTGTCAACATGATTTTTATAAATACATTCTTGTTTTGGTAAATAATGTTTCCATTCTTTGGTAATATGGTATGAAAAAACAATACAGTTTGGTTGGTACTCCCTGTGTAAACTAATATTAGTTATCTAATCACTCTTATA